>JAPPVO010000019.1:90509460-91109460 GCA_030407325.1 Camellia japonica | reverse complement strand
GCGATACCGCTTCATGGTCGACACGCGGGTTGCTCTGGCCGTGTTCCGGGAAGAGTACGATATCCCGGACGACGTTCACCTAGAGCTCGGTGAAATTGACACAAACCCATGGGGCATATTAGACCAGTGTCCCTTCACCGTGCTATCCATCATAGAAGGAGGCCTCCTGTCACACCCCAAACATGCCCCTAAAAGTTTAGGCATGACCTATGCAAAGACAGACATTTAACCTTATATATATCACATACGGGGACATAAGTAGAGATAAGGCATAAAATGAGAGTTCTCTTCATATAACTCAACTTAACTCCCAACCAATCCATTAGTAAAACACCCTCTTTTAATTTAACCCATACACACTCTAACTTACATAATCAACCAAGGGAATTATTCAAGAGAGAACTTAATTCAAGCAACACACACATACCTTATATCTTGAATCCTACAATCCCTCACAAGTTTCCAATCTTTCTTTTTGATGACTTCCTCTTATTCTCTAACTTTCTTCTCTCAGGCAATATTTGAAATGATATATGAGGTCTAAGTAATTGTCTAGGGAGCATGTATATATAAAGGTGAATAAGGACGAAATTCAATCGTTTAATCATTCCAAATTGAAATTTCACAGAAATGTTTATTATACCAAAAAATTATGCCGATCTCATACGTAACATCAATTTCGGATTATCAAGCCTCTAAGGCTCTCAATTTCTGTTCTAAACATTTTAATTGTAACAGATGCTTTTCTTATCCAACAGATAAAATCACAAAAATTTTCATTAAGCATTTCAATGCACAAAATAAGGGACTTAAATATGTCAGAAGCACAGGCGAGGGTCGAGTTATTACACCTCCGCTTCCCCGGTTAAAACCCACTGATGACCGAATTTTTGTGGCGCACCGAACTTGCACCTACCCAGTCTCCACCAACACTTACAGAATAATCAACGGAATCCATGAGCGGAACAACAGGCTTGGAACCAACTTAGGGATAGCCGAGATACTCCGCCAATACACACCCTAGGGCACACAGGCGACGGCCTCGCCTACTATTTAAAGATCAGACCGGGCAAGAAAAGATAGTGACCGGCACCCCGGACAAGGACTTACACGATGATGACTTTTTCTGGGTGTCCAGCAACTACGAAACAGCCGACATGCCGGGCTGGTTTATTAGCAAGAACTTCAGTTCAACGTGTAAGCTGTGCCACCTGCTCGGTCAATTTATCTTTCTTCACCATTCTGTACTTAGCATTTTTTCTTCTTTCCTTTGCAGCAATCGAAGCTTTGCAAGCCAACTATCACTACCCCAACGAAGCAGCCATTAGGACCGCGCTTCGTTACCGCAACCGAGATTGCCACGAGCTCCTCGGTTACGTACCGACATACCGATATTCAGCCCCACACCGGAGCAAGGTAACAAACTTTCTCCGCGCTTCGTCACCTCCACTAAACCGCACATTGCCAGACGTGCCCCTCATCCGGTTAACCGAGGAAGAAGAGATGGCAATGAGAAACCGCATCAAGAATCTCATCACCACGACTTCCACCGAGCTACCTAGCATCCCAACCCGCACAGCCGCTGCCGAGCAATCAAGCGGGACCGTGGTCGCACTGGCGTCTCCCGCCGCCAGGCAAGCAAGCAAAGATAACCGTCGGGCTGGAAAAAGGCCACGTCCAGACCGTTCCGCCGAGCTGGTCGCGGAGCTAAACACCGAGCAACCTGCCCTCACAACCGACCTAACACCGTCATGGAGGCCGCAACTCAAGCAACGGGGCAAGGAGATCCCAGCAATCGCCTCAGTCAAAGGTGACAAGGAGCACCTATTGGCCTTCGATCTGACCAAGGCCTTGCTGCTGCCGAACGACGTGGTCGGCAACGACCACGTGCTAGACACCCGGCTGGTGAAGTCTTTGGTGAAGTCCATGATCAGGGTAAGAACTTCGCACACTTTGCCCAAAATTTTTCCAAGTGTTGCTCGGCTTTCTTTATAAGTAAACCTCCTTCTTGCAGGCCATCCAGAAACAACACTTGGTTATGGAGCGCATTCACCGACTCCGGCAGAAGGCCACCGACTCTGCCAACCAGGTGGAACACCTTCAAGCCGAGCTCGGTCGGTCCAAAGCTTCGCTGGAGATGGCAAACTTTGACAATTCCAGGTTGCTCGGCCAGCTTGGAACCGCCGAGAAAGAAAGGGACGCGCTCCGGGCCGAGCTGGAGCCTTTGAAAGAATCAAATAAGAAGGAGCTGGAGGACACCAACAACGCCGGTTTCAAGGAAGCCGATGAGAGCTACACCAAGCAAGTCCATGCCACCCAAGACATCTTCTTCAAGGCGGGATGGAAGGCTGCTTGTGAACAGCTCGACCAAGGACCTGGGACCGATGCGTTCGCCTCTCCTCCAGTTGCCTTCCTACCAACGTACCTTGTGCCATATGCCAACGACGTCTTCAGTGCGTTGCAGGCTGAGGCCGAGGAAGAAAATGCGGAGGATGCCGAGGAAAATACCGAGGGTGACAACTGCCCAAAGTAGCCCGGCCAAGAGCAGACCGGTGTCCAGGAGACCACAACCACGGTCGACCTGGAAGCGACTGCAACCGAGGATGAATTCACAAACCTTTCCCCCTTAGTCTAGTTTTCTTTGTCTTCTTTTCGTTTACAAATGTAACCGGGCTACTGCCCCACCTTTTGTAATTGGTTTTCACATCAATGAAAGTTATAATTTCTTTAAGTGTTTGCACTGTCTTCAAGCCGAACAACTTCAACAGGGTAAACCACCTCGGCTGAGCGGATCAGCAACTCGTCTTTGAACAAATCACCCACTTAATTAACCGGAATCTAACGTCTCGGTTGAAATAACAAAGTTGAACACATCATCAACTTATTTGACCGGAATAAACATCTCGGTTCAAATCACAAAGTTGAACAAATCATCAATTTGTTTGACCGGAGTAAACATCTTGGTTCAAATAACAAAGTTGAGCAAATTATCAACTTGTTTGACCGGAGTAAACATCTCGATTCAAATCGCAAAGTTGAACAAATCATCAATTTGTATGACCGGAGTAAACATCTCGGTTCAAATCGCAAAGTTGAACAAATCATCAATTTGTTTGACTGGAATAAACATCTCGGTTCAAATAACAAAGTTGAGCAAATCATCAACTTGTTTGACCGGAGTAAACATCTCGGTTTAAATCTCAAAGTTGAGCAAATCATCAACTTAGTCAACTGGAGTAAAACATCTCGGTTGGAATCTTACAATAAGCAACGAAAACACGCAAAATGCTAAAGCAAAGACAAGACACTTTTATATATTGACAAAAAGAATATTACATTCTGAAGTGTGAAGCAAAAAATTCCTTTGCACAAAAAGAACACAAACTATGAAAAACTAAAAATAGTACAGTTTGAGGTTGGCCGCATTCCATGGCTGGCGTATTCATCTTCCCTCTAAATCCTCCAAATGGTATGCCCCCTTGCCCGTTAGACCGGTTATCTTATAAGGTCCTTCCCAGTTTGTCCCTAGTTTGCCTTCTCCTGGCACCAGGGTGTTGCCCATAACCTTCCTTAAAACCCAGTCACCTACTCTGAACGGTCTGGGGTGCACTGTCTTGTTGTATTTTCTTGAAAGCTCTTGTTGGTAGGTGGCTACATGGATGAGAGCCTTTTCTTGGCGTTCTTCCACTAGGTCCAATTCTAGGGCGATCGCTTCAGAGTTCAGCTCGGGCTCAAAACTTTCACTGCGAAGGGTGGGCATACCAACTTCCAACGAGATGATCGATCGCCTCCATGCCATATGATAAGGCAAAAAGAGTTTCCCCAGTAGATCGCCGCAGGGTCGTTCGGTATGCCCAAAGGACACTTGGGAGTTCCTCAGCCCATTTGCCTTTGGCTTTATCAAGTCTTTTCTTCAACCCATCGAGAATGGTCTTATTTGATGCTTCGGCTTGGCCGCTAGACTGCGGGTAGGCCGGGGTAGAGTTGTAAAATTCAATCTTCAAGTCTTCACAAAATCCTTTGAATAAGCGGGCGTCAAATTGGGTGCCGTTATCAGAGATCAGAATCTTAGGGACGCCAAACCGCGTTACCACGTTCTGCCAAACAAACCGTCTTACATCATTTTCCTTGATCGTTGCCAAAGGTTCAGCTTCAACCCATTTGGTGAAGTAGTCTGTAGCCGCAATAAAGAACTTCTGGTTGCCTGGTGCCGTTGGGAGTGGTCCCACTATATCCAGCCCCCACATCGCAAAGGGCCAAGGGCTGGTGAGGGGAATAAGTTCTCTGGCCGGTTGGTGAATTTGGTGGGCAAACTTCTGGCACTTCTCACATTTGCGAACATATTTCTGAGCGTCCGCTTGCATGCACGGCCACCAATATCCTTGCGAGATAGCTCGGTAGGCCAAAGATCTGCCCCTATGTGACTGCCGCAGATGCCCGTGAATTTCGTACAGGAAAGCCTCCACGTTGTTCGGATGGACACATTTGAGATAGGGACCAGTGAAGGACTTCTTGTATAAAGCGCCGGAAGGAGAGAGCCAAAACCGCTCTGACTTTACCCCGGACTTTATGTGCTTCCTTCTTGTCGGCTGGAAGGGTCCGTTCTTTGAGGAAAAGGATAATTGGGTCCATCCAAGAAGGACCTAGCTCGGTGCAGAATACTTCTGTCTGCTTGGTTCCCTCAATGCTCGGCCTAGGAAGGAATTCAATCAGGAGAGGGCTGGGAGATGTGCTATCAACCATGGAAGCGAGGCCGGCTAATTCATCTGCCCGGCCGTTTTCTTCGCGACCAATCTGTTGGACCCTTATTGCCTAGAATCGCTTGATGTGGTCTCTTACCAGAGCTTGGTACTTTGCCATTCTGTCATTTTTAGCTTCGTAAACCCCAGAAACTTGGTTAACCACAAGTTGGGAATCACTATAAACCATTAGCTCGGATGCGTGCATCTGAAGCGCGCTCTTAAGCTCGGCCAAAAGCGCCTCGTACTCAGCCTCATTGTTTGATGCAGGGAATCCAAGGGTGATAGAGTGTTCGATGGTCAGTCCGTCTGGCGAAATCAGAACTATGCCCAGCCCGGCATCGTGGCGGTTAGAAGCCCTATCTACGAAAAGTTTTCACATTTTGCCCACAAAGAGCTTCCAACATTCTGAGGGGTCCTGGGAGGCTTGTAGGTGGATGGGCTCATGGTCGCTCGCTGTGCGTGTCAGGTTCAATGCTGATTGGTTCCACTTCCTCCCCTCCTCGCGACACGGCACCGAATAGAACAGTTGGTTGGTAATACCCAACTCCGTTGTCTCATCGCTGGGCTGTAGCGTCGTACTAGCTGAAGGTTCTTCGGCGGAGCGCGCAAATTCCGCATCGCCAACGTCGCCTTGCTGTGTTACTTTGGTTAAAACTGCACTCACCTCCTCGGCTGCCGCCGCAAGGTCCACTGGGCAGACGGGATGAATCCCGGGTGAGAATTCAGCAACAAAATCGGCCAATGTCTGGGCCTTTATGGCAGTGCGTGGCTGGAACTTGACGTCAAACTGTCCCAATTCGACCGCCCATTTGAGAATTCGACCGGAGAAGTCCGCCCGCTCGAACAAAGCTTTAAGGAGGAACTCGGTCAAAACAATGATTGTATGAGCATGGAAATAGTGCGCCAACTTCCTGGAGGTCATTATCAATGCCAACGCAAGTTTTTCCAGCGGCAAGTATCTCGACTCTGCTGGTAGTAAGGTTTTGCTTACGTAGAAGATAGGGAGGTGCTTGATTCCTTCCAACCGGACAAGCACCGCACTAATTGCATGCTGAGAAACGGCCAGATAAAGGTAAAGTTCTTCGCCGGGCTTCGGTGTTACCAACAGTGGTGCTGAAGACAGATACTCCTTGAGCTCAGCCAAAGCCCGGTCACATTCTTCATCCCATGAGAACTTTGATTTCAAAGCTTGAAAGAAAGGGCGACAGCGATCTGATGACCGACTTATGAATCGGTTAAGCACGGCGGCCATTCCGGCCAGATGCTGCACGTCCTTAGCCGAGCTTGGCTGCTTTAATTCTTATACGGCTCAGATTTGTGTGGGGTCTGCCTCGATGCCTCGATTTGTGACTAGGAAGCCTAAGAATTTTCCGGATCCCACGCCAAAGGCACACTTAGACGCATTCAGGCGTAGCTTGTGTCGTTTGAGAATGGCGAACATCTCGGCCAAGTCGGACAAGTGGTCTGCTTGATGCCGGCTTTTGACCACCATATCATCAATATAAGCCTCCATTGTCCGGCCTAGCAGAGGAGCGAACATCTTGGTCACCGTCCTTTGGAAAGTTGCCCCGGCGTTCTTTAAACTAAAAGGCATGACTCGGTAACAGAAGAGTCCCCTTGGAGTAGTGAAAGAGGTGATCTCACGGTCGAGGCCATGCATGGCAAT
The DNA here is from genome assembly GCA_030407325.1 of Camellia japonica. Taxonomy (NCBI): domain Eukaryota; kingdom Viridiplantae; phylum Streptophyta; class Magnoliopsida; order Ericales; family Theaceae; genus Camellia; species Camellia japonica. Next base: position 91,103,052 of record JAPPVO010000019.1, on the reverse strand, counting down.
CTGATGATAGCCGCGGTAGGCATCCAAAAAACTAAGCCTGTTATGTCCAGCCGTTAGATCGACAAGCTAGTCTATTTTGGGCAAAGGAAAGCTGTCTTTAGGGCAAGCTCGGTTAACGGTCTTGTAGTCGATGCAAACGCGCCACTTCCCATTTTCTTAGGTACAACGACCGTGTTTGAAATCCACCGAGGGTAGTGCACTTCCTGAATAGCTCGTGCCTCAAGCAGGTTCTTCACCTCTTCTGCAACTTCCTCGGCGTGGTGTAGCGCCGATCTCCTCGTTCTCTGAATGACCGGCTTTGCCCCAGGGAAAACATTGAGGTGATGGAAAATAAAACTCAGATTGATGCCGGGCATGTCGTAAGGCGACCAGGCGAAGACTTCGATATTTGCCATAAAAAATTCCACTATCTCGGTCCTTTCTTGGGGGTAAGGCTTGATCCGAGCAAGAAGAACTTGTTCGGGCTCTCCGTGTCAATCCGCACTTCCACCAACTCCTCAATGGCTTTGTCCTCAGCCTTGGTGCCCACGTCGTCAAGGACTCCCCGGTCTTTCGGTCCTTCAATCATTTGGACGAAGCCTTTGGCAGCTCGGCTCCCATTCATCGCCACGAAGCATTGCTTTGACATAACCTGATCGCTCCAAACTTCCTCAATTGCCCCCATAGCTGAGGGGAATCTCATCACCTGATGGTAGGTCGACGCTACGACTTGCATAGCGTGAAGCCATCCCCTTCCAAGGATCAGGTTATACGTAGACGGCACTTGCAGTACCCAAAATTCCACTTGCTTGACCACGGATCCCGCTTTGACCGTCAGAATAATTTTTCCCAAAGGCCACTCCGGTTGCGAGTTGAAACCAACCAGTGGCAAAGTTGCCGGAGCCAAGTCTGTATCTCGGAGTTTGAGCTGTTTGAACGCGTCGTAATACATGATCTCGACCAAGCTTCCCTAGTAGATCAAGATGCGCTTGACATCGAATTCCTTGACGCGGAGTGTGACCACTAAGGCATCGTTATGTGGCGTCTGAATGCGCTCTAAGTCCCTTATAGAGAAACTGATCATGTCTTTCTCTTCGGTCTTCCCCCTCTTGATCGCGGGCTGGACCGACAAAACTTCCCTCATGTGTTCTGCCTTCTTGATCATACCCCGGAGCTCGCATACACGCGCCGGCTCCACTATGCCGTGGATGACATTAACAACTCCTTGGGGGCGCCTCCAGGTCATCCGGTCCACGAGGGTCAACCGGGGCTTGATGTGCGGCCTTCACACCCCCATCAATGTAAAGATCCAAGTGTCCGGCTGCGACTAGCTCCTCCAAGTGTTGCTTCAGAGGCAAACAGTCCTCTGTCCGGTGTCCGCGCTCCCAGTGGAATGTGCAGCAGTACCACGGATTGAAGCCTTTTTGCGCATCGCCTAACTTAGCAGGAAACCGGACGTAATCCTCGTTACGGATTTCACTAAGTATGCGATAGATCAGAATCTTAAAGATCGTGGTGATGCCCGTCCGAGCTTTCAACCTTCTGTTTGCATCAGCTACGTCATCGCGGGGGTATTCATCTCAGTCATTCCGCCGACCCCTACCTCGGTTTCGACGATTTGAACCTCGGTCAGATTCCTCGGCGCGATCATTTGAACGGTTAGTCTCCTATCCGACCGCGTGCACCTTGCCAACCGGCCTCTTGTCTGTTGCTACCGGAGTTGCCCTCACGGTAGATGCTGCCGCATCATCTTCTACTCGGATGTGCTCGTTGATGCGCTGCATGAGTTGGCCCATGGATGTCGGCTGGTGCATAGTAAGCGAGTCCCGCAGTCTATGTCCGACCGGGAGAGCACGCTTATATTGTGTGATTGCCAGGTTGACTGGGCAATCCAAGATCTCATTGAAGGTTTCCCAGTATCTGGAGTTGTATGCCTTGAGTGTGTTGCTCGGCTCCATCTTGATACTAAGAAGGTGGTCAACTTCCTTTGGCGTTCTGGTGTTGGTTTTGAAACGCGTCACAAACGCTTCCGCAAACTGTTGCCATCTTTCGATGCTCCCATCCGGCAGCCTCTCAAACCATTTCAAGCCCAGCTCGCCCAAACTTGACGGGAAGATAAGGCACATAAGAGCGTCATTCCGCCTATGTCCGGCCATGACCTGTCGGAAGTGGTTTACATGCATGTATGGATCGGTCTTTCCGTCGTAGAGCGTGAACTTTGGCTGGTGAAAGCCCGCGGGAAGCGGTGTTGTTTCTATCTCCAAGGAGAAAGGAGTGGCGCTCAGCCTCGCCAAATCCGTGTCTGGAGGAGGAGGCACAACAAGGTGGGGTGGAGGCATTACGACCTCTTCACTGGTGTGACCCCCATAGGATAACCGCTGGAACGCCGGCACCCTTTGAATCTCCCGCCGGCGAGCCCGCTCCTTCAAGACTACCCGCAAATCCTCTAAACGAGCGGAGTAGGAGTACCTTGACGTCGTCGCCAGATGTGAGGGTTGGTAAGTGCTATCTTGGGCGCTAGACTTCTCTACGGGCGCGTCGGAATCTCCAACCTTGTAACTTCTGGTGATTGAGAGGGATGGAGTGTGCCGCTGGCTCTGACTACCTGAACGGCGGGGTTGGGTGCGCTCACTGTGGTCTCCCACTCCAGCTACACCCTTCCCTTTGACATGCTGCTTAAGATCCTCCATCTCCGCCACCATTCTCCGGATGACGGCATCTTGGTCCCTTAGTTTGTGTTCCAGACGTCTGGCGTGCGATTCTCTCCGCCGCTGGTGACCGTCTGGACTCCGAGAATGACCAAAGCTTCTTCCGCGCTTATCTCGCGCGTCTCTTGAATGTCCTATTGGAGAAGTCTCCAGGTCCGCCATCGGAGGAATGACTGGGTGTCCTTCTCTCCGTCTAGCTGACTCTGGGGTAATTCCATCGATGGCGGACAACGGAATCTCATTATTGTTCGCCATGGACGACGATCAGATGAGCTAGGAAGACAAGGTTTTTTCTATCAACTTCCCACAGACGGCGCCAATTGTACGGGGAGCAAATATTCTAGCGAGCCCGTACTCCTTTCTTCCCAACTCCCTATCTGTCCGATCGATCTGCGAACACAACGGCGGTGAGCTACCCGGCGGTGTGTGGCTGGAAAGCCCCATCCGACGGTCAAGTTAGCACACTCAGGGATAGAGAGAGAGAGAAGAGAGAGAGGAGAGAGAGTTGACTGTCTAAGTGTATCTCACCAAATGATCATCTGTCAAGCATGGGGGGCGCAGACATGCTTATATACCTTCTGCGCCCCAAATCTACTCTCATTAGTCTGTTGACACGTGGTGCTGCTATCCCATCTGTCAGCACAAACCCAGCAAACACCACCTAACCAAACTGTCAGGCTATCTTGGCGGAACCCGGCAGACCGACGGAACCACCTCGGCTTCTTATGACTGCGCTGCGCGGCATATCTGAGTGATCCACTCGCCGAGCCCCAGAGCGATCGAGCTTGGTTACATTCCGGCAAGCCGAGCTCAAGGTAGGTCGAGCCGGTTAGTTGTAGGCCTCCCTACCGAGCTGAACGCACGAACCTTGGAATCCAGAATGGCAGGCAGTCATCTCGGCCGAGCAACTTCAAGTAGCCCGGTTTCTACACAAACAGACCCAAGTAGCTCGGTCCAACATGGCCCTGTGCCTTAACCAAGCAAAACCTCTCTGGACAAGCCCAAGCTACTGCGGCCCAAACGTGTTCGGCACTAAACTTGCCTGGCCTTTGCCATGGCCCATTTCAGCTCATAAAATCTCCCTCTCAAAGTCCTATTGAAAATAAATCTTGATAAAATTGTAGCTAAAAATAATTTTTTTGTGACAATTTTTTATATATGTTGCTAAAAATTAACAATTAGTGACTTTTTTGTCATGATTTTTATAAATTGTCGCTAAAACTTACAATTAGTGAAGTTTTTTATGACAAATTTTTCCCATAGGACCTATTAGACAATAAGTCCACTTATTAGGATCTACACGTAAGCACTCCTAAATTATATAAATATTAGATATACTGAAAAAGTAAAATTAGATAATTTAAATAATAATATTTCTCTACAAATAGTAATAGCACAAAATAGTATATTAATTACAAGTAATAAAAGAATTGATCGCAAAATTTAAAAACAATCAATTGAAAATTATAAATGAAACATGACATATAATATTAGATAAAAGTAAGTACGCATTCATTATAGAAGATAAGTAATAAAATGTTATAGATAATTACCTTTATCCTCGTAAAGAAAATTGATTGACACCCACTTTTCAAAAACAGAATAAAAATTTAAGATTTTTTTAAAAATAAAATTTAATTAGATAAGGTCTTTACTAATTTATAATATTTATGAGCTCATATTTTATTTTTGTAATCCTTTTAGGCACTAAATAAGTTTGAATTAAATACTTTAGGAACTTAATGAATTTAATTGATAATTTAAAAACTAAATAGATTTAATTTATATACTTTAGGACTTAGTACATACAATCGATAGTTCAGGTCTTAAATAGACAATTTGACTATAGTTTAAGAGTATAAAGTGTACTAAACCCTTAATTAATTTATTTTACTTTAACCCTTTATGTTCAAGTATTTTTCAATTTATTATTAAAACTAATTTCTATTTAAAATTAAACAGAATTCACCACTTTGTTTAACGCTCAACATAAAATAAAGGTTTGTTTAGTTTTTAAAACATGATTTGGATGAAAAAAATCAAAATTTTTGTTTGGTCAATAAACTTTTAAAATACAATTCAAAACTTAATTTTCTCTCTCCTCTCCTCTCTCATTCTCTTATTATTATTATTATTATTATTAATAAATCAATCATTCACTTTTTCTCTCTACTCTTTCCTCTCTCATTCTCTTACATTCTACACATTAATCAATCGAATTTTCTCTTACACCTAGGGGTGCAAAAATAACCCATGGGCCACTTGTCACGGCCCGAAAATTCCCACAATAAATATTGACCAACTCCCATTGTTAAATACAAACATGAGTAAGTGTTCCATGTTAACATTATCTATAAATTTCCAACATTTTTATTCATTGATCATTAAAAGATTTACAAAAGATATTCTACGTGCAAATATACATTCAACATCCCTAGTATATGAATTTATAGCATGTGGCATAGCAGTTCAAATACAATTAAATACCCTCAAGGGCTACAATTTCTAAGGCTTAAGCCCGATTACACAAAAATGGTTTCAACCCATACACATAAAGCCCTTGGCTTGCCAAAACTAATTACAATAAAGGAAAAGAGCCTCATGCTCTCAAAACATATCACATGGCTCTAACTCGGCGGAATCACTATATCTTTTCCTGCACAAAATTCCATAGGGGTGAGCACAAAGCCCAGTAGGAAAACCTAAACGAAATATATATACATTTTATACAATCTCACGGGATAAATGCACGTGCCATGCAATGTTCAAAACAACATATATCTTAACCTTTTGAAAGCCTTCGTGCACAATGCAATCATGAGAATTCAACATTTTAACAATTTCAATGTAGTTAATAGAGGCGGTAAATATGACTCAAGTAATCCATAGGTTAGTACTTGAAAGTAGGCTTAACAAGCACTACCAAATCCCCACTTTACCGTAGCTAATCGGAAGGCACATGGTACCTTCTCTGCACGTGTTTTCGGTCTTTCACCATGGATACTTAGACCAACTTAACCAATATCATCTACACCCCTATCCGGACTTACCAACATATTTACCCCAAAACAAATCAATATGATCTTGTTTTACAAATCAATTTATTTTCTCAAAATAATTCTTTTCTAATGCAATATTTAAAATCAATTGCATCAATGATAGAAAAGGATGGTAATGCAAATGTCCAATGCAATAATGAAATTCCATTAAATAATCTCAATTTTCTCAATTCATCCACACAATCTTCCATTGTGATCAAATTCTACATCTTCGTCGATGCAAAAATCATGATACATTATAAGAGATAAAATAATACAACATTAGCCTTCAAGTATCTTTCACATATTAATCATCATAATATAATTCTAAAGGAGAACATAACAATCTCAATCTTCATGTATTCTCTATTTTCCACTTAGTCATTTCAAGACCAAACATTAATAAGCTATACAACAAGCTTCAATTAAATTACTACTTATCTTTCTTTCTATGGAATTTCCTCTTTATGCACAATCATAGGAACATCCCAATCACACATTCACCATAATACTAGACAACCATAGATTTCATAACATCATGACATTTTCTCAAAAACAAATCCCCAATTTCTAGGGTTTTCACAAAACTAAGTTTTTCATCATTTTTGAAAGGATTTTCCAAAACAACATCCCTCCTCAACAATATAGTTTATACTCCTAAGAATTTTTACAAAACATTGAGAAAAACCCCTTTTAAATTCATCAAGAACTCATAAATCAAAATTAAAGTTCCATACTACAAGAGGAAGTTTCAAAATCAACACAAACTTGCAAAAATGTATATATAACTCAAAAATTGTTCCTACCTCAACCTTTGGAGAAAAAGAGAGAAGAAAACCCCCAAATTTGACAGTGTTAAAATCCGATCTCCACTGCACAAAATGTAGCCCTTGAGGAGTTCTCCAATTTTAATGAAGGAACTAGGGTCAAAGCTCTAATGGATTTGGAGAAATCAAGGGTTTAATGTAATTTGGTGAGAGTAATTGTAGAGAGAAGGAAGAGAAAAGTGTTTTAGAGAGAGAGAGATGAGGAAAAAGTGAGATGGCTGCTCAACCCAATGAAAGAAAAGGACCAAATTTTCGGACCTAGGGCTTTCCCGTATGTGCGCGCCTTCTTCCGGACATACGGTGCGTACCTGTCTGCACATGCGACCCCTTCCCTCGCATGTGTGGGTTGTTTCCCGCACTTGTCTCCGCACGTGCAATTAAAGCAGTAGTCACACAAAGATGGCATTCCCTCACCGCACGTGCGGCCTCACCTCCTGCACCTGCGGGACCACTTCCGCACATGCGGCCCTAGCCTCTGCATGTGTGGTTTTGCCTTTTACACAAAAAAATACTAGCAAGACCGCAACACTTCGATCCCAATTTACGCTTTTCGAAATAAGCAAAGATTTTACTCTGGAACAAAATAAGGATGAGAATCCAAGAAAGGTTTTCAGGGACAGTGAATCCAAACGGTCGACGAGACCTTAAGTTAATACCCGACACTGCCAACGCAAAAAAAAAAGAAGAAGAAGAAGAAAATAAACACAATTAAAACAAGACAAAACAGGTTACCTACCCGGGCATCACATGCCCAAAGCCTGCCCGCGGCCCGGGTGGGCCTGGGCTCGAGCCTGAGCCCGGGACCCAGAGCCTAGGCCTTCTGTTTGGAAGCCCGGCCTCCCGGTCTAAAAAAATTTCGTGCCCCGCGGCCCACCCCCAAAGGCTCTCTAATCCCAACGGTTAGAAAATTCAACCAATTATTTATTTATTTTTAATTTTTTTTATTTCAAACGGTCATGTGACCATTTATACATCAAAAGCCAAAATTTTATTTTTATTTTATAGATTCACCCCCTCCTTCCAAACTCCTATAAATACAACCCTCTTCCATTTTATTTCTCATAAACAACTTTCTCTCTCAAATTCCCAATCTCTTTCAACTCTCAACTCTTTCAATTAATTTTGAAATCTCATACCTAAGTGGCAATTGTAATTGTGCAAGAAGAAACTTTCATCAGAATGAATTAATTTTTATATCGCATTTGCCAGTCGGTAAAATTAATTATTTGAATTAAATTTATTATTTACTCATTGTTACATTAATTATTTCTTAACATATATTAGTTGTTATTGTTTACTCATTATTTAAATTAATTGTTAATTCTTATATATTATTTTACTTACATTATTATGGATCTTAATATTCCTAATGTTTATGTCGATATAGATGCATATATTACATAACATAAATATGTTGATTCTCCTTCTAATATACCTAATATCCCTCTTCCAACAGCTAGATCATCATCTAGGGGCATGACTAGTAGTGTTTGGAAGCATTTCGAAAAAAATATATGTAAATAATCCTGATGGTACAATTACATTTAAAGTAAAATGTAAATATTGTGCACATTTACTTAGTGTTGCATATGCAGCTAATCATCTAAAAACACATGCTAACTATTATTTACAAAGCCAATAACCTGATATTAGAAGTCAAATGCAATTAAGGATTTTATCAACTGGTCATTTGCAAACATTTTCATTTGATCCTATACGTGTACAAAATTCTGTAGTTGATTATATTATTAAAAAAGAGCAACCTTTTACTACCAGTGAATGTTCTAATTTTTTATAAATGGCATGAAGGTTTTGTACCGCAATATCAAATTTTTTCAAGAAATACTACTAGAAAAGGATTTTAAAGAAATTTGAGGATATTAAAAGTGAATTATTTTGACATCTTCAAAAATTTGAATGGAAGAGTTTGTTTAACATATGATCTGTAGTCAAATAATGGTTTAGAATATTAGTGTATCATTGCATATTTTATTGATAATGATTGAAAATTAAATAAAAAAATTATTTCATTTAAATTAGTTGAACTTTCATACATTGGTCATTTGCTTGGTGTATAAATAAGAAACGTATTATATGAGTGGACTTTGCAAAATAAAATATTTACCATTAGTTTAGATAATGCAACATATTACAATCAAACTGTAACCCATTTAAAATTAACTTTACAATTACTTGTTAATGGTGATTTATTTCATGTTCGTTGTTGTGCTTTTATTTTAAATTTGATTGTTAAAGAAACTATGCACGTATATGAGACTTCTGTACTAGTAATCAAATTGTGATTCTTACTATCATGTCTTCTGTTAATCGAATATTGGAATACAAGGAAATTTATCAATGAGAAGGTATGCCATTTAAAAAATTAATTTTAGATATAGATAACAGGTGGAATTTAACGTATAATATGTTAGAGAGAGCTTATAAACAAAGAAAAGTAATAGATTTATTTTTTACAATAACATCAATAAGAGAAGTACTGACTCTCACATAACTGAATTAGTGTTACAACCCAAACCCGCCCCTATGAGTTTAGCACCGTAACCGGCCAGTAATCCTAGATTACCGAAGGCCTGCTTAACAGTAATACAGTATAACAGAGTACAGGGGCTTGGCGGAAGCCAATACAGTAAATAAACAATGTCCAATGAGCTGTGACAGTCTGTATGCCAAAAAGATTTTTCATACATTCATATATATATATATATACAGTACAGAACAGTATGCAAACATTTACGAACATTCAGGACAGGGATCAAGTCCCTATTAACCAGTACAGTGCAGTCTATACAGTAAACAAAACAGTACAGGAGGGGGGAAAACTAAAACACCCCTAAGCCTTAGCTTGGCAGGCTCGGAACCTCGCAGTGAGGCACATTAGTTGGCTTGACAAAACTGGGAATCTACCCCGACGCTTCTAGCTTTGATCCGGTGCCTGTACACCTACATATATATATGAGCAGTGAGCTATAGCCCAGTGAATAACATAATGCGTAAAGAGGTTTAGAATGAATGTCCTTACAGTAATGAAAACAGTTCAATTCAATCAGTATATCAGTTGTTCAGTACAGTAAACAGTCATATGTGGTACATCCATTAGCATAACAGTAAACAGTAGGTCTTGAAGACCGAACAGTAATGATGGCCATCAATCAGTAAACAGTAGTAGTTCCACTAGGGAACCGACAGAGATCTCTGTAACAGTAACAGTAAATAGTAGGTGCTAAGGATGCCACAGTACAGTTCAGAAATAAAGGACATACATTCATTCAATAATCAATATCAGTTCAGTAAGCAGTTCAGTTCAGTATTCAAAAGATAATCATTTTGAACATATCTTTACACAATTGTTACTCACAGAGTTCTGGGCTACAGTGAACTAGAGCGTCTCCTCGGAAAGCCAACCCTACACAGTTTACAGATTGAACACACACTAAGCTACACAGTTGGGAAAGATAATAACTTAATCCTTAATTTGCCTCGGTGTGATTCTACATCTATATCCTCTTTAAGATGCCTTAAATATGCCCTAGGAATGCCTAGGATGGAAAGAGGATGCAAAGATGCACTTTTGAACACTTTACAAAATTTTCAGAAAACAGGGGTCTCGCTCGAGCGTGGCTTTCTACGCTCGAGCGGACATGCAGACAAAGGAGCTCCGCTCGAGCGTCAATTCCTTCGCTCGAGCGGACTGTGTGCTACAGTAAAAATGCTGGATGCTCCAATTTTACGCTCGATGGACGCTCGACCCTCGCTCGAGCGTAAGACACAAGTCCTCGCTCGAGCGCAAGTTTCCTCGCTTGAGCGGACTGTGAACACATGCAAAGTACTGGATGCTCGCATTCCCCGCTCGAGCGTAACTTTTCTCGCTCGAGCGGAAGGCAGAATCACAGAGTGTACGCTCGAGCGTGGACTTCCTCGCTCGAGCGTAGGCCCAAAATCTGGAAATTCCAGATTTGAGTCCCAAGCTCAAAATCAAGTTTAAAAGCCAAATTTTTGATCCTCTTGGGCTAAAAACCTGGAAAAGCACTTGTAACCATGAAACCTTATGTATTTCAAAGATCAATTTGGTAAATCAAAGCCCAAGGGTATTTAATTAAACTCAATTTCAAACCAATATGTCAAGAACATAATCTCCAATAAACATACAAGACTTTAAATCAATTCAAGGCTTCAAAACTTGCTCTAATGAGCTCATTCTTTTCAAAACAAGTTGAAAACATGGACTTAAGCTTAATTATGAACATGCATGTGACAATTTGCCATGAAATCAACTCAAAACTCATCAATACACACATGCATGCATGAAATGAGCTACAATACAACATTACAAGCCATAAATTGGCTCTAGACTTCAACTTAGCTCTAAATCATGCAAGAATCAACATAAATGCACAATCAAGGAGATGGATTTCTACCTTAAGTCTTGTATTCAAGGTTTAGGAGCTCAAATATGCAATTACTCTTCCAAAACTCCAAGCCTCCAAGCAAAACAAGAAGAAAACACCACTCTCTCTCTCTCCCTCTCTCTAAATTCGGTGGTGAGGCAACAAATGGGTTGATGAAATGTTTGATCAAGTGTATAACAATGCTCCATATGTGTGAGGTAGTGGGCCACTACATGGCAATTAAGTAAATAAGTCTAATTCATGTAATTTGGTACCATTTAATCTAATTTAATCATACTAAATCAATTTTTCAATAAATATACCATAAAATCACATAAATTATGACGATCATGAAACACTAAACGATTTCCAGTTCGGCCGCCGATAAGGCCTGTAATTAGCAGTTTAAATACAGAAAACTGAACAGATAATTAAACACTCAAATAGATAAGAATGCAATATAACACATATAAACTCAGTCAATTCAGTTCTAGTTTCCAGTCAGTCAGTTCAGTAATTCAATCAGTTCATTTACTTTCCATAATCGGTATTAACTTAGCAGTAATCGGCATTAATCAGTGATCAGTAACGAGGGTTATTACAATTAGCGCCAAATAGCCTTATATAAAGATTTTCTAAAAGTTTTTAATATTGAAACAATATTATTTTCTTATATATATATATATATATATATTCCTATTTCACCATTTGTTTTACATATGTTAGCAGAAATAATGAAAGCTTTTACAAAATATATGGGTAATGAATATTATGCAACCATTATTACTGCAATGAAAGAAAAATTTGATAAATATTTTGATCAATTGCCTCATCTTTTAGATTTAGCCATAATAATTGATCCTGGATTTAAAGAAATTGATTTATAAGAATTTTTATAACATATTTTCACTGATCAATAACAATTTACCCCTATTATGAAAACATGCAAAAAATTATTTGAAGAATACAGGGCAGTTACAGCTGCAAATACACCTACACACACTATGCCAGCCTCTTTTCGAGGTAGAAGATTAAGTGTTTTTTCAGCAATAAAAACTAGAAGAATATCTCAACATACAAACGTAAGTAGTTCTGAATTTCAACGTTATTTGGATAGCCCACCAACGGACGATAGCGAAGATTTTGATATTTTATATTTGTGGAAACAAAATAAACCTATGTAGTTTGTGCTTTCATAGATGACCTGTGATATACTAACCGTTTATATTTCTACAGTTGCTTCTGAAACAGCTTTTAGTGTAGGTGGACAGGTGCTGAGCAATTACCGTAGTAGGATTTCGCCCCAAATAGTTGAGGCATTGATGATATTCAGAGATCATATGCATGTGCTTACGAGAAGACAAAATTATAGTGAAAAAAAGAGAATTCAAAAGCAATGCAAGTGAATTGTCTATCTCCTCCGATGATAAATCAACAATTTGTTTTTCACTATTTTATTTTGTTATTTTTTTGTATTAGATTATTAAGGTGGAGTATAATGCAAATGATTGATAAACTAGTAGGTGTCAACCTAGTTGAGCTGTACTTGACCTATAATGATGCAATTGGTCTACCATCATCAATAATCCACATATATTTTATTTAATGATATAAATTTTTGTAATATTTGTAGACACCTCATTTTTGACCGTCCTCAAGACCTGGACGTCACCGCTTGAACACTCGGTGATTATCCATGTTCGTGTTCGTTTGGAGTTCCCGGAGTTCTCGGCTACACGCCTTGCCTCAGGATCTCCGAACTTGACCGTTTTGTGTTTGGTTTTGCACCAAACACTTGTGCTTTGCCTTGGAGGGGCAGGGAATGCCTTGTGAGGCATCCCCACACACCACCGGCAGTGGCTAGAGGCCACCGGCTGGTTGGTGTTGCCATCGGCACTATATTGTGCCAGTCGGCACTCTTTTGTGCCGGTCGGCAGTCAATTTTGTCAAAATGACAATTTTGCCCTGCCGACTACTGTGCAGTTGCTTTTTGAGATATTTTTCAGCAGCTGTATGGCATTTGTTTCCCCTCCATACACGTGTATGGAGGGATGAGCCTTTTGTTAGCTTAACTTGTAAGCTTTGTTGTCTATAAGAGAAGGCTCTCTTCTCTTGGCTCAAGGGTTAGAGGGTTAGACATTTTAGAGAGAAAAGAACTCAAAGAAGCTCTGGTTTTAGGGTTGGAGTTCTATATCTATCCTATCTCTCTTTTGCTCTCTTGTTTTGTACACTAGGTGTTTTAGTCCATACTATTGCACACAAGCACCTAGTGCTTCACCTTCCTTGGGCTACTGAGGTTCTAAGGGCTTATTCTTGCTGTTTTTGACTGGATTGAAGCTTAAGGAGGCAACAAAACCACCATTGTTGAAGAAAGGCTTCAAGGGTAAGAAACTAGTCTTTTATTCCCCATTCTTGCACTCCATTTTTACCTATCTTTGAACTGTTTTTGTGCTTGGTGTTTAATACAAAAAAGTTCTGTTTTTTAGTCCTCTTGATAGTTTATTAAGAGTGTTTTGTGGTTTGGAAGGTTTTGACCACCCTTAGGCCTTGTAAGGCCCTTGTTTTGTGCCTATTTTGGTGAGATCCGGGATTTTGGTGTTTGGGTCTCTTCACCACTGAAATCTTGAGGGATTTCAGTGGTGAAGATGATGCCTTGAAGTCCCAAGAAGGAGAGGGTCACCCCCTCTCCTTGTTGTCCTTGAAAAGGACCTATTTTGCCTCTTAAGAGAGCCTATGTTTCAAGTGTGTGTTGAGCATGCCATGGCTGTATTTTGTACTTATATTGCCATGTTTTAACTTTGTATTAAGTTGGTTTTGGTCCCTTATGCATGCTTAGCATAGTTGCCATGTAATGCCTTATATTGCCTTAACATGCCTTAGGTTGTTAGCCCTAATTTGAGCATGCTTTAGGCTTAGATTCATGAAGATTTTGTGCTTATCTTGACATGTTTTAGGTCTGTCCATAAGTATTTGGGTTGGTCTTGGCATGCTTAGTATAGCCTCTTTGCATTTTAGGCTTACTAGCCTTGAGCATGAATGTGTAGCATGCGTTGCTTGCATCGTTTTGGTGGTTTGGAACCACCCAACATGTAATATCAGTCCCTTTGGCATGCCCATATGCTTGCCTAAGTCGCCTCTTTATTGCTTTGAAAGCATGTGTTGCATGCCCTTTGTTTTGGTCATTATACATGCCTTTGAATTTGAGCCATTTAGATGCCATCTAGGTGGTCTTTTGGACTTAGTTTTATGTGTTAAAACTCTATTTTTGGTCGCCCAATGCATGCTATGTATGGTTGTGTTAAGTGTAGTTCATTACCTCATCGGTGAGCCTTGAGTGCTTGGGCCTTTGTGCATGCTTTACTTGGTTTATTTAGTTGGTTTGGAACCTTCTATAACATGATTTTCAAAGCTTATGATGCATGCTAAGTGTCCATGATATCCCCTTTCAAGTGTGCTTGAGGGTTGCTTACTTAGTGCCTAAGTGTTAAGTCTTAAACATATGCATGTGTGTGTGTGTGTTGGCCTTCATTTTTGGGCACTTTGGCCACTGATTTTAGGCCTATCTAGAGTTGCCTAAGTCATGTTTAAGACCATCATTTACTTGTTTGCACGCTTACCTCATGTATGCTTGTATGCTTGCATTGTTTGTCCACATGCTCATATTGCATCCCTAGCTAACATGCTTAGGTTGAAATGCATCTTGCATGCATGCCTTGTTCCTTGACTTGGTGATAGGAATTGGGCCTTGTTTTGTTTGCTTAGTTTGTATTTCATTTGACATGAAAGTGCACATTTGGTTCTTTGGGCCATCATGCATGGAAATGCGTGATTGGTGGCCCGAGAATCGAGGCATGTGCCCCTTTGAGTCACAAATATGATAAGGGGCATGATTGGTGCACACATTGTTGGAATTACATTGTCATGCAAGTTTTTGCCCTCTGTTGCTGTGAGTTGCAGGTTCTGCAGACATTCAGTGCCGGTCGGCAGTATTTAGTGCCGACCGGCAGTATATTTATGGCCGATGGATGTATTTTGTGCCGGTGGCCACCTACTTCAGCCGGTGATGTTTCCCCTCAGCCGGTGGTATCCCCCAGTGCCTTGAGAGGTAGTTCTGAGACTTTGGCAGTCTTCTGAGATGTAGAGCAGGGAAAACAGAGGCAAGCTAGGCATAGCAGTGCAATTCCGAGCAGAATCCGAGTGCGCGTGCATTGAGCCCTCGCCCCGAGGCGGTTTACTGTTTTCCTTAGACAATTTAATTTGATTAATTTAGTTGGACTGTAATATTTTAATTAGCTTGCATAGTTAATTAATCTGTATTATTCTTTTAGTCCCTCCGAGTGAGGGCATATTTGTAATAAGTGTGGGTGAGTGGTTTGTATGTCTTCCAACCCCCACTTCTTTCTTCCCTTTTATTTACCTGCTTATGATGGTAGATTAGGGCACGTCTATTTTAGCATACCTTATGCAATGCATGCGTGCATCCATGTATTTGTCTAAACATGCACCGGGCTCGGTACATCATACAAACTGCATCGTACTTTCAATTCCAAATTGAATACGTGATAGTTGTAGCATTTCATGTGCCATTTTAGGGTTAGCCGAGCCTACTCTAAATTGCATCCTTGCCTGTGTTGCATTAGCCACTTAACATGAACTAGGGCATGCATGTTTACTAACTAGTTTATTGTTTTGGCACGGAGTACTAGGTGAGTTTTATGCTTTAGCATATCGCATGCGTGTGAATGTTGCCATGACAGTATGCTTACCATGCGGCTAAGTGCTTATGTGAGATAAATTGTTTGAATGCCTGTGGGTGGAGGTTGGGTTGCTTGAGTTGGAAAACTCATTGAAATCCGTATTTTAGCCTACTTGCGAGTAGCAAAACCCGAAACGCATTCAAAACAAACGGATATGCAATGATTATTTCCGAATTAGGCAATCTAGTCTATACTTGTTTGCTGTGCGCATAACATAGTAATTCTAGGCTAATAATTGGAATAAGAGCATGTAATGTTTTCAAAATCGGATATCACGGTTAGTAGAGGCCGGTCTTCGGACCGGGCGAAAGGGGGTGCTCATAGCTGACCTTCCCCGATCGTACCCAAGCTCCCGAGCCAAGACATTTGGTGATGACGGACACGTGGCCTTCGGCACCGAGTCAGGGTTTCCTAAATTCCCCCATTAAAAAATATTTAGGTGGCGACTCTGTAATCTGGCAAAGCAGTCCATGTTTGGCACTACTTTTCAAAAAATCTGTTTTTCTTCAAAACGATTTGCCAGAGTTGGACTCTTTGGTTCAGATTTAGAACCGCAACACAAAAAGGGAGTCCGAACTGTAGCGAGGTCCCCCGCGGGCTTGTTACAATATTTTATTTCATTTTGAAACAAAAATTATTTATTTAATAAATGTTATCTATTTAATTTAATGATTGTAATATTGAAAGTTTCATTTTGACATATATAAAATGATTTATTTCAAAAGAAGAAAATTACATAATTTCATACTTTTTTAATCATAACCAAAAAAATATAAGTATACATAATTAAATTTAAATACTACCACATAAAACATAACCAAACATCTCAATAATCTTAACTAAAATACTCTAGCATAATTTTTCTTTTATTTTTTATCCCTTATAAATAATCTATTTATAATATATTTTTTGTTTATTTTTTGCAAAAAAAAAAAAAAAGAAGAAGAAGCCCGCCAAGCCCGGTTTGCGCCCCAACCCTAGGCCCTAATTTGAGTGGACCTGGGCCCCACTTTTCAGCCTGTGGCCTGGCCTTGCCCGGCTCGAAAAAATGCGGGAGACCGCACGGCCTAGTGGCGGGCCGGTCCATCCCGGGGCAGACGAAATTACAACCTCACTCACACCCATCTATTCAACTAAAAATAAAAAATTAAAAAATTACAAATCATCCTAAAACTATTTTCAAAACTCATAACCAAAAAAAATTTCAACTTTGAAAACTCTTTTCAATAACTTATCTTTCAAAATATAACTCAAAACTCATTTTAAAAACTAAACCAAACGAATTTGAATTTAAGTTTGGGTTAGAGGTGTAAGTTAAATATATTATATTTCATGTTATGTGACTGTCAATGTTATATTTTTTTTGGTCTAATTTTGAACAAAAATTAAGTTTTTGAGTTGTTATGTAGCAACTACCTAAAACGTTTTTGAGTAAATTGAAAGAAACTTGAGGAAAAATTGCAGAAAAATCATAAGAAGTCAAAAAATGGCAAGTCAGTGGGATGTTTTTCAAAATTCCATAACATATGACATGATTAAAGCTAATTGCAAAAAGATGGTATTGAATTTATTTGGACATAACTACCCTTACTCCTCATTTTCATCTTTCTATTTTTTGCAACTCCAACTAGTCACCACCACAACTCCTCCTTCAACCACCATCGCAACTTCTCTCCCACATCAACTTTTTTCTTAATTTGTAGCCTTATCCTTTTGCAACCCTTCCCTCTCATCCTTTCACCATCACAACTTCAACCCCAATCCATTCTTATCACCATAACCCCTTATATTTCGTCACTCAGCCTGTACGACCTCTGAAAACCAAATCCTACCGTTGTGAGCTCCCAAACGACCTTTGAAAACCATTGCGAGTGCCCGAACGACCTCTGAAAATCAAATCCTAACATCGAGTGACCTCTAATAACCAGATTGTGACTTTTGATGACCAAATACCAACCCTAACAATCTCCGGCTACTAGAATGTGACCCTCAAGTCTCTCTTTCCCTTAAGGTTTTGACTTTGGGAAAGGCAACAAAGGGTATGGAAGGGGTGTTGGTAGTTGTGTATAGTGAAGAAGGGGTGGCCATGTGGAATGGATATGAAGGGGTGAGAGAGTGGAGTTACAATAGCGAAAAAGGGGTGAGGAAATGGCTGAGAGTGGTGAAGAGGAGTAGGAGGAGGGATGGTGGGAGAAGGGTTGGGAGTGCTGGTTAACGGCAGTAGTGGTTGTCCAGAGTTGTAGAAGAGAGGTGAGAAAGAGAAGGTTTTTAAAAGGATAGTTCTACTACAAAAATAGTTAAAGCTCACACTTTAACAAAAAAAAATATCTCACTTTTATTGGAAGTGTGATAAAAAAAATTAGATTGATATTTTAATCACACTTAATTTGATTAGGTGTGATAATATTCATTTTTTATGTCACTTTTCAATTAAGTATGATTATATATATATATATATATTTTAATCACACATTCTAATTAAAGTGTGATTATATATACACTACTACTTTTTAATCACACTTTTTAAATAAGCGTGATTAGTTATATATTTTTTAATCACACATTCTAATTAAAGTGTGATTATTTATATATTTTTTAATCACACCTTCTAATTAAAGTGTGATTATATATAAACTATTACTTTTTAATCACATTTTTTAAATAAGTGTGATTATATATACATTACTACTTTTTAATCACACTTTTTAAATAAGTGTAATTATATATATATATATATTTAATCACACTCCACTACAAGAAAAAGTATCTTTGGCGACTAAAAAAGTACCTTTGGTCGCTGAAAGTATAGGTTTTAGTGACTAAAAAAGCATGAGTAGCCAAAAGAAAAGATTTTTGGCGACTAAAAAGATTTAGTAGCCAAAAGTATAAGTTTTGGCGACTAAAAATCTGTTTGGTTGCCCATATATGGCTTTTACCAACTAAAAAAATTTTAGTAGCCAAAAGTAAGGCTTTTTGGCGACTTAAAAAAAATTAGTAGCCAAAAGTGAGGCATTGGGCGACTAAAAAGATGTTTGGTCGCCAAAAGTGAGATTTTTACCGACTAAAAAATTTTTAGTAGCCAAAAGTGAGATTTTTTGGCGACTAAAAAAAATTTAGTAGCCAAAACTGAGGCATTGGAAGACTAAAAAAATGTTTAGTAGCCAAAAGTGAGGCTTTTTGGCGACTAAAAAGAAGTTTAGTCGCCAAAAGTGGTAATTTTAGCCCGAAAATTAAATTTTTTAATGACTAAAAAATAATTAGTAGCCAAAAGTATAGAATTGGCGACTAAAATTATGTTTAGTCGCCAAAACTGGTCTTTTTTTTTTCTAGTAAATAATTTATTTTTACATAAATTATGTTCAATAAAAAATAATTATCTTTATATATATACTTTTATATTAATACGAGTCTATATACTACATAAATAATATATGTTGTATATATAATCATATGGTATTATAAAGGTGTAGTGAAAAGAGTGTGTTGTATAAGGTTTATGGTCTGAGAGATTGATGGTTTGAATCTCCACAAGAGCAAATAAGAAGCTAGTGAGTGTAATTTTTTTTTTTCACGAATGAGCTTTTGGCGACTAAAAAGTTTGATCTAAATGTTATTAATCACACTTAAAAGGTGTGATCTAAATATTTTTAATCGCACTTAAAAGGTGTAATCTAAATATTATTAATCATACTTAAAAAGTGTGATCTAAATATTTTTAGTTATACTTAAAAGGTGTGATCTAAATGTTATTAATCACACTTAAAAGGTGTGATTAAAAATGACCCATTTTAATCACACTCCCAAAGATCACACTTTAATAAAACTTAAAAGGTGTGATTAAATAACATACATCACACAAAAAAAGTGTGATCTTTATCTGTTTTTGTACTAGTGTAGGGATTAGAGATCGGGGGAAAGGCTGCAATGGTCGGAATAATGGCAAAGGTGGTTGGGTGGTAGTGGTGGTGAAGCATGGTGCTGGGACTTCGAGGTGATATCGACACCAACGCTGACTTGGCCAACGTTGAGATGAAGAAAGGGAAGAGAAAAAGGAAAAAATAATTTTCAAATTTGACAAAAATTCTCACATTTTTTCAATTATTTTTTAACTTTATTAGTTTTTTATTTTTTA
The DNA here is from genome assembly GCA_030407325.1 of Camellia japonica. Taxonomy (NCBI): domain Eukaryota; kingdom Viridiplantae; phylum Streptophyta; class Magnoliopsida; order Ericales; family Theaceae; genus Camellia; species Camellia japonica. The sequence goes on along the minus strand of JAPPVO010000019.1, from coordinate 91,083,205 downwards.
TTTTCATCAAATTGCAATTCTTTTGACTTTTTGTCATTTTCCTGTAATTTTTTCAAAACTTAAAATATGAAAAGTGAAAGTAGGGAAAAAATTCAATAACCAAAATGAAAAAAATATAAAACATAAAAGGGCTAAAATGGCAAAGTGTAACTTACACGCAAAACAAAGATGATTTTTAGGTAACTTAGGTACGAAGTTTAGCTACCATTGATGTTGATCATTAATGATGTTACTCCTGTCATCTAAACTGCGTTATCAAAGTGTTATACCACCAAAAATAGAGGGGTAATGCTATGATAGGCAGCCTAAAATGGTGTAAAGCATATGAAAAATATGACGTTGGTAAAGTTTGATTATCATAAAATATTATAACTCAATTTTATGAGAGTTATAATTAAAAGAAAAAGAAAGAAGAAGTTATAATCAAATATGATATGAGGTAATAAAAAGGATCATAATTAAAATAATGTTATTATTAAAATATTAGGAGTTATAACTGAAAAAAGAAAAAGTTATAATCAAACACGACATAAGGTATAACAAAAATTGATCATAATTAAAATAATGTATAATTAACATCATAGTGATTGATAACTAACACCACAATGTATATAACCAAGTCATGACTAATACTCTAATGTTGTTTTTGGTTGGGGAATTTGAGGAGATATTTGAAAAGGGAAATGGAAAATGTAGGTGAAATGTGAATAAAACATACATATATTTTACCTAGTTTCACACACCTTTTCCCTTTCCTTCTCGAAATCCCTTTCCAAATCTCCCAACCAAACATAACGTAAGAGCATCCATAATGGAATAGCTAAAAAAGTGTGTTAAAGTGTATTATATGACAAAAAGTGATAAAAGTGGGACCCAAAAAGGTGTGTTAAGAGTTTGTTAATTTTAGAGAATGAGTGGTGATGCAATAGATATGTTAAAGTGTGTGTTAAGGAGTGTGTTAAAGAATATATATATATATATAGTTAGCAGAAGCTGGCAAGGAAGATGGCCGAACGTTCGGCCGGTCAACCGATCAATTGCAATTTTTTTTTTTCTTGAAGGGTCCGAACGTTCGGGGGGATGACCGGCCAGACGACCCCATAGCACTTCCTCTCGTCCCTCTCTCTCTCGCTGGCTAAAGCGCTGGCTATAGTTAACACACAAGTTAACAACTGACACTAACACACAACACTAACACACCCACTAACACGTCCATTGTGAAGACAAAAGTGACTGTGGCTTGCTAAAAATTTGGCCACTGACACTAGCACACTCACTAACATGTCAATTGTGGATGCTCTAATAGGTTATAACTAATAATACAAAGGTCGTAACAAAAATGTATGTGTACCACAAAATTTCTCAATAAATATAGGAAAATTTACCTATAAATTCCATACAGGAGAATGTTGATCTATTTAGTCCTAAGAATTTTCTTATGAACCAATTAGTTATGTTTGTTTTGAAAAGTTGTATTTATTTGATTTGGTGATATTTGAGTTTAAGTAAATGTCCTTTTGTGATTCATTTTTTAAATTTTTTGATTCGTTTTTTGTGAGAATGGAAATGTGAGATGTGGAAAATTCTTTTTGGGAGATTGGGGGCTGAAGTATTGGTTGTAGAGCGTGGAAATCTACATTTCTGTTAATGTGATTTTCTGATGTTACATTGAAGCTTTACATTAAAATACTACATTTTGAAAAAAAAATACACTAAAGAATTTTTATGTATTACATTAATTGGGATGTTACGTTTGAAAAAAATATACTAAGGAGTTTTTTTGTTTTGAATGTTATGTTGTTATGTTTGAGAAAAGTACATTAACAAGTTTTTTAGTGTGTTACATTTGGAAACAAAATACACTAAACAGTTTTTGTGTGTTACATTAATCAGATTGTTACGTTTGAGAAAATTATACTAAGGAATTTTTTAAATGTTACGTTTTTACGTTTAAGAAAAATACATTAAGGAGCTTTTTAGTGTGTTATATTGATTGGAGCATTACGTTTGGGAAAAACACACTAAGGAGTTTTTTTGAAATGTTATATTATTACGTTTGGGAAAAACTTACTAAGGAGTTTGTTTGAAATGTTATATTGTTACGTTTAAAAAAAGTACACTAAGGAGTTTTTTAATATATTATATTAAAGTGTTAGTTTTTTTTTAGAGTTATATTGAAGTGTTACGTCTGAAAAAAGTACATTAAAGAGTTTTTTTTTGAAGTATTACGTTTAGAAATTTTAATATTATGAGAAAATCTACATTTATCCATCAATACATAACAGACACACGTTTATAGCCCTTTATGTACTTCATACTAAAATGAGACCTTTGGGTCTATAAAAAAAAAGAAAAAAAAAAAAAGATGACGAAACAGTTTATAAAATCACTATTTGAAATTTATTGGTGCTTCACCCAAAATATATATGCATATATATAAGCCATTTAAAGTATGTTACATAACAAAAATATATATATTCACACAGATCCAATTTTTTGGTCAAAATTTGTTAATTTATAAAGTGAGTGTGTTTCAATAATTAAAATGCGTTAAGTAAAAATATGATATACTTAAATGTATATGATAAAAAAGGTATATGCTAAGTTTTTTTAAAGAAAAAAAAATTTGAGTTATATTTTTTTAGTTTTTAGGTTCCTCTATTCTATAAATTTTAAAATTTTGAATCAATTCTGAAATTTTTGTGTGCTAAAAAAACTACTAAAATCTGACTTATTTTCATATTTTTAAAACTTTTTAAAAAATAATTAAAATTTTAAGATCATCTAATTCAAGACGAATTTAAAATGTAAAATTATTTGATTCAATTTATAAGGCATTTTTTGGTAAGAGATTAAAAGCAGCTTTTTTTTATTTTTTATCTCTTTTAAATTACAACATCTTTCTATCAGTATATTTTTTTTTTTTAAATTAAAATTAACTTTTAACCTATTTCCAAAACCACCCTAAAATAAACAAAATTACTATAAAAAAAAAAATAAAACTTTCAAAATATAATAGTAGGATCTACTTAAATGTAGACGTAAATAGAAAAAATAAAAATAAAAAAACAAAAAATGTGTGGATGCACCACTTGTCACTTTCAATCTCTTTCTCTCCTTTGTTACTGACAGTGTCACCCTCAAATTGTTTCTCTCCAATTATCGAATTACATAAAATTGTTTATTTTTTATCCAAGTTCATGCAATTTTCTTGCGGTGAGTATTGGATTTTAATGATTCTATTTGATATAATATTTTTCATATTTTAATTTATCTACGACTAATGAAAAAATAAAATCTGTGTCATCATATAAAGCTAGCAACATAGCTAATTAACCAAAAGCAAACATATGTATTGAATCAAACTATTAATTTTTGACTGGACTCTTTTTAAGAATTACTTGAAGATGCTCAATTGGACTCTACAATGGTATCTATAGAGGCCTTCCCTTCCACTCTCTTGAAAATTTGTGTTTAAAAACACCATTCTTCTCTTGGATGCTGGATTCTTTAATGGTACCTTTGGTTCTTGTTGTGGGCCTTCTCTTTGCCCATTGTCCCCAAGTTTGTTTTTCTGATTCAATTATGGGGTAGTTACAAAGCAGTTTTATGAATGGAACTTCTTTAAGTCTTACTAATACATAAATATTTATTAAAATGATAAATTTCTTTACTACATTGATCAATTTATTAATTTACCAAATAAAGTTCACAATTACACATAAATAAAAATAAAAGTGAATAAGTTATGTTCTCGTACATCTATAAATTTTTCATTAAACACTTACGAGTAAATAAGTGTTGTCAATAGGACCGGCTTGTAATTATCACTTAAGAAGGGACTAATGGCCTCTATCCCACTAGATAACGGACTTTTTTGGTTGACTTTCACATTATGCTTGTTTGTATAAAAAATATTTGTTTGAAGTATTTTTTCATATTTTTAAAATTTGGCATGATAAAAAATGAAATTAATAGAAAATATTTTACTAATGCTACCATACTATCACAATCAATATTACTTCCATCAACCCATCATTACCATGTTTGACAACCACTACCACTACTATTTAGAAGTGTAACTTGGGTGGGTTTAACCCGAGCAACTCGAGTCCAATCTGAATTTTTTTAAAGTTTCGACAAGATGTTTTCAAATTTGGTATGGGCTTGGACAAAAATTCAGAAGCCCAAATTAAATTTGGACGGACTTGGGCCAAGACGTCAAACTACCTGAGCAACTCAAAATCCGAATTATACATATATAAATATATAAAAATATTAAATATACATATAAATTATTAGTCATTACATGATATTAAAGTAATTTAGATTATTAAATATATATTATATATACAAATAAAATAAATCTTACTTTTTATTTATTTTTACTCATAAATTGTAAGGACTATTATAGTGGTATCTCCCTTACATTATATAAATTATTTGTTTTGATGGTATTAATGATTTTCTATAAATAAATAAAAAAATGTAAATAGAGTCAAATTTTAATAATTTAATAATGTAGCTACAAAAAAAAAATGAAATTCATTTACAATTCGGACAACTCATGCAATTCGGGTTTAACTCGGGTCAAGCTTGAGCAGGTAATCTCAGGTTACAATTCGGGCCAACACAACTTGAACTGGGCTTGGATAATTTTCTAATCCGACCGAACCCGCCCAAATTGCACCTCTACTACTATTAACACCACCACTCACCACTTATATAATTATTAGTACATCATTACCATTAACATCACCACTCACCACTGATATTATTATTAGTACATTAATTTTAAATACGCGATCAAATATAAAAAAATTATCTTACAAAAAAAATTCCCATGAAAAATGTTTACAGAACGTGAAATTTAATAAATTGTTTCAACAATAATTATAGGTTCTTGTAGGGACATAATTTTTGAATGACAACACGTGGCCGAGGTGCCACGTGTCCTGGCCATAACGCTGAGATAATCTCGGCTAGGCCGAGGTTATCTGCAAAGATACCGAAATCCGGGAAAAGCGGATAAGGGACAAGAGTCCTAAAATAAGAGAGGACTTCAGTTTAGATAAAGATAAAACTCTTAGAGAGTTTACCCTAATCCTACTGGGAGTCCAAGATTAGCAGTAATCCTAAGTCTATTGAAGCTAGGCTTCTATTGGGGTTAAGTTAGTGTTGGTTATAAAAGAGAGGCACCCTCGTGGGTCTAAGGTATGCTTTTTGTATTCTGAATGGTGAGTTAAGCTCTTTTGCTATCTTTGAGAGATAACTAACTTGATCGTCGGAGTGCCCTCAGGTAGACGAACCACCGCCGGAATCTCTTCTTTCTGTGACAGGTTGTTCGGATTTAATCTATTCTGCTAGTGTTCTCCAGCTGAGTGCTTGATTGGTAGTGTGATCAAAAATCGACACACACAATTTGGCGCCGTCTGTGGGAAAGAAAGAGGAATAGATGGCCAATAACGGATAGAAAGAGAAGATTGGGGACAACACTCCTACTGGGAGCGGGAAACCTATTGCCCTTGACGTCGAAGAGACACGTGATAAGAATCATGGAGAAAAGGACGTCGGCTAGCAGGGCGACGCACCAAGGAAGCCAGACCAAAGCACTTATTATAACGATGATGACTTCCAGGTATGAAAAGATAGATGCCTACGAAGGGACAAAGAGATGAAGGGGATGGCGGACAAATTGGCGGACCGGCAAACGGTCGTCAATTTCATGATGCAGAACAACGTCATGCAGCCACCATTCTCGTTACAAGACACGCCGATTCCAGCAGCCAAGAACAATGCCCAGAAGGGAGGGCAGAAAACAATCCCTGTAGCCCCCCAACACGACATAACCAAGGAACACTCTTACCGGCCTTCAAAGGAGGTCGGACGAGGAGAGTCAATAAAAAGAGATTCACGAAAGATGCATTGTACCAAGGAGGATGACCCCAAAGAACATCGGCATGTTCAAGGGAAAGAGCCTTGTTTCGACGTAACTAACAACAATACGACCAAGAGGACTCACAATGACACCGGAAACAGCGTGCCGAAAAGGTTAAAATCCAGAGATAGCCGAGCTTCGAGATGGACCAAAGAGGATCTGAGGGATTACCTCCAGAGGAAGCAACAAAATGCCGAGGTAACCTCTCCAGTCAAGTCGAAAACGCCGTTTGCGGTAGAGTTGGACGAATTTGAGGCCCCAAAAAGGTTCAGTATGTCGAGGTTCCAGATATACGACGGTAAGCTGGACCCTAACTTTCACGTTGGCCTGTACCTGAACTCGATAGCATTATACACTGGGAACGAGCCGTTGCTTTGCAAGGTGTTCCCCTCGTCTTTCGGGGAAATTGCATCAGACTGGTTTCACAAGTTGCCGAAAGGAACTGTGAGGACCTAGGAAGGCCTGCCGAGATGTTCGTGGCCAGGTTCGTGACAAACAAGCTACAATTAAGGGTGGACTCCCTGATGGCTCTGAGAATCGGTGAGGATGAAAGCCTTAGGGCCTATGCCAAAAGTTATTATGAGGTATTTAACCGGATACCAAGATGCAACCAAGAAGTGGCGGTCGTGTCTTTTAAGACCGGCCTGAAAGATGATTGTCGACTTCAAAAGTCATTGGCAAAGACATTGCCAAAGAGTATGGAGGAACTCATAGCCAGAATTGAGAAATATGCTAGAGCCAAGGAAGACACGCCGGGGACGAAGGCGACAAAACAAGAGAAGGAAAACGGCTCGCCAAAGCGAGGCCAAGGTAACAATGGATCTAACAAACAAGAGACAAGATTGAGAGCTGCACAGGCAGTCACAACTATATTCCGCATCCCAGCTCACAAAGTCCTGGAGAAAATTCGAAATTAGCCCTATTACAAAGCACCAGTAAGGATTCCGGGCGAATTTATGGGAAGAAGTTATGGCAAGCACTGTGTTTACCATAATGAAGATCGACATCTGACTTAGGGTTGCAGAGCCCTGAAGGCATATCTGGAAGACCTGGTAAGACAAGGCCATTTAAGGGATCTTGTAGATGAAGTCAGGACAAGGGAGGAGCAAGCAAGACTACCTCAGGCACCGGCAGCCCCGCCTTCTCCAACACAACAACCGTAGGAAGACGGACCTCGGGTGATCATTGTGATCCACTCAAAGGTCAGTGAAAACAAAGTACGTGGGGAGACTCAGAAGGTGAATCACTCACAGCATGTGTACCAGGTCAGGCAGAAAAGAACTCGGGCAAATGAGAGCCAGGGACCAATGGTGTCCTTCACTGAAGACGACTTGGAGATGGTGCAGCATCCACACAACGATGCCTTGGTAATATCCCTCTAGATTGAAGAGTGCCAAGTGAAGCACATCTTAGTTTACCAGGGCAGCTCTTGTGACATCATGTATGTCAGGTGTTACAAGGAGCTTGGCCTCCAACAAGACGATTTGGAGAAGTCCAATAGACCAATGGTCGGGTTCAATGGAACGCTAACGTGGCCCCTGTGGGCAGTAAGTTTGGAGGTGCAGGCTGGCACCAAGAAAATAAAAACTGAGTTCACATTAATTGACACTCCTTCTCCTTCCAATGCTATCTTGGGAAGGCCATGGCTGCATACAATGGGGGTTGTTACCTCAACATTGCACCAGCTGTTGTGATTCCCAACAGAGCACGGAATTAAGGAGGTGAGAGGGGATCAAGTGCAGGCAAAGAATTGCTCCATGGCAGCAATGAAATCAACCTACAACATACGAGAAGTAGAAACAGTAGAAATAGAGGATGAGAACATGGAAGTCCTGGAGGACGTCGGCAAAGAGCCAGCCGAGAAGAGTGAGGAAGCCCTGAAGAAAATTCTTGTCCAGTAAGGGGACGAAGAGCGCTTCTTTCTTCTCGGCTCAGGCTTGGCCGAGGAGGAGGAAAAAGATCTAGAGGCGTTATTGAGAGCAAACATTGAGGTGTTTGCCTGGACGCCGTACGAAATGCCTGGCATTGACCCCGATGTCACTTACCACAGACTAGATGTGGACAGGTCGGCCAAACCTGTAATCCAACGAGCAAGGAAGCCCACACTGATGCATGTTGAGGCAGTAGAAGAAGAAGTAGGCAAACTTCTGGATGCCAGAGCCATTCGAGAGGTAAACTACCTAACGTGGCTATCAAGCATGGTCGTCGTGAAGAAAAAGAATGGGAAGTGGAGGGTCTGTGTGGACTTCACCAGCCTGAACAAGGCTTGTCCCAAAGACAGCTTCCCATTACCCAAAATCGACCAATTGGTGGATGCCACTTCAAGGCATGGAAGCATGAGCTTCCTGGATGCTTACAGGGGGTACCATCAAATAGCTATGTACCCCCCAGATGAGGAGAAGACTGCATTTGTCACCCCAAAAGGGTTGTATTACTACAAAATGATACCTTTTGGGTTGAAAAATGCAGGAGCAACTTACCATAGATTGGTAACCAAAATGTTCAGACATCTAATTGGCCGAACAGTAGAGGTATACATCGATGACATGGTCGTGAAGACCAAAGAACCCGAGAATCATCTGCACGACTTGAAGACAGTTTTTGACATCCTTAGAACATATTGGCTCCGACTCAATGCATCGAAGTGTGCATTTGGAGTTGGATCTGGTAAGTTCTTAGGATATTTGGTTACCAAAAGGGGCATTGAGGCTAGCCCAGATTAGATTAAGGCCATCTTGGTATTAAAGAGCCCAACATCAGCAAAATAAGTGCAGATGTTGACTGGAAGGGCTGCAGCCCTGAATCGGTTCATAAGCAGAAGCTCTGACAAGTACAAACCTTTCTTTAGCTTAGTGAAGAAGGCCACAGACTTCTTATGGACTGAGGAGTGCGAAGTCGCCTTGGCCGACTTAAAGAATTATTTAACCACTGCTCCAGTTCTCTCAAATTCTGTACCTGGAGAGGAGTATTCTTATACCTAGCAGTCTCAGAGCATGCTGTGAGTGCAGTGGTAATCAGAGAAGAAAAGGGGGAGCAAAGAGCCGTTTACTACGTAAGTAAAACCCTGGCAGATGTAGAGACCAGATACCTACCCTTAGAGAAGCTAACACTGACTTTAGTAATGGCTTCCAAGAAGCTGAATCAGTTACTTTCAAGCCCACAAAATTGTGGCACTAATTGAACATCCTTTGAAGTCCCTATTGCAGTAGGGAGATCTGACAGGCATAATAGCCAAATGGGCAGTGGCCTTGGGCCAATATGACCTGAATTTAGACCTAGAACAGCAATCAAAGGCCAAGTTTTGGCCAACTTTGTGGCCGAGTTCGCACCAGACGCCGACATACATCGGGCTTCGTACAGCCGAGGTATACAACAAGGAAAAACCCATCTGGGGAAAGCAGCAAATGAAGGAAGAGAAACTCAGGCCCTGCAGCATTTACATCGGGGACTCCTTTCGAATGTTTGTTGATAGGAGTTCAAACCGACAAGAAGCGGGGGTAGGAGTAGTGCTAGTATCACCAGATGGGCAGATATTGGAACAATCCATTAGTTTGGGGTTTAAGGCCTCAAACAATGAAGCAGAGTATGAAGCATTGATTGTAGGACTAAAGTTAGCAGTAGCAATGGAAGCTGATGAGGTAATAGTCTTCTGTGACTCCCAGCTTGTAGTCAACCAGGCAACAGGTAAGTACGTAGCTCGAGATGAAAGGATGTCGGCCTATGTAAAGGAGGTAGACAGACTTGTAGCCTTATTCCAGAATTGCCGACTATAGCAAGTAAGCCGAGATGACAACAACCATGCTGATGCCTTGGCCAACCTAGCTAGTGCAATGAAACCTGGAGAAGCAAAGACAATAATGGTTGAATACTTGTCAGGTTCAAGCATAGAACCACTGAACACAGAGCATGAAGCAATGTGTGTGGAGATGGGATCAAGTTGGATGGATACAATAATAGTATTCCTTAGAGATGGGAAACTGCCAGATGACCATAAAGAAGCACACAAGACCAGACTGAACTCGGCAAGATTCAGTCTAACAGCAGAGAGACATCTCTATAGAAGATCTTTTACTGGACCCCTTTTGAGATGTGTGCATCTTCACAAATTGAAAACTTTCTGTATGAAATACACGAAGGAGTATGTGGAAGCCACGCTGGTGGCAGATCACTTGCTCATCAAGCCATCACTCAGGGGTACTGGTGGCCCTAGATGCAAAAAGATGCTGAAGTTTATGTCAAGAAGTGTGAGAAGTGCCAGAGGTTTGTACCTTTGATACATCAACCAGCAACAGACTTGAACCCGGTGTCCAGCCCTTGGCCATTTGCCCAATGGGGCATGGATCTTGTTGGACAATTGCCTCAAGCAACTGGACAAAGGAAGTACCTGCTAGTAGCAACAGATTATTTAACCAAGTGGGTAGAAGCTGAACCCCTCGCAAAAATTCGGGACGTTGATGTGAAGAACTTCATATGGAAGAACATCATCACCAGGTTTGGGATCCCAAGAGCAATAATAGCTGACAATGGTACACAGTTTGACAGCAAGCTAATCAAGAGCTTCTGTGCAAAGTACAAAATCAAGAACTATTACTCTACCCCAAGCTTTCCCCAAGTAATGGTCAAGCAGAAGCCTCCAATAAGGTTATATTGGATGGGATCAAGAAGAGGCTGGAAGCAGCAAAGGGAAAGTCAGCGGAAGAGTTGTCCAATGTACTTGTAATAACCCTCACCACTGTTTACTGAATGACGACTGATTACTGTTAAACCGGGACAGATTATGATTGATAACTGAAGTAATCGAAATACTGAATTAACTGACTGAAATCTGAAACTGATTGATTGAGTGCATCTATTTGAATTGCATGTCTATCTGTTGCCCGTTTCATTATCTGTTTATGTCTTTATGATCGAACTGCTAATTGAAGGCCTTATCGGCGGCCGAACCGGAAATCGATTAGTGTTTTATGATCGTCATAATTTATGTGATTTTATGGTGTATTTAATTAAAATGTGATTTGGTATGATTAAATTAGATTAAATATTGACAAAATGCCCAAATTGAGCTTAATTACCAAAATACCACTTAATGGCCCACTATCTCACACACATTTGAGCCTTCACTTGATCACATAACACATTTGCTCAGCCATTTCTTGCTCTTTGCCGACCTTAGAGAGAGAGAGACTTGAGGAGTTGATTTCATCTCAATTTTGCTTGTAAATTGCTTGGTAATTGAAGAAATTGGAACATAGGTTGCAAATTAAGCTTCCTCACCTTGTAATTGAAGCTCTAGGTAAGAAATTTAACCTCTCATTGTTGTGTTTAAACTTGTGCATGCCTAGTTCTTGTATCCTTAGTGATTTGAGCCTTGAATTGGTCCATATATGTCAAATTGGAGTCTAGCTCATGCATGCATGCCTTTAATTTGAAGTTTTGAAGTTGTCCTTCATGAAATGGTACATGCATGTTCATAATTTTGCAATGGTCCATGTTTTCAACTTGTTTTCGGAACAATTGGCTCACTTGAGCATCAAATTGAAGCTTTGAAATGATTTGAATTCATGCATGTCATGTTTGTAGCATGTTCATAAAAATTGGTTTGAAATTGAGTTTGAATTAAACACCCTTGGGCTTTGATTTACCAAATTGATCTTTGAAATATATAAAGTCATGTGTTTACAAGTGTTTTCCAGGTTTTTGGCCCAAGAGGATCGATTTTAAGGCATTTGAACTTGATTTTGAGCTTGAGGTTCAAATCTGGAATTTCCAGATTTTGGACCCACGCTCGAGTGAGAAAGTCTACGCTCGAGCGTACACTCTGTGATTCTGCCTTCCGCTCGAGCGAGAAAAGTGACGCTCGAGCGTGAAATGCGTGCATCCAGTACTTTGCATGAGTTCACAGTCCGCTCGAGCGAGGAAACTCACGCTCGAGCGAGGACTTGTGTCTCACGCTCGAGCCAGGGTCGAGCGCCCATCGAGCGTAAATTTTGAGCATCCAGTATTTTTACTGTAGCATACAGTCCGCTCGAGGGATGGAATTCACGCTCGAGCGGAGACCTTTGTCTGCATGTCCGCTCGAGCGTAGAAAGCCACGCTCGAGCGAGACCCCTGTTTTCTGAAAATTTTGTAAAGTGTTCAAAAGTGCATCTTCGCATCCTCTTTCCATCCTAGGCTTTCCTAGGGCATATTTAAGGCATCTTAAAGAGGATATAGATGTAGAACCACACCGAGGCAAATTAGGGATTAAGTTATTATCTTTCCCAATTGTGTAGCTTAGTGTGTGTTCAATCTGTAAACTGTGTAGGGTTGGCTTTCCGAGGAGACGCTCTAGTTCACTGTAGCCCAGAACTCTGTGAGTAACAATTGTGTAAAGATATGTTCAAAATGATTATTTTCTAAACACTGAACTGATATTGTTTACTGAATGAATGTATGTCCTATATTTTGAACTGTACTGTGGCATCCTTAGTACCTACTGTTTACTATTACTGTTACAGAGATCTCTGTCGGTTCCCTCGTGGAACCACTACTGTTTACTGATTGATGGCCATCATTACTGTTCGGTCTTTAAGACCTACTGTTTACCGTACTGTTATGCTAATGGATGTACTACATATGACTGATTGACTGAAAGACTGAAAGACCGAAATACTGATTTAATGAACTGTTTTCATTACTATAAGGACATTCATTCTAACCTTTTTACGCATTATGTTATTCACTGGGCTTTAGCTCACTGCTCATATATATATATGTAGGTATACAGGCATCGGACCAATGCTAGAAGCGTCGGGGTAAACTCCAGTTTTGTCAAGCCAACCACTATGCCTCACTGCGAGGTTCCGAGCCTGCCAAGCTTTGGCTTAGGGGTGTTTTTATTTCCCCGTCTGTCTCTGTACTGTTTTGTATTACTGTGTAGACTATACTGTACTGTTTTAATAGGGTTTAGTCCCTGCCCTGAATGGTTGTATATAATGTACATACTGTTTTGTCACCGACTGCATAATGTATGAAAAGTCTTTTTGCATACAGACTGTCACCACTCATTGGACATTGTTTTATTACTGTATTGGCTTCCGCCATGCCCCTGTACTCTGTTTTACTGTCTTACTGTTAAGCAGGCCTTCGGTAAGCTTGGATTACTGGCCGGTTACGGTGCTAAACCCATAGGGGCGGGTTTGGGTCGTGACAGTACTCTTGGCATATCGGACTACACCGAGAAGATCAACTAGGGAGTTCCCATTTGCCATGACTTATGGCATAGAAGTAGTCATCCCCCTAGAGATCGGCATCCCAGGGATTAGAACCTAGAGAGCAGAGATTGGAACGAATGAGGCATTCCTGGCCCGAGATCTGGATCTGTTAGAAGAAAGAATGGAGAAAATAGCAATCTAACTGGGGGCATACCAGCAGCAGCTTGCTCGAGCTTACAATAAGAATGTCAACCCAAGAGAGTTCCAAGTTGGGGATCTCATCTTGAGAAAGGTTGTCAGTAATAAGAAGGATCCCAGAGAGGGCAAGCTTGGCCCAAATTGGAAGGGACCCTATAGAATCATCTCCGTCCTGGGCAATGGGGCATATTGGCTTCAAGACAGTGAAGGCAAAGAATTGCCAAGACCCTGGAATACTTACAATCTGAAGTTTTTCTATCATTAAATTTTATTATTTTTCTTGTTATTAGCCGAAGTAATAAAAAAGTTTTAGCTTGATTCTTAAAACTTGTGTAGTATAACTGACCAGATACTTGACGATGTTTCTGAATTGAAACATGACAGATAACTTAGACTTATTATATGACAGAGTTGAATTATACTTGCATATAATAGAGTTGAACTAAGTGGAACCAACATGGATTTGCCACATTGGCAGAGTCAAACACAAACTGGAACTCAGTACATGCCAGTCAGATTAACAAAGAGACCAACTTTGTTAACCTCGGCCAGTCTTTGTTTGAATCTGATCCCGGCAACAAGTTTAAAAGCCACATACTTAATGAGAACCCAAGTGCAACTTAAGTTCACATTTAGGAGCAGAGGGCTGGAGAATGATGCTTGGGAGTTGGAATTTACAAGCTAAGACGTGTTTAACACTTGTTGAAATTTAAATTTACAAGTTAAAGTTAAGCCGAGGACGTGTTTAACACTTGTTGAAATAAAAATTTACAAGTTGAAGTTAAACTGAGGTCATGTTTAACACTTGTTGAAATTTAAAGAAAAATTTACAAGATAAACCTGGGTTGTATTGAAAGAAGTACTTACGTACTTACCGAAATAAACCATTGGTTTGTATAACCGAGGTATGTCACTCCGAGAAGATTGCACAGTTAAGGTGTATGTAGAAGACATGCAAATTATTCTAAGTATAGAGTCATATAAAGAAGACAAACATGCAAGCATTCAAAAGAGGAAGTTGTATTTACATTCAACGAAAGGGCACTTCTGCCTACGAAAGGATTACTTGTGCGAAATACAAAAAGAAATTACGTCGGCCAAAATAAAGCCTACATTGTTTCAAAAGTAAGAAAGAGTACAAAAAGTAAAGAAACTAGACTATTCGACATCATTAGATGGTTGGGTGTGGGGCTCAGGGGACATTTGGGAACTCTTCTCGGCGGCCTTCTTAGCCGCGAGCTCGGCGTCGATCTCTTTGAGAGTCTGGTCGAGGCTCTTGTCGGCGGTAGGCACGTCTGATGTTGTCCTCTCAGGAGTAGAATCTTTGGAGACCTCACCAACCTCGTCCTGAGTTAAGTCCAAGACTTGCTTATTTAGAGTAAAGGACTTGGCCCCAGTAGCGTCCTTCTTCTTCCTAACCAAAGCTTCCTCCTCGGACTCAGAATCGTCTTCAGATTGGCTTGGAGTAAGGGGAAATGGCAGGGGGAGATCGCCAGCATTCTTGAAGGGGGAGTCCTCGAGGACATCTAACTTTTTGAGGGCAGCCATCCAACCAAGGATGAAACTCTTGTTGCATGCCTGCTTCATTTGTTTTTTATAGTCCTTCTTGACGTTGGCCGCCTCCTCGGCGTACGCCTTTTCATTGGCGGCCTTGATCTCAGCCTGTTTTATGGCCAAGGCATTCTGGAGTTCTTTTTGGGCCTCGGCCATCTTTGCCTCTGCTTCTTTCTTCTCGGTCTCAGAGACCTTGGCAATGGCCTCAGCAGCATCTGTTTTTTCCTCGGCCTGGTCTGTTTAAGTCTTCATCTTGGCCTCAACCCTGTCAATGGCCCTTTGCAAGCTAGCAGCCTCCTTGGTTTTATTTGCCAACTCCTTGTTGATGGCAAAGGCCTGCATCGCAAAGGAGTGGCCATGCTGAATCACCTAGAAGAAATGGAAAAAAAAAAAAAAAGAAAAAAAGAAGAAGAAGAAGTTAGTGAAACTCTCTAAGTATGAAATAGCAAAAAATGAAAAAGTACCAAGTGTTAGGGGCTTACTTGGACGGAACGCTGCAACATCAAAGCAAAGTTCTCATACTCGCTCATTTCGAGATCGTCGGCACTATCACCAGCCCTGACCGGCTTATCCTTGATGGTGATTAGAGGGGCCCATGGGGCATCAGATTTCATAGACCCCGAGGCTGTAGCAGACTCGGACCTCGGCCTCTTCGACTGAGTTGATTTTGATGGCTCGGCCTCGGTGGGCCTCTTTTCGGCAGCGGAGGAGGTCTTCTCGCTCTCGGCCAATTTTGAAATTGGCAAGGTGTCCTCAGTGTCAATTTGAGTCACCGTTGCTGTCACGACCCAAACCCGCCCCTGTAGGTTTAGCACCGTAACCGGCTAGTGTAATAACCCTCGTTACTGATCACTGATTAATGTCGATTACTGCTAAGTTAATGCCGATTATGGAAAGTAAATGAACTCTGACCGATTGAAATTTGAAACTGAATCGATTAACTGTATCTGTTTAATTGCCTGTATCTGTTTGAATTGTAATTCTATCTGTTTGACTGTATGACTATCTGTTCAATTTCTATGTTTAAACTGTTAATTGAAGGCCTTATCGGCGGCCGAATCCAAAATTGATTGATGTTCCATGATTAGTAGAATTTATGTGATTTTATGGTGTATTTAATTAAAATGTGATTCGGTACGATTAAATCGGATTAAAATGAGCTAAATTACATGAGTTCTACTTATTTACAATCTCGCCACTTAGTGGCCCACTACCTTACACATATGGAGCATTGTTATACACTTGATCAAACATTTTATCAGCTCATTTGTTGCCTCACAACCGACTAGAGAGAGAGAGAAGGGAGAGAGTTAGTTTTCATCTCATTTGGCTTGATTTGGTTTGGAAATTGAAGTGTAGTTGCCAATTGAGCTCCTAAACCTTGTAATTGAGGACCTATGTAAGGATTTCACCTTCTCATTGTTGTGTTTAAGCTTGTTCATGCATGATTCTTGAGCCTTTAGAGAGCTAAGTCATGTCTTAGTCAAATAATGTTGAATTAGAACTCATTTCATGCATGCATGTGTGTATTGATGAATTTTGAGTTGATTTCATGGCAAATTGTCACATGCATGTTCATAATTAAGCTTAAGTCCATGTTTTTAACTTGTTTTGAAAAGGATGAGCTCTTTAGAGCATGTTTTGAAGCCTTGAATTGATTTAAAGTCTTGCATGTGTATTGGAGATTATGTTCTTGAAATATTGGTTTGAAATTGAGTTTAAATAAACACCCTTGGGCTTTGATTTACCAAATTGATCTTTGAAATACATAAGGTTACATGTTTACGAGTGTTTTTCCAGGTTTTTAGCCCAAGAGGATCAAAAATTTGGCTTTTAAACTTGATTTTGAGCTTGGGACTCAAATCTGGAATTTCCAGATTTTGAGCCTACGCTCGAGCGAGGAAGTCCACGCTCGAGCGTACCCTCTGTGATTCTGCCTTCTGCTCGAGTGAGAAAAGTTACGCTCGAGCGGGGAATGCGAGCATCCAGTACTTTGCATGTGTTCACAGTCCGCTCGAGCGAGGAAACTTGCGCTCGAGCGAGGACTTGTGTCTTACGCTCGAGCGAGGGTCGAGCGTCCATCGGGCGTAAAATTGGAGCATCCAGCATTTTTACTGTAGCACACAGTCCGCTCGAGCGAAGGAATTGGCGCTCGAGCGGATCTCCTTTGTCTGCATGTCCGCTCGAGCGAAGAAAGCCTCGCTCGAGCGAGACCCCTGTTTTCTGAAAATTTTGTAAAGTGTTCAAAAGTGCATCTTTGCATCCTCTTTCCATCCTAGGCATTCCTAGGGCATATTTAAGGCATCTTAAAGAGGATATAGATGTAGAACCACACCGAGGCAAATTAGGGATTAAGTTATTATCTTTCCTAACTGTTTAGCTTAGTGTGTGTTCAATCTGTAAACTGTGTAGGGTTGGCTTTCCGAGGAGACGCTCTAATCCACTATAGCCCAGAACTCTGTGAGTAACAATTGTGTAAAGATATGTTCAAATGATTATCTTTTGAATACTGAACTGAACTACTTACTGAACTGATATTGATTACTGAATGAATGTATGTCCTTTATTTCTGAACTGTACTGTGGCATCCTTAGCACCTACTGTTTACTATTACTGTCACAGAGATCTCTGTCGGTTTCCTTGTGGAACCACTACTGTTTACTGACTGATGGCCATCATTACTGTTCGGTCTTTTAAGACCTACTGTTACTGTTATGCTAATGGATGTACCACATATGACTGTTTACTGTACTGAACAACTGATATACTGCTTGAATTGAACTGCTTTTAATACTGTAAGGACATTCATTCTAAACCCCTTTACGCATTATGTTATTCACTGGGCTTTAGCTCACTGCTCATATATATATGTAGGTGTACAGGCACTGGATCAAAGCTAGAAGCGTTGGAGTAGATTCCCAGTTTTGTCAAGCCGACCAATGTGCCTCACTGTGAGGTTCCGAGCCTGCCAAGCTTAGGCCATGGGGTGTTTTAGTACTTCCCCCTTACTGTACTGTTTGTTTACTGTATAGACTGCACTGTACTGGTTAAGAGGGACTTGACCCCTGTCCTGAATGTTCGTAACTGTTTTGCATACTGTTTTGTACCGTATATATATATGAATGTATGAAAAATCTTTTTGGCATACGGACTGTCACAGCTCATTGGACATTGTTTATTTACTGTATTGGCTTCCGCCATGCCCCTGTACTCTGTTATACTGTCTTGCTGTTAAGCAGGCCTTCGGTAATCTAGGGTTACTGGCCGGTTACGGTGCTAAACCCATAGGGGCGGGTTTGGGTCGTGACAGCTAGTAATCCGTGGATTACCAAAGGCCTCTGAAGACATTAGCAAATAATAAAGGGCTGCGAAAGCAATAATACAAAATAGACAAGGTCCAATGAGCTGTGATAACGTACATGGGACGGAACATTTCAAAATTTATTTATATACATACGTAAACATGCCAGTCCAGATACATAATATTTACAAAATGTACTACCCAAGACCTGACTTACAGAGTATACACAAAGACTAGCATGAAAACAAAAACAAATAGCCATGGCATTAGGCTTCGATCGGAACCTCCTCGGGAGGCACAACGGTTGGCTGACAAAAACAGAACAGAAGGCCGTCAACTTTGGCCCTGATCATGTGTCGTCTCATCTACATACATAATATAAACTGTGAGCGAAAGCCCAGTGAATAATAATAGAGTAAAGGGTTTCAATGAATGAGTTCGTACTGATTCAGAAATCACAATTCAGAGTTGCATCAAATTCATCATTTGTCCAGATCAATATATAGACAGAAATCATAAGTCATGATTAAGTTTAAGTGATACATCCATCAGCATTAACAGAACAGAACGCATACGTGTGAGGTTACGAGTAACCAGTTCCATAAAGGAACCTCCAGATCCGGGTAACAGAACAGAAGCTGAGCCCCTGTGACAGTGCCTCCGGTACGGGTAACAGAGTGCAGACAGAAATAAGTCCATAAAGGAACCTCCGATATCGGTAACAGCCAACATATATCACATGATGCTAAGGATGTCACGAATACATGTTAGAAATTGAACAATCATTCATTGTACAGAACATATTATTTCGGAAAACAGATCTCGTTTTATCACACAGAAAATAGATACAGTTGAACATAACTTTACTAAATTATTACTCACTGTTGGCCTTGAAACAGACAAACGGAGCAGATTGATCACACGACACGCGGCACATGACCTACATAACACATAACGGACACACACTTGAAACACACATTCTAATCACACAAAACTTACGTCGTTGGTTCTTAATGTGTTTCTAACCTTAAATCCTCACTATAGAGTCTTAAACATGGCCTAGGAATGCCTATGATGGAATGAGGATGCAAAGATGCCTTGGAAAACATTTTTCAAAATTTGTTGAAAACAGGGGTCTCGCTCGAGCGTAGCTTTCTTCGCTCGAGCGAGCTTGTCAAAACAGAGGGGTCGCTCGAGCGTAGACTCCTTCGCTCGAGCGGTTTGTAAAAATGCAAAAGTACTGGTTGTTGAATTTTTACGCTCGATGCCCGTTCGATGCTCGCTCGAGCGTGAGACACACCCTTCCTCGAGCGTAGGTCTCGTCGCTCGAGCGTGCGTCTGCGTGCACCAAAAACCTGAGAGCTTGCAATTTACGCTCGAGTCACCATTCCTTCGCTCGAGTGGAGCTCTAAACAAACAATGGTCGCTCGGGCGTGGAATCCTTCGCTCGAGCGAGGAAGCCAAATTCTGGAATTTCCAGATTTGCCTCCCAAGCTCAAACCAAGCATTCAACACCTCAAAACTCAACCTCTTGGGCCCATTTTCTGGAAAACACTAGTAAACTCATAGTATAAGATGTTTCAAAGATCAATTTGTAGAATCAAAGCCCAAAGGTGAGTCAATTGAACACAATTCAAACAAACTTCCAAGAAATATCAAAGAACAAAACATGCAAGTATTCATTTGAATTCAATGCTCCAAAAATGTAACCAAATGCAAGATTAAACTCAAAATCATGATGAACTCATGGACTATAACTAGAATATGGTCTTGCATGCAAAATTTCCATGAAAACACTTCAAAATGTATGATATGAACATGCATGCATGGATTATTACCCAATTCAACATTTTAACCCAGTTCTAGACTTTAAACTCTAATCTTCCATGAATCATGCAAGAATTAATCTTAAATGCACAATTGAAAGGGAAATCTCCTACCTTAAATCTTGAATTCCAAGTCTAGGAGCTCAAATTTGCAAAGCCTCCTCAAATCTCCTAAGGTTCCAAGCCAAAACTCTTGTTGAACTCAAATTCCTACCTCACCCTCTCTCTCCTACGTTTTTGGTCTCACAAATGGCTGAGGAAATAAATGTAAAGAATGTGCTAATTGAGTCCCTAACAAGTATATGGAAATGGCCATCAATGCAAGTTGGTAATTAAAGCAACTCATATAATTCAACATTATTTAATCGAGTTTAATCGTACCAAATCAAATTTTAATTAAACCTACCATAAAGTCACATAAAATCTAACTAACATAAATCATTAATCAATTTCGGAATCGGACGTCGATAAGGCTTTCAATTCGCAGTTCAAAGTCGCAACACAACAGATCATTTTATGGCAAACAAATAGAAATACAAAGATAATGCAATACTTATGCAAATTACTTCTGGATTCCTTCTAAATTACTGTTAAGCATAATTAATCATGAATTAGCATTAATCGGAGGTCGGGTTATTACAGTTGCCTTAGACTGGGCCTTCTTCAATCTTTTGGGCTTTGGTTTTGGTTGAGATTGAGATGGAGAAGGTTGAGTGTTGACAGTATCAAGAATGACGGCTAGAAGATCGTCTGCAACTGCTTTCTTGCGACTGTAGACACCCCATTTTTGATCGTCCTCAAGACTTGGACGTCACCGCTTGAACACTCGGTGATTATCCATGTTTGTGTTCGTTTGGAGTTCCCGGAGTTCTCGGCTACGCGCCTTGCCTCAGGATCCCCGAACTCGACTGTTCTGTGTCTGGTTTTGCACCAAACACTTGTGTTTGCCTTGGAGGGGCAGGGAATGCCTTGTGAGGCATCCCCACACACCACCGGCACTAGCTAGAGGCCACCGGCTGGTTTTTGTTGCCACCGGCAATGTTTATTGCCGGTCGGCACTCTTTGTTGCCGGTCGGCAGTCATTTTTGTCAAAGTGACAATTTTGAGCCGACCACTGTTCATCTACTTTTTGTAGATATTTTGTGCCAGCTGTGATAGCTGGCACCCACCCCATTCCCCTCCATACACGTGTATGGAGGGATTTCCCTCTTGGATGGCTTGTTTTGTAAGCTTTACAAGAGGGAATTGCCTATATAAGAGAGGGTCTTCTCTTGGCATTAGGGTTAGACACTTGTTAGACATTTTAGACAGCTTTGGAAAAGCTTGAGTTCTAGGGTTAGGGTTAGATATATTTTCTATCTCTATAAGTGTGTGTTTTGTGCCATTTTTGCTCACACACACACACACTAACACACTATCTCTTGGACTTGAGACCTTGGAGGCTTGTTTGAGTGTTTTGGAGGTGGATTCAAGCCAAGAAGGGCTGTTGGAGCATCATTTGTGAAGGTGGTCTTCAAGGGTAAGAAACTTCCCTTTTATTCTCCATTTTTACATTCTATTTCTATCTATCTTAGAGCTGTTTTTGTGTTTGGTGTATAACATAAAAAAGTTCTGTTTTTAGACCCTCTTGATAGTTTATTAAGAGTGTTTTGTGCTTTGGGGAAGTTTGACCCCTCTTAGGCCTTGAAAGGCCTCATTTTGTGCTATTTTGTGCAAGTTTCGAGACTTTGGTGTATGGGTCTCTTCACCACTGAAATCTTGAGGGATTTCAGTGGTGGAGATGGTGCCTTGAAGTCTCCAAAAGGGGAGGGCCACCCCCTCTCCTTGTTGTCCTTGAAAGGGACCATTTTTGGTCTTTTAAGGAAGCCTTTGTTCAAGTGTGTGTTGAGCATACCATGGCTGTATTTTATGCTTATATTTCCATGTTATAACTTTGTATTAAGTTGGTTTTGGCACTCCATGCATGTTTAGTATAGTTGCCATGTAATGCCTCCTTGATCCCTTAACTTGCCTTAGGTTGTGTGCCTTTGTTTTAGCATGTTTTAGGCTTAGATTTGTGAAGTTCTTATGCTTATTTTGCCATGCTTTAGGTCTGTCCATAGTTGTTTGGATCGATTTTGGCATGCTTAGTATAGCTCCTTTGCATTTGTGGCTTGCCGGGCTTATACGCCTCAAGTATGTGAATGTGTAGCTTGTGTTGCTTGCATCATTTTGGTGGTTTGGAACCATCCAACATGTAATTTCAGTCCCTTTGGCATGCTCATATGCTTGCCTTAGTCGCCTCTTTGTTGCTTTGAGAGCATGTGTTGGATGCCCTATGTCTTGACCATTGTGCATGCCTTTGAATTTGAGCCATTTAGATGCCATCTAGGTGGTCTTTTGGGCTTAGTTTTATGTGTTAAAACTCTGTTTTTGGTCGCCTAAGTCTTGCCATGTGTGGTTGTACTAAGTGTAGTTCATTACCTCTTTGGTGAGCCTTGAATACTTGGGCCATTTGCATGCTTTTGTTTATCTTGTTTGAGTTGGTTTGGCACCTCTTCTAACATGATTTTAGAGCTTAACTTGCATGCAAATTGTTCATATTTGTGCCCTTTTAAATGTGTTTAAAAGTTGCCCCATTATGCTTTAAGTATTGGACCATGAGTGCTTGCATGTGTGTGTGCATTTTGGCCTTCACTTCCTTGGTTTTGGCCACTGATTTTAGGCCTAATTAGAGTTGCCTAGATCATGTTTAAGTCCACATTTTCATTGGTTGCATGCTTGCCTTGCATGCTTGCTTGTATGCTTGTATAAGTGCCTTGCATTGTCCATATTGCATGCTAGTCAACATGTCTAGGATTGCATTGCATTGTGCATGCTTGGCCTCTTGAAGTGAGCGTGATAGAGGTTAGGCTCCTTTGTGTGATTATATGGTTTGCATGCATTTGAAATTGAAGTGTACACTTGATTCTTTAGGCCATCATGCATGGAAATGCGTGTTGGTGGCCCGAGAATCGAGGCGCATCCTCCTTGAGTCATTAACATGATAGGGAATGTGATTGGTGCATACATAGCTTGAATAGTATTGCCATGCAAGATTTTGCCCTCTGCTGCTGTGAGTTGCAGGTTCTGCAGGAACTTATTGCCGGCCGGCAGTATTTAGTGCCGACCGGCAGTCAATCGATGGCCGGTGGACCTATTTTGTGCCGATGGCCACATCTAGTGCCGGTGATCATTCTACTTAGCCGGTGGGATCCCCTAATATCCAGAAAGGAATCCTTGAGACTTTGGCAGTTTTCAGAGGAGCAAAGCAGGGAAAACAGAGGCAGGCTAGGCATGGCAGTGCAATTCCGAGCGGAATCCGAGCGCACATGCATCTGGCCCTCTTCCCGAGGCGGTTTACTATTTTTCTTAGATTAATTAATTTGTTAATTTAATTAATTTGTAATATTTAATTAGCTTGCGTAGTTAGTTAATTTGTATATTCTTTTGGTCCCTCCGGGCGAGGGCAATTTTGTAATAAGCGTGTGTGAGTGGTGTGTTTGTCTTCCAATCCCCACTTCTTTCTTCCCTTTTATTTACCTACTTACGATGGTAGATTAGGGCACGTTTATTTTAGCATACCTTATGCAATGCACGCGTGCATTCATGCATTTGTTTACATGCACTAGGCTCGGTACATCATACAAACCGCATTGTATCTTCAAATCTAACTTGAATACGTGCATTGAATGATTGCATTTCACATGCCATTTTAGGGTTAGCTGAGCCTATCCTAGTTGCATTCTGCATGCGATGCATTAGTCACTCTAACATGAACTAGGGCACGCATGTTTGCTAACTAGTTTTTGTTTTGGCACGGAGTACGATGTAAGTATTTATGCTTTAGCATATCGCATCCGTGTGAATGTTAACATGACAGTAGGCTTACCATGTGGCTAAATGCTTATATGAGATAAACTGTTTGAATGCCTGTGGGTGGAGGTTGGACTGCTTGAGTTAGAAAAACTCGTTGAAATCCTGTCTTAGCCTACTTGAGAGTAGCAAATTTCGAAACGTTTTCAAAACAAATGGATATGCAATGCTTGTTTCCAAATTAGGCAATCTAGTCTATACTTGTTTGCTATGCGCATAACATAGTAATTCTAGGCTAATAATCGGAATAAGAATGCACAATGTTTTCAAAATAAGATATCACGGTTAGTAGAGGCGGGTCTTCGGACCGGGCGAAAGGGGGTGCTCATAGCTGACCTTCCCCGATCGTACCCAAGCTCCCGAGCCAAGACATTTGGTGATGATGGACACGTGGCCTTCGGCACCGAGTCAGAGTTTCCTAAATTTCCCATTTTAAAAATATTTAGGTGGCGACTCTGTATCTGGCAAAGCAGTCCATGTTTGGCACTTCTTTTCAAAAATCTGTTTCTCAAAACGATTTGCCGGATTTGGACTCTTTGGTTCAAGATTAAGAACCGCAACAACAAAAGGGAGTCCGAACTGTAGAGTGAAGCCCACGGGCGCGTCTACAGTTTCTGGCAACTCTGCTGGGGATTTAGAGAGCTTGACTCGAACTCGTGATATCCAATTTTGATTCTATTTATGTGTCTCTTTGCATTGCATGTGCATTGGTGCGCCTAGGACACCGTGTTGGCCATCTGCTATTCCTGAGCAGTTTGCTGGAGGCTTGTCTTGTCAAGGCATGACCATAAGGCTGACCGGTTGCGGGCTCTGCTAGTATGGGAACACAAACCCCGGTTTTACCGGGGCACCCTCTTTGACCATCGACCTAGTGCATATCGAAATCCATAGTGACCATTCCAAACTAGGACAGGTTGCTTACCCGTATAGGTTGTTTGAAGTCGCTGTGTGCGTAGTGAAACCCTAGTCCCTGACAAAATAGGACAGGGAAACCCTACCCCAACATAGGGGTGTTTTGGCTCTCTTTTACCTGCTATGTGCTTTTAGAATGTATCTCTGCAGGGAACGCACATATCAGTTTGCAAAGTTTGAGCATCAGGCCCGAGGGCACTAGTATCAGTGTTGTTATGAATCAGTTATGTCTGCGGGTATCAGTTCAGTTTTGAATAGTGATTCTGAGGAACAGTGATCAGTAGTAGAGTGTAGTTGTTCGGCTACACCCGTGTTTGATCTGTTTGGGGCTGAAATACTGCTTGTTTTCCGTTTCAAGGTTCAGAGATTCAGAGAATTGATCCAGAACAGCTAGTGTCTTCTCCTTGCTGAGGCAGGATTTAGCATGACGCAGAATTCAGAAGAGATCGTGGTCATGACGGCCGCGTTGGATCAAGGAATCACCCTACACAGTGAGACTACTGTTGATATGCCGCATCCACCCAAGTCGCCTGCCGCACACCCAGTTTGGACCCCTCAATTATATCAGGCTCGCGAGCCTACTACATTTGAACTAATGGGAATGATAGGTGATCTTCAAAGATCCGTGGCGGATCTCGCCTATGGAATGTCTGTTTCGCCACCAGCCGCACCATATGCCGGAGGCTTTGTACCCCAGGAGCCCCCGCTATTGGGACGGATTGTAATTGAACTCAGCCAACCGGAGATGGCCTCCAGCTATGGTAACGATGCATCAAACCAAGTTCTAAATCAGGCTGAGGCCAGAGACAAAGGCAAGATGAAGGCAGATGCCGACCCTATCGAACAACTACTGTGGACAGTAGAGGCTTTGAAAGCCGGGGGAATGAACAAGCAACAGATATCTACAGTTATGTCAAAAGCTGTGGAGGATGCCTTCCCCACTCCGCCTGAGGGCAATTCCAGTCAATCAGAAAATCAGGATAGGCCCCGTCACGCCAAAACAGTTCTTCCCGCTTCCAACCTTGCATCCGGAAAGGACCAGAAATCCAAGGCCGCACCCGCCGATCCGTTCGCTAATGCATCTAGCAAGAGTGCTCAGGCTCCAAAATACCTGCCCCGAGGGCGCAGGGTCTTCCATGCTCTCTACATGCCATTGTCCAAGGCACTTCAGATCCTTGCCGAGAGGGGACACCTTAAACCCCTGGAGCCTCGGCCTCTCCCGAAGAATCTCCCTGATACTCATGACCCTGCTCAGTACTGCGCATACCACCAGCAGACTGGCCATGCTACCGACAATTGTTTCCGCCTCCGGCACGAGGTGCAAGATTTGATTGACAACGAGGTTATCCTCCCCCCCACCTCAGCAAAGTCCGTCACCACCCAGTTGTTGGATTTTGAGGATACAGACACTGCGAGTATGTAAGCAGAAGGTGAACCGCCTGTGGGCAGTGCCTGGCACGTTTTTGGGTGTGGCGTTTGGCACGCATTTTTGGGCATCTGTTAATGTTAGTTTTGTAAAATCTGACTTGGGTATTGAGCCAGTTCTATTGTTTTGTTTTGAGTCTGTCTCTTTGTTTTGAGTCAGTCTTTTTGGTTAAGGTCTGTCTTGTTGTATCGAGTCAGTCCTGTTATGTAGGAGTCGGGTAATTCCGGGGGTGTTACCTCGGACATCACCATTTTGTTTTGTGTTTGTCTTTTCATTTTCTTTTGAGTCTGTTTCTGCCTTGGAGCTAGTTACACCAGAAGATTTGAATGGAACAGCAGTGATTTTCACACTCTTGTGTTTTTTTCCGCCGTGTGCTAGTGGTGCCAGAAGTTTGAATGAAATGACAGTGCTCCTCGCCTGCTCTTCTGTGCCTTGAACTCATTGCCTTGACCTAAGTTTTTTAAAACCTTTTTGAACACTGTGTTGAAAACAAAGAGGAAGAAATTCCTCGGATTTGCAAAATTTGATCAAACTGGGAGAAAGAGAGGCGTGCTAAGCCTTTTAATGAATGAAATCATGCTTGTTAATATGAGTACTGAGAAGGACCCTAGCTTTGATCCAGATTGGTTCTACATTGTCTTTAGCGTGAGCGATTTGTCGCTTTCTTAAAAAATCTCAAAAAAAAAAATGTTTTGCGCGGTCTTGCAAAGACATGTGTGGAGTCGCTCTTGAGATTGTGCAGCTTAGGATCGCTCTCGGCCTCGAGACTCAACCCCTTTGCTTTCAAACCTTGAACTTGGATTCAGAACGTTCAAAGGACAATCATGATGTGAGGCCTGTGTGGCCAGCTTTGAAGCAGCCCTCGAACAAGAGGCACCAAAGTCAGATCAAGAAGATCAGATCTCATCAGAAGAAGCTTGCAAAGCTAGATCAGAAGCACCCCTCGAACTAGGGGCAAAAAATATCTGCTGTGCTCGAAGAGCCAAAGGTGGATGTTTCTGCAAATCAATGACACCCATTCTCCTGGATTCGGATGACTTCAGGATCTTAAAACCATTTGGCATGGACAAAGCTACACTTTTACCCTTTGAGAGGCTCGCTGGGCCGAAAACCCGGAAGGGCGACCCAGACAAAAGTTAGAGCAAAGAAAAGAATGAAAAAAGAAAAAAGAGAAAAAATTCAAAGATACAAAAATGCAAAAAGAAAAAAAAGAAAAATGCAAAAAAAGAAGAAGAAGAAAAAGGAATGAAAAGAATAAAAAAAAAGAAAAGAAAGAAGAACAAAGCTCGCAAGGTCGAAAACCTGCAATAGGCGCCTTGGCAAAAGATAGAGCATAAAAGGAGAGGTTAAATACCCGAGTGTACCTTAACCCCGAACTACGTAAGGCTTGATTCCCATGTTTGGGGTACGTAGGCAACTTCATTCTGAAGTCCAGCCACAAACACTTCCAAATCAAGTGTGTCCATGTATTGGGTTTGATGATCCTCGCCTTCTTTGTATCCGAGAGTTCGGTTGTGATCATTACCATAAAGACTGTTTACAATACGCTGTGGTGCCATTCAAACAAGGGGCAACTTTCCGTTGCCATTCAACGCACTGCAGTGCCATTCAAACAAGGGGCAACTTTCCGTTGCCATGCGGTATCCTTCAGACAAGGGGCAATTTTCCATTGTTATGGATTCTAGGTTGCGCATCTCGAGGGTAGGTTCCGTGCTTGTTGAGCAGTGGCCGTTTGCAAAAATAGTTTTTGAGAGTTTTTATTGAGGTTGACTATTCTCTCGAAAATCACTCCATTTTTTCCAAAACTAGACCATTTCTTGGACCCAAAAAAGGAAAATTTTTAGTGCTTACAACCTGACTTGCATGATTTCAAATCAAAAATTGAACAAGCGTGTTAATCTAACTCTCATATTGGTCAAAATTGTTTTAGTAGAAAAACCAAAACAAAAAAATGGTCAAAATGATGAACTAGGGGCACAGTTGAGTCAGGTGTTCTGTCTTTTCCCCTTTGTCAAAATACTCGCCAGAAAGGGCACCATACTTGCCAAGAAGGGCACTCTACCTGCCAGAAAAGGGCACCACTGAAGCTAACCACAAAAGGGCTGAAAGCTCTACCACTCTCCAAGCAGCGAGGTATCGAGCCAAGTGCGAAGCACGAACTAGAATGGGGCAAGATATTCCACTCCATCATCTGGACAGATCTAACCATATCCAAACTCCCCAGCAGAGCATCGTCAACCGATGTTAGCTACAGATTTGCTACACACCCAATTGTAGCGCAGCCCCTCTGTGGAAGAAACTCACTGTTGTGAACAAGAAGAAGAATCTAGCAGAATGCTAGGGGCAAGAGCCCACAACTTTCTGCTTATCCATCAATCACCCAGGGGAGGGATAAAAAAATGAGAGATTGAAGAATAGAGAGATGTACGATGAGAGAAAAGCGAGAAAAGGGCTTTGAGAGAAAAACTGAGCTTGAGGGCCGAGTGATGTAAGAATCACAAATGAGAAAATGGTGGGAAATAATATCCGGAGAAACTGGCTCCTCATGCACTGAGAGGTCTCTCGTCTTTGGAACACGTTTGTGTGTCGTGTCTTCTGTTTTGTTTTCCTCGATTCTTGCTTTGAGTCGTTCCGAGCGTGTCTCGATGTGTTTAGGTTGTTTACCTTTATTTTCCGTTGTTGGGTCGTCTTTGCTGTGTTCAGTCGTAGGCTCAATACCCCGGTCAAGACCCATCTCTCAATTTCATAAAATCGTTTGTGCTCGGAGTGCTGTGCCATTCTCCACATTTGTGCAAGACAAGATTCTTTCTTTCATAAACCGCAGGGTTCAACCCAGGTCATGTGAGAACAGTAGAACAAGGACCTATCTGAAGCTGTATGGGTTCCAGACTGCAAAGCAAAAGAAAAGAGGGAAAATCGAAGCATTTGAGTATGTTTCACCTTCAGCAAATTCCGAGATTGTATTCCGGATGTACCTCTTCAAGTCTTGCCAATGAGGTGCTTTCTAAAGTGCCGCTTTGTCCTTTTATTGCTTTCCTTAAAGCATCATGCATTGTAATGCATTGTACCTATCAAGTTTCTTCGTCATTCATGCACGATATTGTATGCATGGTTCATTCAAAGAAGTTCCGTTTGAGATCATTTATTTAGTGTATCAATCACACTCCATTCAGTTAGTGTATCAATCACACTTCATTGCATTTAGTGTATCAATCACACACTTCATTTATTCAGTGTATCAATCACACACTTCATTTCATTTAGTGTATCAATCACACACTTTATTTGCATTCAGTGTATCAATCACACACCTCATTTCATTTAGTGTATCAATCACACTTCATTTCATTTAGTGTATCAATCACACACTTCATTTGCATTCAGTGTATCAATCACACACCTCATTTCATTTAGTGTATCAATCACACTTCATTTCATTTAGTGTATCAATCACACACTTCATTTGCATTTAGTGTATCAATCATACACTTCATTTATTCAGTGTATCACACACACTTCATTTCATTTAGTGTATCAATCACACACTTCATTTGCATTCAGTATCAATCAACATCACACACCTCATTTCATTTATGTATCAATCACACTTCATTTCATTTAGTGTATCAATCACACACTTCATTTGCATTTAGTGTATCAATCACACACTTCATTTATTCAGTGTATCAATCACACACTTCATTTCATTTAGTGTATCCATCACACACTTCATTTACTTTAGTGTATCCATCACACACGTCATTTACTTTAGTGTATCCATCACACTTCATTATCTTTAGTATATCAATCATACTTTGTTCACATAGTGCATCTATCACACTTTGTGTTCATCTTTAGTATATCAATCATACTTTGTTCACATAGTGCATCTATCACACTTTGTGGTCATCTTTAGTATATCAATCATACTTTGTTCACTAAGTGCATCTATCACACTTCGTGTTCACCTTTAGTATATCAATCATACTTGTTCACTAAGTGCATCTATCACACTTCGTGTTCACATTCAGTATATCCATCATACTTGTTCACTAAGTGCATCTATCACACTTTGTGTTCACCTTTAGTATATCAATCATACTTGTTCACTTAGTGCATTTATCACACTTCGTGTTCACATTCAGTATATCAATCATACTTTGTTCACTAAGTGCATCGATCACACTTCGTGTTCACCTATTGTGTATCCATCACACTTGTTCACTTAGTGTATCTATCACACTTTGTGTTTGCCTTTTGTGTATCCATCACGCTTTGCTCACTTCATTCATCTTGTGTATCCATCACACTTTGCTTCATACAGTGTATCCATCACACACTTTTACTTTGTGTATCAATCACACGCTCGCTTTGTGTATCAATCACACACTTTCGCTTTGTGTATCAATCACACACTTTCGTTTTGTGCATCTATCACACTATGCTCATCTTGTGTATCCATCACACTGCGCTCACCTTGTGTATCCATCACGTTTTGCTTCATATAGTGTATCCATCACACTCGCCACACACGTTCACTTTTTGTATCTATCACATGCCCCCTTTGTGTATCCACCACACACATTTGCTTAGTATATCTATCACATATTTGCTTAGTGTATCCATCACACTCGTTTTGCTTTGTGTATCTGTCACACCTTGCTTCACTTAGTGTATCAACCACACTTTATTCATATAGTGTATCCATCACACTCTCTTCACTTTTGTGTATCCATCACACATGTTTGTCCACTTAGTGTATCTATCACGCTTTGTTCGCTTTTGTGTATCTAACGCACATGTTCGTGAGAATTGCATAATTCTCTTACATCCTTTCTGCATCGTAGTGTAGTTTGGTGTATGCTAGCTTAAAACTGTTGCTTGTGTGCTTCGTTACAGCTTTCTTTGCATGATCATAAGTTATGCTCGGCTCTTGCATTTTCAGTTGCATTTCGCCCCTGCCTTTGGGCGCATACCTTGTTTGTCTTGCATGTTTGTCCAAGTCTTCGGCCTTGTCAAAAATGGGTCGTCTCTGGGCTTTGACATTCACTCCCGTCATTGTTATGACTTTCGAGTTCTGTCAAAGAGGGGCAACTGTAGACACCCCATTTTTGATCGTCCTCAAGACTTGGACGTCACCGCTTGAACACTCGGTGATTATCCATGTTTGTGTTCGTTTGGAGTTCCCGGAGTTCTCGGCTACGCGCCTTGCCTCAGGATCCCCGAACTCGACTGTTCTGTGTCTGGTTTTGCACCAAACACTTGTGTTTGCCTTGGAGGGGCAGGGAATGCCTTGTGAGGCATCCACACACCACCGGCACTAGCTAGAGGCCACCGGCTGGTTTTTGTTGCCACCGGCAATGTTTATTGCTGGTCGGCACTCTTTGTTGCCGGTCGGCAGTCATTTTTGTCAAAGTGACAATTTTGAGCGGCCGACCACTGTTCATCAACATTTTGTAGATATTTTGTGCCAGCTGTGATAGCTGGCACCCACCCCATTCCCCTCCATACACGTGTATGGAGGGATTTCCCTCTTGGATGGCTTGTTTTGTAAGCTTTACAAGAGGGAATTGCCTATATAAGAGAGGGTCTTCTCTTGGCATTAGGGTTAGACACTTGTTAGACATTTTAGACAGCTTTGGAAAAGCTTGAGTTCTAGGGTTAGGGTTAGATATATTTTCTATCTCTATAAGTGTGTGTTTTGTGCCATTTTTGCTCACACACACACACTAACACACTATCTCTTGGACTTGAGACCCTTGGAGGCTTGTTTGAGTGTTTTGGAGGTGGATTCAAGCCAAGAAGGGCTGTTGGAGCATCATTTGTGAAGGTGGTCTTCAAGGGTAAGAAACTTCCCTTTTATTCTCCATTTTTGCATTCTATTTCTATCTATCTTAGAGCTGTTTTTGTGTTTGGTGTATAACATAAAAAAGTTCTGTTTTTAGGCCCTCTTGATAGTTTATTAAGAGTGTTTTGTGCTTTGGGGAAGTTTGACCCCTCTTAGGCCTTGAAAGGCCTCATTTTGTGCTATTTTGTGCAAGTTTCGAGACTTTGGTGTATGGGCCTCTTCACCACTGAAATCTTGAGGGATTTCAGTGGTGGAGATGGTGCCTTGAAGTCTCCAAAAGGGGAGGGCCACCCCCTCTCCTTGTTGTCCTTGAAAGGGACCATTTTTGGTCTTTTAAGGAAGCCTTTGTTCAAGTGTGTGTTGAGCATACCATGGCTGTATTTTATGCTTATATTGCCATGTTATAACTTTGTATTAAGTTGGTTTTGGCACTCCATGCATGTTTAGTATAGTTGCCATGTAATGCCTCCTTGATCCCTTAACTTGCCTTAGGTTGTGTGCCTTTGTTTTAGCATGTTTTAGGCTTAGATTTGTGAAGTTCTTATGCTTATTTTGCCATGCTTTAGGTCTGTCCATAGTTGTTTGGATCGATTTTGGCATGCTTAGTATAGCTCCTTTGCATTTGTGGCTTGCCGGGCTTATACGCCTCAAGTATGTGAATGTGTAGCTTGTGTTGCTTGCATCATTTTGGTGGTTTGGAACCATCCAACATGTAATTTCAGTCCCTTTGGCATGCTCATATGCTTGCCTTAGTCGCCTCTTTGTTGCTTTGAGAGCATGTGTTGGATGCCCTATGTCTTGACCATTGTGCATGCCTTTGAATTTGAGCCATTTAGATGCCATCTAGGTGGTCTTTTGGGCTTAGTTTTATGTGTTAAAACTCTATTTTTGGTCGCCTAAGTCTTGCCATGTGTGGTTGTACTAAGTGTAGTTCATTACCTCTTTGGTGAGCCTTGAATACTTGGGCCATTTGCATGCTTTTGTTTATCTTGTTTGAGTTGGTTTGGCACCTCTTCTAACATGATTTCAGAGCTTAACTTGCATGCTAATTGTTCATATTTGTGCCCTTTTAAATGTGTTTAAAAGTTGCCCCATTATGCTTTAAGTATTGGACCATGAGTGCTTGCATGTGTGTGTGCATTTTGGCCTTCACTTCCTTGGTTTTGGCCACTGATTTTAGGCCTAATTAGAGTTGCCTAGATCATGTTTAAGTCCACATTTTCATTGGTTGCATGCTTGCCTTGCATGCTTGCTTGTATGCTTGTATAAGTGCCTTGCATTGTCCATATTGCATGCTAGTCAACATGTCTAGGATTGCATTGCATTGCGCATGCTTGGCCTCTTGAAGTGAGCGTGATAGAGGTTAGGCTCCCTTGTGATTATATGGTTTGCATGCATTTGAAATTGAAGTGTACACTTGATTCTTTAGGCCATCATGCATGGAAATGCGTGATTGGTGGCCCGAGAATCGAGGCGCATCCTCCCTTGAGTCATTAACATGATGGGGAATGTGATTGGTGCATACATAGCTTGAATAGTATTGCCATGCAAGATTTTGCCCTCTGCTGCTGTGAGTTGCAGGTTCTGCAGGAACTTATTGCCGGCCGGCAGTATTTAGTGCCGACCGGCAGTCAATCGATGGCCGGTGGACCTATTTTGTGCCGATGGCCACATCCTAGTGCCGGTGATCATTCTACTTAGCCGGTGGGATCCCCCAATATCCAGAAAGGAATCCTTGAGACTTTGGCAGTTTTCAGAGGAGCAAAGCAGGGAAAACAGAGGCAGGCTAGGCATGGCAGTGCAATTCCGAGCGGAATCCGAGCGCACATGCATCTGGCCCTCTTCTTGAGGCGGTTTACTGTTTTTCTTAGATTAATTAATTTGTAATATTTAATTAGCTTGCGTAGTTAGTTAATTTGTATATTCTTTTGGTCCCTCCGGGCGAGGGCAATTTTGTAATAAGCGTGTGTGAGTGGTGTGTATGTCTTCCAATCCCCACTTCTTTCTTCCCTTTTATTTACCTGCTTACGATGGTAGATTAGGGCACGTTTATTTTAGCATACCTTATGCAATGCACGCGTGCATTCATGCATTTGTTTACATGCACCGGGCTCGGTACATCATACAAACCGCATTGTATCTTCAAATCTAACTTGAATACGTGCATCGAATGATTGCATTTCACATGCCATTTTAGGGTTAGCCAAGCCTATCCTAGTTGCATTCTGCATGCGATGCATTAATCACTCTAACATGAACTAGGGCACGCATGTTTGCTAACTAGTTTTTGTTTTGGCACGGAGTACGATGTAAGTATTTATGCTTTAGCATATCGCATGCGTGTGAATGTTAACATGACAGTAGGCTTACCATGTGGCTAAATGCTTATATGAGATAAACTATTTGAATGCCTGTGGGTGGAGGTTGGACTGCTTTAGTTGGAAAAACTCGTTGAAATCCGTGTCTTAGCCTACTTGAGAGTAGCAAATTTCGAAACGTTTTCAAAACAAACGGATATGCAATGCTTGTTTCCAAATTAGGCAATCTAGTTTATACTTGTTTGCTGTGCGCATAACATAGTAATTCTAGGCTAATAATCAGAATAAGAACGCACAATGTTTTCAAAATAAGATATCACGGTTAGTAGAGGCCGGTCTTCGGACCGGGCGAAAGGGGGTGCTCATAGCTGACCTTCCTCGATCGTACCCAAGCTCCCGAGCCAAGACATTTGGTGATGACGGACACGTGGCCTTCGGCACGAGTCAGGGTTTCCTAAATTTCCCATTTTAAAAATATTTAGGTGGCGACTCTGTATCTGGCAAAGCAGTCCATGTTTGGCACTTCTTTTCAAAAATCTATTTCTCAAAACGATTTGCCGGATTTGGACTCTTTGGTTCAAGATTAAGAACCGCAAACAACAAGGGAGTCCGAACTGTAGAGTGAAGCCCACGGGCGCGTCTACAGCGACCCATCTCGACAGCTATTGCAGTTCGACGTCCGTGTCGGCGTTGAGATGGTGGGATCAGCTGTGGAGCCGAGGTAGATGGCTGCTCTGCTGGATCAGAGGTTGACCCCTGATCTGGCCGAGATGATGAAGTTGTTGAAGGTGTGGTGGCGGACGGAGGAGACTTGTTCTTTTTCTTCTTCGGGACGTCGGGAAGCACCGACTTATAAGTCGGAATAAAGTTGAGCAGCAAAGGAGCTCTCTGCCTCTGAATTGGTAGATCCAATAGCTTTTTGAGATCCTTGCTGGGAAAGAAGGACTTGCGAAAATCGTTTGGTGGCTGTGGAAGAACTACAAGAAAAGAAACAAAACATTAGCATATATATAGAAGGAACGCAGTATGAAAAACTTGAAAGCAAGTAAATGAAACACTTGGCTCTTACCATCTCCTTCTTTGAATAATGTACGGCTAAGGAGGTAGAGGTGAAGGTCCTCATCTGGAGCAAACTTCCAGTTGCCCGAGACAATGAAGTAGTCGTCCCCAGCTCCCTTGTTGGAGTCTGGGAGGTCGGCAACAAGTTTGTATGCTGTGGACCTCGGCTTGAGATAGTAAATGTAGCCTTTCTCTAATTTAAGGCGACACATGGTGTAGCAATACTAGACGTCGGCAGGGTAACCCTAGCTTTCTCTTTCTTGGCTAAGGCAATTATACCATTGATAACTCGGTAAGAGTTAATGGCAAGCTGCATCGGGTTCAGTTTGTAATAATGGAGGACTTCTCGAAAAAAGATGTCTAGTGGAAATCTAAGTCCACATTCTGTAAAGACAACGACAGGGAAAGGCATGAGGTTTCCATTAGGCATGATGGAGTCGTCCTCCTCGGCCAACCTCAGGTGAACGTCGGCCGGGATGTCAAACTCTTGCCTGAAGTATTCTAGCTTAGTTGGGGTGTCTACCCTATGCCTCTACATACCCATGATGTCTACTTAAGGGGAGGGTGTATGATTTGGAAAAGAAGTGTTCTGTGAAGGTTTAGAGGACCTCGGCAAAACCTAAACGAAGGCTGGGGTAAAGATTTTTTGGATCTAAAGTGAAGTTTGTTTCAATTTTTCCTAAAGTTTGTGCATTCTACGACAAATCTCAAACCAAATACTATGGAAACAAGAATTGAAGTCAGGAATCTGGAGGAAACACAAAAAACAGAGAGAAGGATAGAAATTCAGACTCAAGAAAACCAGAAGGGGTTCTAGAACATTGCATAAAATACAAATGTGCACAGATCAAGTACAGTGATGAGCTATCAAAAACGGCAAGCAACAATGTCAAATATATGAAACAGTATGTACGTGTGTGTATACTCAATAACAGATTGGGCAAACACAAAATCATGAAACAAACATGCTCAAATACATGGTGGACTCCAAGATACAAATTAACGATCAAAGACATGAGCAATTTCGTAGAGGCATCAAGTAAAGCAGTGAAGTTCTTTGAAGTAAAACAAGAAATTGAAACAAGGAGGAACAGTGACTCACCAAAGAAAAATGAAGCCGGTGTTGAGTACGCCGAAGTCAGATAATGGCCGCAATCAGAAAAGATTAGCAAGAGCTTCGCCGGAGGGGAAGAATGGAAGTGGTTGCAGAGC
Organism: Camellia japonica; assembly: GCA_030407325.1. NCBI lineage: Eukaryota > Viridiplantae > Streptophyta > Magnoliopsida > Ericales > Theaceae > Camellia > Camellia japonica. The sequence continues at coordinate 91,046,526 of JAPPVO010000019.1, read as the reverse complement.
TTTCAAGCTTGGAACAATGGCGGATTTTGGGAGAGAGAGAGAGTTGGCATGAGAGTAATGGTGAAAAAGTGAAAAGATGGAAAGAGAGAAGTGATTTTGATCAAACCACGAAATGGCGGCAAAAATGGCAATTATGGTGCCTAGGACGATGTGCTTGTCAGACGGCGCACGCATGAGCGATGCAACTTAAAGGCGCGTGTCAGGTACGATCCAGTGGGGGAAAAATGCATGGTAAAAACGGTTGAGTTGTTGTGCGTGATAGCTCATACGCGTGAAGAAACTCTTGGAGTTCTTAATTTAATGAAGCAGGACCTCGGCTAGGAGGGCGATTTCGGCTAAGAAACTTGAACAAACTTGGTTAAATGGTTCTAAAGCATTGATGAAAACAGATTACAGGTCTTGGTCATATTGAGCCAACGAGTGATGACCTCGGTAATGAAAGATAAAGCGAGCTTAGCCGACGTGCTAAATGAAAGGAATGATATAGGTTCCATCACCTCAGGATGCCGAGGTAATAGAATCTAGGGGGCAATTGTGAGGACATAATTTTTGAATGACAACACGTGGCTGAGGTGCCACGTGTCCTGGTCATAACGTCGAGATAATCTCGGCTAGGCCGAGGTTATCTGCGAAGATACCGGAATCCGGGATAAGCGGATAAGGGACAAGAGTTCTAGAATAAGAGAAGACTTCAGTTTGGATAAAAATAAGACTCTTAAAGACTTTACCCTAATCCTATTGGGAGTCCAAGATTAGCAGTAATCCTAAGTCCATTGAAGTTAGGCTTCTGTTGGGGTTAGGCCTAAGTCCATTGAAGTTAGGCTTCTGTTGGGGTTAGGCCAGTGTTGGTTATAAAAGAGAGGCACCCTCGTGGGTCTAAGGTACGCTTTTTGTATTCTGAATAGTGAGTTAAGCTCTTTTGTTATCTTTGAGAGATAACTGATTTGATTGTCGGAGTGTCCCCGGGTGGACGAACCACCGCCAGAATCTCTTCTTTTTGTGACAGGTTGTTCGGGTTTAATCTATTCTGCCAGTATTCTCCACCTGAGTGCTTAATTGGTAGTGTGACCAGAAATTGACACACACAATTCTGTAACCCTCGATCATAATTCATGGGTAACACATTACTTCTTAGTTCATTTATTTGAGGTGTTGCTTCTTACAATGCTAACGGGCCGATTATTCTTCACATTTTGCTTTCTTTATGAAAAATTGGTCCACCAAGCAATCGAAATTTGTTAAGGTCACAATCATCCTCCATGACACTCCAATATTTTGCTATATTCATGTACAAAACAAAGAGTCTTTTGACGACCGAATAAAAAAGTATTTTAAATAAATATTACGAAATGAATTTATAATTTTTTTTTCTATTACAATATCTATTTCAATATAATGAAGGTACATACAAACTATTATTCTGTGTGTTTGGTTTCAGTTTTATGAATTAAGTTTTTTAAAAATTGAGTTTTTTATTTTTTGTTTTTCGTATTTTTTTTATTTTTAGTGAATATTTTTAAAATTTTAAGCATTTTTTTTTATTTTTTTAGATGCATTTTACTTAGATGTATCTAAATAGTAAAATATTTGTGAAAAAATATTTTAAAAAATTAATAAATACACAAAAATATGAAAAATGTACTATTTTTTGTATTTTTTTATATTTTTGATATTAAGTGAATTTTTCCACAAATATTATACTTTTTAAGTGTATTTATGTTAGGTGTGTCTAAAAATTGGAAAAAAAAAATTGATTAAAATATTAAAAAAATTTCGTTGAAAACAAAAAAAAAATACGAAAAATAAAACGTAAAATTTTCTGAAAAGTGTTTTCTAGAAGCCAAAACCAAGCAAGCAGATTGTTATTTTTATTACAATTTAATGCAATACAATAAACATTATTTATAAACTCTCAAAAGGGAAGAGTTCAAACAAATATAAGGAAAATAAGATATATACATAAGTTAGAAAAATTAAATTATTAATCTCATAATGAGGTACAATAGTTATGTCAAATGAGCTAATGCCCCTCATTAATCCAAAAATATATTATTATTAATCAAATTTAGGGCGATGAAGGGGATGACAATTTAAATCCGACCCGATGGGGACCCGCTCCCTAACCACGATTAAAACAGTTTTTCTTCGAAAAATATCCCTGACGGGCCAGGAATGGTATTTGAAAATAAATCCCCAACAACTTTTGGGTCAGTGACGGTGATAGGTTCCCCCACCGTGGTCCTGGCCCGTCCACGTCCCCATTTCCGTCCCAAACTGAAATTACTATTATACCCCCCTATATATATGTGTACGTTTGTCTAGGAATTTTCTTCTTCATTACTTTTAAGAAGGGTTGTTCATTTTAGCTTCCTCTTCTTTTATGCTTTCTTGCAAATGGTCCAAGACAAAAAATATGTTTTCTATTGTGCAGTCCATCATCCCTTTTTGTTTATTTTGTTGTTTAATAGCAACACCATTGATTTGTTACAGCGTTTTTCACTATGGAAAGTATTATGGTATGCATTTTATGTATGTATTGTGAAGCCTAAGCCAACTGTGGGTTTCCAATGTTCTATTAAAAGTTCAGTTGGGTTAGGTTCATCAGGTTCTTCATTTTGGAGGATATGCTTAATAAAGTTTATTTTAACATGATCACTACCTATTTGCTTGAGTGGCCTCTTTCACCATATTTGATTACAGGGTTCAACATCCAGTTTTTTATATATATTATTTTGATTAGCCTTAACAACAAAAAAAAATAAAAATAAAATGGGATATGTAAAATTAAAAAAAAAAAAAAAAGGTCAAAGATTTTTCGGAGTAGGGGAAATCCGATCCTCGTTAGGAGGCAGGGGATGACGGGTTCCCTATCGAGGATCGGAGACGGGAACGGTGATACCTTTGGGGATTGGGGACGGAGAGTGTAAATACCGGCCCCACCTTGACCCGTTATCATTCCTACTTTTGTGTGAAGAAATTAAAGTCGGAAAATGTTAGAGTTCCAAAAAATTCTACTAAATGTTTTACCAAATATCTCACATGGATGTGGATCCCACACTTATGTGCGACCCACCCCATGTAAGACATTTGATAAAATATTTGATAAAAATTTTAATATTCTTAACATTACTCATAAAAGTCCGTTAACTACAAAGGAGATTCCAGTAAGAGAAGTCACACACATTATTAGGTTAGAGGGTGTATGAGATGATATAAATAAGTATATTTTTTTATTTTTTATTGTCTAAAAAAAGATTAAAAAAATATATGAATATAAGAGATGTCAAATAATATTTTAAAATAATCAACTAAAAGATAAAATAAATTAAAATAATTAATAAAATAAAATATTACATTCACATCATAATTATTTTATTTTTTCTCACATAATTATCAAATTAGTTATAAAAAAAATTAATTAACTTTCAAAATATAACTTTAAAAAAAAAATTAATTAACTTTCAAAATATAACTTTTTTAATCATATTAAAACAACTAAAATTTCCCCAAGACCATAGGGGACGACTACAACGCGCTTCTCTCTTGGCTTTCTCTATTGTCTCTCTCTGTGGCAGCCATCCCTAACCTTAGCAGAGCAAAAAAGTCGACGAGAAATACTCTTCTGCGTTCTATACTTGGATCCGCAAAAACCGTTGTGGAGTTTCCTTCAATTCAACGCCACAGAGTTAATCGGCTTATCCATCTCTGAATATAGCTCCATTTTCGCACCCCTCTCTCTTTGGTTCTTGCTCGCTCTGGTAAGAATCCTCCTTCTCTGTCTCTCTGCTCTTCCGATTCTCTCAATCATTACACATGGACCCCAAACCCTAATTCCACACTAGTCCCTCACGATCTCATCTGGGATTCGTGTTTCACCTTCTTCTTCACTTTAACCATCTCTAGGGTTTCCAATTTGTTGACTTTTTGTTTCTTCTTTTTTCAAGTTTTTTGATTTTTTAATTTTTTGTTGGGATTCTCTGTTAAACAATGGATAAATTGTTGTAAAGTTTTAGTTTTTTTAGTTTTAGTTTTTTTTTTTAAATTGAAATTGGTTTGTTGAAGTTTTAGGCTTAAAAGTTCAATAAATCAATTTTTAGGGTTTGTTTTTTGAATTTGAGTAGTAAGAATGGCGTCGGGCGGTGTTGCAATTAGTCCAATCCGGAATGCGGATGCACTTCCGCCTGGTTACATGCATGACCAGCCTGGTTACGAGTCTATTTTGATCTATGTGGCTGTGCCTGGTTCCATGATTCCGATGCGGGTTCTGGAGTCTGATTCAATTGAGTCCGTTAAGCTTCGGATTCAGACTTATAAAGGGTTTGTGGTTAAGAATCAGAAGTTGGTTTGTGGAGGTAGAGAACTGGCACGGAGTAATAGTCTCGTTAGGGAGTATGGGGTGACGGATGGGAATGTTTTGCATTTGGTTCTCAGGCTCTCTGACCTTCAGGTCATCAATGTTAAGACTTCCTGTGGGAAAGAATTCACATTCCATGTCGAAAGGAGTCGAGATGTTGGGTATGTCAAACGTCAGATTGCTAGAAAGAAGAGAGGTTTAGTTGATGTTGATGATCAAGAAGTCATATGTAACGGTGAATGCGTCGGGGATCAGAGACTTATTAATGATATCTGTAAAGATAATAATGACGCTGTGATTCATTTGTTTGTTCGGAAATCTGCAAAAATTAGGGCTAAACCTGTTGAGAGAAATTTTGAATTGTCCATTGTGGCACCGCAATTGAATGATAGGAGAGATGACAAAGTGGATGGGGAAAGTGGGTCGGGGTCTGATACTGAGAATAATCTTGTTGCACCTAGAAAGCCTCCCGATAGAGATCTTTGGTTGGAACACCTGATTGTTAATCGGAATATTGAAATACCTTTGGTCCTTGAGAATTTGCTTAACTCAACATTTGATGGGTTAGATAGAGGGAACTATCCAATTAGGTCTTCAGAAGGTACAGGTGGAGCATATTTTATGCTTGATGCATTGGGGAAAAAGTATATATCTGTTTTTAAGCCAGTAGATGAGGAGCCTATGGCTGTGAACAACCCTCGAGGGCTGCCCATTTCAGTGGATGGTGAAGGACTAAAGAAGGGAACAAGAGTCGGGGAAGGTGCATTGAGGGAAGTTGCTGCCTACATTTTAGATCATCCAAAGAATGGGCGCCGCTTTATTTGTGGGGAGGATAAGGGATTTGCTGGGGTCCCACCTACAATGATGGTCAAGTGCTTGCACAATGGATTTAATCATCCAGATGGTTTAACTGTCAAGATTGGGTCTTTGCAGATGTTCATGGAGAACCATGGAAGTTGTGAGGACATGGGTCCTAGTGCTTTCCCAATGGAGGAGGTACATAAAATCTCTGTGTTGGATATAAGGATGGCAAATGCAGATAGGCATGCTGGGAACATTTTGATGAGCAAAGGTGAAGATGGCCGAACTGTGCTGATTCCAATTGATCATGGATATTGCTTGCCTGAGAGCGTGAGTACTCTTCTTCCTCTTTTTGTGTTTCATTTTTTGCTTGATTATTGTATTAATTTCAACACTCATAACTTCTGCTATTTATGGATTTATTAGCTTCATTCTTGAGTGCTTTTGTCAATGGAATGGCTTTCCTAGCTTTCTTTTTTCTATATAAAATTGAAGTTTAGTAGTTATGACAATAAAATTCAAGTCTCATCAAATATTTTTGTAAGGATCTGGAATGCATTTTGAATGGTGACATGGTGAATTTATATGTTATGTGTCTGTCTAGTTGCTTGGAATTTATGTAGATAAGTTTGGTAGATAATAAAATAAATGTTTCCCAGGATGTGCAATAATCTACATGTAAGATGTACAAATTGAAGAAATTAGAGCAACAAAGAAAATAAATAAAAATACAATTCCCTAAATAACTTAACTTGAATATGTCACCTCTACAAACTTGAATATGTCACCTCTACAAACTTTTCAATAGAAAGTTGACTCATGAATTTTGCTTCCCCAAAGAAAGGCCATTTCTGAGATGCAATGAACTTGATTCTTTACCTACAAGAAATTTTCTGTTCTTTCCTTTTCATGCCCATTTTACTTGCATACAAATTTTTCTACAACATTTTGAAAACTCAACAGCCGTTCTCCTCACAATCTCATCAATACCTTTTATACTATGTGGATAAAAAGTTATTCAAGGAAAATCCCTTTCCTCCCTCGAAAATTAATCCCTGCTTAAGCTACCATACTTTCTTTGTTAGATTTGTCTAAAAGCTTTTTTTTCTGCACTGTTTGTTTATATGGCTAGTTTTTCTGATTGACAAGAACAAATATTTTCACAAGCTTCAAATGTCATTGTCTTTACTAGTTAGGAATCCAATTGATTGATTTGGAGAATTGCGTGTCTGAAACTTTTTGAGAATTTTTTTAGCTTTATGTATGTCAGTAAATGCCTTGGCTTTATTAGTTGCGCTCAAATTTTTTTTGTCACTGCAGTTCGAAGATTGCACGTTTGACTGGCTGTATTGGCCACAAGCTCGCAAGCCTTACAATGCGGACACTATTGAGTACATAAAATCACTGGATGCTGAAGAAGACATTGCCCTCCTGAACTTATACGGATGGGATCTGCCGCTTGAATGCGCGCGCACGCTCCGTATCTCCACCATGCTTCTAAAGAAAGGGGTGGAGCGAGGGCTTACTCCCTTTGCCATCGGAAGCATTATGTGCAGGGAAAGCTTGAAGAAGGAATCTGTGATCGAGGAGATTGTCCAAGAAGCATTGGATTCTGTGCTCCCTGGCACAAGCGAAGCCGCTTTCATGGAAGCAGTCTCCCACATCATGGATCACCACCTTGAGAAGATTGCCAAAAAAATGTCCATGGAGAAAATTGGGTAAATGCATGTCTATATGCACATATGTTACCGTACATTGCCAAATATAATTTTCTTGGGTTATTTGTTATTTTCAATTTTTTCAGCAGTTAATGCACAAATAACTTGAAGAGGTTGAACAGTAAGTTCATACCTTGATTCATTTGCCAAATTATCCTCTCTATTTTTTGGGTTTGATATACAATTTGTTGAACTTGTATTGAGGACAAAGTCATTGTCTTAAATAATATGTACTCATGATAGCTAAGGTTTATGAAGAGAGCAGCTTGTTTAGTTTCTGTTTCGGGTAATTTTCCAATCTTGTGTTATTTATTATTTACTTTTTCAAATCAATATTGTGCTTATTTTGTTTCCTGTTCAAGGGATTTGGATTACAAAATAAGGTTGTAGTCCTGGACCATCCATAAAAACTAAAGCTATGGGAGCTTGAATTTTTTTGCCCCTTATTTATTGGATTAGCAGATATGTTGTTCCTTCGCTGAAAATTCTAACAATTTTTTTTGGCTCCAGATTGGAATAAAATCAGGTAAATCATTCAGCATACCTCAAAAATTAGAGTATTAAAAGAGTCAATCGGATTATGAGATTGTTCTATCTTTGGTTGAGTTTCAAAATCTGTTTTCTAAACAAATTTCAAAAATTAATTTCGTGAAAAAATAAAAATGAATTATTTTTATATGATTTTTTCTTATTTTGGAATAGAAATGATTTTTGAAATTTTTAAAAAAATATTTTTATATTTATGTTTTGTCAAATTAGATTTTTTTAAAAAAATTAAAAACTCAATTAAACAAAATTATTTTAAAATATGTTTAAACTTGATTTATTTTACTTTTAAGTTGTTCGTTTAAAAATTTTAAAACTGTCAAATTATGTTAATTAAATTTGATTTATTTAACTTTCAAATTACTATTTTTTTTAAAAAAAAATATTTGACGTGCTCATTTCAAATGATATTTCTTAAGTTTAGAGTATGATTTATTATTTATTATTTTAACGTAATACTAGAGTCTGTAAGCTTATCGAGAGTTGAATTTGAAAATTGTTCAAGTTTATTAATTTATTTAAAAATTTTATTTTAAACTAATCCAACTCAGTTACTCAAATAATTTGATTTGGATTTACCACAGGCTTTTGGCATTTTTTTAAAAATGGAACAAAATTTGATGATATTGAGGGCTTATTTGGGAAATTAGTTAAAAGTCAATTTTGAGTTTTTAATTTATTTTGAGTCATATCACTTTTCATATTTTTTATTTACTAAAAGATAAAAAAGTAAAAAAAATTAAAAAATCAACTTTTAACCAATTTTTCAAAACACTTGATATTGCCATGTGATGGGCAATAATGGATCCGATCTTGTTTGTTTCTGTAATCTTTACTTTGTACCCAATTCAATATTAGAAAACGGTTGATATTCACAAAAAAAAAAAAAAAACCTCACAGTTTAATTTATAATTGTATGTCATGATATATATATATATATATTAATTTTTAGTTTGTTATATACTCAATTGTATAGGGTCTACTTCTATTATCACATCATTCTGAGTAAATTGAAGGATCTAAATTATGAGTCTATAGTATTATTCTTCAAAATTATAAATACTAATTTATATATCATATAAGCAAAAAGAGATTTCTAATATGAATAATTCTAATGCCTCTAAAGTCTCAAACTAATTTTTTTGAATTTTTATAATTATAAATTCACTATATTTCTTACATGGTATACTCCTCCCATGCTATCCTTATTTGTTTTGACTTTTCGAATTTAAAAAAAAAAAATCCAAACAAAGGCACAATCCTTTTAAACTCTCTCAAATCAGCCTTCTTTCCTCATCTCTCCCATTTATGTTTTTTTACCTTTCCTTTCCTCTTCTTCAATTCATCTTTCCAAGTTTCCATAGGTTCTTGAGTCATTGTGAGCAATAAATGGCTTGAGAGTTTGTGTGCAAAGATGATTGATATGTGTTCTTGTCAGTTAATCCAATTATCTTTTCGGGTACTCATTCACCAAGTTGTAAGTATTCTCTCATTCTTTCCCTCTTCGTATGCTACATTCATTTTGATTATTCCTTTATTTATTATTAATTATTTTTTTTTTATTGAAACCTATGCACCAAAGAAAGTAAAGTCGAGGTTGCACAGCTCTCGAGATTATAAGGCTACTAGTAAATCATGTAAGTAGTAAATCTGTGTACGTTTTTTCTTTTTGTTTAATTTATTTGGATTAGAAATTAAATTTAAATTAATCTTTTTTATATTGTTGACTTTGTTTTGCTTTGTATATATTCCCATGCTCTTACTAATTTGAATTGATTCTTACAACTTTGCATTGTTGTGGGATAGAAAACTATAAGGATTTTTTAATCTAAAATGCTCTATTAGCTCTAAAACATTAATCTAAAATTTTAATTTTTGAAATTTTAGTAAATACACATGGCATAGAAATATTAGTCCATCTAGCAATATCTATAATTTTGAAAATTAAAAATCTTAAAATAAAATGTCAAAAATAAATTTTAGCCATCTAATTTGAAAGTTAAAAACATTTAAAGGAAATTCCAAATATAACCTTAGTCTAATATAATTTCAAATTTTAAAAATATTTATTTCAAAAAAATAAAAAAATGGACAGGCATAATTTTATGTTTTCCTATTCTATATTTGAGTGATTCTCTCCTTTTAAATTCCAAAAATTATGGGATAGTTTTCATAATTTTGAATTTTAAAATTTATTTCTTGACATGCTAACCAATTATATATTTTTTTTCAATTTTTTAAATCAAAAAATTAGAAAAATTAATTTGAGAGATTAGAGCGCTCAAAAATTAGTTTGAGGAGATTTTATTTATTTATTTGTTTAATTCGGATATTATGTAAGACACATGAATAATTATTATTTTTTTAAATTGAAAATTGATTTTAGGCAATGATCAATTTGATTTGATCTTTTTATTTGATTTTATTTTATTTTAGGTAAAGATGTTAAAAGATTTTGAAGAATTTTTTTTTTAATTCAAAAATTATATGAATAGATTTGAATTGATCTTTCTTTGATTTATTTTAGGGAATGAAGGATTTTAAGTAAAGATTTTAGAAGATGGGCAAATAATTAGTTAATTCATTTCTTTAAGTTGGAAGGTCAACAAACTGTGTTTCTGTATTTGATTTTAAGAAAATTTAGGTAATTATCTTAGAGATGCGTTTGAAGAGATTTTATTTGTTTATTTGTTTAATTTTGAAAAAATTTATTTATTTTTTTTTGAATTCAAAAATTATATGAACATATTTGAATTGATCTTTTATTTTTATTATTATTTATTTTAGGGAAGGAAGAATTTTAGGTAAACATTTTAGAAGATGGGAAAACAAATAGTTAATTCATTTATTTAAACTGGAAATTCAACAAACTGTGATTATGTATTTGATTTTAGGAAAAGAAGAATTTTAGGCAATGATATTAGGAAATGGGTTTGAAAAGATTTTATTTAGTTGTTTGTTTAATTGGAAATTATGTGAGACACATGAATATTTATTATTTTTTTAAATTGGAAAATTAATTTTAGGCAATGATTTTAGGAGATGAGTTTGAAGAGATTTTATTTATTTAATTTAGAAATGATTATAGTGTAATTCTGATGAAAATGATTAAATTTTAATTGATTCTAAATTATTTTTTATATATATTTTAGACAAATTTTATATTATTATTTAATTCAAAATATTAAATTTTAATTATTTACCTGTACCTGGGACATTATGCTAGTAAAATATATAGTAATACAATTATGCCAAACGTATCTTTTACCCAAAGCCGTTCCCAAAATATCTTAATCCTCCAAACACCCAAAATAAAAGCATCAATTCAACCATCCTTTGCACGCACTCCTGTGGCTGCCCATGTTTCTTTTGAAAAAAATTACAGGCTTGAAATTTCAAGGTGTGAATTAATAATTCAATTTTTCTATTATTCACTTCATTTGAAGCCACTTTAAAGATTTATGCTCCATAATTATACAATATATACGAGATAGGTGATTACTTGGAATTGATTGAGGCGTGAGAACGAACTCGCTTGTGATTTAAAAAAAGTCATTTATACACTTCTTAAAGGGTTGACAAGATGCTCACCAATTTCAGTTACAATATATTATGCACAAAATTATAATACAATGTTGGTGATGTTATAATTGAAAGACATCATATTGCAATTTCGAATAACTAATTACAAGAGTACATGCACACTTTTAATGATATGCAAATTAAATTTTGACTCTATGCGGGGTTGATTTCTGCACTATGGAGTAGGGTTGAGCTGTGTGGCAAACTGGGTGATCTGAAACGAAAGTTTGCACAGACAACAAACTGTAAGACTACCTGACTTGGGTTAGGTCGGAAAATCCCTCCAATGATAGTCAGAAAAATGAAGGAGATGAGTGTAGAGAGAGAGAGTAATTGCTCAAGAGTGTAGAAATTGAGATCCTTGTAAAGATTGATCACCTTATGCAGGGGAGCTAACTTGCTTCCCAAGTTTGTCTTTCTCCGCTACCTGTCCCTCTTATTGTTTACCAGGTCACTCGTCATTGGAGAAGGACAACAAGTTTGCTTGACACTCAAGTATGCAGGTCTAACGTATGTGCACCTTGTCCCCATGTCCATTTGCGGCTCCATGATTTGAGTAGATAGGGGGCGTAGGGACAGAACAACGATTGCAAAGATGTCCCATTTATCTTCGTGGCATTGGGTCATACTTTGTAGTAGGCGAAAGGCTAAAGTTGAATCCATAGCTCAGTCGCACTTCAGAATGGGCAAAAGGGCTATGGCCGAACCCCTAACTCGGCCCACTTTAGAGTAGGCGAAGGGCCTAGGGCTATGCTTCTAGCCTTGCCCACTTTAGAGTGGGCAAATGGGTTAGGGTCGAACTTCCATCTCAGTTCACTTCAAAGTGAACGAAGGGATGCTCATAGCCTTGCCCCCTTCAAAGTGGCAAAAAGGCTAGGGCCGAACCCCTAGCTCATCTCATTTCGAAGTGTGCGAAAGGGCTAGGGCTGTACTCCTAGCCTTGCGCACTTCAAAGTGAGCCGTCTTTCGTTTATGGGTTGAACTAACATAAATGGGCCTTGAGTAATCGTGCTCTCTTCACTCTCTATTAAAAAAAATAAAAATAAAAAATATAATGCAGTATTACTATAATTAATTATGGGCTAATGTTAAATAAGTTTCAAATAATGTCAAGAAATATTATAATTTCAACACACATTTCATGTCATATTTCAATATATATTTTTTATATAGAGATAAACTCTCTTTCATACTTTTATCTCTCCATAATCATTCATACTTTTTTTATGGGTTCAAATTTGAATTCATATTATCCGAATCTTCTATTTTATAAATTTTGTAATAAAAGTCATCTATATAAAAAATCAATTTCACCAGACAAAAATAAGAACAAATCACATTTTGTTTTATAAAATAAATAACAAATAAAATTGTAAACTTAAACTATTCATTTGGTAAAAAAAAATGTAATTTATTTATGTATTTATAGTTCAATAAATTTAATTTTTTATTATAAAACTTATAAAATAGATGATGTAAGTGATTAAAGTGAGTTCGAAATGAGATCTACCATAATAGTATGTCTTTATTTATTTTTTTAAATGACTGTGCTTATTTATTCCCTCATCATATCTCTGTCTCCCCTTTCCCAAATCTTGTCACTCCTTTCACACCACCAGCAGCACAACCGTTCAGTGTTATCTTCATTCTGTAGAAATGTACGAGCCCCAAACCCAACCTCAACCTCAACCTCATTACCTGAGATCTCGAAGAAGCAGAAGCCGTACAAACGTAGCATCATGTATAGTCGCCAGCGTCTTCCTCCTCTTCCTGGCCGCCGTGGCCGCCGTAGTCTTCTTCCTCCTCTTCAAACCCAAGGACCCCACCATCTCCGTCGACGCCCTCCAATTCCCCTCATTCTCCGTCTCCAACTCCACCTTCAACTTCACTCTCTTCCAGTTCGTCTCCGTCACTAACCCTAACCGCGACGATTTCACTCACTACGACAGCTCTCTCCAGCTCCTCTACTCCGGCTCCCAAGTCGGCGTCGTCTTCATCCCCGCCGGCCAGATCGGCGCCGGCCGCACTCAGCACATGTCCGCCAAATTCGACGTCAAGGAGTATCCTTTCGCGGCGAGGTCCGGCCAAGTGTCGGTGGCGGCGGCGAGTGGTGGAGTGGTGGCGCCGACGATGGAGATAGAGACGAGGATGAAGTTGGTGGGGAGGGTTAGGGTTTTGAAAGTGTTTACGCATAGGGTGGAGAGTAGAGTGAGGTGTGGGGTTGTTATCGAAGTCAGTGATGGATCTGTGTTGGGGTTTCATTGTTGAGCAAGGAAGTGTGTTGGCTTTGTTCTCTGGCTTCAATTCAACTCCTCCTATTATCCTCTTCTTCTGTGAACTTGTGTAATTGTAAGGTGGTGGTGATGATGGGTTTTTGACATTTGAATCAGAGTCTCAATTGTGGTATTATTTTATTTATAATTTTTGTATTGGAAAATTTTCCATCTGGATCTCGAGAAAAACAGAGAGCCAGTTTCTAATTACATTCCATTTACAGCCAGCCAGTCTGGATTGTGGATTAGATTGAGGAATTTTAGTGGGAAATGAATGAGGGAACAAAAACACAAGCCCACAATTTGGATGGAGTGATTACACTTTTTAGATGGAATTTTACTATTTTTCACTCAATCATTAGTTGCATTTTGTTTGCGATTTTTTTAGTGCAATCACATGTGTTGTTTGGGAAGTGAGTTTTTTTGTAGGTTTTTTTAGTTATAGGATATTATTGAAGAAATTTTTTTTATGTTTGGGAACATAGTTGGATTTTTTTGTGGTTAAATGTGATGTTTGTGAGAGAAAAAATAAAATGATTATGGGATTTGATGTTATATTTTGTTTGAATTTATTTTTTTAATTTTGTAAAACATTTATCTTGTAGTGAAAAAAATCAAAAAAAAATCCAAAAACTAATTCCAAACACCCATAATTAGACATCAATTTTTATGTTTTAATTTTTTTTTTCTAGTGTACTTTAAAAATTAGCTTGTGTTCAAATTCAATAGAAAATAATAATAACGTGACATAAAAAATTTTATTATATTTAACTCATATATTTTTTATATAAATTTAAATTTTAATAAAATAATATATATTTTTTATATTATTTGACAATTAATATGATATTTTCTGTCTTATTGTGAATGAGTAAATTACAAATAGATTATCTAAGATTTGCTTAAAATACGAATTGTCTCTTGTGATTTGAAAAATTATAAATACCTTTTTATTAGAATTTTTTATTTAAAAAAATTAATTAAAAAAGTGAAATTTCTAACTGTTCACCTATACGATAATAAAATTATTTAAATTATTAATTGAAATAAAATTTTAACATTATTAAAAACTGTTAATTAATTTGATGATTTATTAATAAAATGATTTATTTATCATGAAATTAAAAACCTTAGGGGCATAATGTAATTTCTAAAATTACAGGAAATAATTTGTAATAAGTAAATCTCATGAGGTGTATTTGTAATTTACCATAAATTTTAAGTATCAAAGTAGAAAAATAGCCAAACATAAAAAAGTAACAGCAGTGATTAGTGCCCCGAATTTGGGGGCACTAATGGCACTAATTCCCAATAAGGCAAAAAAAAAAAAAAAAAACAAAAACAAAGTTACCAGTTTTAGAAATTAGGGGCATTAGTGCCCAGTTTTTTAGTGTCACAAAACATTTCTGAAAAAGTAAAGTGCCATTTGCTCTATTTGATTTAGGGGTGTTTGACATATGTTATTTTAGCATATTATTTTATTTGAATCACAATTATTTTATTTGGATCACATCATATCACTTCAAACCCAAACTTATATTTCATATTTTTCGTAAAAAATAAAAAAATATACTTATTTAGATTATCTCAAATACCTCTTTAATCTTAAGTTGTGTTTTGTTTGAAAAGTTTCAACTACATAAATCAGACACAACATTTCGTATGGGATGAGTCTTATTAATGTATAGATGGCATTTTTTGTGTGAGGATTGTTTAATTCTTGTGTACATGGAAGAACTAGTTTTGTTCACATATTTTGATAAAATGTGAGAATAATTCTCACTTGTTTGGATCATTCAAAAGGTGAAAAATTGTGAGAAAAAAATTAGAGGAATAGAGAAAAAGAAAAGTCTGTTAAAACCTATTATCAAAATTAATGTGATTTAGTGAGACATGAGCCATGTGGAGTATAAATTTTTATAGTACTTAAAATTTTCTTTTAAATACAAAATAAAAAAAAATAAAAAAAAAAGAAAAGTCATTTATGTCATCTTTTATTCTTTGTTTATCTAAATTTTATGGAAAAAAATTACAAATTTTTTTGCCTATTATATCAACAGACTGTTACTGAAGGGTGAATTTCATTGAGAGGAAAAAAATCATTAAAAACAAATAAATAAATAAAGAAGACTTCCGACCTCAGTTGACAAGGCAAGATAAATTACTTTTAACTGGGCAAATTTCATGTTATGTAGAGATATGCCTATGTCATAAAATGTAAGAACAATGCATAAATTTCCCCTTCCCAATTTCTAATGGACTAACCGTACAATTTGATAAGAATCTCAAAATACAAGATATTCAAAGCGCAATGACATGTTGGTTTGTCATCAAATGCAAATTTCATGTCACATTGAGATGCATCTTTCATTTATCTGCTTCAAGTTGAATTGATAATTTGAGAAAAGCTAAACCCTTTCCGTTAACCTATCCGTGCCTTCTAAGAAATGGCATTCAACCATGAGAAAGAGAACATTCTTAAACAAAGCGTGAAAGCCAAAACTTCCATCCAGTATTCATACATGTCTCAACAAATCTAACATTACCAGAAAATTCAGAATGATAGAGAGAGAACTGGCCGTTAACTACAGAGGTTAGGTATGCAAACCCCACCATCCAGGTTCTGTTGTTCCTTCCATATTCGCCCTGTAACACGCAGTTTCAGTTCTTTCCTATCCCCACCGGAGAAAAAAAGGGCCATATTGCGTTGTATAATGAGACCGTCGTGGCTGTCCCTCACCTTCCTGTGACTATCCCTTATACTTCGTGGAGTGCCCTCCCAAATGATTTTCCGGCCATTTCCCCCAACCTCAAGGCTATAACTGTAGCTTCGGGCGTCTGTCTCATCTCCCATGAACCGCAGAAACGCCATATAAACAGGAGCCATCCCAAGCTGAAAAGCTTCAAAATGGAGACAGAAATACTGACCGAAACAATTGAAGACCTAAAAAAATTGGAACAAAATAGCAAATATTTTAGCTGATAGAGTAACTGAAAATGTGCAGCGCTTGAAGATTTAGGCTCTTCAACAGTAATTCAGCAAACAGCATGAATTGTGTTCTTTATTACTATTGTTGTCAAATTTTGAAACAATGAAGCATTGAAAGTGATCTACTTTGTGCATAACCCAAAATAGCTTTTCAAAAGCCAGAAGCCATAAGTTGGCTTAAAAAAGCCCAAACAAACACTCCCAGTGCAACAGTAAGACTCAAACCTAAATATCACACCTGATCAAGGGAGCACCTCAACCACCAGGCCAACCCTTGGTCTTCTAGTAAAACATTCATTGACCATCAATCCATCACATATATACAAAAACCACTTGAAAACAAAACATATTGCATATAATGATATACAGATACATATAGGTTTAATTAAAATGAAAGAAACATACTTACAGTTAACATCCATGTGGCATTCTCTACCTCACGTGGATTAGACTTGACATAGCGATGGTTGAATGTACATCCCAAGTGCATGTCTACTTTGTGATCATCCCGAAGATGGTTAACCAGGTATGGAATATCCCCTACAACTAAGCATTCCGATCCAGCATATGGGCAGCTGTACGGTCTAAAGTTACATATGGCCTCGTGTTTGAGCTTGCTGTAGTAGGGGAAGATCTCGGGGCATCCAAGAGAGCAATACTTGCAAGGAAGTTCAAGCGATTCTGCTACCTTTTCTAATGCTAGACACCTTATATCACCAAGCTCTTGTCTACAAGTGGGACACCGGTTGTGTACCCGGACTTTACAGGTGGAACAGAGCGTGTGCCCATTGTGACACTGACAATCAGAAGCTGTTAGACTAGAATACTAATCAATTCACTTTTTAAGAAAAAAAAGTGACCTGAATTTTTTTAATAAAATACTAATGGAAATACTCAAATATATACACACAAATAATGTATATCATGTTAGGCATATAAGCATGTTGTGTACTGTGTAGTAGACATATCTTATTAGTGCTTTAAACTTTTAATGTCAGTATGAAGATGACTAGTCAATATGAAAGAACATGCCGGATGGAAGTCCAAGGTAGTGTTTGGTTAATTGGGATGAAGGTAGCCTCCTTGTGGAATCATTCAAGAATCCATTTGCAATACATTTTCCTCATGTTTTTACTGAACCAAACTTGAGAATGAAATTCTGATGGAATGATGATTCCATTCCATCTTCATTCCAATGAACCAAACACTACTTAAGTATTTCATGCTGAAAATCAATATGAAAGAACATGCCGGATGGCAGCAAACTTGAGAATGAAATTCTAATGGAATGATGATTCCATTCCATCTTCATTCCAATGAACCAAACACTACTTAAGTATTTCATGCTGAACTATACTCATCTAACTTAAAAGACATCAATGTTGATGTCCTAAAGGTAGCATGTGAGTGACCTTCTCATACTAAAAGCATAGACATTAATGTTGATGTCCTAAAGGTCGCATGTGAGTGACCTCATACTAAAAGCATTCTGTACTCAAATTAAAATAACTTTCTAATTATCTGACAAACCCAGGCAAATTAACTTTCTAAATAAAGTTACCCTGACAATGCTTCAATAGAAGAAAACCCAAGACTACCACTACCTTCTACATTCGAATATGCCACCAACCAACACATTTCATTTTCAAATCATTGCTCCCTGGGACCTTGCTTCTAAAGTTCCCATTACTGTCAGCTCCTATGAAACAACTTTTCTTATGGCTGAGCACCTGAGTCCCCCCTTATAGTCCATTCGTTCAGTATCTAAGAAAGCATGTCTCTCTTTCCTTCCTCCGGCACATTCTATATCTGTGCTTACACAATCATATGCATGTGTACATGAATCTCAATTGGATATTATTTAACTCTGATATTCGAAGTCCAGTCTACCTTGCTTAACCTTTAAAAGTTATTGGTTTCTGTTTTCTCCTTCTAAACATTGAACAGTAGGTAACTGTACAGTATGTATGAATCTAATTCCAATATTTTCAATTTAGGGAAATGTAAATTTATGTGACTGTCATTTTAGTTGTTTACAGTTCGGACAAACCCAATCAATGACAACTAAAAGGATTCTAAACACAAATATAGCATCCTAAATAATCAAAAGAGAATATTCTTTGAACATGGACCAGTCTTATAGGTGAAATCTGTGCCTTAGAACATTCTCTCACCAAAGTACCAAACCATCTATCCCATCCCATCAGTCGCAAGAAACAACACAAAATGATTGATTTGCCTAACTCTCATTTTCCGCCACAATACCAACTAATTCCAAATCAAATAAGAGGCTTAACTCTAGTTTCGTGAGAACCTATGAAGCATGGATACCTCTCCGGAAGTCACATACAAGTGTCCGACATGTGTCGGACACGGACACGTGTCAGACACGCTGGGGACACGCTGCGGATGCGCTGTGGACATGTTAGGACACGCTGGGGACACGTTAAGAATATGTTGAGGGCTTTTTTTTCAAAAAAAAAAAAAAAAAATTTATTTTTTATTTTTTACTAAAATAACATATCTAAGATTGATAAATTTGATAAAATCAAATATGACATAAAATACATATTAAATATTTAAAAAAGTAACATATAATAAATATAAAAAAATTATATATTTTGCACGTGTCCTTATCTTGGTACGTGTCTGTGCTTTTTAGGTGAGAACCTTTTACATGACAGATAAACTTTGCACGTCTCAAAATCATCTTGATTAGTTCTCTTAGTTTTTGCATAAAGAAGACAAAGAGATAATTTTTTTTTTTTTTTTTTTTTTTTGATAAGTAAGACAAAGAGATAATAAATTAGGAGAAACCGTCCCCAGACTATTATTCTAGGTCTAGTGTACACTATACAGACATGCCATGCTATCTCGCCAAGCACCACATATGATAGTATTCAACTGTTAAGTACCTTCTTGTTAACAATATTAACAAAAATTAAAATTAAAAGAAATAGGGGAGAAAGATCCACTTCAAGGGGGAAGACCTCCTGTTGGTTCACATAGACGAGAACTTGGCCTCTTGTTTTTCACAAATGAAGACTAGTAATATTCTTCTTTTACTATTTCATTAATAGAGATGGTTTATATACAAGAAAACTACAACCCACTAAACCCATGATCCTCTAAGGTAGGAAAATTACCCACTAAACCACTATCCCATGACCACCACCACTAACTAATATCTAATAAATAATAAAATAAAATAAATAATATTTTTAATAAAATGACATACATAACATCAACATCTAGCATGATCACTATGCAAACCATGAATCTTAAGTTATTCATGGATACAACTGAGGGCACTTTCACAGTTGATTTTTCAAGGACCTCTGTGAGGAAAATAATCAATATCCTCAACCAAATAAGAAAAGGGAAATTTGGTTAAAAGTCCTTGGTATAAAGCGTGTATTGCTTGAAGTCCAACATAAATTTCTTCATCCATAAAGTCCCTTAGTTCTATTTGATTGGGGCGTTAAGGACATGCATTGATTTTTATGGGCATTTTTTACCTTTGTTTATATAAAAGGCCTAATTAGAGATAGATTGGTCTTCAAGGGTAAGAAACTTCCCTTTTATTCTCCATTTTTGCATTCTATTTCTATCTATCTTAGAGCTGTTTTTGTGTTTGGTGTATAACATAAAAAAAGTTCTGTTTTTAGGCCCTCTTGATAGTTTATTAAGAGTTTTGTTGCTTTGGGAAAGTTTGACCCTCTTAGGCCTTGAAAGGCCTCATTTTGTGCTATTTTGTGCAAGTTTCGAGACTTTGGTGTATGGGCCTCTTCACCACTGAAATCTTGAGGGATTTCAGTGGTGGAGATGGTGCCTTGAAGTCTCCAAAAGGGGAGGGCCCCCCTCTCCTTGTTGTCCTTGAAAGGGACCATTTTTGGTCTTTAAGGAAGCCTTTGTTCAAGTGTGTGTTGAGCATACCATGGCTTGTTTTATGCTTATATTGCCATGTTATAACTTTGTATTAAGTTGGTTTTGGCACTCCATGCATGTTTAGTATAGTTGCCATGTAATGCCTCCTTGATCCCTTAACTTGCCTTAGGTTGTGTGCCTTTGTTTAGCATGTTTTAGGCTTAGATTTGTGAAGTTCTTATGCTTATTTTGCCATGCTTTAGGTCTGTCCATAGTTGTTTGGATCGATTTTGGCATGCTTAGTATAGCTCCTTTGCATTTGTGGCTTGCCGGGCTTATACGCTCAAGTCAAGTATGTGAATGTAGCTTGTGTTGCTTGCATCATTTTGGTGGTTTGGAACCATCCAACATGTAATTTCAGTCCCTTTGGCATGCTCATATGCTTGCCTTAGTCGCCTCTTTGTTGCTTTGAGAGCATGTGTTGGATGCCCTATGTCTTGACCATTGTGCATGCCTTTGAATTTGAGCCATTTAGATGCCATCTAGGTGGTCTTTTGGGCTTAGTTTTATGTGTTAAAACTCTGTTTTTGGTCGCCTAAGTCTTGCCATGTGTGGTTGTACTAAGTGTAGTTCATTACCTCTTTGGTGAGCCTTGAATACTTGGGCCATTTGCATGCTTTTGTTTATCTTGTTTGAGTTGGTTTGGCACTCTTCTAACATGATTTCAGAGCTTAACTTGCATGCTAATTGTTCATATTTGTGCCCTTTTAAATGTGTTTAAAAGTTGCCCCATTATGCTTTAAGTATTGGACCATGAGTGCTTGCATGTGTGTGTGCATTTTGGCCTTCACTTCCTTGGTTTTGGCCACTGATTTTAGGCCTAATTAGAGTTGCCTAGATCATGTTTAAGTCCACATTTTCATTGGTTGCATGCTTGCCTTGCATGCTTGCTTGTATGCTTGTATAAGTGCCTTGCATTGTCCATATTGCATGCTAGTCAACATGTCTAGGATTGCATTGCATTGCGCATGCTTGGCCTCTTGAAGTGAGCGTGATAGAGGTTAGGCTCCCTTGTGATTATATGGTTTGCATGCATTTGAAATTGAAGTGTACACTTGATTCTTTAGGCCATCATGCATGGAAATGCGTGATTGGTGGCCCGAGAATCGAGGCGCATCCTCCCTTGAGTCATTAACATGATAGGGAATGTGATTGGTGCATACATAGCTTGAATAGTATTGCCATGCAAGATTTTGCCCTCTGCTGCTGTGAGTTGCAGGTTCTGCAGGAACTTATTGCCGGCCGGCAGTATTTAGTGCCGACCGGCAGTCAATCGATGGTCGGTGGACCTATTTTGTGCCGATGGCCACATCCTAGTGCCGGTAATCATTCTACTTAGCCGGTGGGATCCCCCAATATCCAGAAAGGAATCCTTGAGACTTTGGCAGTTTTCAGAGAAGCAAAGCAGGGACAACAGAGGCAGGCTAGGCATGGCAGTGCAATTCCGAGCGGAATCCGAGCGCACATGCATCTGGCCCTCTTCCCGAGGCGGTTTACTGTTTTCTTAGATTAATTAATTTGTAATATTTAATTAGCTTGCGTAGTTAGTTAATTTGTATGTTCTTTTGGTCCCTCCGGGCGAGGGCAATTTTGTAATAAGCGTGTGTGAGTGGTGTGTATGTCTTCCAACCCCACTTCTTTCTTCCCTTTTATTTACCTGCTTACGATGGTAGATTAGGGCACGTTTATTTTAGCATACCTTATGCAATGCACGCGTGCATTCATGCATTTGTTTACATGCACGGGCTCGGTACATCATACAAACCGCATTGTATCTTCAAATCTAACTTGAATACGTGCATCGAATGATTGCATTTCACATGCCATTTTAGGGTTAGCCAAGCCTATCCTAGTTGCATTCTGCATGCGATGCATTAATCACTCTAACATGAACTAGGGCACGCATGTTTGCTAACTAGTTTTTGTTTTGGCACGGAGTACGATGTAAGTATTTATGCTTTAGCATATCGCATGCGTGTGAATGTTAACATGACAGTAGGCTTACCATGTGGCTAAATGCTTATATGAGATAAACTATTTGAATGCCTGTGGGTGGAGGTTGGACTGCTTTAGTTGGAAAAACTCGTTGAAATCCATGTCTTAGCCTACTTGAGAGTAGCAAATTTCGAAACGTTTTCAAAACAAATGGATATGCAATGCTTGTTTCCAAATTAGGCAATCTAGTCTATACTTGTTTGCTATGCGCATAACATAGTAATTCTAGGCTAATAATCAGAATAAGAACGCACAATGTTTTCAAAATAAGATATCACGGTTAGTAGAGGCCGGTCTTCGGACCGGGCGAAAGGGGGTGCTCATAGCTGACCTTCCTCGATCGTACCCAAGCTCCCGAGCCAAGACATTTGGTGATGACGGACACGTGGCCTTCGGCACCGAGTCAGGGTTTCCTAAATTTCCCATTTTAAAAATATTTAGGTGGCGACTCTGTATCTGGCAAAGCAGTCCATGTTTGGCACTTCTTTTCAAAAATCTATTTCTCAAAACGATTTGCCGGATTTGGACTCTTTGGTTCAAGATTAAGAACCGCAACAACAAAAGGGAGTCCGAACTGTAGAGTGAAGCCCACGGGCGCGTCTACAGCGACCCATCTCGACAGCTATTGCAGTTCGACGTCCGTGTCGGCGTTGAGATGGTGGGATCAGCTGTGGAGCCGAGGTAGATGGCTGCTCTGCTGGATCAGAGGTTGACCCCTGATCTGGCCGAGATGATGAAGTTGTTGGAGGTGTGGTGGCGGACGGAGGAGACTTGTTCTTTTTCTTCTTCGGGACGTCGGGAAGCACCGACTTATAAGTCGGAATAAAGTTGAGCAGCAAAGGAGCTCTCTGCCTCTGAATTGGTAGATCCAATAGCTTTTTGAGATCCTTGCTGGGAAAGAAGGACTTGCGAAAACCGTTTGGTGGCTGTGGAAGAACTACAAGAAAAAAAACAAAACATTAGCACATATATAGAAGGAACACAGTATGAAAAACTTGAAAGCAAGTAAATGAAACACTTGGCTCTTACCATCTCCCTCTTTGAATAATGTACGGCTAAGGGGGTAGAAGTGAAGGTCCTCATCTGGAGCAAACTCCCAGTTGCCCAAGAAAATGAAGTAGTCGTCCCCAGCTCCCTTGTTGGAGTCTGGAGGTCGGCAACAAGTTCGTATGTTGTGGACCTCAGCTTGAGATAGTAAATGTAGCCTTTCTCTAATTTAAGGCGACACATGGTGTAGCAATACTGGACGTCGGCAGGGTAACTCTAGCTTTCTCTTTCTTGGCTAAGGCAATTATACTATTGATAACTCGGTAAAAGTTAATGGCAAGCTACATCGGGTTCAGTTTGTAATAATGGAGGACTTCTCGAAAAAGGATGTCTAGTGGAAATCTAAGTCCACATTCTGTAAAGACAACGACAGGGAAAGGCATGAGGTTTCCATTAGGCATGATGGAGTCGTCCTCCTCGGCCAACCTCAGGTGAACGTCGGTCGGGATGTCAAACTCCTGCCTGAAGTATTCTAGCTTAGTTGGGGTGTCTACCCTATGCCTCCACATACCCATGATGTCTACTTAAGGGGAGGGTGTATGATTTGGAAAAGAAGTGTTCTGTGAAGGTTTAGAGGACCTCGGCAAAACCTAAACGAAGGCTGGGGTAAAGATTTTTTGGATCTAAAGTGAAGTTTGTTTCAGTTTTTCCTAAAGTTTGTGCATTCTACGACAAATCTCAAACCAAATACTATGGAAACAAGAATTGAAGTCAGGAATCTGGAGGAAACACAAAAAACAGAGAGAAGGATAGAAATTCAGACTCAAGAAAACCAGAAGGGGTTCTAGAACATTGCATAAAATACAAATGTGCACAGATCAAGTATAGTGATGAGCTATCAAAAACGGCAAGCAACAATGTCAAATATATGAAACAGTATGTACGTGTGTGTATACTCAATAACAGATTGGGCAAACACAGAATCATGAAACAAACATGCTCAAATACATGGTGGACTCCAAGATACAAATTAACGATCAAAGACATGAGCAATTTCGTAGAGGCATCAAGTAAAGCAGTGAAGTTCTTTGAAGTAAAACAAGAAATTGAAACAAGGAGGAACAGTGACTCACCAAAGAAAAATGAAGCCGGTGTTGAGTACGCCGAAGTCAGATAATGGCCGCAATCGGAAAAGATTAGCAAGAGCTTCGCCGGAGGGGAAGAATGGAAGTGGTTGCAGAGCTTTCAAGCTTGGAACAATGGCGGATTTTGGGAGAGAGAGAGAGTTGGCATGAGAGTAATGGTGAAAAAGTGAAAAGACGGAGATAGAGAAGTGATTTTGATCAAACCACGAAATGGCGGCAAAAATGGCAATTATGGTGCCTAGGACGATGTGCTTGTCAGACGGCGCACGCATGAGCGATGCAACTTAAAGGCGCGTGTCAGGTACGATCCAGTGGGGGAAAAATGCATGGTAAAAACGGTTGAGTTGTTGTGCGTGACAGCTCATACACGTGAAGAAACTCTTGGAGTTCTTGATTTAATGAAGCAGGACCTTGGCTAGGAGGGCGATTTCGGCTAAGAAACTTGAACAAACTTGGTTAAATGGTTCTAAAGCATTGATGAAAACAGATTACAGGTCTTGGTCATATTGAGCCAACGAGTGATGACCTCGGTAATGAAAGATAAAGCGAGCTTAGCCGACGTGCTAAATGAAAGGAATGATATAGGTTCCATCACCTCAGGATGCTGAGGTAATAGAACCTATGGGGCAGTTGTGAGGACATAATTTTTGAATGACAACACGTGGCTAAGGTGCCACGTGTCCTGGTCATAACGTCGAGATAATCTCGGCTAGGCCGAGGTTATCTGCGAAGATACCGGAATCCAGGATAAGCGGATAAGGGACAAGAGTCCTAAAATAAGAGAAGACTTCAGTTTGGATAAAAATAAGACTCTTAAAGACTTTACCCTAATCCTATTGGGAGTCCAAGATTAGCAGTAATCCTAAGTCCATTGAAGTTAGGCTTCTGTTGGGGTTAGGCCTAAGTCCATTGAAGTTAGGCTTCTGTTGGGGTTAGGCCAGTGTTGGTTATAAAAGAGAGGCACCCTCGTGGGTCTAAGGTACGTTTTTTGTATTCTGAATAGTGAGTTAAACTCTTTTGCTATCTTTGAGAGATAACTGACTTGATTGTCGAAGTGCCCCTGGGTGGACGAACCACCGCCAGAATCTCTTCTTTCTGTGACAGGTTGTTCGGGTTTAATCTATTCTGCCAGTATTCTCCAGCTGAGTGCTTAATTGATAGTGTGATCAAAAATTGACACACACAGTTCTGTAACCCTTGATCATAATTCATGGGTAACACATTACTTCTTAGTTTATTTATTTGAGGTGTTGCTTCTTACAATGCTAACGGGCCAATTATTCTTCACATTTTGCTTTCTTTATGAAAAATTAGTCCACCAAGCAATCGAAATTTGTTAAGGTCACAATCATCCTCCATGACACTCCAATATTTTGCTATATTCATGTACAAAACAAAGAGTCTTTTGACGACCGAATAAAAAAGTATTTTAAATAAATATTACGAAATGAATTTATAATTGTTTTTTTTCTATTACAATATCTATTTCAATATAATGAAGGTACATACAAACTATTATTCAGTGTGTTTGGTTTCAGTTTTATGAATTAAGTTTTTTAAAAATTGAGTTTTTTATTTTTTGTTTTTCGTATTTTTTTTTATTTTTAGTGAATATTTTTAAAATTTTAAGCATTTTTTTTTATTTTTTTAGATGCATTTTACTTAGATGTATCTAAATAGTAAAATATTTGTGAAAAAATATTTTAAAAAATTAATAAATACACAAAAATATGAAAAATGTACTATTTTTTGTATTTTTTTTTTATATTTTTGATATTAAGTGAATTTTTTCACAAATATTATACTTTTTAAGTGTATTTATGTTAGGTGTGTCTAAAAATTGGAAAAAAAAAATAATTAAAATATTAAAAAATTTCGTTGAAAACAAAAAAAAATACGAAAAATAAAACGTAAAATTTTCTGAAAAGTGTTTTCTAGAAGCCAAAACCAAGCAAGCAGATTGTTATTTTTATTACAATTTAATGCAATACAATAAACATTATTTATAAACTCTCAAAAGGGAAGAGTTCAAACAAATATAAGGAAAATAAGATATATACATAAGTTAGAAAAATTAAATTATTAATCTCATAATGAGGTACAATAGTTATGTCAAATGAGCTAATGCCCCTCATTAATCCAAAAATATATTATTATTAATCAAATTTAGGGCGATGAAGGGGATGGCAATTTAAATTCGACCCGATGGGGACCCGCTTCCTGACCACGATTAAAACAGTTTTTCTTCGAAAAATATCCCTGACGGGCCAGGAATGGTATTTGAAAATAAATCCCCGACAACTTTCGGGTCAGGGATGGTGATAGGTTCCCCCACCGTGGTCCTGGCCCGTCCACGTCCCCATTTCCGTCCCAAACTGAAATTACTGTTATACCCCCCTATATATATATGTGTACGTTTGTCTAGGAATTTTCTTCTTCATTACTTTTAAGAAGGGTTGTTCATTTTAGCTTCCTCTTCTTTTATGCTTTCTTGCAAATGGTCCAAGACAAAAAATATGTTTTCTATTGTGCAGTCCATCATCCCTTTTTGTTTATTTTGTTGTTTAATAGCAACACCATTGATTTGTTACAGCGTTTTTCACTATGGAAAGTATTATGGTATGCATTTTATGTATTGTGAAGCCTAAGCCAACTGTGGGTTTCCAATGTTCTATTAAAAGTTCAGTTGGGTTAGGTTCATCAGGCTCTTCATTTTGGAGGATATGCTTAATAAAGTTTATTTTAACATGATCACTACCTATTTGCTTGAGTGGCCTCTTTCACCATATTTGATTACAGGGTTCAACATCCAGTTTTTTATATATATTATTTTTATTAGCCTTAACAACAAAAAAAAAAATAAAAATAAAATGGGATATGTAAAATTAAAAAAAAAAAAAAAGGTCAAAGATTTTTCGGAGTAAGGGAAATCCGATCCTCGTTAGGAGGCGGGGGATGACGGGTTCCCTATTGGGGATCGGAGATGGGAACGGTGATACCTTTGGGGATTGGGAACGGAGAGTGTAATTACCGGCCCCACCTTGACCCGTTATCATTCCTACTTTTGTGTGAAGAAATTAAAGTCGGAAAATGTTAGAGTTCCTAAAAATTCTACTAAATGTTTTACCAAATATCTCACATGGATGTGGATCCCACACTTATGTGCGACCCACCCCATGTAAGACATTTGATAAAATATTTGATAAAAATTTTAGTATTCTTAACATTACTCACAAAAGTCCGTTAACTACAGAGGAGATCCCAGTAAGAGAAGTCACACACATTATTAGGTTAGAGGGTGTATGAGATGATATAAATAAGTATATTTTTTAATTTTTTATTGTCTAAAAAAGATTAAAAAAATATATGAATATAAGAGATGTCAAATAATATTTTAAAATAATCAACTAAAAGATAAAATAAATTAAAATAATTAATAAAATAAAATATTATATTCATTTCATAATTATTTTATTTTTTCTCACATAATTATCAAATTAGTTATAAAAAAAATTAATTAACTTTCAAAATATAACTTTAAAAAAAAAATTAATTAACTTTCAAAATATAACTTTTTTAATCATATTAAAACAACTAAAATTTCCCCAAGACCATAGGGGACGACTACAACGCGCTTCTCTCTTGGCTTTCTCTATTGTCTCTCTCTGTGGCAGCCATCCCTAACCTTAGCAGAGCAAAAAAGTCGACGAGAAATACTCTTCTGCGTTCTATACTTGGATCCGCAAAAACCGTTGTGGAGTTTCCTTCAATTCAACGCCACAGAGTTAATCGGCTTATCCATCTCTGAATATAGCTCCATTTTCGCACCCCTCTCTCTTTGGTTCTTGCTCGCTCTGGTAAGAATCCTCCTTCTCTGTCTCTCTGCTCTTCCGATTCTCTCAATCATTACACATGGACCCCAAACCCTAATTCCACACTAGTCCCTCACGATCTCATCTGGGATTCGTGTTTCACCTTCTTCTTCACTTTAACCATCTCTAGGGTTTCCAATTTGTTGACTTTTTGTTTCTTCTTTTTTCAAGTTTTTTGATTTTTTAATTTTTTGTTGGGATTCTCTGTTAAACAATGGATAAATTGTTGTAAAGTTTTAGTTTTTTTAGTTTTAGTTTTTTTTTTTTAAATTGAAATTGGTTTGTTGAAGTTTTAGGCTTAAAAGTTCAATAAATCAATTTTTAGGGTTTGTTTTTTGAATTTGAGTAGTAAGAATGGCGTCGGGCGGTGTTGCAATTAGTCCAATCCGGAATGCGGATGCACTTCCGCCTGGTTACATGCATGACCAGCCTGGTTACGAGTCTATTTTGATCTATGTGGCTGTGCCTGGTTCCATGATTCCGATGCGGGTTCTGGAGTCTGATTCAATTGAGTCCGTTAAGCTTCGGATTCAGACTTATAAAGGGTTTGTGGTTAAGAATCAGAAGTTGGTTTGTGGAGGTAGAGAACTGGCACGGAGTAATAGTCTCGTTAGGGAGTATGGGGTGACGGATGGGAATGTTTTGCATTTGGTTCTCAGGCTCTCTGACCTTCAGGTCATCAATGTTAAGACTTCCTGTGGGAAAGAATTCACATTCCATGTCGAAAGGAGTCGAGATGTTGGGTATGTCAAACGTCAGATTGCTAGAAAGAAGAGAGGTTTAGTTGATGTTGATGATCAAGAAGTCATATGTAACGGTGAATGCGTCGGGGATCAGAGACTTATTAATGATATCTGTAAAGATAATAATGACGCTGTGATTCATTTGTTTGTTCGGAAATCTGCAAAAATTAGGGCTAAACCTGTTGAGAGAAATTTTGAATTGTCCATTGTGGCACCGCAATTGAATGATAGGAGAGATGACAAAGTGGATGGGGAAAGTGGGTCGGGGTCTGATACTGAGAATAATCTTGTTGCACCTAGAAAGCCTCCCGATAGAGATCTTTGGTTGGAACACCTGATTGTTAATCGGAATATTGAAATACCTTTGGTCCTTGAGAATTTGCTTAACTCAACATTTGATGGGTTAGATAGAGGGAACTATCCAATTAGGTCTTCAGAAGGTACAGGTGGAGCATATTTTATGCTTGATGCATTGGGGAAAAAGTATATATCTGTTTTTAAGCCAGTAGATGAGGAGCCTATGGCTGTGAACAACCCTCGAGGGCTGCCCATTTCAGTGGATGGTGAAGGACTAAAGAAGGGAACAAGAGTCGGGGAAGGTGCATTGAGGGAAGTTGCTGCCTACATTTTAGATCATCCAAAGAATGGGCGCCGCTTTATTTGTGGGGAGGATAAGGGATTTGCTGGGGTCCCACCTACAATGATGGTCAAGTGCTTGCACAATGGATTTAATCATCCAGATGGTTTAACTGTCAAGATTGGGTCTTTGCAGATGTTCATGGAGAACCATGGAAGTTGTGAGGACATGGGTCCTAGTGCTTTCCCAATGGAGGAGGTACATAAAATCTCTGTGTTGGATATAAGGATGGCAAATGCAGATAGGCATGCTGGGAACATTTTGATGAGCAAAGGTGAAGATGGCCGAACTGTGCTGATTCCAATTGATCATGGATATTGCTTGCCTGAGAGCGTGAGTACTCTTCTTCCTCTTTTTGTGTTTCATTTTTTGCTTGATTATTGTATTAATTTCAACACTCATAACTTCTGCTATTTATGGATTTATTAGCTTCATTCTTGAGTGCTTTTGTCAATGGAATGGCTTTCCTAGCTTTCTTTTTTCTATATAAAATTGAAGTTTAGTAGTTATGACAATAAAATTCAAGTCTCATCAAATATTTTTGTAAGGATCTGGAATGCATTTTGAATGGTGACATGGTGAATTTATATGTTATGTGTCTGTCTAGTTGCTTGGAATTTATGTAGATAAGTTTGGTAGATAATAAAATAAATGTTTCCCAGGATGTGCAATAATCTACATGTAAGATGTACAAATTGAAGAAATTAGAGCAACAAAGAAAATAAATAAAAATACAATTCCCTAAATAACTTAACTTGAATATGTCACCTCTACAAACTTGAATATGTCACCTCTACAAACTCTTCAATAGAAAGTTGACTCATGAATTTTGCTTCCCCAAAGAAAGGCCATTTCTGAGATGCAATGAACTTGATTCTTTACCTACAAGAAATTTTCTGTTCTTTCCTTTTCATGCCCATTTTACTTGCATACAAATTTTTCTACGACATTTTGAAAACTCAACAGCCGTTCTCCTCACAATCTCATCAATACCTTTTATACTATGTGGATAAAAAGTTATTCAAGGAAAATCCCTTTCCTCCCTCGAAAATTAATCCCTGCTTAAGCTACCATACTTTCTTTGTTAGATTTGTCTAAAAGCTTTTTTTTCTGCACTGTTTGTTTATATGGCTAGTTTTTCTGATTGACAAGAACAAATATTTTCACAAGCTTCAAATGGTCATTGTCTTTACTAGTTAGGAATCCAATTGATTGATTTGGAGAATTGCCGTGTCTGAAACTTTTTGAGAATTTTTTTAGCTTTATGTATGTCAGTAAATGCCTTGGCTTTATTAGTTGCGCTCAAATTTTTTTTGTCACTGCAGTTCGAAGATTGCACGTTTGACTGGCTGTATTGGCCACAAGCTCGCAAGCCTTACAATGCGGACACTATTGAGTACATAAAATCACTGGATGCTGAAGAAGACATTGCCCTCCTGAACTTATACGGATGGGATCTGCCGCTTGAATGCGTGCGCACGCTCCGTATCTCCACCATACTTCTAAAGAAAGGGGTGGAGCGAGGGCTTACTCCCTTTGCCATCGGAAGCATTATGTGCAGGGAAAGCTTGAAGAAGGAATCTGTGATCGAGGAGATTGTCCAAGAAGCATTGGATTCTGTGCTCCCTGGCACAAGCGAAGCCGCTTTCATGGAAGCAGTCTCCCACATCATGGATCACCACCTTGAGAAGATTGCCAAAAAAATGTCCATGGAGAAAATTGGGTAAATGCATGTCTATATGCACATATGTTACCGTACATTGCCAAATATAATTTTCTTGGGTTATTTGTTATTTTCAATTTTTTCAGCAGTTAATGCACAAATAACTTGAAGAGGTTGAACAGTAAGTTCATACCTTGATTCATTTGCCAAATTATCCTCTCTATTTTTTGGGTTTGATATACAATTTGTTGAACTTGTATTGAGGACAAAGTCATTGTCTTAAATAATATGTACTCATGATAGCTAAGGTTTATGAAGAGAGCAGCTTGTTTAGTTTCTGTTTCTGGTAATTTTCCAATCTTGTGTTATTTATTATTTACTTTTTCAAATCAATATTGTGCTTATTTTGTTTCCTGTTCAAGGGATTTGGATTACAAAATAAGGTTGTAGTCCTGGACCATCCATAAAAACTAAAGCTATGGGACTTGAATTTTTTTGCCCCTTATTTGTTGGATTAGCAGATATGTTGTTCCTTTGCTGAAAATTCTCACAATTTTTTTTGGCTCCAGATTGGAATAAAATCCGGTAAATCATTCAGCATACCTCAAAAATTAGAGTATTAAAAGAGTCAATCTGATTATGAGATTGTTCTATCTTTGGTTGAGTTTCAAAATCTGTTTTCTAAACAAATTTCAAAAATTAATTTCGTGAAAAAATAAAAATGAATTATTTTTATATCATTTTTTCTTATTTTGGAATAGAAATGATTTTTGAAATTTTTAAAAAAATATTTTTATATTTATGTTTTGTCAAATTAGATTTTTTAAAAAAATTAAAAACTCAATTAAACAAAATTATTTTAAAATATGTTTAAACTTGATTTATTTTACTTTTAAGTTGTTCGTTTAAAATTTTAAAACTGTCAAATTATGTTTAATTAAATTTGATTTATTTAACTTTCAAATTACTATTTTTAAAAAAAAATAATTTGACGTGCTCATTTCAAATGATATTTCTTAAGTTTAGAGTATGATTTATTATTTATTATTTTAATGTAATACTAGAGTCTGTAAGCTTATCGAGAGTTGAATTTGAAAATTGTTCAAGTTTATTAATTTATTTTAAACTAATCCAACTCAATTACTCAAATAATTTGATTTGGATTTACCACAGGCTTTTGGCATTTTTTTAAAAATGGAACAAAATTTGATGATATTGAGGGCTTATTTGGGAAATTAGTTAAAAGTCAATTTTGAGTTTTTAATTTATTTTGAGTCATATCACTTTTCATATTTTTTATTTACTAAAAGACAAAAAAGTAAAAAAAATTAAAAAATCAACTTTTAACCAATTTTTCAAAACACTGCTATTTGCCATGTGATGGGCAATAATGGATCCGATCTTGTTTGTTTAATCTTTACTTTGTACCCAATTCAATATTAGAAAACGGTTAATACTCACAAAAAAAAAAAAAAAAACTCTCACAGTTTAATTTATAATTGTATGTCATGATATATATATATATATATTAATTTTTAGTTTGTTATATATTCAATTGTATAGGGTCTACTTCTATTATCACATCATTCTGAGTAAATTGAAGGATCTAAATTATGAGTCTATAGTATTATTCTTCAAAATTATAAATACTAATTTATATATCATATAAGCAAAAGGAGATTTCTAATATGAATAATTCTAATGCCTCTAAAGTCTCAAACTAATTTTTTTGAATTTTTATAATTATAAATTCACTATATTTCTTACATGGTATACTCCTCCCATGCTATCCTTATTTGTTTTGACTTTTCGAATTTTAAAAAAAAAATCCAAACAAAGGCACAATCCTTTTAAACTCTCTCAAATCAGCCTTCTTTTCCCATCTCTCTCATTTATGTTTCTTTTACCTTTCCTTTCCTTTCCTCTCCTTCAATTCATCTTTCCAAGTTTCCATAGGTTCTGGAGTCATTGTGAGCAATAAATGGCTTGGGAGTTTGTATGCAAAGGTGATTGATATGTGTTCTTGTCGGTTAATCCAATTATCTTTTCGGGTTCTCATTCACCAAGTTATAAGTATTCTCTCCTTCTTTCCCTCTTCATATGCTACATTCATTTTGGTTATTCCTTTGTTTATTCTTAATTATTTTTTTTTTATATTGAAACCTATGCACCAAAGAAAGTAAAGTTGAGGTTGCACAACTCTCGAGATTATAAGGCTACTAGTAAATCATGTAAGTAGTAAATCTATGTACGTTTTTTCTTTTTGTTTAATTTATTTGGATTAAAAATTAAATTTAAATTAATCTTTTTTATATTGTTGACTTTGTTTTGCTTTGTATATATTCCCATGCTATTACTAATTTGAATTGATTCTTACAACTTTGCATTGTTGTGGGATAGAAAACTATAAGGATATTTTAATCTAAAATGCTCTATTAGCTCTAAAACATTAATCTAAAATTTTAATTTTTGAAATTTTAGTAAATACACATGGCATAGAAATATTAGTCCATCTAAATATCTATAATTTTGAAAATTAAAAATCTTAAAATAAAATGTCAAAAATAAATTTTAGCCATCTAATTTGAAAGTTAAAAACATTTAAAGGAAATTCCAAATATAACCTTAGTCTAATATAATTTCAAATTTTAAAAATATTTATTTCAAAAAAATAAAAAAATGGACAGGCATAATTTTATGTTTTCCTATTCTATATTTGAGTGATTCTCTCCTTTTAAATTCCAAAAATTATGGGATAGTTTTCATAATTTTGAATTTTAAAATTTATTTCTTGACATGCTAACCAATTATATATTTTTTTTCAATTTTTTAAATCAAAAAATTAGAAAAATTAATTTGAGAGATTAGAGCGCTCAAAAATTAGTTTGAGGAGATTTTATTTATTTATTTGTTTAATTCGGATATTATGTAAGACACATGAATAATTATTATTTTTTTAAATTGAAAATTTGATTTTAGGCAATGATCAATTTGATTTGATCTTTTTATTTTATTTTATTTTATTTTATTTTAGGTAAAGATGTTAAAAGATTTTGAAGAATTTTTTTTTTTAATTCAAAAATTATATGAATAGATTTGAATTGATCTTTCTTTCATTTATTTTAGGGAATGAAGGATTTTAAGTAAAGATTTTAGAAGATGGGCAAATAATTAGTTAATTCATTT
Organism: Camellia japonica; assembly: GCA_030407325.1. Taxonomy (NCBI): domain Eukaryota; kingdom Viridiplantae; phylum Streptophyta; class Magnoliopsida; order Ericales; family Theaceae; genus Camellia; species Camellia japonica. Next base: position 91,012,108 of record JAPPVO010000019.1, on the reverse strand, counting down.
CTTTAAGTTGGAAGGTCAACAAACTGTGTTTCTGTATTTGATTTTAAGAAAATTTAGGTAATTATCTTAGAGATGCGTTTGAAGAGATTTTATTTGTTTATTTGTTTAATTTTGAAAAATTTTATTTATTTATTTTTTGAATTCAAAAATTATATGAACATATTTGAATTGATCTTTTATTTTTATTATTATTTATTTTAGGGAAGGAAGAATTTTAGGTAAACATTTTAGAAGATGGGAAAACAAATAGTTAATTCATTTATTTAAACTGGAAATTCAACAAACTGTGATTATGTATTTGATTTTAGGAAAAGAAGAATTTTAGGCAATGATATTAGGAAATGGGTTTGAAAAGATTTTATTTAGTTGTTTGTTTAATTGGAAATTATGTGAGACACATGAATATTTATTATTTTTTTAAATTGGAAAATTAATTTTAGGTAATGATTTTAGGAGATGAGTTTGAAGAGATTTTATTTATTTAATTTAGAAATGATTATAGTGTAATTCTGATGAAAATGATTAAATTTTAATTGATTCTAAATTATTTTTTATATATATTTTAGACAAAATTTATATTATTATTTAATTCAAAATATTAAATTTTAATTATTTACCTGTACCTGGGACATTATGCTAGTAAAATATATAGTAATACAATTATGCCAAACGTATCTTTTACCCAAAGCCGTTCCCAAAATATCTTAATCCTCCAAACACCCAAAATAAAAGCATCAATTCAACCATCCTTTGCACGCACTCCTGTGGCTGCCCATGTTTCTTTTGAAAAAACATTACAGGCTTGAAATTTCAAGGTGTGAATTAATAATTCAATTTTTCTATTATTCACTTCATTTGAAGCCACTTTAAAGATTTATGCTCCATAATTATACAATATATACGAGATAGGTGATTACTTGGAATTGATTGAGGCGTGAGAACGAACTCGCTTGTGATTTAAAAAAAGTCATTTATACACTTCTTAAAGGGTTGACAAGATGCTCACCAATTTCAGTTACAATATATTATGCACAAAATTATAATACAATGTTGGTGATGTTATAATTGAAAGACATCATATTGCAATTTCGAATAACTAAATTACAAGAGTACATGCACACTTTTAATGATATGCAAATTAAATTTTGACTCTATGCGGGGTTGATTTCTGCACTATGGAGTAGGGTTGAGCTGTGTGGCAAACTGGGTGATCCGAAACGAAAGTTTGCATAGACAACAAACTGTAAGACTACCTGACTTGGGTTAGGTCGGAAAATCCCTCCAATGATAGTCAGAAAAATAAAGGAGATGAGTGTAGAGAGAGAGTAATTGCTCAAGAGTGTAGAAATTGGGATCCTTGTAAAGATTGATCACCTTATGCAGGGGAGCTAACTTGCTTCCCAAGTTTGTCTTTCTCCGCTACCTGTCCCTCTTGTTGTTTACCAGGTCATTGGAGAAGGACAACAAGTTTGCTTGACACTCAAGTATGCAGGTCTAACGTATGTGCACCTTGTCCCCATGTCCATTTGCGGCTCCATGATTTGAGTAGATAGGGGGCGTAGGGACAGAACAACGATTGCAAAGATGTCCCATTTATCTTCGTGGCATTGGGTCATACTTTGTAGTAGGCGAAAGGCTAAAGTTAAATCCATAGCTCAGTCGCACTTCAGAGTGGGCAAAAGGGCTATGGCCGAACCCCTAACTCGGCCCACTTTAGAGTAGGCGAAGGGCCTAGGGCTATGCTTCTAGCCTTGCCCACTTTAGAGTGGGCAAATGGGTTAGGGTCGAACTTCCATCTCAGTTCACTTCAAAGTGAACGAAGGGATGCTCATAGCCTTGCCCCCTTCAAAGTGGCAAAAAGGCTAGGGCCAAACCCCTAGCTCGTCTCATTTCGAAGTGTGCGAAAGGGCTAGGGCTGTACTCCTAGCCTTGCGCACTTCAAAGTGAGCCGTCTTTCGTTTATGGGTTGAACTAACATAAATGGGCCTTGAGTAATCGTGCTCTCTTCACTCTCTATTAAAAAAAATAAAAATAAAAAATATAATGCAGTATTACTATAATTAATTATGGGTTAATGTTAAATAAGTTTCAAATAATGTCAAGAAATATTATAATTTCAACACACATTTCATGTCATATATTTCAATATATATTTTTTATATAGAGATAAACTCTCTTTCATACTTTTATCTCTCCATAATCATTCATACTTTTTTTATGGGTTCAAATTTGAATTCATATTATCCAAATCTTCTATTTTATAAATTTTGTAATAAAAGTCATCTATATAAAAAATCAATTTCACCAGACAAAAATAAGAACAAATCACATTTTGTTTTATAAAATAAATAACAAATAAAATTGTATACTTAAACTATTCATTTGGTAAAAAAAATGTAATTTATTTATGTATTTATAGTTCAATAAATTTAATTTTTTATTATAAAACTTGTAAAATAGATGATGTAAATGATTAAAGTGAGTTCGAAATGAGATCTACCATAATAGTATGTCTTTATTTATTTTTTTAAATGACTATGCTTATTTATTCCCTCATCATATCTCTGTCTTCCCTTTCCCAAATCTTGTCACTCCTTTCACACCACCAGCAGCACAACCGTTCAGTGTTATCTTCATTCTGTAGAAATGTACGAGCCCCAAACCCAACCTCAACCTCAACCTCAACCTCATTACCTGAGATCTCGAAGAAGCAGAAGCCGTACAAACGTAGCATCATGTATAGTCGCCAGCGTCTTCCTCCTCTTCCTGGCCGCCGTGGCCGCCGTAGTCTTCTTCCTCCTCTTCAAACCCAAGGACCCCACCATCTCCGTCGACGCCCTCCAATTCCCCTCATTCTCCGTCTCCAACTCCACCTTCAACTTCACTCTCTTCCAGTTCGTCTCCGTCACTAACCCTAACCGCGACGATTTCACTCACTACGACAGCTCTCTCCAGCTCCTCTACTCCGGCTCCCAAGTCGGCGTCGTCTTCATCCCCGCCGGCCAGATCGGCGCCGGCCGCACTCAGCACATGTCCGCCAAATTCGACGTCAAGGAGTATCCTTTCGCGGCGAGGTCCGGCCAAGTGTCGGTGGCGGCGGCGAGTGGTGGAGTGGTGGCGCCGACGATGGAGATAGAGACGAGGATGAAGTTGGTGGGGAGGGTTAGGGTTTTGAAAGTGTTTACGCATAGGGTGGAGAGTAGAGTGAGGTGTGGGGTTGTTATCGAAGTCAGTGATGGATCTGTGTTGGGGTTTCATTGTTGAGCAAGGAAGTGTGTTGGCTTTGTTCTCTGGCTTCAATTCAACTCCTCCTATTATCCTCTTCTTCTGTAAACTTGTGTAATTGTAAGGTGGTGGTGATGATGGGTTTTTGACATTTGAATCAGAGTCTCAATTGTGGTATTATTTTATTTATAATTTTTGTATTGGAAAATTTTCCATCTGGATCTCGAAAAAAACAGAGAGCCAGTTTCTAATTACATTCCATTTACAGCGAGCCAGTCTGGATTGTGGATTAGATTGAGGAATTTTAGTGGGAAATGAATGAGGGAACAAAAACACAAGCCCACAATTTGGATGGAGTGATTACACTTTTTAGATGGAATTTTACTATTTTTCACTCAATCATTAGTTGCATTTTGTTTGCGATTTTTTTAGTGCAATCACATGTTGTTGTTTGGGAAGTGAGTTTTTTTGTAGGTTTTTTTAGTTATAGGATATTATTGGAGAAATTTTTTTTTATGTTTGGGAACATAGTTGGATTTTTTTGTGGTTAAATGTGATGTTTGTGAGAGAAAAAATAAAATGATTATGGGATTTGATGTTATATTTTGTTTGAATTTATTTTTTTAATTTTGTAAAACATTTATCTTGTAGTGAAAAAAAAAAAAAAAAATCCAAAAACTAATTCCAAACACCCATAATTAGACATCAATTTTTATGTTTTAATTTTTTTTTTCTAGTGTACTTTAAAAATTAGCTTGTGTTCAAATTCAATAGAAAATAATAATAACGTGACATAAAAATATTTATTATATTTAACTCATATATTTTTTATATAAATTTAAATTTTAATAAAATAATATATATTTTTATATTATTTGACAATTAATATGATATTTTCTGTCTTATTGTGAATGTGTAAATTACAAATAGATTATCTAAGATTTGCTTAAAATACGAATTGTCTCTTGTGATTTGAAAAATTATAAATACCTTCTTATTAGAATTTTTTATTTAAAAAAATTAATTGAAAAAAGTGAAATTTCTAACTGTTCACCTATACGATAATAAAATTATTTAAATTATTAATTGAAATAAAATTTTAACATTATTAAAAACTGTTAATTAATTTGATGATTTATTAATAAAATGATTTATTTATCATGAAATTAAAAACCTTAGGGGCATAATGTAATTTCTAAAATTACAGGAAATAATTTGTAATAAGTAAATCTCATGAGGTGTATTTGTAATTTACCATAAATTTTAAGTATCAAAGTAGAAAAATAGCCAAACATAAAAAAGTAACAGCAGTGATTAGTGCCCCGAATTTGGGGGCACTAATGGCACTAATTTCCCAATAAGGCAAAAAAAAAAAAAAAAAAACAAAAACAAAGTTACCAGTTTTAGAAATTAGGGGCATTAGTGCCCAGTTTTTTAGTGTCACAAAACATTTCTGAAAAAGTAAAGTGCCATTTGCTCTATTTGATTTAGGGGTGTTTGACATATGTTATTTTAGCATATTATTTTATTTGAATCACAATTATTTTATTTGGATCACATCATATCACTTCAAACCCAAACTTATATTTCATATTTTTCGTAAAAAATAAAAAAATATACTTATTTAGATTATCTCAAATACCTCTCTACTCTTAAGTTGTGTTTTGTTTGAAAAGTTTCAACTGCATAAATCAGACACAACATTTCGTATGGGATGAGTCTTATTAATGTATAGATGGCATTTTTTGTGTGAGGATTGTTTAATTCTTGTGCACATGGAAGAACTAGTTTTGTTCACATATTTTGATAAAATGTGAGAATAATTCTCACTTGTTTGGATCATTCAAAAGGCGAAAAATTGTGAGAAACAATTAGAGGAATAGAGAAAAAGAAAAGTCTGCTAAAACCTATTATCAAAATTAATGTGATTTAGTGAGACATTAGCCATGTGGAGTATAAATTTTTATAGTACTTAAAATTCTCTTTTAAATACAAAATTAAAAAAAAATAAAGAAAAGTCATTTATGTCATCTTTTATTCTTTGTTTATCTAAATTTTATGGAAAAAAATTACAATTTTTTTTGCCTATTACTGAAGAGTGAAGAGTGAATTTCATTGAGAGGAAAAAAATCATTAAAAACAAATAAATAAATAAAGAAGACTTCCGACCTCAGTAGACGAGGCAAGATAAATTACTTTTAACTGGGCAAATTTCATGTTATGTAGAGATATGCCTATGTCATAAAATGTAAGAACAATGCATAAATTTCCCCTTCCCAATTTCTAATGGACTAACCGTACAATTTGATAAGAATCTCAAAATACAAGATATTCAAAGCGCAATGACATGTTGGTTTGTCATCAAATGCAAATTTCATGTCACATTGAGATGCATCTTTCATTTATCTGCTTCAAGTTGAATTGATAATTTGAGAAAAGCTAAACCCTTTCCGTTAACGTATCCGTGCCTTCTAAGAAATGGCATTCTCAACCATGAGAAAGAGAACATTCTTAAACAAAGCGTGAAAGCCAAAACTTCCATCCAGTATTCATACATGTCTCAACAAATCTAACATTACCAGAAAATTCAGAACGATAGAGAGAGAACTGGCCGTTAACTACAGAGGTTAGGTATGCAAACCCCACCTTCCAGGTTCTGTTGTTCCTTCCATATTCGCCCTGTAACACGCAGTTTCAGTTCTTTCCTATCCCCACCGGAGAAAAAAAGGGCCATATTGCGTTGTATAATGAGACCGTCGTGGCTGTCCCTCACCTTCCTGTGACTATCCCTTATACTTCGTGGAGTGCCCTCCCAAATGATTTTCCGGCCATTTCCCCCAACCTCAAGGCTATAACTGTAGCTTCGGGCGTCTGTCTCATCTCCCATGAACCGCAGAAACGCCATATAAACAGGAGCCATCCCAAGCTGAAAAGCTTCAAAATGGAGACAGAAATACTGACCGAAACAATTGAAGACCTAAAAAAATTGGAACAAAATAGCAAATATTTTAGCTGATAGAGTAACTGAAAATGTGCAGCGCTTGAAGATTTAGGCTCTTCAACAGTAATTCAGCAAACAGCATGAATTGTGTTCTTTATTACTATTGTTGTCAAATTTTGAAACAATGAAGCATTGAAAGTGATCTACTTTGTGCATAACCCAAAATAGCTTTTCAAAAGCCAGAAACCATAAGTTGGCTTAAAAAAGCCCAAACAAACACTCCAGTGCAACAGTAAGACTCAAACCTAAATATCACACCTGATCAAGGGAGCACCTCAACCACCAGGCCAACCCTTGGTCTTCTAGTAAAACATTCATTGACCATCAATCCATCACATATATACAAAAACCACTTGAAAACAAAACATATTGCATATAATGATATACAGATACATATAGGTTTAATTAAGATGAAAGAAACATACTTACAGTTAACATCCATGTGGCATTCTCTACCTCACGTGGATTAGACTTGACATAGCGATGGTTGAATGTACATCCCAAGTGCATGTCTACTTTGTGATCATCCCGAAGATGGCTAACCAGGTATGGAATATCCCCTACAACTAAGCATTCCGATCCAGCATATGGGCAGCTGTACGGTCTAAAGTTACATATGGCCTCGTGTTTGAGCTTGCTGTAGTAGGGGAAGATCTCGGGGCATCCAAGAGAGCAATACTTGCAAGGAAGTTCAAGCGATTCTGCTACCTTTTCTAATGCTAGACACCTTATATCACCAAGCTCTTGTCTACAAGTGGGACACCGGTTGTGTACCCGGACTTTACAGGTGGAACAGAGCGTGTGCCCATTGTGACACTGACAATCAGAAGCTGTTAGACTAGAATACTAATCAATTCACTTTTTAAGAAAAAAAGTGACCTGAATTTTTTTAATAAAATACTAATGGAAATACTCAAATATATACACACAAATAATGTATATGATGTTAGGCATATAAGCATGTTGTGTACTGTGTAGTAGACATATCTTATTAGTGCTTTAAACTTTTAATGTCAGTATGAAGATGACTAGTCAATATGAAAGAACATGCCGGATGGAAGTCCAAGGTAGTGTTTGGTTAATTGGAATGAAGGTAGCCTCCTTGTGGAATCATTCAAGAATCCATTTGCAATACATTTTCCTCATGTTTTTACTGAACCAAACTTGAGAATGAAATTCTGATGGAATGATGATTCCTTTCCATCTTCATTCCAATGAACCAAACACTACTTAAGTATTTCATGCTGAAAATCAATATGAAAGAACATGCCGGATGGAAGCAAACTTGAGAATGAAATTCTAATGGAATGATGATTCCATTCCATCTTCATTCCAATGAACCAAACACTACTTAAGTATTTCATGCTGAACTATACTCATCTAACTTAAAAGACATCAATGTTGATGTCCTAAAGGTAGCATGTGAGTGACCTTCTCATACTAAAAGCATAGACATTAATGTTGATGTCCTAAAGGTCGCATGTGAGTGACCTCATACTAAAAGCATTCTGTACTCAAATTAAAATAACTTTCTAATTATCTGACAAACCCAGGCAAATTAACTTTCTAAATAAAGTTACCCTGACAATGCTTCAATAGAAGAAAACCGAAGACTACCACTACCTTCTACATTCGAATATGCCACCAACCAACACATTTCATTTTCAAATCATTGCTCCCTGGGACCTTGCTTCTAAAGTTCCCATTACTGTCAGCTCCTATGAAACAACTTTTCTTATGGCTGAGCACCTGAGTCCCCCCTTATAGTCCATTCGTTCAGTATCTAAGAAAGCATGTCTCTCTTTCCTTCCTCCGGCACATTCTATATCTGTGCTTACACAATCATATGCATGTGTACATGAATCTCAATTGGATATTATTTAACTCTGATATTCGAAGTCCAGTCTACCTTGCTTAACCTTTAAAAGTTATTGGTTTCTGTTTTCTCCTTCTAAACATTGAACAGTAGGTAACTGTACAGTATGTATGAATCTAATTCCAATATTTTCAATTTAGGGAAATGTAAATTTATGTGATTGTCATTTTAGTTGTTTACAGTTCGGACAAACCCAATCAATGACAACTAAAAGGATTCTAAACACAAATATAGCATCCTAAATAATCAAAAGAGAATATTCTTTGAACATGGACCAGTCTTATAGGTGAAATCTGTGCCTTAGAACATTCTCTCACCAAAGTACCAAACCATCTATCCCATCCCATCAGCCGCAAGAAACAACACAAAATGATTGATTTGCCTAACTCTCATTTTCCGCCACAATACCAACTAATTCCAAATCAAATAAGAGGCTTAACTCTAGTTTCGTGAGAACCTATGAAGCATGGACACCTCTCCGGAAGTCACATACAAGTGTCCGACATGTGTCGGACACGGACACGTGTCAGACACGCGGGGACACTTGGGACACGCTGCGGATGCGCTGTGGACATGTTAGGACACGCTGGGGACACGTTAAGAATATGCTGAGGGCTTTTTTTTTTTTTTTTTTAAAAAAAATTTATTTTTTATTTTTTACTAAAATAACATATCTAAGATTGATAAATTTGATAAAATTAAATATGACATAAAATACATATTAAATATTTAAAAAAGTAACATATAATAAATATAAAAAAATTATATATTTTGCACGTGTCCTTATCTTGGTACGTGTCTGTGCTTTTTAGGTGAGAACCTTTTACATGACAGATAAACTTTGCACGTCTCAAAATCATCTTGATTAGTTCTCTTAGTTTTTGCATAAAGAAGACAAAGAGATAATAAATTAGGAGAAACTGTCCCCAGCCTATTATTCTAGGTCTAGTGTACACTATACAGACATGCCATGCTATCTCCCCAAGCACCACATATGATAGTATTCAACTGTTAAGTACCTTCTTGTTAACAATATTAACAAAAATTAAAATTAAAAGAAATAGGGGAGAAAGATCCACTTCAAGGGGGAAGACCTCCTGTTGGTTCACATAGACGAGAACTTGGCCTCTTGTTTTTCACAAATGAAGACTAGTAATATTCTTCTTTTACTATTTCATTAATAGAGATGGTTTATATACAAGAAAACTACAACCCACTAAACCCATGATCCTCTAAGGTAGGAAAATTACCCACTAAACCACTATCCCATGACCACCACCACTAACTAATATCTAATAAATAATAAAATAAAATAAATAATATTTTTAATAAAATGACATACATAACATCAACATCTAGCATGATCACTATGCAAACCATGAATCTTAAGTTAATCATGGATACAACTGAGGGCACTTTCACAGTTGATTTTTCAAGGACCTCTGTGAGGAAAATAATCAATATCCTCAACCAAATAAGAAAAGGGAAATTTGGTTAGAAGTCCTTGGTATAAAGCGTGTATTGCTTGAAGTCCAACATAAATTTCTTCATCCATAAAGTCCCTTAGTTCTATTTGATTGGGGCGTTAAGGACATGCATTGATTTTTATGGGCATTTTTTACCTTTGTTTATATAAAAGGCCTAATTAGAGATAGATTGGGTATGTTTGGTTTGTGTTTGAGAGATGTGTTTTAGAGATAAAAAGTACGAAAACATGTTTGGTTTGGTTTTTTGGGAAATTTGTTTTGGAAAATATTTTGAGAGAGAGTTTTGGAAAAAGTGATTGATTTGATGTGTGTGTGAGAGAGATTTGTTTGGAAAACTTGTTTGGTTTGTGTGTTTTGGGAAATTTTTTTGGAAATTTGTTTGGTAGAGAAAATTTCTGAAATTTGTTTGTAGAGAAAATTTCTGAAATTTTTTTCAGAAACACAAACCAAACCTACCCATTATGTTTATTGAAACTCGCAAACATGACATTTGGCTCAAATTTGCTTTGCAATCTACAGATTATTCATATATATATGTGTGTGTGTGTGTGTGAGTTTAACTGTATATATATGAATGTATCTGCCACGAACCTAATCGCAATGGAACAAAAAATAAAATTAAGCAAAACTAAAATCAATGAAAAACTCCATATTTTCTTTCTAAAATCCAACCGATGAAAAGTTAGAAGACGAGTTTGAGCTCTTCCATGGACACGTGGAAGGTTTTGTGTGGGTATATATATAGTTGTTTATTTATTAATTTGTAAATATGAAAGTAAAATTTCATCTCTGCTTGTTGTGGTTACTCTTTAATATGTACTCTGTTGTCTCAAAAATAAAAAAAAATGTACTACGTTGTTGCTGTTGTTTTTTTTTTTTTTTTTTTGTTGATTTTCTGTTCAATAGTGACAGTAAAGTTTTACTCTGGTAGTGTGTTTTTGAGTTATTTTTTCTTTTATACAAACTTTATTGTCAATTAAAGTAACATTTTACTATAAACCAGAGTAACATATTACTTTGAGATAGAATAACATACTATCAAACAGGAGTAACATGTTACTGTTTACATCAATTTCGACGGTAATAATATTATTTTTTATAAACAAATTTCATAATCAACATAGATCTTATTTGATAAATCCTGATTAAAGGATTCTAAAAATACTAATTTTATTAAAAACAGCCATCTAGATCAAAAGTTATATTATTTTAAAGTTTAATATTTTGATAATGATGGTATGCATTGGACTTTTCTAGAAAAACTTTTTATGTTTGTCTGCATTAAAATTTTATAATGAGAGGGCTTTGACCAAATTCCCCATTAAGAAAAACTAGAATGCCATAGTTTCTCTCCAACAAACTTATCCTGCATTCACATAATTTTAAAGTGTTATCCCACTCACGCAAGATCTATTTATGAAAATACATAGTGCCATAATCATAATTTAGCAGAAACACTCAAAACCAAACTCCAAAATAGTAAAAAAATCATAAAGAAAAAGATTAAAAGTTACTGCAAAAACCTAAAAATCTATCTTTTTGACCAAAAACCAATCTCCACCCATCCTATTATTTACAACATTCAAATTCCATAATTACACAATAATCAATCTATATGTCTAAATGTTCCCTTCCCCATAATCCAACCCAATTACATAAATCAATCAACCAGAAATACTGAAAAGCAAATTATGCTAAAATATGCAACCAATTCGCCCAACCTAAGCATTTCCCAGAAATTTGAAACCCTAAAGACACCAAAGTTAGGTTTAACACAGAATGTCAAAACCCTAGGAATCAAAGAGCAAATTACATGCTAGCATCAAATATATAATCAAATTGGGTTCCCAAAACCCAATCTTCCAGATCCAATTCAACAATCCAACCGCATCATCAAAGACATAAAACGACCACAAGGGAAAAATCGAAACAACAATTAGTGAATCAAGTCCAGAAAAAAAAAAAAAAAAAAAAAAAAAAAAAAAAAAACCAATAATTGAAATCAAAGAAAGAACAAACCTGGTGTATAGGAGGGTACATTGAATTGGTACAAACAGGGCATTCGAGAAGCTCCTGGACGCTCGTGGTGGGATGAATCGCAGAAGATACAACATTGTTGTGAGGCTTCGAAGAAGGAAACTGAGAGTGATGAAGATGATGATGGATCTCATCCTCATCCATAACATCGGAGCATGAAATGCATTCAATGCTATCCAATTCCATTCATACAATATATATATATATATATATATGAGAGTCTTTGGGTGTGTGAGTGTGCGCAGAGAAAGATTAACAATTAGGGTTTGACTGTGGTGGGTTTGGTGATTTTGGATGTAGTTGTCAAACCAAGTGTTCAAGGAAGAACAGGAATCAAAGAAAGAAAGAAAGCCAGAGAGAGAGAGAGAGAGAGAGCGCGAGCGCGTTCTCAGATTGGTGCTTTTCTTGAATTTTTTGTTTTTGTCCTTTTTTTTCTTTTTTTTTTTTGGCGTTTCTATGTATAAGTTCAGTTAACTTTTGAATAACAAACGTACCGTTTGGTTTCTAAATTAATTTTTGGATAAGACAAAGCAAAAAAATATAGTGTGAATTATATTTGAAATTTGGGTTTAATACATATCATTTTTTGATATTTTGAAAATTATACTAATTTTCTATCATTGTAATTATTTATATGAAATGAAAATATTGAACTTATGCACTCTCTCTTTTCTTACTTTATTTTACTTTCTTTCCTTTTTTATTTTTTTCCATTCTTTTGCTTTACTTTTTTTTTTAAATATAATTTTCTCTATTTTCCTATTAAGAGTTGTTACTTTTTATATAAATAGAGGCTTTTTGAAATAAAACTATTAACTATAGAGGTGAGCACATAATTTCTAGAACGTCAAAGGATAAAATATAATTGAACCAAATCTCATGGGGTGTCTAATTTACCCAAAAATATATTTGGTTAACTAATTTTTTAAAAATTAAATTGTTGAAAAGTCCAACTTAAGGAAGGTATGAGGTATTAGATCTAGTGGATATTTTTTATTGGTGAGAGGCTTACTCTTTGTGAAATAATTTGGTGATAAATATTTTATTTATTTTGAAGGATATTTTGCTTCTAATTTTACTCTTTAATTTATTTGTTAAATTTTTTTGTATCTGTTGACTTCTTTTTTTACTATCTATTTAATTTTTTTTTATCTATTAAATTTTTTTGTCTATCTGTTTAAATTTTTGTTTAGCTATTCAATTTTTTTTATCTGTTCACTTTTTTGTCTATTTATTCAATTTTTTTTATTTATCTGTTCAAATTTGTGTTTATCTGTTCAATTTTTTTTTTTTTTTTTTTTTTTTGGTATATATATATGAGTTCATTCAAATTGTAGATGAAAGTTTCACTTGGGGAAGATCTACGATCTTTAGGGTACAGAATTGGGTCATAACCATAGGTTTCTAAGGATGTTCAATGACAATTATAAGTTGATGAATCATGAAAAAGACAATAAAGAAAGCGATGATACCAAACCCTATAATAGCTTTGGGATCAACATTTAGGACACGAATGATGAATTAGATCGGTCAAACTGAGAATTGCAGATCTAGAAGTTTAACTCGAGAATCTATTGTTTGTTCTTCGATACAGGGATCAAGAGGCGGAGGAGGAGTGGCGATAGTGGTGGAGGTTGCTAGCAGATGGTGGCGGATTGGGCGACGCGTGCCTAGGTGCGTTTGAGATGATCGTCGTTTGGCTTGTCGGAGATTGGAGGCACGATGACGTCGTGACAGCTGAAACAACACCATGGAAAGCTGTCGTTGTTGGGTGATAAGCTGGAGAGGTTTTCCGCAGTGGTGATGGAAAAGAAAGAAACGGAGGAGAGAGAGAGAGAATGTATTAGATTTGAGAAGAAAGGGAGAGTTGTGTACACACATACACACACATATATATGGGGTAGCTTGGTCATTTTATACAAGCATGTGCTTATGGACATACTTGTTTAGCGGCCGAACTTTTGAACAAAAAGAATTTAAATTTGAATTTATGAATTTAGTGTTCTTTTTAATTTTTTTTTTTTCTCTTCTCCATCCTTCTCTTTTGTCATTATTAATAAATCAATCAATTATTTTTTCTTTTTCCTCTCTCACCTCTCGTTCTTTCACATTCTACAGATTAATAAATCAAATTTTTTCTCACACCTATCTATTCAACTACAAAATAAATAAATTATAAATCATTCCAAAACTATTTTTAAAACTCATAACCAAACAAATTTTCAATTTTCAAAACTCTTTTCAACAACTTATCTTTCAAAATACAACTCAAAACTCATTTAAAAAAAAAAACCAAACAGAGCCAATATTTACATAAAAATAAAAAGAATAGAATTTTAATTATTAATATTTATAAAGTAATCATTTTCCTAATTTTATGCTAAAGGTGAATTTGGTCAAAATCTCTCATAATAAAGCTTTAATACATTAAGAATAAACTTAAAAAGTTTTCATTGGAAAGTCTAGCATCTTTGATGACTAATTTAATAGTTTAAACTTTAAAATTATGTAACTTTTGATTTATATGTCGATTTTTAATAAAATTAATATTTTTATAATCCTCTCATCAAGATCTATCAAATAAGATCTAGATTGACTATGAAAATCTTTAAAAAAAATTATAATGGAAATTGATGTTCATAATAAAATGTTACTTTCAATTCTATGAACATGACATAAAAAAAAAAAGAGTACATCTTAAAATAAACCACCACAACAAAAAAAGAGAAGAACAAACCGAAACTAACAAACAAAAAATTAAAAACGATGACCTATCATCTTCGACGAATTTTAATTCTTTTCATTGACTTTGTCATCAGGAACAACCATGAATAATAAGCAGCAGTGTACGAGTACGAAATAATCTTCTCGTATAATCCTGTTGATCAAATTTGTACTCCTCCAAACGTCGTCATTTTACTACCTGAAAACACAAACGTGAGCTAGCCGACGGAGGTGTGCCGGAAACCTCTCCAATGCCTAAGTCAGCAAAATAGACAATAGACACAAAAGCTTAGTGTATTCGAGAGTCAGAATTGTCATACCTCTACATAGGTCTTGTCATGAGCTTTTGTAAATTTCACATGGCACAATCCTAGTAGGACTCTAACTCTTCTTATAAGAGTCCTCTTAGGAATCACACTCCCAAGGATAATGCCTATCCTGATAACTCCCTACTCACTGCTAACCAAGTGAGATGGTTTTTACCTCCGCTAAGTTGGTGCGGTTTAACCGAGCTAGCTTGTCTCTAGCGTGCTCTCAACAAAGTAAAGATGTAGATAGCGCTCGGCCGAGCTAAACTTTGCTCGGCTCTCGCCCCTGATGAGTACCTCAGTTGGCTACAAGGCTTCCTTATGGAGAGTTAGGTCGAAGCCTTGGCAACACAGCCGACTGGATTGATGTCAGCCTGCCCAAGACCGAGCTACCGAAGCCCCTATTATGGCCCATAACCCGGTCCTTAGCACGGCCCAATTTACCCATATAAATTACCCTCTCAAATAATAAGCAGCAGAATCTTTAAGCCTTCAAAGTGGTTTTCATAATAATTCGTTTGTTCCATTCCAATTTCAACGAATATATCCAGAGAACATTTTTCAATAAAGCTCTGTCAATTTGCCCTCCCTTGAGTTCTTGATCAGTCTGGTCCAAAAGAATTGATAATTAATCGCAAATGCTTACAAGTAAAAGAACCATGCTCATGCTTCAACAGTAAATTTTCTAGTGTGATCACTGTCTTTCTTTTTTGCTATTTAGGGTAAAATTATTTTTAAAAAAGAGAGAAAAATATTAATCCGTCCTTTATAAAGAACATGCTTCATACTCAGGAATTTAAGAAGTAAAACATTTTAAACTCTTCTTTACACATTAACATATTGGACAGAAGGAGTTTTAGCTAAAATTTCCAATACTAAATACTCCTTGTACTTGGGCTGTAAGGGGTGACCTTGATTCATTTTTTATGGAAATTTTTTTATATCTTTTTAAAATTTATTTGCCCTATCCCATAGATTTTACTCCCATTTGTTTTTTGGGTGAATAATACTCCCATTTGTTACTAGCTTAAAAGTTAATTTTTTTTTCATTTATAAAAAAAATTATTTATTTTTATGTATTTTAGTTTAAGAAAACTAGACCATCATTGCATTCAATAAATAGGAAAAGAAAATAAAAATCATTTTACTTTTCTGTACGTATATTTGATTGTTGTAGGAAAAGAAAGTATTAATTTTTTAAAAAAACTAAAATAACTACCAAACAGAAAAAAGGGAATTTTTTTTAGGGTTTCTGTTATTAAGATTTTATAGTATAAATGACATCTAATATTTTCATAATGTTTAAAATCCCTCAATATCGATTCAGAGAAAATTCGATTTAGAGTCCTAGAGAATTTCTCTGTGTTTTGACCAATTTTCTCTGGTTTGCTCATAATTTTCTCTGTATTTTTTATTAAACCAGAGAAAATTGAACAACCATCATTTTCATTTTGAACAATTTTCTCTGGACTGTAAGACATTTAGACAACAATAATTAGAGAAAATTGAATAATCACCATTTTCATTTTGACCAATTTTCTTTAGACTATAAGACATTTTCTCTGGACTGTGTGCTGGGCAATTAGGATGTGACTCTTCCATATCAGTGCTTAATTTGCCTCAATTTTCTTACGTTTTCTCACCAGCCTAGCAAACAAATCATTTTCTCCAAATAGACATACACGAACACACATCATAATTACAACTTTTGATGAATCACAGGAAGATAACAAATGTATGCATATATGTATATGTGTACATATGACAGTAAAACCCTAGTTCAAAGTGAAATTGATAGCTAAGAACCTAAATTCCAAACAAAACAATCTAAATTAAACTTCAAAACCATAAACAAGAACTAAGAGAAGCTTACTAAGGCTTTCAAACATGAAAGTGACGGTATCACTTCCATCATTGGGTTCTCTTCCATTAGCCAGAACTCTGTTTGGGTTCCATGAAAGTGGGTGTGTATCAAGAATCAACACAGATGCGCAAGGGTTCAACAAGAAGATCGACTCAGCAATAACCCCTCTATGACCTTGTCAAGTCTCCTTCAAGCAATGGTTTTGTAGAAGCAAGGAAAGGTTGTTGCGGAACAGGGACGGTAGAGCGAGAGACAGTGAGGCGATAGGGCAATTGGTCTTGGCCTTGGCTCTACGGAGGCTCTGAGTGGCGGCGGTGTAATATAAAGGTGTCGAAAGAGAAGAGAGAGAAAATTGAGTTTGCAAAACGAGAGATTGGTTTGGTGGAGGCGGAGGTGGAGAGAATAGCAGAAAGAGAGAAAGAGAGGGGGAGATTGGTTTGATTTGAAAAAATCAAGGGTTTGTTTGGTTTGTATTTAGGATAGTTGTTTTTGAAAAAAAAATTCAAAATTTTGTTTAGTTTGTGGTTTTTCTCAAAAAAAAATTTCAAAATCACTTTATCTCTTTTACACATCAATCAATCACTTTTTCTTTCACACACATCTATTAAATTACAACAAAATATCAAATCATTCCAAACTCTAAAACTACTTTCAAGATATACAACTAAACAAACCAAAAAAATTTCTAAATTCTCTCTCCAAATTTTTTTTCAAAAACAACTCTCCCAAAACCAAACAAGTCCCAAATTTCTTTGTGATATATGAGGTCAGGGTTGAGGGACTTTAGACATCATAAAATAATATTATGGATCTTATCCATTACTAAAAATGAGCTAGGGACTTTAGACTAATTTTCTCTAAAATTAAACAATTAATGGGAAAATAAATTATTCAATTTTATCTTTTTTACTTTTCTATAAAAAAAAAATTTCAATAAATATTTTTATATAGATGAGTGCCCTTTATCCTTATGTTTTCTTCGTTGGTTTTTATTTTTTGAAATATTCAATAATAATAATAATAATTGTCAAACTATTTTTGAGGAAAAAGTTATAGGAATAGTTACTTTAAAAAAAATCAAAATTTTATTTTTGAATATTTTTTCCTTTTATTTAGAAGGTACTCTCAATCCTAAGGCCATGGTTTCAAAGAGTTTCTCTCAAACTCTGTTATCCAGCATGATGTCTTTGAAAAGTGCTATTACGTACCTAAAAGCATTACAGTGGGTTTGATTTATTTTTAGTTTAAATTTAAATTTAAAATAATTTGAAGAACTTATGGGGTTCATGACAGATCTCTTTTCGATAGTTCGAATCGTTCATATTGTAAGGTGATCTGTGTATATTCACAAAAAAAAAAACTCAATCCGATAATCATAACATTTTCATTTTATTATATTTCTCTCGTAAAAAATAAGTAGTCTGTTTTAAAAAAAAATATGTTTGTCATGCATTTCTTTGACAAATTTTGTCAATTGTACTGATTTTTGTCAAATTGATCATTTTGTCATTAAATTCTATCAAATTTCTTAATAGATTTTTGTTGGAAATGGTTTGGAAAAATCTGGGTTTATAACAGATTTTTTCTTAACTTTGGTCTAATATTTAGATGGGACCCGTGCATCGATTTTCACGGGTCAAAGTGGTAACGCGTTCTATACCGCGTTGTGATTCACGTGGTATATTTGGTTGCTCAAAACTATTACCGAGTGAATGAGAAATTGAAGCCAAAATATGCTCCATGGAAATGGAGTTTTTGTGGAAAATCCTTAAAGGTTTGAATAAGGCTTGTCCCACATTGATTTGGTGAGAAGTTTTGAATGGGTTTATAAGGAATGAGTTTGGTACTTGGGGTGTGCCACAAGGGGTACCCAAGTGTTTTAGAGAGGGAGGTTATGGGCAAAATGGACTAGACTCATTGGACCTAAAAATCACCACACACGTGCGCGCACCGCCATTCGTCCGGGCGGGCTAGGCTGGGCTGGGCTGGGCTTGGGCGCAAGTGTGAGGTTGGGTTGGGCTTGTCCGACCCAATACCTATCTTTTTGGGTAAAAAACATTTGAATTTAATTTTATTTTTGGTAAAATAAAATCCAGAATTCAAATTAAACCGGAAATAATCTGGTCCGGTTTTACTGTACACCTAAACAGGGCCCTTCCCGTTTTTATCTGTTTGAATTGTGAACCCAACAGATTCAAATCTATTTAAATTCAAAACCAACAGGTTTCATACCTGTTCAAACAGGTTTGCACCTGTTTAATTCAAAACCTGCAGCCACCAATCCATCTATAAATAGGACAACCCTCATTTGATGTTTAATTTTCAAAAAATTCATAAATTTCGTCCTTAACAGCTCTACAAATTTATTCTTCATTTTGTTGCATTATTTTCTTGTAAGAAAGAGTGTAAACACTTAGTGTGTTCGTAAGGCAAACAATTTGTAGTGCTGCTATTATTTGTAGTTGATCATTTCATCCTGGGAGATAGACGTCTAAATTCTGAAAGCACTGTGGAGAGGATGAATCTGTCTTAAGGACACAGTGTCAAACACTGGACTTGATCAGATTATTATTCAAGAATTAATCAAGTAAGTTATTTAATTGATTTTCGGTGTTATTATTATTTATTTAAATCAGATTTTAATTTTGTTTTTGTAACAAAATAAAATCTGCTTTTATTTATTTATTTTTATTTCTAGTTTGATTTTTGTAATCAAACAAATTCTCTCATTTTATTTATTTCTTTATATTCTGGTTGTTGTTTAGTACACAACGGAATTTAATCTATTTAAATACAGTGAAGATTGTCCAACAATTTTATCAATGGCACTAAATTTTGAAAGTTCGATTCATTCAGATTTTAATCTAACAACTAATTACCGACTTTCGCAGATGAAAAAGAAAATTACACTAATCCAATTTGAGAAATTAAAGGATTACAAGAACTGTCGTTATAATTTGGCCTTGTATAATTGTATTGAAAGAAGAAAGTAGAAATGTTGGAATAATAAAATGACTTGGGTTGAAAGCTACTCAAGGTTTTAAAGGGCCACTCAAAGCATTATTATTCATTACTTTAGTTGCCTTAAAAATAAAGGATGTCGCAATGTTTTATCCATATTTGTGTGTTGTAATTCTTCAAGAGAAGCCTGAAACTTTTCTATGGTCATGGCCACAGACATGGAGAAAAATAAATTAAAATGAAATATTTTTCTTCCCTATCTTATATAGCTAGAGGAGAAGAAGAAAAGAAAGAAAATAAATTTCTTCTCCATGTTACGGGACAAAAGTGGCAGTTCTTAATTATTATTATTATTTTTTTTTTTTGGGGGGGGGGGGGGGGGGGGAGAGTGTTGTGTGTGTTTGTGTTTGAGAGATATACTAAACTTTCTTAGACTTTGATCATAAAAGCTCAAAATAGTTTTAGGACCTAAGTGAAATGTTTAGAAGTTTAGGAGGCTAGGAAGAGTGGGGTTGTTTGGGGTGTCTTAAATAAGTGTACTTTTTATTTTTTTGGACTAAAAAATTGAGGAAAAAAATATGGATGTTTGGGTTAACTTTTTGACTTTTTATGAAAAAATGTGTATTAAAAAATTATATAAATTAGTGTGTAGGGAAAAATTAGGATTGAAAATTATGTAGCCGTAATTTTTTACTTGAAAAATAGGTGGTAGCTCGAAATGGGTGAGGGTCGAATGGCCCGAAATTTAAAAACCACGTCGTTTTGCGATTTTCTTCTTCTTCTTCTTCTTCTTCGTTGAACTTCGTTGAACACAGGAGAACAGAGGGGAAGAGGAGAAGAGAGAGAGAAAGAGAGAGCTCGTCGCCTCCGCCGCCGTCCTCGTCGCAACTCGCAGCTCGTTCATCGCCTCCGCCCGCCGTCGCCTCCGCCCAATCGTGCCTCCGCCCCCCCACCTCCGCCTCCAGCCCTAATAATTGGGTCCCCTCCAGTCCTTCTCCTCCTCCTCCTTCTTTGATTTTCTACTTCTTCTGAAAAAAAAAAAAAAAAAAAAAAAAAAAAAAAAAAAAAAAAAAAAAAACACCAAAGAGAGGGGATGAACGGAGCTGTGTGTGTGTGTGTGTGAGTTTTCCAGAGAGAGGGGATAAACAGAGGGGGGGTGGGTGTACAAAGAAAATGGTGGGTGTACAAAGCAATTTGGGCCTTTCGACCCACGTCATTTCGAACTACGAAATGGGGTTGTTTTTACTTTTGGTGAATAGTGATAACTTTTTAATTTTTTGAGTAACTTTTTGACTTTTTTCAACTTGCCAAATTTGGCCTTTCTTTGACTTTAAGGGGGGAAAGTACTATTTTGTGTATCTAAGAAAGTATGGGACCTAAGTGAAATTCTTATAAATTTGAAGGAATCATGTAAAATTTCTTGAATTTTGAGAGGACCAAAACACTATCTTATAATGGGGGCTGGATTTCCTTCGATCCGTGATCAGATTAGAGGGTATTGTTAGACTCTTGAGGCCCATCACGAGTCCTGTTTCGATAACCTAAACCGTTCAATGTGTAGGACTCGTCGAGCACTATATGCTTGTAAAAAATTATGTTGATCAAATATCGATAGTTAAGTGATCAAAACAGTTTTGTATAAAAAAAAATGAACGGTAAAATAATAAACGGTTGACAAAAATCTAATCCGATGAGATAGCTATTGATATTCGATCAACGTGATGTTTTAAAGACATATAATTACTCGACGAGTTCTACACATTGAACGGTTTGGATTATCGAAACGGGACCCTTAATGGACCCCCACGGGTATAGACAGACTTAGGATTTCATCACTTGTGGGGCCAAAAAATAAATAAAAATTTTCACCATATGTATAAGCACATATGTATGTACAACATGATAGTTAAGTGATCAAATATCGATAGTTAAGTGATCAAAACAGTTTTGTATAAAAAAAAATGAACGGTAAAATAATAAACGGTTGACAAAAATCTAATCTAATGAGATAGCTATTGATATTCGATCAACATGATGTTTTAAAGACATATAATTACTCGACGAGTTCTACACATTGAACGGTTTGGATTATCGAAACGGGACCCTTAATGGACCCCCACGGGTATAGACAGACTTAGGATTTCATCACTTGTGGGGCCAAAAAATAAATAAAAATTTTCACCATATGTATAAGCACATGTATGTACAACATGATATATGAATTATAGGATAAATAACATTGACACCCCCTTGAGATTTGGTCCAATTACGTTTCACCCCTTGACATTCGAGAAATTACATTCTCACCCTTGTGGTTAATAGTCTCATTTCACAAACCTCTTTATTTATATAAAATACAACAACTCCTAGTAGAAAAATAGAAAAAATTACATTGAAAAAAAAAAGTAAAGCAAAGCAAAGGGAAAAAAAAGAAAAAGAAAAAAAGATGGAAGTAAAGCAAAACAAGAAAATAGAGAGTGCATGAGTTAAATATCTTTATTTCATCTAAATAATTACAATGACAAGGGGGTTAGTGTAATTTCTTAAACGTCAGGGGTGATATGTATTAAACCCAAACCTTAAGAGTGTAAGTGTAATTTACTCTAAATTATATCTATACACATAAAAAAAAAAAAAAAAATTCAAATACTGTAGAAGCAATTTCTAATATAATGAAAAAAAAAATTTGGTGCAAAATAAAAAGATAATGCAAGATAGGATAAGAATGAGATATGTATTTTTTATATTACGAGGCCATTTTATGCATAAAATGAGATATATAAATACATATATATATATATATATATATATTTTAAAATATCATAATAAATTATATTTTTTACAAAAACATAAAAATTATGGCTCTTCATAATCTTTTCTAATATTATCTCTGTCCACAAATCCAACAGTACCCTTCAGTAGACTGAAGGGAAGCCCAGCCCCTTATACTTTAAGAGCATGTTTGTTTTGAGGGATAAGAGGGTGGGATTGGACTATTAGTCCCACCGGACTAATAGTCCGTTGTTTGTTTGAAAAATTTTGCTCCGAACTATTAATCCCACAAACATGGGACTATCTTATCCCATGGGGGGGTGTGGGATAGAAACCATGGGATTGGTATCCCATGGGATTATTTTGTGAAATGTCCATTTTACCCTCCATGCTATTACTTAGTAAACAATTAGAAAAGGGTAAAATAGTCTTTTGAACATTTATAAATTATTTTTTTAGTGTTGTTAATTTAAAACTATATATTAAATAAAAAATTTAAATTATAAATTATAAATTATAAATTAAATTTAATTAAAAATAATAAATTATAAATTATGGCCTTATAAATTAAATTTTTTAGTGTTGTTAAAAAATTAAATTTACATATTAAATAATTTTTTTTTTAGTATTGTTAATTTAAAATTATATATTAAATAAAAAATATAAATTATAAATTAAATTTATTTAAAAATAATAAATTATAAATTATGGCCTTATAAATTAATTTTTTTTAGTGTTGTTGAAAATTTAATTTATATATTATATAAAATTATTTTTTTATTGTCGTTATTTAAAATTATATATTAAATAAAAATATAAAATATAAATTATAAATTTAATTTAATTGAAAATAATAAATTAAAAATTGTGGCCTTATAAATTAAATTTTTTTAGTGTTGTTAAATTATAAATTATAGATTATAAGGGTAAAATAGTCTTTTAAACATTTATCCTTATCCAGTCCGTCTAACCAAACATTGGATTTACTAAAAATAGTCCAATCCAGACATCTAATCCCATGACTAAACAAACATAGGATACAAATCCAATCCAACCAAATAGTCCCGGGACAATGTATCTCGGGACTAACAGTCCGATAAATTACAATCCCCCTTATCCAGTCCGTCCAAACAAACGCACCCTAAGTATAGAAAAAATTACAACATCTATGAGAAATTTCCAAGAGTTGAGGTGATGGCCCTTTGCCCACCTTTTTGTTAGCCAATGAGGCTCTGTTTGGCAAGACAATTAAGATCAATTTAACTTATTAAAAGATAAGATAAGTTGAAAAATAAATAAGGCTTGATTTGGGAAGTGGGTTGACTTTTTGGCTTTTTGATTTTTTTGGCTATTTTAACCTGGGCTTAAAAGCTTGGTTTGGGAAGGGCTTTTTGGCTTTTTGAATTTTTTGAGTTTTTTTATGAGAGAAGAATGTAATGATTATGGGTTGGATGTGATATTTTGTTTGTTATGGCTAAAATAGCCTATTTTGTTTTTTTGGCTAAAATAGCCAAAAAAAGCCTACAAACCCACTTGCCAAACACAAAGATAAAATTTTATATCTAAATTATAATAATTTTATTTTTTTTATTACAAAATTATAAAAAAAAAAACTCTAAAGTTAATGTCAATAGAAATTTTTTAGTCAAATTAAAATAATCAAAAAAAAAAAAATCAAACGAAAAAATTTCTTTTCAAGCAAAGCTCAGTCATTTTTTTTATTTTTTTTCCACTCCACAAATCTTAGATTCAATGGCCTAAATAAAATACTATTTCTTGTTCTTGAGAAAGTTTGGGACATCACTGCCCTCATCATCATGTTTCAATAAGGGCATGGCTTCTGTCCAGTTCTTAATCGGATTGAATCGCACTGTTGGATTAGTGGGGTTCACTAAAGGTCCCGTTTTGATAATTTGAACCGTTCAATGTGTAGAACTCGTCGAGTACTCTATAATTAGAAACAATCACATTAATCGGATATCGATAGCTATGTGATTAAATCAGTTTTGTATAAAAAAATGGACTGTGAATAAACTAACGGTTGAAAAAAATCTATTTTGATCACATAGCTATTGATATCCGATCAACGTAATTTTTTATAAGCATATAGTACTCGACGATTTCTACATATTGAACGGTTCAGATTATCAAAACAGGACCCGTGGTAGGCCTCCACGAGCTCAACAACACAGTCCAGTCTGATTAAAGACCGGACAGAAGCCATTCCCTTTCAGTACAATTGTTATAGGTAGTGGTGTGAAATTCGGATGATTTAAGAGTAAAATTATAATTGAATGGTGGATTAATGATTTGATAAATTATGGTTTGAATAATTTTTTAATGGATTGACGAATTGAAAAATATTTTAACCAATTATCAAGTCTTTGTATAATATATAACACTAATTTGTATAATATTTTATATATATATAACATAAACTAATTTTGCATAATATTTTTCATATATATAATTACTAATTTATAAAAAATTTCACATTACAAATATTTTTCATACTCATTTTTTTTTTTTTGATATTTTATTATAAGTTAAAAAATATACATGTATTACAACACAGCGAAACGGTTTCAAAAACATATTATAAATTTTAAAATTTAAACTACAATTAACCGATAGAGCGATACAAATTAATACAAATCAATACAATTTTAATAAATTTAACAATATTTTACACCGTCCTAATTATAAGTACACCTTGTATGAAGCCCTCGTATGTATGGGTACGTCTGGAGGCAAAAATAAAGCAACTGATGTGAAATAGCATATAGTCACTTTCGGTGGGCGAAAATAATATTAGATTTTGTTAAAAAAGTGAATTTGGTCACCAAATAAAGATTAAACTATGCTTAATAGATTACTCAATTATGGTCAATAGATAACCTAATTATGGTTTTGAAAACCTTCCATTATAAATAGAGATGATACCTGAAAAAAGAAGTATTCCTAAACTCAATGAAGGCTTGTTTGAAAATTGATTTTTTAAAAAATAATTTTATAACTTTTTATAAAAAAAATATATAAAAAAATAATATAATAATTTATAATATTTTTTTAATTAAAATTCTTACTTTCCAAATCATTTGATTTTCATTATATATAGAATAACATCTAACTTTTAGGGGTGTTTTGGGAAGATGGTTATAATCTGATTTTTGGTGAAAAGCTGATTATAAGCAGATTATAATCAGCTTTTCTGTGAGAGAAGAGGAGATAAAAAATCTAAAAATCTGATTTTTTATCTCTTCCCAAAACACCCCTTAATCATGAGAGTATCCTTCGGCCTGATCAC
Organism: Camellia japonica; assembly: GCA_030407325.1. NCBI lineage: Eukaryota > Viridiplantae > Streptophyta > Magnoliopsida > Ericales > Theaceae > Camellia > Camellia japonica. The sequence continues at coordinate 90,986,546 of JAPPVO010000019.1, read as the reverse complement.
TACTCAAAAGGCGTTAACCATTTATTATTTTATAAATCTAAAAGAATGTGGCTTATCTCTCCATTGATTACCCCATCAACACACACACACACATATATATATGTAAATGCAGGAAAATGCTAATATACACATTCTTAAAACAACAATGATAGAGACCACTAATTTTGGAGCTTTAAAAAGATCACTAATGACATGACACTCAATAAAAAAAGAAAAAAAATACAACACCAACACCAAAACATCAAATCATTCATGGTGGGACACACTGCCACATCATTAGTGGTAGCACTAATTAGTGCTCTCACTCATTTTCCTTCTTAAAAGGGGTGGATGATATTCACTCTTAATTGTGTTATTTTTTTTAGTTATGATTAATTTTTTTTAGTTATGACATTATTTTAATTATAATTAATGAGATCTTTAGTTATATTTCATGTTGGGTTTAGTTATGAGAATTTTTTTTTAAGTTATAACTCAAAAAATTTAAAATTATACTATTTTTTTAATTATAAAATATATATGATACACATCATTTAAGCAGTGGGTACATAGTATTCTCCCCCTTAGCAATATGGATTGTCTCAATTCTCACTATACGGCCCTATAAGAGAAGGAAATGTCGGGTGTGTTTGGTTTGCTTTTGAGAGAGTGATTTTTAAAAAAAAAATTAGGAAGAGAGTTTAGAAATTTTTTAAATTTGTTTGGTTGTATATTTTGAAAGTAATTTTAGAATTTGAGAGTTTGGGATAATTTGATATTTTGTTATAATTGAATAGATGTGCTTGAGAGAGAAAGTGATTGAGAATGAGAGAGGAGAAAGAAAAATTGATTGATTAATATACAAGAGAGAAAGTGATTTTGAAATTTTTTAAAGAAAAACCTCAAACCAAACAATTTTTTGAAATTTTTTTTCCGAAACTTCTTTATCAAAACTAAACCAAACACACCTGTCATGTCTTAGTGGGAAGAATGTCCTAGTGACACCTTGTTTGTTTAAAAGGGATTCCATTCAATGTTTTGGTGGGACAATTGTATATATGCGAAAAATTGTATTGGGTCATAGTGATGCACATTTTATGGGAACATGGTCTTTGCACATGGACCACCATGGCACATGGATAGAGATGGTGTTTTCTCTTGTTCTTCTCATTATTCTTTCATTGACTATACTATTAATTGAATATAAATTAAATGAGTATTCAAGATTACTAGATAACTAGACTAATAATCGAGCTTCAGTCCGACTAAAGTTACAAAACAAATAGAGTTGTTCATAAATAATTTAAATCTGATTGTTAAACAAATAAACTTAATTTTTAAACTTGATTAATAATTGAACCGAACTTAGCTAAACTCAAGCTCAATTCGATTGGACTCGTAAATACTGATATTTATTTAAATTTAAATTTAATGAGATTTTGAGTAGCTATTTAAACTAATATTACTGGAAATGCCCTTTAACTTAAGACTCAAGACAATAATTTTAACGATTGTGATTTGTAGCACTAATTTATTGAGCACTAATGGCACTAATTTCTATATCAGGTAAGAAAAAAAAAAAAAAAAAAACAAAGTTACCAAAACAGGAAATTAGTGCCATTAGTGCCAGCAGTTTTAGTGCCACAAATCATTTTTCTAATTTTAATGACCTTATACACTTGAATTGATCTTGACTCCAATCATTTTTAAAATTCGACTAGTTTACAATCGTGAGCCTAACTTTTAGCATGCATATTACGTAGGTACATGCACATCCTTGGAAATTGTGACATACACATTATCAAAAACAAAATCTAATAGAGACAACGGGTGACAAGTTTCAACAAATTATTTACCAAACAGCATTGTCTGTTATAGCGTGATTAGAGGGGCTTCGGTGCCCACTATTTTTGACTCTGTTGCCGCCAGCCATGTCAATGTGACTCATCTTTATTCACAATTGGTTTTTGGCCAAGGCAGTGCTATTATTTTCAAATTTGGTTTTAATTTTTTTTTGGTTTTCATTTGTCACGGTGTTGCAAGTCCTAGATGTTAGTATTTTTTGTGCACTTAAAAAATTCTCATATATATGTATTCCTTTTTTCAATGTATATTTTAATAGTGCTTTTTATTTTGATAAATTTAAAAGAAGAATAAAATAAAAAAATCATATTATTTTAATTATTAATTTTTTTAAAAAAATTAATATTTTAAAATAATAAAAAATAAAATAAAGAAGGGTTAATTACACTAATAGTCCCTATAATTTGGGACTTGTATCACTTTGGTCCCTCACTTTTCAATTGTGACACATTTGACCCTGAATTTTAAATTTTGTGCCAAATAAGGACAATTGAAAATATCATTAGATTTTTCAAGGGTAAAATCGTCAATTTGATAAAATATAAACTAATTTGACAAAAATAAATGTCAAAAAAATATTTTAAAATTATTTTTATCCATCAATGATAAAATTATGTAAAATTAATAAAAATTACATGATTAATTTTTTAAAATTAATTTTACATGATCATCATCCAAATACATAATAAAAATTAATTTGATAAAAAAAAATAAATGTCTAAAAGATTTATCAATTTTACATAATTTTATTTTTAGTAGGTAGAAATAACTTTTTACAATTCAAAAATATTTATTTGACATTTATTTTTGTCAAATTAATTTATATTTTATCAAATTGACAATTTTACCCTTGAAAAATCTAATAATATATTCAATTGTCCTTATTTAGAATAAGATTCAAAATTCAGGATCAAATATGTCACAATTGAAAAGTCAGGAACCAAAGTGACACAAGTCTCAAACTATAAGGACTATTTGTGTAATTTACCCAATAAAGAATTAATATTTGGTTATGGAAGGAAGGAGCAATAAAATTATCACCTATGACGTTTTGAATGCCTGTGAATTGTCCATGATAGTACTGTTAAGAACGTGTTTGATTAGTAGATAAAATTAAACAAAAATAACTTATTTTGGAAAAGAGATTTTAATCATTTTGTATGAAAAAAAGTTAACCCACCTCCCCCCATGACACTTTCTAGATAACATAAGAATAACAATAATTATGCATTACTCTTTACCTAAATCAAATCAAAAAGTAATAGTATATAAAAAACTAAACAACACAACTTTATCAGGGTTATCTTGCCTCTTGTATCAAAGCAATAATTTAAATAGATAATACAAACAGCCAACAACGAGATCTCTTCCTCCTTTATATCTTCCCCTCAAAGATTAGGAAAAACAAAAGAAAGAAAGATAACTTAGCAGGGGAAAAAGTTTTCCCATCTCCCAAACAACCCATATCCAAATCAAGCACACCCACGTGGAGCAAACCCGATCCGCGAACCCGCAAGATCATACACGACCCGGAACCCCTGTTGTTGGATATTCCCAATTATTGACAACCCGTTCATTGTACCTGCAAACGCAAAACAAAAACTACCACTACTGTCCACCGGAATCAGATAATTCGACGCCGGCAACGACACGTCAGCACCGACGAAGTGCATCACCACCGTCGGCACCTTCACCTCCGTCTTGCCAGAGAGATCAAAACACGTGTCGAAGAGCGAGAACTCGGGCCCCCGTTTCAATCCGGATGCTCCGGCCCGGAAAGCGTCGCGAAGGGCGATGTAAGCGGGTCGGGTCAGACGGGTGACGGAGGTACCCGAGTCGATAATGACGCCGCCGTTTCCGGTGTTGTCGAGCTTGAAAAGCGACGGCGTAATGCCTCGGACTCGGACTCCTCCGACGCTGATTCCGGTGAGCCCGACGTAGTAGAAAGTGTCGAGCTTTGGGTTTGTGAGTAAGGGAGTGAACAAGGCGGTTCTCGAGACCGCCGAGTCACCGAAAACCACCGAAGACGGTTTAGAAGAAGCCGACCGGTCCACCAAACAGTACGAGAACTTGCCGCCGAACCGGCGACCGGTTTGAGTCGGAAACGATAACTTCCCCCGGCCCAAACCCAACAACCCGGCGGCGCCGACGAATAACCCTTCATTGTCGTGACCGCATCCAAGAGCAACGTTGGGGACTCGGGTGCTCCGAAACGTCAGCGTTTCGGTTGAGAAATCGCCGAACGTGAACGAACCGTCGCCGTACGATACTTGGTAGAGACACATCCGACGGTTGCTACAGCCCGGCGAGTCGAGCCGCCGGCACAAGAGGGACCCACATGATACCCCCAAAAACGACTTCGATTTGGTAGGATCGAAGACCGGGTCAGTCTGAGTGTAGCATTTCCGGCACGGGGAGCACTGGATCCAAACGACGTCGCTTCCGGTGTCGAGCACCATGTAGGAGTACTTGGGAGGAGTGCCGATGCCCAATCGGGTGAAGTACTCGCCGCTGCCCTGAGCAAGGCCGGAGATGATGGAGCTGCTGAAGTCGCGGCCGGCGGTGGTGTTGCCGTAGACGGCGGAGGATAAGGTTTTGGCCCTAGCGGCGTCGCGTTGGAGGCGGAGGTGGAAGAGGCGTTCTGGGGTGGCATTGAAGGAGAGAGAATCGCGGTGGTGTAACTGTACGGAGAGGGTGGTTTCGGAGTCCGATTCGGCAGTGAGGGTTTCTGAATCTGTCCATGAGAGGGACTGTGGTTTTGGGAGAGATTGCAGGAAGAGGGTTTGGAATTGGAGGGGTTGAGAGAGAGAGGTAGAGAGAGAAAATAAGAGGAGTGAGAAGAAAATGGCAATGGACATGGTTCCCATTGTAGAGAGAGAGAGAGAGAGAGAGAGAGAGAGAGGAGTGAAAGTGAGAGCACAGAGAGCCTTGGGAGTAATAATTAATGGAGAGAACAGAAATGTAAAGGCGGTTCTGGTTTGGAGTTATGTCGGCTTCGAATATTTACCATTACACCACAATTTGAATTTAAAATTAACGTTGATTTTTCTTTAAAAATTGAGGGGGTTGTTTGGGGTGTCTTAAATAATTGTATTTTTTATTTTTTTAGATTAAAAAATTAAGGAAAAAATATAGATATTTGGGTTAATTTTTTAAATTTTTATAGAAAAATGTGTATTAAAAAATTATATAAATTAGTGTGTAGAAGAAAATTAAGATTGGGAGTTGTGTAGCCGTAATTTTTGATTTTTGGTGCATAGTGATAGCTTTTTAACTTTTTGAGTAACTTTTTAATTTTTTAACTTTTTTCAGAGTTGCCAAACTTGACCTGAGTAATGTTAGATGTATCAAATTTTTTATCAAATGAATGACGAAATGTCTCACATTTAGGGGTGAGCAGCGGATATACCGATCCGCCAAAACCGACCGAACCGAACCGATCCGCTGCATTTTGGACGGATGCGTGATGATGAGCGGACGGTTGCGGATTGATTTTCTCCAATCCGTCAATTTGGCGGACGGATGGCGGATTTGAGATTTCTTTGGCCCCAACCGAACCGCCAAACCGCCAAATCGCGAGCACCCTTAGTAATTTATAAGACTTTGTGTTTTCAATTTGTTTAAATATTATGTTTGTGTTTTCAATTGAAAAAGAGTTTAAATATTCTGTTGAAAAAAATAAACGTATTATTTATCTATATTTTTTGGTTTTTAAATCTAACTCTAAAAATAATAAATAGAAAATATGATATATGCTGGTTGGTTTTTGTTTTCAAAAACATATATAGATGTAACAATACAGAGACATACAATCTCTACTACTGCTCTGTTCATGGTTTTGGTAGTTTGAATTGTTATTATATTTTAAGAATCACAGATTGTAATACTTTATGTGGATGAATCATACTGTGATTGTAATATGTAGATGAGGCATGCAGTGATCGTGATATTCTAAAGTTTTAAACTTTCTTTTTTTAGATAAGGCATACAGTGATTATAATATTTTTTTAAGTCATTGACTATAATACTTTATTTCTTTTTTTTTCTTTTTTTTTTTTAAGGAAGTGCACAAGTTGAATTATGTTGAAAATTTATAAAATTTTAAACCGCCAAACCGATTCGCATCCATCCGCCAAACCGCCAATCCACTCAATCCACATCCGCCGGATTGGCGGACGGATGCGGATTGATTTTCTCCAATCCACCAATCTAACGGACGAATGGCGGATTGGAGGTTCTGTGGCCGCAACCGACCCGCGCCCACCCCTACTCACATTCATGTGAGATATTTGATCATTTGTTTAGTAAAAAATTTGTAACCTCTAGCATTTTCCTTAAAAATTTGGCTCTTTTGGTTTAGTTTTAGAATTATAATTTAAATATGAAATTATATTTTGTATTTTAAGTTTTTGAATCATAATTTTAGAAAAAAATTATTTTCTTATGAATTTTAAAAATAGTTTTGAGATGATTTATAATTTTTTTATTAATTAATGTATAAAATGTGAGAGAATATGAGAGGAGAAAGAAAAAATGAGAGAGAAAAAATGATTAATTGATTAAATAATAATAATAAAAAAAGAGAACAGAAGAGAAAAGTTTTGAATGTAATTTTGAATTGTATTTTAAATTCATCCAAATCATGATTTAAAAACAGAGTTGAATTTTGAGAAGTAAACCACAAGTTACCTTTGATTTTCAAGATAAAAAATTTCTCAAAAATTAGATTCAATTTTTAAGTCTAGTGATGCTATAATCAATTAAGATATTAAGGATTTGTTTGGGAAGTAGGTTGGTTTTTTGATTTTTTTACTATTTTAGCTTGGGGCTAAAAAGTCTCGTTTGGGAAGTGTTTTTTGGCTTTTTTAATTTTTTTGTGAGATAAAGAATGTAATGATTATGGGTTAGATGTGATGTTTTGTCTTATTGGGCTAAAATAACGGGTATGTTTGGTTTGTGTTTGAGAGATGTGTTTTAGAGATAAAAAGTACGAAAACATGTTTGGTTTGGTTTTTTGGGAAATTTATTTTGGAAAATTGTTTTGAGAGAGAGTTTTGGAAAAAGTGATTGATTTGATGTGTGTGTGAGAGAGATTTGTTTGAAAAACTTGTTTGGTTTATGTGTTTTGGGAAATTTTTTTGGAAAAATTTGTTTGGTAGAGAAAATTTCTGAAATTTGTTTGTAGAGAAAATTTCTGAAATTTTTTTCAGAAACGCAAACCAAACCTACCCAACATATTTTGTCTTTTATGTCTATTTTAGCCCCCACCCATCTTCCCAAACAAGCCCTAAAACTAATATTTTCTCTCATATTTTTTTCTCCCTAATTTATCAACCAATCATATTACTTACATATTATTAAATCTATAAAATGAATATAAAAAATAATTATATAAATATATATATTTTTTGGGTACACCGAAAACTACTTGTATATCATCTTCCTTTCTTCGAATTAAAGTTTTTAAGTAATTGTAAAATAACTAAATGAAAAATGATATACAAGCTTACTTTTTAAATTTCAAGGATATGTAAGTGATATGATTGGTTGATAAACAAAAAAGATATGAGAAAAAGTGTTGTCTTAAATATTCTAATTGATGTCATTGAACTTGAAAAGTGAATCTAATTTTTGGACTTGAATAATAATTTCTTAAATAAATTGCATTTCATTAGAATGAAGTAGAATAGAGTGATTATTTTATTAAAATATTTATTCTTATGTTTGGTTAAATTTTAAAAAATAATGACCAATATATATTACAAATGAAATTACTTTTTACTATTTTAAGAGAATAGTCCTTCCATAAAAAATCGAATATTATTTCATTCCAAATGCCATTTGCTAGGAGTCAAGGAAGTAGCTTAAAAATTTATGGAGAAATTGCATATAAGTGGAATAGCACAAAAATAATTGAAATAAATTTTTTTTGGGATGTAATTATGATACACAAGAAAGACTTGCACAAAAAATATGAAAGACTTGCATCATACAAGCGGAAAATTTGCATCATCATAAAAATGTAAATATTGTATAATTGTCCCACTTATTTTAAATTTTTCCAAAATTTATTAAAGTTTATTGTTTAAATATATATATTGCTAAAATAGATTTATATAATTTGGCATACCTATGTGTAATGAGAATATGTATCATTTCAAGTTGAGTAATTATTTTTAAAAAATTAATAAATGCTTTTTTAGAATTTGAACTATCTTTGAGAAGTTGGTAATAATCTGCTTTTCAGATTATTACCAACTTCCTCTCTCACAAAAAAGCTACTTATAAGCTGCTTATAAATAATTTTTCAGCAAAAAATTGATTATAACTATCTTCCCAAAATAGCCCAAAAGAGTTTATTCACTCTATTTATGTTCATTTCTTTTTAAAGAACCATTTTTTTTTTGTATTTTGGATGATATTAATTTGATTAAATTAATATAATATAAAAAATTAAAATAATCAAATTAATATATATATATATATATATATATTTTACAAAAATCACAAAAGCATGAAATTTTCATGTTAACAGGCTGGGGAAAAATGCAGTGTAAAAAACAGTAAACAAAAGAAGACATGGAGGTGCGGAGTCCTATGAAATTGTACCGTCCTCGTGACCCTTCTCTGCTCTTTTCTTTCATGTCATATCCGTCTTTAACCACTTTGTCTTCTTTGAATCTTTATTCTTTGTTTTATTTCTTTCTTTACAAAAAAAGGTGGATTTATTAAATTACAACAACAAACACGTGGCCAAGGTACATACAGTACATTTCTCTCCACGTTATACGTAAAAATTGATTTATTATTATTATTTTTAGATAAATTATATTAATTTTTTTTTGATATTTGAATAAAATATAGTAAACTTCATAAATTTTCAATAATTATATTAAGCTTCTTAACATTCTAATCATTTTTATAACACTTAATTAATTTTTCATCAATAATTCGTTAGTTAAGTAAATGAAAAAAAATGATATTATCACTTTTATATTAAAATGTATACTTTATTTTGTTTATTTGTGTGGTTTCATATAATGTTTCTTAGTTCTAATTCATTTAATTTTTTAAAAAAGAATGTGTAATTGTACCAAAATTGAGTTGCTTGTATTTTTTTTCAAATTTTAAGAGAAATCGGTATAATTTTAATATTTTTTTATCATTACATATAAAAGTCACAATAACAAATATATATCAAATTTGTAACATTTGTATTTAAGTAATAAGAAAATGTGACAAAATTGAGCTTGTTGAAAAAGTTTAAAATGTCGATTTTCGTATGAGACAAAGTGGTGTTTTGGAAAGTTGGTAAAAAATTGATTTTTTGATTTTTTTGGAGACTTTTTTGGCAAAAAAGTTGCCTTCTTTGACTAAAAAAGCTAACTTTTTTGGTTAAAAAAACTAACTTTTTTAACTAAAAAAACTAAAAAGTTAAAAAGCTAACTTTTTTAGCTTCTTCCCAAAGGGCCCCAATACTCCATTATTATTATTATTATTTTATTTAAAAAATTAAACATTCTATGTAGAAATACATGTAATATTTTATATAATATTTTTATGTAATATTTTATATAATATTTTTAATAATATAAGATTTTCATTCTTTTCCTTGCATCCGTATAATCTAAGCATAACCTTAAATCTTATGAGTTCAAAAGAGTGTTTAAATATTTCTATTAATAAAAATTGATTTGGCATATCAACAATGTTACTGTTGACACTATACACCTGCATTTTATTATTATTTATTATTTATATAATTGCAGGATATGTAACATCTTTCTATTCATTTGGAGGTTATAAGAAATTATGAAATGTAAAAAGATGATGGAGAACAAAGTGGAGAACATCGAGTATGAAATGGAGGGTAAAGGAAGTCATGGAAGATTATGGAATATGAAATAGAGGAGATGGAAGAGTGGGTAGTTTTAGATAGTTTTTTTCCTATAAATGTTTGCCTATAAATAGCCATTCAGGCTATATTGTAACAAGATCCACCAACTCAAATCAAAGACAATTGATTTCTTTTTTTTCTTGTCATTTATATTTCCTGCATTTTATTTTACACACTTTCTTTTCGAAACATTTATTTTCAGCACTTCATTTTCGAAGAATTTTATGCACTTCCTTTTCAAAGCATAAGTGTGACACACTGAACGTTTAATTAAATACCACATAAATATTTATAGTTTATACTTATGGGTGTATGTGATAACATATTATTAAATAATTAATAATAAATACAAAATCTGATTTAGCACTGGGTTATATGGGATTAATTAGGGATTTTTTTTATTTAGGGCCAAATTAACAGAAATATGAAATTCTAATACTAGTTAGGTCAAATTAAAATTAAAGATAGTAAATAAATAATAATATGGAATAACAATAGTAAATCTGTAAAGTAAAAATAAAATAAAATAATTAATTTTATGATGCTACATGATAAAGTATAATCTAATTTATATTAAGAACATTGAAACACTTAACACCTAAACAAATAAATAAATGAATAATAATAAAAAAAAAAGGGTTTGGCCCAGCAATGTTTCTGGAATTCGGCCCAAGCAGGAAAAGAAAACAAAAGGGCCAAGCATATGTATTAGGAAGGTAATCCTTATCCAAAAAATTTAAATCTTATAATGGATCTTCAATTAATAGCTCATATCTCTAGCCTCATGATGCCTCCAAGAGAGAGAGGCTACGTGTCCTTCATCCCTGGACTCAACAAACAGGTATATAAAGGGACTAATGGGTTGTGAATCAGAAAAAACAAAAAAAAAAAGAAGAAGAAAACGAAAGAAAAACAAAAAGAGAGAAGAGTGAGAAACGAGAGAAATATATAAGTAAAGAAAGGAAGTTTTGCTAGTAAAGTAAAGGCTAAGGGTTATACTTAAGGTAAAATATGTTATATCTTGATTTATATAAATGTTTTGAGTTACCATAGCTTATTTCAAACAAGTTATATTTATTAACTTATATAAATAAAAGTTATGTTTATAAATATTTCAGTTACGTGGGTTACTTTCTAAACTCTATTTACTTAAAAAGAAACTCATAGATATGGTTATTTAAATTTTAGTATATATTTGACTATAACCTTCTAAATAATTATGTTTTGTAAGTACCACCACGGGAGTCCCACGCCTTGGGCGACTTAAATAGCCATGAGCTTTTGATTTGACCACGTTGTGGTCCTCTGTTTGTCATGGATCCATTGATCTTTGTTCTGACTGTCACTTCTGTGACCTCTGTTTTGTTCTGTTTTATACCGTGATTATGATTATTTAATTACATGATTTCTGTATTCTGCCACATTAAATAAATTGTCATTTTAAATTAAATTATGCAAATATTTTAGCCTAACTAATTATCCATGGTTATTTTGTATTCCCTACTCTTTTGGCATAATATTTCTCACTCTGCTGTGTGCTTATAGCTGTTACCCTTTCAGGTGACGAGATGTAAGGGAAACCCATAACCCCACAAAATGAAACCTGCTCATGGGCTGATGTTGAATCACTATTTTATCTTTCTTTTTTTTATATTTTTGCTCCCTTTTGTTTCTATTCGGGGCTGGTCACTGAATAATAAAATAATAAAAGCCCTAGAAATGTATTTCTTTTTTTAAAATAGTAGTATGAAATAAAATTTCTGTCTAAGTATATATTTTTTTTCCACTTGCGCACTACAACAAAAGTAACCTATGGTGACAAAAAGTAGTGAAGAAAATAAATTTCGTCATTAAACAAGAATAATTCATGACGAATTATAAAATTTTGTCACATATAATAAAAAAATAAAAATAATAGGTGACGAAATTTATTTTCGTTAACAAATAATTCTTTTTAGGTAAGGAAAAATTAAGTTTCGTCACCAAAGGTTTTCCTGCTAATTTTTTTTGGTGACGCCAGAATTTTGAGACTTTTGGTGAGAAAAAAATTTGTCACAAATTATAAAATTATTAGTGAGAAATATATTTTTATCACCAATAATTTTATATATATATATATTTCGAGAAACTTGATTTTAAATATTTTAAGACCATTTGGTGAGAAATATATTTTTGTCACTAATAATTTTTAATATTTTGAGACTTTTTAGTGAGGAAATTATTTTGTCACTAATTTTGGAGGGAAAATTTTGACATATTGGGCGATAATGGAAAAAAATAGACTACTAACTTTTTCTTCCCCCCTTTTTTTTTTTGTTTATCAGTTTTTCTCTCTCCTCTTTCTCTCTCTCTCAAACCAAAACACAAGTTAATTAGCTCTCTAAGTAGTCTATGGTGACGAAAAGTAGTGAAAAAAATAAATTTCGTCACTAAATAGAAATAATTCGTGACGAATTATAAAATTTTGGGAAAATGGTTGAGAGCTCGACAAATTGGCTCGAATTTTGGCTCGAAAGAGAAGAGAGGGGAAGAGGAGGGGAAAGGGAGAAAGAGAGAGGAGAGGGCTCGTCGCCTCCGCCGTCCTCGTCTGCCCAGCTCGCCGATCGTCTGCCTCTACCCAGCCCCGCCTGCCCAGCCCCAGTCGTCTGCCCAGCCCATCCGCGTCTGCCCGATCGTGCCGTCGCAGCCCCGCCGCAGCTCGCCCCGCGCAGCCCTGCCACAGTTCTCCTCCCTCCTCCCCCTTCCTCCCGATTTTTATGGCCCCCTCCCCTCCAGTTCTCCTCCCTCCTCCCCCCTCCCCCCTCCTTCCTCCTCCTCCTCCTCCTCCTCCTCCTCCCTTCTCTTCTTCTCCCTTCTTCTTCTTCGTTCTGCAAAACCAGGAAAAAAAAAAAAAATCAACTGTCGAGCCATGAAATTCGAGCTACGTAGCATGATCGAAAATTTTGTCACATATAATAAAAAAGTAAAAATAATAGGTGACGAAATTTATTTTCGTCAATAAATACTTTTTTTTTAGGTGAGGAAAAATTAAATTTCGTCACCAAAGGTTTTTCCTCTAATTTTTTTGGGTGGTGCCAAAATTTTGAGGCTTTTGATGAGAAAAAAATTTGTCACAAATTATAAAATTATTAGTGAGGAATATATTTTCGTCACCAATAATTTTATTTTATTTTTTGAAAATTTTGATTTTAAATATTTTGAAAGTATTTGATGAAGAAGGAGGGACGTCACCAATGAAATTTTCCCCTTTCGTCACCCATGTTCTCTTCCGAGCAATCATCAACGCTGTCAGCATCGCTTATTCGATTATTTCTATTTTTCTCTTTTCAGGTATGGGCCCTCTCTCTCTCACTCAATTTCTCTGTTTTTCAATCTTTGTTTTCCCTAATTTTCAAAACTAATTTCATTGGTTTCCCTAATTTTGAAAACTACTGAGACACACAGTGTCCCATCACTACAAGAAAATGCAGTTTTGGCGACGAGGTCATTTTTTCGTAGTAAAAGCCATATTTTTTGCAACACAAGGATCAATTTCGTTGGTAAAGGTTAGCCTTTAGCGACATTATTTCCATCCATTGCTGAAAGTCCAAACCATTCGCTTGGTGCCAAAAACTAGGATGTGCGACAAAAGCGAATTAGTTTTAGCGGGGATTTTATAGTTTTGGCGACGCATTATGTGTCGCTGTTAGTCTCCTTGTATTGGTAACAATGACCATGCATTGGCAAAAAGCTTTTCTTTTAGCGACAAAATAAATTTGTGTTGCTGAAAGTCAGCCACTTTTGAAGATTATGTAACTACTTCGTTTTGATGTGTTTTAAAAATTTAAAAAAAAAATTGAAAAAAAAAAACAGAAAAAATACCCCCAAATCTTTATAAAATAAATAAATAAACATATCAGTGTAAACCCTCTAGCTCCCAACTCCTCTCTCTCTCTCTCTCTCTCTCTCTCTTTCTCTATCTCTTCCCTTATCACAGTAGCAATACGGTTTCCTGTAGGTCTCTTTCTCAATCGCACAGGCAAGGCAAACCCTCCTCCATTGTTGTTGTGGCCTTCCGCCGTTGTATTCTTCCGGTTCTGTCGATTGCCTTATTCCAATGTGAGTTTATTGTCTCTGTTCTCTATCACTGTCTCATTCTGCCTCTATTTCTTATCTTTCTTTTACTCATTTTCAAAACCCTGCCTAAAAGTGACTACCTCGCTTCGATCATCTGAGAGAAAATTCGTCTATGAAGAGAGTTCACTCACATTCCTCTTCTTCTTCTTCTTCTTCTCTATAGAGAGAACGATTTGTTTTCTGTAAAAAAATCTCAGACTTTAAAAATGGAGAGAAAACAGGGATTCTTTTCTACTTTGAAAGAAGAAGTAGTGCGAGGCTTATCGCCGGCAAGGTCGCGAGCCAAGAGTCCTGCGCGAACTAGGTCGCCAATGTCGGGTCTGCTCCGACGGAGGAAGCACCATCGCCACCACCACGTGGCTAATCAGAGCCTTAGATCGGGAGATCTGGAAGCTTAAGGCCCGTCATGGAGGGTTCGGATTCGAATGGAGGCAAAATCAGGGATTCGAAGCGCTACTTAGGGTTAGGGCAGTGGATGAAGGGGCAGCTTTCGAGGACTCCATTAATGGCTTCGAATGCTTACAAGCGGTCTGATCTGAGACTGCTACTCGGTGTTTTGGGTGCTCCTCTTTCCCCTGTGCAAGTTGGCACCAATGACCCTTTGCCTCACCTCTGCATCAAGAACACTCCGATTGTATGTCTCTCTCTCTCTCTCTCACACACACATTGTCTCTTACATGTTTTTGGAGTTCTGTTTTGGGTATAGTCTCTCTCTCTTCCTCTCTCTCCTAAAATTTGACTATATGGGCAGTAGACTTCAAGGAAATTATAATGTTATTCAATTTCATGAGTTATCTCCATGAAATTTTATTTTTTCCTCCTTAGATTACACCATATGGTTTTGGGTAATTTAGATTAGCTTGTAAAAATGATTAATTTTCAAAAGATGGATCACTTCCATTGTTTGATGCTTTTAGCTTGACTCGAAGCAGGGGCAACAAGGTTTAAGGTCTTACAATTGTAAAACATAACACCATAGGTTTGAAAATAGGCATTTGAAGGGCATAATCATGAAATAGCCATGGAAATGCTTAGGAATCAATAAGAACACCTTAGCAAGGATAAAAGTAACTTGTAAAAAGAAGCTGAGAGAGTTCAGTTAATCAATCTGAATTCATTCAACTAATTGCCAAATTCTGATGATTCAACATTCCTATAAAAATTAAAACAAAATCTTCAACCTTTTGATGATTTGTAGTCAAATTAATAGAGATATAGCAGAAAACTGCCACATTTGGATTCTTTTCTGATTCACTTAGCTTTTGAAAGTACTTATCCATATATAAATATACTATACCCGAAAGCCACCATTTACTTTATGGTTGAGGTTGCCCATACATATCACTCTTATATATGTTTGACTAACATTGGTCTCACTTTGGATTGGAAGAACCATATTGTAACATGCCCGCGAGGGACCTCAACCGGGTTACAGTTCGGACTCGATTTGTGTCGGTTCTAAATCTGAACCAAAGAGTCCAACTCTGGCAAATCGTTTTGAGAAACAGATTTTTAAAAAGAAGTGCCAAACATGGACTGCTTTGCCAGATACAGAGTCGCCACCTAAATATTTTTTTATGGGGGAATTTAGGAAACCCTGACTCGGTGCCAAAGGCCACGTGTCCGTCATCACCAAAGTTGCCTCGGCTCGGGAACTTGGGTACGATTGGGGAAGGTCAGCTATGAGCACCCCCTCTCGTCCGGTCTGAAGACCGGCCTCTACTAACCATGATATCTGATTTTGAAAACCTTATGTGCTCTTATTCCGGTTATTAGCCTAGAATTACTATGTTATGCGCACAGCAAACAAGTATAGACTAGATTGCCTAATTTGGAAACAAGCATTGCATATCCGTTTGTTTTAAAAATGCTTTGGAATTTGCTACTCGCAAGTAGGCTAAAACACGGATTTCAACGAGTTTTTCCAACTCAAACAATCCAACCTTCACCCACAGGCAATCAGGCAGTTTATCTCATATAATCATTTAGCCACATGGTAATCATGCTGTCATGTTAACATTCACACGCATGCGATATGCTAAAGCATAACAGCTCACCTAGTACTCCAAGCCAGAACAGAAACCAGTTAGTAATCAAATGCATGATCCTAGTTCATGTTAAGTGGCTAATGCAACACAGGCAGAGATATAATCTAGACGGGCTCGACTATCCTAAGCATGGCATGTGAAATACACAGGTAGCATGTATTCAATTTGGAAATGGAAATACGATGCAGTTGGTATGATGTGCCGAGCCCGGTGCATGTAAACGAATGTATGGATGCACGCATGCTATCATACTGTTATGCTAATTTAAATGTGCCCTAATCTACCATCATAAGCAGGTAAATAAAAGGGAGAAAGAAGTGGAGGTTGGAAGACATACACACCACTCACACACACCTATTACAAATGTGCCCTCGCCCGGAGGGACCAAATAAATAATACAAATTAATTAACTACGCAAGCTAATTAAATATTACAAATTGCCTAATCAGTTAACAAACTAATTAAACTAGGAAAATCAGTAAACCGCCTCGGGAGGAGAGCCAGATGTAGCGCATACTCGGGTCCTGCTCGGAAATGCACGGCCATGTATAGTCTGCCTCTGTTTTCCCTGCTCTGCCTCTCTGAAGACTGCCAAAGTCTCAAGGATACCTCTCTGGATACTGGGAATCACCACCGGCTGAGTAGAATTACCATCGGCAGTGAATTGTGGTCACCGGTACAAAATGAATCCATCGGCTGGTGATTTACTGCCGGTCGGCAATGTATACTGCCGGTCGGCAAAGAATGCCTGCAGAACCTGCAACTCACAGCAGCAGAGGACAGAACTTGCATGGCAATACAATTCAAGCAATGTATGCACCAATCATGTCTCCTATCATGTTTGTGACTCAAAGGGGCATGTGTCTTGATTCTCGGACCACCAATCACGCATTTCCATACATGATGGCCCAAAGAATCAAGTGTGCAACTTTCATGTCAAATGAAATGCAAACCAAGCAAACAAACCAAGGCCCAATTCCTATCACCAAGTCAAGGAACAAGGCATGCATGCAAGATGCAGTGCAACCTAAGCATGCAAGTTAAGGATGCAACATGGCATGGCAAGACACTTATGCAAGCATACAAGCAAGCATGAGTGATGTAAGCCAAAAGGTACTACATTGAGGCCACTTAGGTTACATTTTTGGTCTTTAAATTTTATTTATTTGGTGGAGATGATGTGTTGTACAGGTTTAGCAGGAAATATGAAAATTCAATCAAAAAGGGGCGCGAAACCAGATTCTCCGAGCGAGAGATGAAAAATCCGAGACCACCAGACCACCGCACGTGCAGCCAAGCTTCACCGCACGTGCGGCCCACCACCGCACGAGCGGCCCACACCACCGCACGAGCGGCCCACACCACCGCACGAGCGGCCCACCTAGGGACGCGTGCACGGACTTTTTGGTCTATTTTGCTCCGAATAAAAGACAGAAAATATGTCACAGTTAGGGTTCGAAAATTGAATACAGAACAAAGAGAGACTAGGGTTCCAAAGAGAGGGGAGGCTACCAAAGCTTGAAGGGCATTTCCATGGAGGTTTCTGCCTCATCTTCTTCCTCTTTCCACTCCTCCATGAGTGGCTAGTCGTCTTTTCTAGGGTTTTGATGAAACCCTAGCCATGTAATGGATTTTTCATGAGCTTTCATTGTACATTGGTTTGAATGAATGTATGGATGTTTTAGAAGTTTTTAAATAATTGTTTCGTTTTCTCTTCAAGCATTTTACTCTCTGTGATTGTTTAATACTTTCCATACATTAGTATTCTTTGTGTTAGTATTCAAAGTATGAGACGAATCATGCTATGAGAGACGGATCGTTTTGCTAACATAATTTAGAGCAAACGACTCGTACTACTCGGGATGATTCGTGCTTGTACATTGAATGTAACAAACCCTCTTGATCAATATTTCAAACTTGTAGTTGTGAAATATTGGATAATTCAAACCAAATTGTGATTGATGGTTGATGTTAAGTCTCATTCATGTGGTTGGTGGTGAATTCTCTACCCTAGGATTTTTCCTAAAAATTAATATCTCAAACCCTAGATTTTAATTGTCAATATAATTCTTAAATTTTATTTAATTGCTGTTTAGGTTTAGAATCAATCTTATCTCTTTTATCAAAATTAATTTAGGAATTTAATAATTAAATTAGTTTAATTTCACAATAGTCCCTGTGGATTGATACCTGGACTTGCCATTATTCTGATTGAATTTGGTATAGTTTAGTATTTATTTTTGGTGTGTTCAACGACCGCATGAGGCAATGCAAACTGATGAAAATGTGGACTTAGACATGATTTAGGCAACTCTAACTAGGCCTAAAACAGTGGCCAAAAACCAAGGAATTGGGATCAAACATACATACACACATGCGAGTAAGTTGGACCAACACTTAGGCATTAAATAAGCAACTCTAAGGCACACTTGAAAGGGGACATCATGGACAATTAGTATGCAACATAAGCTCTGAAAATCATGTTAAAACATGGTGCCAAACCAAGCAACAAGGCAAGCTAAACATGCAACAATGGTCCAAGCATTCAAGGCTCACCAAAGAGGCAATGGACTACACTTAGTACAACCACACATGGCAAGACTTAGGCAACCAAAAACAGAGTTTTAACACATGAAACTAAGCCCAAAAGACCAACTAGATGGCATCTAGATGGTTTGAATTTAAAGGCATGCATAAATGCTAAAACATGGAGCATGCAAGGCAAGCTTCCAAAGCTTCAAAGAGGCATCCAAGGCAAACATATGAGCATGTCAAAGGGACTGAAATAACATGTAGGGTGGTTCCAAACCACCAAAATGATGCAAGCAACACATACTACACTTTCACATACTTGAAGCATACAAGCTCAAATACAAAGGAGCTATACTAAGCATGCCGAGATCGACCCAAACAACTATGGACAGACCTAAAACATGGCAAAACGAGCACAAAACCTTCACAAGGCTAAGCCTAAAACATGCTAGAGTAAAGGCTAACAACCTAAGGCGTATTAAGGCAATAACAAGGCATTACATGGTAGGTATGCTAAGTATGCATGGTGTACCAAAACCAACACACAACAAGGTTATATCATGGCATAATAAGCATGGAAAACAGCCTAAACATGATCAATACACACTCTAACATAATACTCCCTCAAGAGGCCAAAAAGGGTCCCTTTCAAGGACAACAAGGAGAGGGGGTGGCCCTCCCCTTTTGGAGACTTCAAGGCACCATCTCCACCACTGAAATCTCTCAAGATTTCAGTGGTGAAGAGGCCCAAACACCAAAGTCTCGAAACTTGCACAAAAATAGCACAAAAAGGAGCCTTACAAGGCTTAGGAGGGGTCAAAAAAACCCAAACCACAAAACACTCTTAATAAACAATCAAGAGGGATAAAAAACAGAACTTTTTTGTATTATACACTAAGCACAAAAACAGCTCTAAGATAGGTAGAAATGCAATGCAAAAATGGGGAATAAAAGGGAAGTTTCTCACCCTTGTAGACCACCTTCACAAATGATGCTCCAACAGCCCTCCTTGGCTTGAATCCAGCTCCAAAACACCAAAACCAGCCCCTTAGAACCTCAGTAGCCAAAGGAAGGTGAAGCACTAGGTGTTTGTGTGCAATAGTATGGACTAAAACACCTAGAACACAAAGAGAGAAAAAGAGAGATAGGAGATATGTATGAACCCTAACCCTAAAACCAGAGCTTCTCTTTGTGTTTTTCTCTCCAAAATTCTCTAACCTTTTCCAAGAGAAGAGACCCTTCTCTTATAGGCAACCAACTTGTAAAGCTTCTACAACAAGCTTACAAGGAGGGCATCCCTCCATACACGTGTATGGAGGGGAACCAAATGCCACATAGCTATCCTAAAATATCTGCAAAAGCAGATGAACAGTAGTCGGCTGGCCAAAATTGTCATTTTGACAAAATTGATGGCCGGTCGGCCAAAAAGAGTGTCGGCCGGCAATATACATTGCCGGTGGACACAAACAACAGCCGGTGGCCTCTAGCCATGGCCGGTGATGTGTGGGGATGCCTCACAAGGCATTCCCTGCCCTTCAAGGCAAAACACAAGTGTTCGGTGCAAAACCAAACACAAAACGGTCGAGTTCGGAGATCCTGAGGCAAGGCGCGTAGCCGAGACCTCCGGGAACTCCAAACGAACACAAACATGGATGATCACCGGGTGTTCAAACGGTGACGTCCAAGTCTTGAGGACGGTAAAAAATGGGGTGTCTACACATATCAACCATAGATAACACCACCAGTACTCATCACTTTGAGTGGCCATCCTCCATGTATGGCTCGAGAAATCCTATGAACTGCAAGAATACATAGATACATTACAATAGATTTTTTAAAAAAATAGAACCAACTTACTATTAAAATAAATATACAAATCTTGATCCTTACTGCTTAGACATACTTCTAAATAGCCTAGTTTTACTGCTCACCCAGGTTCTGCTGCTCTGCAGACTACTTTTTTGGTCCAGCAACCCAGTTCTGTTGTCTTACAGCCCAGGTATGCTGCCCTGCAGCCTCCAACTCTACAGCTCAATTCTGCAATTCCTAGGTCTCCTTCTATGCCTCCAACTCTACAGTCTAGTGTTGCCGTTCCACAACCTAGTTCCCTTTTGCCACAGCCTAGTCCATTTTTTCAAGCTACTTCTATCCCTCTGCAACCTACTTCTTCAGACCATCTGATCTGTTGTCTCCCCTAATCTTTCTACACCTATACAGTCCATTTCTATACAACTTCCTTTCCAGCCTTTACCTCCTCCTACCAACACTCACCCTATGATCACTCGATCTAAAGCTTCTTTTTTCTGTCATCAAGTCTTCTTCTCCTTACATTCTGCCTAATCAATGGTTTGCATCATTCAAACCTTTCTGAAAGATCAAAAGTTAAGCATCTTACCTGCTGCCTTGGCACCTATAGCTTCTTGATAGACATCAGTCACAAATAAGATCTCTGATGGCCTATCTACTCCCACAAATTCTGATATTTCAACATAACTGCTTGTTTCTTTCTTGTTCCTGCACATAATAGTAGTGAATGATGATTTACCTAGAATGAAATAGTAATATAATAGCTTTTTAAAACAAAGAAATGCATTCAAGGAGTGTGTAATATACCCCACTATGGTATCGAAAAATCCACACAAGTATTTTCTTTCATATTGCCAAATATGAGCCTTTGTGCCAATCTGCTACTGTTGAAATATATGTAACCTGAGAAAAGAGAAGCAAGAGTTGACATATAGTAACTTACACAAACAGCCATGGGAAATTAATTGAGTGCATGTCGAGGAAAATCAAAGTCACATAATCAAACCACCAAATCAATAAAGCAACAACAAATGACCACAAGTCTTGCAAGATAATTGAAATCAAAGTCACATAATCAAACCACCAAATCAATATTACCCTTAATTTTTTGTCAAACTTCCTTGTCTATGACATCACTACCATCTTTGTCTCTCTAGTTTTTTTTTTTTTTTTTCTTTTCATTTCGTTTTTCTTCCCTTTCTTGTCCCATGGTCTGTCCTATATCATTCCTCTCCCTCCTCTCATATAACACCTACACAGCTCTTGCCCTAAAGGATTAATTTATTTACAGTGATTTTTTTCAGTACTAATTTAAGTTGTCTATTGTTAATTGTTAGTAATTGCTTTCTTGTCCCTTGTTCCTAATATGAAGTTTGTTTTTATTCTTGCAATCTTTTGTTATCAAATTTGTTATCCATGTTGCTTATCATCAAGGATCACTTCAACTTTTTGAAGTTTCGGATTGTTATATGCATTTCTACTAAATTGGTTTATAAAATAAATTATTTAAATATGAGTTTAGATGTAATTGTTAATATATTAATGTTTTCCTTGTTTATTTTCTTTGCAGATTAGTTTTTAATGACGTTTGGAGGCATACTTGCAAATCAAGATCAAGTGTTGAATTTTTTTTTTTCTTTCTGAACTGATATTTAGTTCTAGTTGTAAACCAAGATCTGGTGTTGATTTTTTGTGTGGACTCCACGTTAATTTATTTTGGGATTTGCTATGATAGTTCTTTTTTTTGTTATACTTAATGGATTATTATTAAATTTGTTTGATGTATATATTTTGATTTATAATATAAATTGTTTATTGAATTTTTTGTGTGGATTGGTGTATAATAACTGGTGAATTTCTTAGTACATTTAAAAGGCAATTAGGATATGAGCAGGGATATTTGTGAAATAATAATTTAAATTGAAATATAAAATATGGGACAAGTTTAGTGATGAATTTTTTCGTCATTTGTATTTGTTATTATGACAAAGTGGTTATTCGTCGCTAATAAATATTTTTTATGACAATTTATTGCAGCTTATATATGAAAATTTTCATTGATTTTGTTGTTTGGTGAATAAACATTTCGTCACCCATGTTTGACTTTTGAAGACGAAAAATTTCGTCAACTTTACATCTTACTGTGACGAAATTATTTCCTCATCAATGATCAATATGCGTGACAAATTTATTCGTCAACTAAAGTTATAAATGTGGTACTGAATAACTATTTGGTGACGAAAATGAGAATTTTTTGTGACAAAATGTTGTTTTATTGGTGACAAGAAGTTTCGTCACTGAAGTAATTTCATTAGTGACGAAATTATTTTTCGTCACGATGCTTTTTAGTGACAAACATTCAATGACGAACCCGGTGACGAAAATATTTCCTCACAAATATCTATAGTGACGAAATTAGCAATTTGGAGACAAAAAAAAATCGTCATCCAAGACCCAACTTGTTGTATGCGCAGTTTAATTTGTTTAAATAAGAATAAGTTAGTGAGTCACGATTCCAACTCTAAGCCTCTGAGGTTGGGTCTTGACAATAAGAGTAGAGGTAAGTAGTTATTACTTTGATTGTTCACTTAATTACCCTGATTGTTCACTCTATCGTCTTTTTTCGTCTCCCTCATTCTTCTTTTAATTTTTCTTTTTTTTATACTTGGCAATTTTGAAGTCTTCTTTGTTGAGGCAAAAGAACAGTTAACGCAATCGCTTGATAATTGGCTTGGAATTAATCTGTAAGGATTTTTTAATCCTTACTGGCATGCTAACATTTATAATATTTTATTTCGTAGGAAAAAATAAGCCAACAGTTGCGTGTTAAAAATATATTAAAAATTTATAAATCAAATTTATTTTAAATATAATTCACACAACATTAAAGTTAAATTTAAATAGTAAATTCAAATCTTAAGCACTTGTTAAATATTATTTACAAATACATAGCATTAACAATAATTAAAAAGAAAAAGACCAATAATCTTACGACCGTAATATATTTTTATCATCTTATCATATCATTTGATAATGTGTTAATCTAGTAGTAAAATCTATTATATTAATATGTATAAATAGAGAGGATAATAAGTATAACATGATATAAAAATAAAGTCTGGCTAACATATTCTTTAAGGGTAAAAAAAAGGAAGACAAAAAAAAAATTGTCGAATTCGGTATATTTTTCACTCATTTTAAATTTTTTTAACATTTTTATTATTTTTTATACAAAAAAATATTTGTTAACTGTTGGTGATAATCACAAATAAAACACCAGAAAATAAGAATAATAAAAATTACAATAACTATTGTAAGGGCTGAGGCGCGGGAAATTCGCTCTCTTTAAGGAGATTTAAGCCCTTTGCGGTTAAGCAAAGCCTCACACTGGTGCAGCAGAAAAAACTTTGACTTGTCCCCCCAGGATACAACAGCCCGACCAAGTCGTATGGTTAACCAATACTGCACAATTGGTTGAACCTAAAGCTTTATCACATATACCCTTTTTTATTTGCCTGATAATCTCACACAAGACATAATAAAAGCAACCAAAACTTCTTCTCGTATGTTCCAAGATAGGAGATTAGCTCAATTTATAGAAGATGAAACATGGTGGACAAGTTGTTGGGATCGGGGATCCCGCCCAAGACCTAATAGAAACCATACCAAGCAGAAATACACACCCACACACAAGGAGACACAATATTTTACGTGGTTCGGCCTCAATGCCTACGTCCACGGGAGAGTAGCCGGTTTTCACTATACCAATTTGGAGATTACAGAAAGATTACAGAGAGGAGGAGCTCACACTCTCCTCACTCACCCACTCTCCCGTCTCCCTCGCTCACACCGAGGGAGACGGTCTCTCCATCTCACATCTCACACTCTCTTGGTTCTCTTGCTCTCTCTCTCTCTCATTTTCTTCCTCCTTGCTTCAACTATTTATACACCAATGAGGGAGAGCCTCATTGGTCACTACCTACTCCATACCACTCTCTCCAAAGTGGTCTCCAACCACCCCACTCCATTTGGTGGATTAGCCAAGTGGTGCATTATCACCCTAAGTGGTGCACCTCATTATGGGGTGATATATCTAACAAATCACCCCCTCAACCCATATGAGGTGATTCACTGCACACACTGCTGCTAATCTTGTCACGCCCAAGAAAACAATAGAATCTTCATCTTCTCACTGAGACGCTGCATCCTCTGAAGCTAGAGATAATATACCAGAGATACAAGAGGAGGAGGGAATCCTACATCCTCAACTCAACTCACACCACTCTCTGATTTGGAGAGAGCCTCTGTTCCTATCTCCTACAGATCTCTTCCACGCTTCTGTCTCGGATGTCTTCACTTGCTATGCTTGAACTTGCGTAACCAAGATATCTGACACCCCCTGATTGGATGTCCTGCACCCCCTGCTGGGATGCCCTTGACTGTCATGCAACTCCTTGTATGATGAACACGGGAGCAACTAGAAAACTTCAGAGTTTGACACATCAACATCCTCAATTTTCCTTGCTCGGAGCTTATTTCTGAACAACCAGCCTTTGCTTCTGCACTTCAGAACAACTTCCCAGCGATCTCATACGCCCGTTGTCTGTGCTGCAATCCCTGATGTTCGGTTCTATCTCACTTGTATGTCCGTACTGATGTTTGACAGTTAGCCCTTCTGCCAAGACAACTTCCACCGGTCTGTACAAGTTACCACTATGCAACTCTGGGCATAGTACTCGCACCCATGGCTCTTGAGTGCTCATCGTGGCTCCATCTCTCCTCCTGCGCTCGAGCTCGCCTGAGAGATCCGCAACTACTCTGTTTCATTAAGAGGTGCGTTCGCTGCCACAAACATAAATAAACCACCATAGAGAAAAAGACTTACCACTCCTTGGCACGCACTCTTGCGTTTTATCTGTCTTAATTTCTCTGTCTGGCAATTCCTGTGAACTTTCAACAACCCGCTGCTGCACACTCCTCTGGCGCCTCTGTACGATACTCTACCGTACCCTTGCACTACTACACGTCTACATTTGTGCTCTTGCGCTTAGTATGCTGCTCTGCAACTATTGTTCTACACGCCCACATACTACCAGTACTTACTCGTATACAGTAGCTCCAACAGCCACAGCATTTCCCTGAGCCTGAACTGGTTGCCAAATCATCTGTCCGTCGATGAATGGTCTTCTCTTCTGATTGAACCAGATCCTCCGATGATGTCAACAACCAGGAAAGTTCCCAGGAAAGACTGGTGGGGTCACACCCGGTCCCACTTAAGAACCAGTCTCCTTAGACACTGTCTTTTTGACAGAACTTTCCTAGACATTGTTGATTTTGAGATAATCATACCTGCAATCCTCTGATCGCCCCTGACCAATCCTGATCTCCCTCGATCTGCCATTTAATCAAGCCTGATCTCCTCTGGTCTTCAATGATCTATCTCAAGCTGTACCTGGTTGTCCAATCTGGTTAGAATCTACCCATTCTAACCTCTTCAGTGACTCCGCAGCGTTCCCCAATATCCGGCAACCTCCCTCCGAGTATTAAAGATGACAAACTCCCATGTTTTAACAATCTTTAAAAACCGTTCAGAATTTCACCATTCTGACCTCGCGGTTGCGTCCGGAACGGTCCGATTAGCTAGGACCAACCTTCGCTGCACTTCCGGGGACCTCACTGAAAACTTTCCCCAAAAGTTCGGCCACACCATAATTTTCTGAAAATTCTGGACCAAATTGCAATTTTCAGAAGGTCAGAGAATATTCCGTGTACCAACAAAATATTCCGTCCATTGCGCCTGATGCCGTCCGTCACTTCAATCTGCGTTCCAATTACAGAAACTCCGTCTCCAAAATCTGACCATACGGATGTGTCCGGAATACTCCAAATAGTCGGAAAACACTATTGGATCACCAAAAACGGACTCCAAATGGTTTAGATCTAGCCATAACATTTTGTACGTCTCAGATCCGCGGCTGCACCTTAGCCGCGAAGCACCAGATCCATCCTCCTGCGGCTGAACCATTGCCGCGTAACACTGGATCACTTCCTCTGCGTGCTGACGTGTCTGCTGACGTGGCGTTGACCGGATGACGTGGCGCTGACCTGGATGGCCACGTGGCGATGACCTGGCTGCCACGTGGCATGAGCTGGCAGATGGCGTGGCAGACACGTGGCACCTCTTGCTTGCGTGTCTGCTGACGCGGTTGCTGACGCGGCCTGCGCGTTTCCTCCACGCGCCTCTTGCCCATCACCTTCTTCCTCTGCGCGCGCGTGTGGTGCGTGTGTGTGACTGGGGCCACGCGCCGGTTGCCTTCACGGCGCGTGGAGGCGCGTGACGCGACTGGGACCCACGCGCCGACTTCCAGTGGCGCGTGAGAGCGCGTCCGTGGTCTCCTGGGTGTCTGCTTTACATGGTTGGACTCCTCTCGTCGAGCCCTTGCTCCTGGTATGCTCAAAACCTGATTTCGAGCAATTCGATTTCTGGGCAGTTTCGAAACAAAAAGCACGGTTTTTTGTTCTGAAAACGCCACCGACGAGGCTCTGATACCACTTGTTGGTGGGATCGGGGATCCCGCCCCAAGACCTTATAGAAACCATACCAAGCAGAAATACCCACCCACACACAAGGAGACACAATATTTTACGTGGTTCGGCCTCAATGCCTACGTCCACGGGAGAGTAGCCGGTTTTCACTATACCAATTTGGAGATTACAGAAAGATTACAGAGAGGAGGAGCTCACACTCTCCTCACTCACCCACTCTCCCGTCTCCCTCGCTCACACCGAGGGAGACGGTCTCTCTCGTCTCACATTCTCACACCTCTTGGTTCTCTTGCTCTCTCTCTCTCATTTTCTTCCTCCTTTTCTTCAACTATTTATACACCAATGAGGAGAGCCTCATTGGTCACTACCTACTTCCATACCACTCCTCTCCAAAGTGGTCTCCACCACCCACTCCATTTGGTAGATTAGCCAAGTGGTGCATTATCACCCTAAGTGGTGCACCCTCATTATGGGGCGATATATCTAACACAAGTTTCTTGGAGGATCCTTCTTGGAAGTTGCTTGGAGGCTCCTTGGAAGATGCTTAGAGAATAGGTATGAAGACTTGACTCTTGGAAGACTTGAAGGAGACTTGACTTGGCAAAGACTTTGAGGATAAGATAGAAAAGGAAATTGGTAAGCAACTTCCTTGGAAGACTTGGAGACTTGTAAAGAAAGACAATGAAAACTTGGAGGGAAAGAAACAAAATCAAACCTATAACACTTATATATATTAAAATACCTGCTAACATTCCCCACCTATTTTAATATTATAGGTAACAAAAACTGAGATTATTAGGCAAATAAGGATATTATGCATCATGGTAGGTGTGCTCTGCATTGAACCTCCATTTGTGAAATAATAATATCTACTCCAGAGCCAATAGTGTACTCAGCATTGAACTATGACTGCTTAAGGGAAATAAATAATTATTGCACACACACAATATTCCAGGTGTTCACATAAGCTTTAAGAGCCAGCACATTACGGCCTTGTGCGATCCCAGGATTCATGAGTGTGTTTGAGAATTAGCCCAAATCTCATAAGTAGCGGCCCCACTACCACACTCACATAGGTGAATTCTGTCAAGGGTGCTCCTGTAACTATGACACCCCACTCAATAAGAGCTACAAAAATTCATTAAGAGTTTTTTTAATAACTCAACCTTTACAACGTTACAGGATAAATGCACTTACATCATAGGGATGGGTAAAAAGTAATTTAGTGCATTTCTCACGGCCATCATATGATCGTTTTTCTCATTGAACCCAGTTACAGGATCTTTGGTCCCTGGGTTGAGTATCTTCATACATGGCTCCTGCTATATTCAATGGGCTTCAACCCCATCCCCTCGATGTATTCCAGACTCTATCTCTTGCTAAGGCCTTAGTTAATGGATCTGCAAGATTATCA
Organism: Camellia japonica; assembly: GCA_030407325.1. Taxonomy (NCBI): domain Eukaryota; kingdom Viridiplantae; phylum Streptophyta; class Magnoliopsida; order Ericales; family Theaceae; genus Camellia; species Camellia japonica. The sequence goes on along the minus strand of JAPPVO010000019.1, from coordinate 90,958,345 downwards.
CCAGATTTAATATAATCCACATTTATGATGCTATTATTCATATAAGATCTCACAGTACTGTGTTTTCTTTTAATAGGTCTGGATTTACCATTATAATAACGGTTATTAACTCGACCAATTGCTGCAGTTCTATCACAATGAATCAATATAGGTGGAATCAGTTTTTCCCAACAAGAGATTTCATTTAACAAATCTCTTAACCAATTTGCTTCTTCACTAGTTGTGGCTAAAGCAATAAGCTCAGCCTCCATTGTTGAATTAGCAATAATGGTTTGTTTTTTCGATTTCCAACTTATAGCACCACCTCCCAATGTAAATAAGTAACCAGTGGTTGATAATGAATCACCTGACAAGGTATTCCAATCGGCATCACTGTAACCTTCAAGTACTGCAGGATACTTATTATAAAACAAGCCATATTTTATGGTACCAGATAAATATTTCATAATATGCTCAATGGCTAGCCAGTGATCACTGCCAGGCTTGCTAGTAAATCTGCTAAGTACTCCAACTGCATAGGCAATGTCAGGTCTAGTACAGTCAGTCGCATAATGCAAGCTACCAATCATACTAGTATATTCTTTTTGATTAATTACATCCTCATCATTTTCAATAGGAAATAAACGCACATGAGGATCGAAAGTAGTAAGAACATGCTTGCACTTATAAAAATTATATTTTCTCAAAATTTTCTCAACATAATGCGACTAATCAAGAAATATACCATCACAAGTTTTGGTAATTTTCATTCCCAAAATATAATTAGCCTCACCAAGATCTTTCATATCAAAATGACTACTAAGCATATTTTTAGTTTCCACGATGATATGCAAATTAGAGCCAAATATAAGTAAATCATCCACATAGAGGCTAATAATGACATGTGAATTTTCTTCAGATTTATAGTAGATGCATTTATTACATTCATTCGTTTTATAGCCATTCTCTATCATGCAGGAATCAAATTTCTCATGCCACTGTTTAGGGGCCTGTTTTAAGCCATATAGGGATTTAACTAGCTTGCACACTTTGCTTTCTTGACCAGGTTCCATAAAACCCTCAGGTTGATCCATATAGATTTCTTCACCAAGGTCTCCATTTAAAAAGGCTGTTTTAACATCCATTTGATGAATTTTTAGATCATAAATTGCAGCCACTGCAATTAATAATATAATGGATGTAACTCTAGTAACCGAGAAAATGTATCAAAAAAGTCAAGATCTGCTTGTTGTTTAAAACCTTTTGCAACAAGCCTTGCTTTATATTTATCAATAGTTCCATCCGGTTTAAGTTTTTTTCTCAAAACCCATTTACAGCCAATAGTTTTACAACCTGGTGGTAAATCTACTAATACCCAAGTTTTATTGGATAATAATGATTCCATCTCATCATTTATAGCCTCGTTCCAAAAAACAGAGTCAGGAGATGCCAAAACTTCTTGTAAAGTTAATGGAGTTTCCTCCACATTAAAAACATGATAATCAGGGCCAAAATCTTTTTCTAATCTGGCTCTTTTACTCCTTCTAGGTTCAAAAACTACAGTATCTTGGTTTTGTAAAAGAGGAGTAGAGGAACCGGTTTCAGATAAAATATTTTCTTGATAATTTTGACCCCCACCATTTTTAGATTTAAAAGGAAATTTTTCTTCATGAAAAATTGCATCACCTGATTCAAAAATTATTTTGTTTTCAATATCAAAAAATCTATAGGCTGTACTATTTGTTGCATATCCAAGAAAAGCACAAGTGGCAGCTTTCACACCTAATTTAGGTCTTTTAGGGTCCACCAGTCTAACAAAAGCTAGACAACCCCAAACCCTCAAATATCTCAAATTTGGCTTATGCCTTTTCCACAACTCAAAAGGTGTAACTTTTGTTTTTTTATGTGGCAATCTATTCATAACATAACATGTAGTTAAAATTGCTTCTCCCCACAAATTTGAAGGAGCACCTGCTTCAACTAGCATAACATTTGTTAAATCAGTTAAAGTTCTATTTTTCCTTTCGACTACACAATTCAATGCAGGTGAATATGGTGGAGTAGTTTCATAGATTATTCCCAAAGACTGAGCAAACGAGTTGAATCCAAAAGATTCATACTCCCGGCCTCTATCACTTTTATATCTTTTAATTTTTTTACCGAATTGATTTTCAACTTCAAGAAGGAATTCTTTAAATTTTTCAAAAGCATCACTTTTATTTTTCAACAAGTATACATAAGTGTATTTTGAAAAATCATCAATAAAAGTGATAAAATATCTATTTCCACCACGTGTTAAAATTCCTTCAAATTCACATAAATCAGTGTGAATTAATTCTAACAATTCAGTATTTCTCACCACACTTTTATGAGGCCTTTTAGTTATTTTTGCTTGACTGCAAACTTCACATTTCTCAAAGTTATTTGTTAGTCTGGGAATTAATCCTAAACTACTCATGACTCCCATATATCGGCTATTAATATGACACAGACGAACATGCCAAAAATTCATAGAAGACAACATGTAAATAGAAACATATGCTTTCTTATTCTCAACATTTAATTTAAACATTCCATCACAGGCATACCCTTTCCCCACAAATATGCCTTTTTTAGTGATTACATATTGGTCAGATTCAATAGTCTGCTTGAAACTAGCTTTGTTGAGCAAATAACTTGACATCAAATTTTTCCTCATGAACGGTGTGTACAACACATCTTTTAAAACAAGCACACGTCTAGAGGTAAAATTCAGCTCAACATCCCCACACCCGAGCACCTTGGTTAAACTGGAGTCACCAAGCATAACAGTCCTCTCCTCATTAAAAGGAGTGAAATCTTTGAACCAATCTTTATCATAGCAGACATGTCTATTGGCACCAGAGTCTGCCCACCATCATTCCACAGATTGAACCATAAAAATATCTGTAATCATAGCCACAAATGGTTCATCGGTAACATTAGCCTGTGGTCGAGACTGTTGTTTCTGAAATTTGCAAGTTCGAGCAATATGCCCACTTTTGTCACACACAAAGCATGTCACATTTGTCAGATCTTGTGAAGGGAGTTCTTGGTTCCATTTCTTTTGCCTCGGGTAATTTTTATTTTGTGGCCTTCCAGTATTTTTTCAGATTTTCTTAACTAGCTTCAAGTGACTATTTTTATAAAATCGACCTTTAGGTAAAGTATTTCCAGAAATTAAATTTACCTTTGCAATTGAATGCTCTTGTGTTATAAGCGCATCTTGTCATCGTGCTTCCTTCTCCACCCGAATCCGTGTGATTAGAGTCTCTAAGGATGTCTCTTTTTGCTTGTGGCGCATTGACTTCTGGAACTCCCTCCAAGACGATGGTAGTTTGTCAACAATACCTGCTACAACAAGATTGTCTCCAATTTTGATGCCTTCAGATCTAACTTTAGCTACTAACATCTGAAAATCTTGAACTTGCTCCACCACTGATTTTCCATCTATCATTTGATAGCGGAAAAAACGGCTTGCAGCATATTTTTTAGTGCCTGCCTCTTCAGTGTCATATTTGTTCTGCAAGGCTTTCCAAATTTTCTTGGCAGTGGTGTAAGTAGTATTATAATAATCATAAAATTGATCTGAAAGACAATTCAAAAGATAGTATCGACATTTATACTCATCTGTGTTGTATTTCTCGATTTTTTCAAGATGAGCAGCATACTCCTCGTCGGTCATCTCTTAAGTGGGGACTTTGTTTGGATTTTTCTCGGTCAGGATATAGGCCATTGCCTTTCTATCTCTTGAAATGGGCTCCCTTGAATCGGAATGGCTTGTTGAGATCGCCGGTATTCTCGTTGGGCTTCTCCAGTACTGGCTCCATGAATTTTTACTATTTGAATCTCCTTAAAATTGTTGGTGATAATCACAAATAAAACACCAGAAAATAAGAATAATAAAAATTACAATAACTATTGTAAGGGCTGAGGCGCGGGAAATTCGCTCTCTTTAAGAAGATTCAAGCCCTCTGCGGTTAGGCAAAACCTCACACCGGTGCAGCAGAAAAAACCTTGACTTGTCCCCTCCGGGATACAACAGCCCGACTAAGTCATATGGTTAACCAATACTGCACATACACCCTTTTTTATTTGCCTGATAATCTCACACAAGACATAATAAAAGCAACCAAAACTTCTTCTCGTATGTTCCAAGATAGGAGATTAACTCAATTTATAGAAGATGAAACTTGGTGGACAAGTTTCATGGAGGATCCTTCTTGGAAGTTGCTTGGAGGCTCCTTGGAAGATGCTTGGAGAATAGATATGAAGACTTGAAGGAGACTTGACTTGGCAAAGACTTTGCGGATAAGAATAGGAAAGGAAATTGGTAAGCAACTTTCTTGAAAGACTTGGAGACTTGTAGAGAAAGACAATGAAAACTTAAAGGGAAAAAAAAAAAAAATCAAACTTATAATACATTATAATATTAAAATACCTTCTAACATTAACATTTGTTATAAAAATATTGAAAGAATAACATTATTGGTTGGAGCCAAGGTTCACTCCTTGCAGTCTGATTTATAAATGGTGGAGACAGGCTGCAAAATCGGCAGGCAGCTTTTATAGACCAAAGCAGCTAGAAAGTGAATTTATTGGGGGGGCCTCTTTGGGACTTTCTTTCTTTCAGAATCAATTCAAGTTTCAACCCAACCCACCCACCCACCCACCCACCCACCCATTCCTCCTTTGTTTTTAAAGACTTGTTTGGTGGAACATTAATATGGAAATATCACAACTATTCAAGCTGCATTGCATTGATCAGTTAATTATTGTAGCCTCTCTCCAGTAGATATTACCCAGAGAGAGAGAGAGAGAATGCTGCCATTTGTTATGATTAAAAGTAGCAAGAAGAGGATGGATTCTCTGTTAGGATTTTTTTTTATTTTTTTCCTATACTTGTTTCGAATTGTTATTTAATCACTGGAAAGATTTCTCTAACTTGATCCTAAAGGCTTAATTGAAGACCAAGGAGATTTGGACAAAAGAATGATGCCTAGCTTCGTTTTAAAATAAAAAAATCTTGAATGGAAAAAACATTGGGATAAAAGTCAAATGACGGGGCCATGGGGCTTGTTTGGTTTATTTTTTGGAGAGTTGTTTTTGAAAAAAATTTAGGAGAGTTGTTTTAGAAATTTTTTTGGTTTGTTTGATTGTATATTTTGAAAGTAATTTTAGAGTTTGGTAGTTGGGGATGATTTGATATTTTGTTGTAATTAAGTAGATGTGTGTGAGAGAAAAAGTGATTGAGAAGGAGAGATGAGAAAGAAAAAGTGATTGATTGATGTGTAAGAGAGAGAGTGATTTTGAAAATTTTTTGAGAAAAATCTCAAACCAAACAATTTTTTGGAAATTTTTTTCTAAAACTCATCTCTAAAACTCAAACCAAGCATTACATGAATAAATTACAAGTGTCTACTTCATAATAAATAATTGTTTGAAAGAATTACATTAAAATATTTTTATTTCAAATTTTAAAATAATCAAGGAAGATTTTAAAATTTCAAATTAATATAACTTTGCCTTGTCGGAAAGCTGGAATTCTAGCCAAAAATCCATTACAAAAAGTCAAAATATTATCTCTACTTTTTTTTTACATATTTTTGTAAAAAATAAAAACTTTACCTAAAAAAGTTAATTCCCAAACCAATTTTTAGTATAAATACTTGATTTTAAATTTTAAGGATGTATTATAATATTACATATTCCGTGTTTATAGTGTTATTACAAATTAAATTTCATACAACATATCAATAACTTGTAATTTTTTTGTCACTACTATTATTATTATTTATTTATATATATGTTTTTGGACTTTGAATACAAAATCATTTGTATGTCAAGCATTTGCATTAATTTCCAATGTGAAAATCAGGATCTTCATCAAGAAATTGCTCAATGGTACATATGGGCTGCCAAACGTGGCCTAGCAATAGCCAACAAGGGCTTGGCCTTGGGCATAGTCATACCATAAACCTCTTTTGTGTCTATGTCCTCGGGACTTAACCCTTCAGGAGGAGCCCAGTCAAAGCAATGGAAGAGTCGAGCCAAAGCCATCAGCACTAGCATCACCCCAAGAGGAGCGCCAGGGCACTTCCTCTTACCGGCACTAAATGGTAGTATCTTGAAGTCGGCTCCATGGCTTATCTCAACTCGGCTCCCATTGGCTAGAAAGTGCCGCTCTGGCCGGAATTCGTTGATGTTATTCCACACCGACGTGTTCCGGCCGAGACCGTGGGTGTTGATGAAGACACGTGTCTTGGCAGGAATATGATAGCCGTTGATCTCGGTGGCGCTTGTGGCTTCATGTGGGATGAGAAAGGGTCCCGCTGGGTGCATGCGGAAAGTTTCACGTATAACACAGCGTAGGTAAGTAAGGTGGGGTAAGTCATACTCGCAGACCATTCGATTAAGGCCCACAATAGAATCAAGCTCCTTTTGGATCTTATGAAGGACACATGGATGTTTGATGACTTCGGCCATTGCCCATTCATTAGTCACAGCTGAAGTATCGGTAGCTGCTGCTATCATATCCTAAAAAGAAAATGTCAAATTAAAACATGAAATTACAAAAAAAAAATGATTTGTTACAAATCACAAAGCCTATGCTATAAAAATAAATAAAACATACCAACTTAATTTTACTAATAAATTAATATATATCCTTTTTTTGTAGGTAGCTAACACTTCTACAAATATTTTCCTGAAATGATAATAAATAATGATATTTAGAACTAAAATTTTTCACATGTTTTTATCATATATTATTTGCAAGATTGTTTCGAATGGTAACCAAATAAGGAATATCAAATTCCATTTTTCTCACCTCATTCATGAATCCAAATAAATAAATAAAAAAAAAAAAGAAGAGAAAAGGGAATTAGTTTTGAACAAGAAAATGACCTGAATTAGAGCTTTAATCTCCACATCATCCATGTGCTCTTTTCCATTTTCACCTGGCAAAGACAATAAAACATCGACAAAGTCCATGTCTCCACTATCCTCTTCTTCTCCTCCAATTTCCTTCTTTTTCTTTCCCTTATTTACCCTCCTATGTTCTTCAATGATCTTTATGTGAAATTCATCTACTCTCTTCTCTACTTCTCTCATTTTCTTTTCACACCCATATGGGTCCACCCACCTCCAAAATGGCAAATAATCACCCAAATAGATCAAGCCCAAAAGCCGAAACAACTCATGGGTTATGTGCATGAACTCCATGGCTTCTTGTGGGCCAGCCGATTCGGCCCCAAAATATTGCTTCCCTAGCAACATTCTAGTCACGTTGTTCATTGAAAATGCACCCAATACCTCTCTCAAGTTCACCGCCTCGCGGGTTTGAGCCCGGGCCCAAACATCTTGGACTAGGTGTTGGGCTTCTTCGGCCCGGTGTTTTGCAAATGATTCCAGCCTCTTTGTTGTCAATAGGTGCTCCATGCAAATCCTCCTCATTCGTTTCCAGTGTGGACCTAGTGGAGCCAATGCCACATCGCCACACCCGTAGGCTAGATGGACAGCGGCAAGAGTTCGGGGCCGGGAGGCGAAGATGTCATCCTGACGGAGAAGAATTTCTCGAATGGTGTCTGGATCGTTGGTGGTGATGGCATCCACGCTACCGAGACGGAGGTAGACTAAAGGCCCATATTTCTCACAGAAGAAAGCTAGGTCCCGGTGAGGGAGAGGGCCCAATTGGAGAAGGTTGCCCACAATGGGCCATCTCGGCGGGCCTGGAGGCAGCCTCTTAGCCTCAAATTGGGCTTTTTTGGTGAACCATAGACAAACCATTTTGGAAATGAGCATTACAAAAATGATTGAAACCAACGTGATTTCTAAATCCATCACAAACCACAGTTTAGACTTGGCTTAAAAAAACTATTTGCTTAAAACTTTGATGAAGATCGGCAAAGATCATTAGGGAGTGGAATTTTTTTTTTTGAATATATCACAATTCATAAACAATATAAAATCATCAATGCGGGTTAAGTAGAGGTTATAGGATGATTAGTTATACCACAATCTTGATATGCTAGTGATTATGAATGATTTGAAAATGTATTTTTCGCATTTTGTCCAATGTGGCAATCGTTAATTGGGTATTTTTTGCATCCACATAGGTAAATCAGCAATTTAACTAGTAATTTGGAGGGTTGGTGTGACACACTTAGTATGATTGTTCTACATATACTCCTACTACAAAGAAATGGCATTTGCATGTTTTGTTTTGCTTGGTAGTAGATGGAAGTTTCAGAGTCTATTTGGTGAATTAACCTAGCTAACTCATTCCCTGCTACCTTAAGGTTTGTTTGGATTTTAGATTGTTAATGGAAAGAAAAATCAAAGGAAGTGAAATTAGTTTTACATTGTAATTTTTTTTACAAATAATTTTTCATTATTTTCAAATGCTACTTTTTTTCCCCCTTACACATCATTTTCTTTTCTTTCCTTTTCATTTTATTTTTCCTGATGGCTCGACCTAATAATAAGACTTCTTGTTAGTATTTTTGTTGGTGTAGGTTTGGGTAGTTGAAACAATCTCTCCAAAAATTGGGTAAGGTTGTATATGTCTTGCCATTTTCAAAAACCTGCTTTACTGGGAGTCTCATGCACTGAATCTTCTTCTTCTTATTTTATTTATTTATTTATAATCTTTTAGTCTTTTAACAAAAATTCAAGATTGAAACATTCACTTAAGTAGGAGTTAGATGAGTGTGGACTAATTAAGATTTCACTAGACATTTTAGAAATAAATCTTTCTATCTAACTATGTTTCATCATCAGATAATGATTTAGAGGATGTGAAACACACACACACAGCATTTGATTTTTTTTTTAAATAAAAATTTTGCAAAAACTCCAACAAAAGCCTTAAAACTTTAGAGCCAATTACATATAGATTTATCACTTCAATTATTTTTAGTTTGTGAAAAGAATATAATGTTTAAAAATTTAAAAAAATAATTTACAAACAAAAAATTTATATAGAAAAACTCACAAAAATGAGGTGACAATCAAATATTTGAAAATAATAAAATTATTTTGCTTTGAAAATTAATGAATATAATTTCAGACACTTAATTAATTATAATATTTAATATATATATATACAACTTACAAACACGGACACAGTTGGTTCTATGGTCTAGTGGTCAGGACATTGGACTCTGAATCCAGTAACCCGAGTTCAAATCTCGGTAGAACCTCTATTTTTGCACCTCAAAACTCTCAAATCCGCAATAAATTCTCGATTTCAAATTTTTTGTTTTTTCACAACTCGTATATCTTCAAATCTCTCTCTTTGGGTCTTCGTTTTGACACCAAAAATGGAATCAGAAAGCAAAAAAATCGAAGAAACAGTGATCGAAATCTTAAAAGATGCGGACTTGGAAGAAGCGACAGAGCTCAAGGTCCGAACCATGGCCGCCCAGAGGCTCGGCATCGACCTCTCCGACCTCGACCACAAGTGGCTCGTCAGGCGAGTCGTGGAGTCGTACTTGGTTTCTTTGGAGGAAGACAAAGTCGAAGAACAAACCAAAGAGGTGGTCGTACCAGAACAAGGGTCGAAACACGGTTTTGATTTGAAGGAGGCAAGTGATGGTGGTGAGGGTCGAGTCATTTGCAAGGTGAGAGTTGAAACCCTAATTTATGCTTTCTTTGGTTGCTGAGAAATTGCGAGAAAAGAAGAGAAAGTTACAGTAGTTTGTTCATTTACGTTTGCTTTTGTTTTTTCGGTACTTGCACTTTAGTTGGGTTCCTATGTTTGATTGCTGAGAATTTGCTAGAAAAGAAGAGAAATTTTTAGTAGCCTTTAACTGTGTTTTTTCCCCCCCCCCTTCCATGTTTGATTGCTGAGAAATTGCAAGAAAGAAAAGAAAACTACTAGCTTTTTGTTTTCCATTTACATTTAGTTATGTTCTTTTTTTAATTTTTCTGTTGCTTGTGTTTTGCAATTGAAAAGCTTAATTAGTTATAATCAGGCTCACTTTAGGTGGATTTTTGTTTTCTTGAGTGTTATATGATCTTTTGCTTGAAAAAAAAGAACTGATATCTTTTCATTTCCTGCATTTTCTTGGAAACCAGACAAACCCAAATGCCTAACACATCATTATGTTTATTGGATTTCTTTTATCTTTTCCACCCCTTTGGATTACAAAACATTTGATTTTTATTTTTTTCTTTAATTATTTGGTATGTACACAATGTAGTTAATGAAATAGAGAATTTTAAGAAATGTGCAATAAACCTGATAGCCAACATGAATCCTACTATGAATATGGTTTGGTTTTGGGTAAATTACAAATACACCCTGAGGTTTGCTTAAAATATAATTGCCTCATGTGCTTTGAAAAATTACAAATACCTCTTTGTCAGAATTTTTTATTTAACAGAATTAATTGAAAAAGTGAAATTTCTAACTGTTTACCTATCCAATAATAAAGTTATCTGAATTATTTATTGAAATAAAATTTTAACATTATTAAAAACTGTTAATGAACTTGATGATTTATTAATAAAAGACTTATTTGTTAAATTAGAAATCTTAGGAGCATAATGTAATTTCTTAAACCATAGGGGCTAATTTGTAATTTAAGTAAACCTCAGGAGGTGTGTTTGTAATTTATCCTTTGGTTTTTTAGCTGAACGATATGGTTTGGTTTGATTTTTTCGTTATTTTTTGTTTTTTAGTTTATAAATTTAGTTTTGGAGTGTGATATATACATCTAAGAAAAGCCCTGATTTAAACCATTTCTAAATCTTTTTTGATCTTATGTTACATTGTTATAATGATGATTGTTACTGCTGTTAGTGAGGTTTTTCTGGTTTTCTTAGCTTTCGGAAAAGAGGCGTGTGGCAGTTCGTGATTTCAGAGGGAACACTTTGGTTTCAATTAGAGATTACTTCCAAAAAGATGGGAAGCTGCTTCCTTCTGGTAGAGGTGACATAGGATATCTCTGTTACTATTACATTCCATCTTTTCTGCTTTTATTTTCATGATCCATTGCTTTGTCCCATTTGCTAGTTTGATGAAATATTCCATTGTAATTGATTCATCATCAGCATTTAATACGACCATTGAATCTGTTTCCCTTGTTTTATTCTCTAGTTCAATTCAAACTTTATTGTAATTGATTTATCGTCAGTGAACCCAGATTTGACGTTAAGTATTTGTGTTGTGTGCTTTATGATTTTATTTGATTAGGGTTATTCAATGACATGACAAAATATAAAGTTATATGAGTAATAATGAACCTTGTGCGTTAACCTTTTTCTATTTCTAATTATACCCCAAACAATTTGATTAGACTTCCCGGGTGAAACCTTGGAGGTACTGACTGATCTAATCTATTGGGTGTTGTTACATGGATGATGAGGGTGATAAAGACTTCATTATCTTCTCTTCAAACCATAGCTTTTAGGTATGGACTCTCTCTCTCTCTCTCTCTTGCCGTAACGGAGTGATACTACATTATCCAGGGCATCCTATCTATGCAATCCTCGAAACATTGTCTTGAAGGATTCTGGTTAAATCTATAGGATCATTAAAGTGACCATTTGGCTGATTAGACTTATATCTACCAGTATTCTACTCCCACATATCATGATTTTAGAATTGAAATTGAGTTTCTTCTAATTAACCTTGTGCTTGCCTCCATTGTACTCAAAAAACCAAAAAAATTAACCTTGTGCTTTTAGCTGACCATGCTTGTTTTAAACTAGTTACTGTTTTCTAGGATTATGTTCTGCTTGAAGCAGTTTTAAATTCGTCATGGAGTCATAATGGTGTCACCCCCCCCCCCCCCCCCCTTCCTTTTCAAGTTTAGTTCATTTTTGTTGCAGTACTGGGTGAATAATGTTAATTTACAAATTGTCTGTTCTGTATGGCCTAGTTGTAGCTATTTGCCTCCCCCATTTGAAGAGTAGCACCTTTTAGTATTTGGCACAAGCTATCAGATTGAAAGGGTGGGATTGGTTAGTCTTTGGGGTAAGGTTTATAGTCAATGGTGCCAAATGTTTTGACCATTGCATTTATAAACCATTCTGGTGTATATTCGTGTTCTGCCTTTCATATTAACTCCCTCTATTCTGTCATATAGATGGAAAGACATTCCAAAACCATTATTCAATTGAAGATTTCCAGTAAGCAACCAATGGGGAAAATGTTCACTTATTTTCAACTAAAAAAAAAATTAAAATCTTTGGATGGAGGGGAACCCCATTTGAAACCCAACCTCAAAACATGAATGTGTGTTTTAAAGAGTATAAGCAATAAATGGAATGGCCAAATCAACCCTCTTGTCTACTTTCACAGAGTAGGCCTTGGTTGGAAAACCTACTCTTGTTCTACAGGGCTATTCTCCCTCCCTCTCAAAACTTACCTGTTATTTCTGGCAAATTGTCTGATGATGATGTGAGTCTCATGTAGTAAAATGAGAAAATAAGCGATGAACCACAACACTATAATTGGTTTCAACATTCATTACTTTTAGACGATGATTGTTATCTTCTCCATTAATTTGTATCTAAGAAGTACGGACACATGACATGACACCGACATGCCAACATGAAAATTTTCAAAAAATGTAGGACACGACATGTGGGAGACACGTGTATATAATTTTATATATTTATTATATGCCATATATAAGGATAAATAATTATTATATATCATGTATATGAATATTTAACTCAAAATGTAATAATTTTTAAAGTCTAAAAGAGGAGATAGGTATAAATTTTATTGCTTTTTGTTTTGTCATTGGATTCCTAATTATTTTATTCAAATTTGTAATGTTTCTTGTGTATCCAAGTGTTGGGAAGCATCCGACTAGTGTCATGTTATGTCGGTGTTGGACAGGACACATTACCTTCTTAAAATTACAAGTGCTTCTTAGATTTGTACTATTGCAGCTATTTTGTTTTCATTGCTTTTGTGTTCATCATGTTTAGTCTCTTCTGTTCTTTTAAAAAATATCGTTTGCATTTGCTTTGTGATCAGGAATTAGTTTGAATACCAAACAGTGGTCTGCCTTCAGGAAAAGTGTCCCAGATATAGAAGCCGCCATTACGAAGGTGGAATCACAGAGAAGGTAAGATTAGATTGGTGGCACTTGGAGTTGAAAAGATGTGCTTCTTTTAAATATGATCTGTGTAGAAAATTTAATGTATTATTGATTGATATCAATATACACACATTTTACAAGACCAAATGACACTCCTTATATAGGAGATATTACAAACATCATCATAACCCATTAAACCCATTATATACCACTTACATATTATATATTTCACTATCTACCACTATATATTTTCACTATCTACCACTATCATATTATACACATTATATATGTCCACTACATTGCCACTATCAGATTATATATATTAACAGCCCCCTTCAAACTCAAGGGGGTTAGAAACTAACCAACTTGAGTTTGGAGAGAGTAACAAAACAGAAAATAATCTGACAAATAAAATAAAGGTGGATAGGAGACACTGTATGGTCGTGTCAGACCATTGTAGAAGACCGTATGGTTATGGCAGACCGATGTAGAAGACAGTTTATGGGGTCATGTTGGACCGTTGTAGAAGATAGTTTATGGGGTCATATCGGACCGATGTAGAAAACAGTTTACGGGGTCATGTCGGACCGTTGTAGAAAACAGTTTACGGGGTCATGTTGGACCGTTGTAGAAGACACTATATGGCTGTGTCGAACCGTTGTAGCTGAGAACCGAAATCAATGTCGGAACAGTTTACCGAGTCTTGTCGGACCCATATAGGAGCTAACCGGAATCAATGTCGGGACAGTTTACAGAGTCTTGTCGGACCCTTATAGAAGCTAACCGGAATCAAAGTCGGGACAGTTTACAGAGTCTTGTCGGACCCATGTAGAAGCTAACCGGAATCAAAGTCGGGACAGTTTACAGAGTCTTGTCGGACCCACAAAAGTCGCACCCTCAAAAGGCGTGCCCAATCTTATCAAAAGGCGTGCCATCAAAAGGCATGCCATCAAAAGGTGTGCCCGATAGCCATCAAAAGTCGAGCCATCAAAAGGTGTGCCCGACAGCCATCAAAAGGCGAGCCATCAAAAGGCGCGCCGATTTGTCGTCTGGCGTTGAGAGGCGCGTAAGGCGCGTGTCTGCCTTGCCTATTTAAACCAAGGCGAGGCTGCTGCTGATGCAGAACAAACCAGCTAAAAAACTTCTGAAAAAAGACTCTTCGTTTTCTGAGAGTTGTATCGCTGAAACACTCTGTTGTTTTCTGAGAGTTGTATTGCTGAAACACTCTGTTGTTTTCTGAGAGTTGTATCGCTGAAACACTCTGTTGCCCAGAAAATGGCTTCTTCTTCCCGCCCCGTGACCCAGAACATAGCCTCTTCGTCCCGTGGTCTCACTCTCTTTCCCGACCTCAACGAGGCCACAAGAGAGATGGCCGGGGCAGGTGCCCTTGAACCGCAACCAAGCGCCCCTGGACCAAGCGCCCCTGGTTTTGTGCCTTTGAACTTTCCGATGCTGTCTGTGGAGCAAAGAATGGCTGCACAATCGGATATTGAGGCGAATTATTACACACTGAAGTCATGTGTTGAGACCATGACTGCGGTCTCAAACCTGTCGCACCGGCTTCAGAGTAGGACAAATGAGGTGCAGCAGTTAAACGCCCAACTGGCTCTGCTCCAGGGCATGTATAAGGATGCCCGAGCAGAGATATGTGGGCTGAAGGCAGAAAACAAGGAACTGAAGCGGAAGGCCACCGTGATGCTCAGATTTGGAGGTCCGCCATATGTGACAGTTGAGGAGCAACGGGAAGTGAACGTGCTCGGCGGCGTGGGAAACACGGAGGCAGCACCGGCAAGGGACGCCCAAGACAAAGGTAAAAAGAAGAGAACAGCTGAAGAGGCGAAAAAATAAGGCCAGTTTTTTTGTGTGGGTTGTGGTTGATTTGTTTTGGTGAGGTTTTTTTTTTTTTTTTTTTTTTTTTTTTTTTTTTGTAAAAATGTGATCGGGGTTGATCCCCGAGATGAATAAATGACAAGTTTGGAAAATGTTGTTGGTGGTGTTTTGTTTAAGAATAAAAATAAAATAAAAGAAAATAATGGATAAAGAAAATAAAGAAATAAAAAGATGGGACTTTAATAAGATCTTTCAGAACAACAGTTGCTGTCCCCTGGAGTCTTTCCCTGAGGAAGATGGGCTTTCTGCTGTAAACTTCAACATGAAGTGCCAAATCTTGGAAGTTTGGCTCTGAGTTGTCGACCAAAGCCGAAAACTTTGTTTTCCAAACTGGTTTTGCAGTTCCAGAAACATCAATCCTGCTGCAGTATTTGTTGTTGGGATCAATCCACCCAACAGCATGCACTGGAGCTTAAACAGCGCTGATGTTCTCCGGAGCCCACGAGCCGAAATCAAGCATACTTCCACTACCTGATGATTGTGTGGAGAAACAGAGCTTCCACATTCAACCTGAGATCTCTGAACAGCACTCCTCACACAATCCCCACAATCAGCACCTCCCAAATCACCCTCACACTGTCCCCACACATACACAGAGTCATAGCTAGTTGTGTAGAAACCCCCATTTCCACTACTACCAATCCCATTTTCCAAAGCAGACAAAGCAGTGTCTCTCTTCTCTTCAAATCCACTCCCTTGCTTGTTTTGCCCACTACAAGTCTTGTAAAGCATTTCCATACCAGAGACTTGTGTAAAACCAGCTATCTCATAGAGCATGTAACAGCCCATGAGTTGGATCCTAGCTGCAATGGGCTGACCAGTACATTGCTTGTCAATGAGGATTGGAAGTTGGCTCACACAGTTGTAGCAATCAACATTTGAGAGGTCTCCTCTGCATTGGAAGAGACCAGTGATGGTTGTTTGGCCACTACCAGTGGTGGTTTTGAAGAACTTGGCATTGGAGGACTGTGAAATCAGAAACACATAAAGTGTTGAGATTGCTGGTGAGTAAACCCCAGTTGGATCTGATAGTTGTTGCTTTGCACAGCCCTTGTAGACCAAGGTTGAGTAATCAGATGCAGATTCAGACAGTGGGATGAGATCAAGATTGAAATGGAAGATTAGGAAAAGAGAGAGGAGGCAAAAGGGTTTTTTTTTGGTTGAGGTCCGGCATCAAGAGGAAGTTTCCCTCGGAAACTTGAGGAGGTTCCAATTCAGGGAACTTCAAGCTGCAACAGAGAATTTCAGCAGCAAGAACATACTTAAGGAAAGGTGGTTTTGGTAACGTTTACAGAGGCTATCTCCGAGATGGGACAGCCGTGGCTGTCAAGAGGCTAAAAGATGGCAGTGCTGTTGGTGGAGAGAGACAATTCCAGACAGAAGTAGAGATGATCAGCCTAGCAGTGCACCGCAACCTCCTCAGGCTGTACAGGTTTTCTATGACTGCCACAGAACAGAAAGGCTTCTAGTTTACCCATACATGTCCTTGACTTGAGGTCCGGCGGTGACGGTCTCAACCTTCTCTGAAGCCATTGTTGATGGTGATGATGAGGTTGAGGAGACAAAGAAAGAAGTTTCTGGTATGTGTTTGTGGTATGTGTTGAAAAATTCTAGCGGGCAGCGAAGGCATGGTTGCCGGCCGGCTGCCCGCCGGAAAGAAAGGAATATAGGCCTAAATCTTATAGCTCTGATACCATGTAGAAAATTTAATGTATTATTGATTGATATCAATATACACACATTTTACAAGACCAAATGACACTCCTTATATAGGAGATATTACAAACATCATCATAACCCATTAAACCCATTATATACCACTTACATATTATATATTTCCACTATCTACCACTATATATTTCCACTATCTACCACTATCATATTATACACATTATATATGTCCACTACATTGCCACAATCAGATTATATACATTAACAATCTGTTATGCTTGGCCTGAAAATTGTTATGTAAGAAAGAAAACTGGACTGGTTCAGATGAAGGTTTTTAATGGTTTTCCTGTTTCTCCTATCCATTGCTTGATGTGAATAATCTTTCTGAGGGACCCGAATTATGTTTGAATTTGGTTTTATTTTAGCATACTGCACCTTGGGTTTCTGCAGATAGTCTAATGACTGACTGACTCAGATTGTCAAATTAATGCATTGTAGATCCAAAGATGCTGGAAAACAAATTGAGGCAGATATGTCAAATTCAGTAACTGCTGTTGCTCAAGAAATCATTCCTGCAGAGACTAAGCGAATCGAAGAAGATATATCTAATTCTGTCGCTGCTTCTGCTCCTCAACATCAAGAACTCATTCCTGAAGTGACTAAACAAATTGAAACTGATATATCTAATTCTGTGGCTGCTTCTGCCCCTCAATCTCAAGTACAATTTTCTACAGAGACTAAACGAACTGAAGCTGATATATCTAATTCTGTGATTGCTTCTGCCTCTAAACCACGAGGACTCGTTCCTATCCAGACCACTCGTCTTGATGGGAAAAATTACCATTGTTGGGTGCACCAGATGGAATTTTTTCTGAAGCAATTGAAGGTTGCATACGCGCTTACTGAGCCATGCCCAAGCATTGCCGTGAGCCCAGAAGCAAGTTTTGAAGAAATTGCTAGAGCCAAAACCGCAGTGCAAAAGTGGGTAGATGATGACTACATATCCCGTCACACTATCTTGAACTCTCTGTCTGATCATCTATTTGCTGAATACTCGAAGAAAACTAGGAGTGCAAAAGAGCTTTGGGAGGAGCTCAAATTAGCTTATGACGAGGATGTTGGAACGAAGCGGTCTCAAGTCAACAAATATATTCAATTTCAGATGGTTGATGGGATACCCATTCTTGAACAAGTACAAGAACTACATATGATTGCCGATTCTATTATTGCTTCTGGAATGTGGGTTGATGAGAACTTTCATGTTAGTGCCATTATTTCCAAACTTCCCTCATCTTGGAAGGAGTATCGCATGAAGTTGATGCGCGAGGAGTTTCTCCCTCTCAAAATGTTGATGTATCGCCTAAGTGTAGAAGAAGAGTCTCGGAATCGTGCCAAGAAAGAGGTGTCTTTATTGAAGGCAGACAATAAACTTGGACCGAAGACGGGAGATAACAAGGTCATAACCTGCTACAACTGTGGTGAGAAGGGGCATATTTCAAGAAATTGTCACTTTAGGAATGTTTTTCATCAGGGAGAAGAAAAATGAGGAGATTGAAGCAGTGCCGGTAGTTGCAGAAGCTAACACGGTTGATGGAATTGCAGAGTAGTTGATTGATGTTCATTGCTAACATAGTAAGGACACTCGCTCATGAGGATTTGACGGAGAGCTTTCTCTCAGGGATGGTGCCTGAAAGTGAGGATAGAGCCTGTTTCAACCGCTCTCCTCCTTGTAAAGTTGGGTTCAGAGACTGTTCATTTCGTGCTTGTAAAGTTCTTTGCTGGACAGGTATTTAAAGTTAGAGGTCATGTATGATAGTTCTGCCATTGGTGCTGGGTATTTTGCTGTATAACAAGGTTAGAATTCCATCCCCAGCTTAAGGTTTATCTTCACTTGTAAGGCCCCCATTTGGTGCAACTTATCGGGGCTATTTATAGTCTTTTGTATTTTGAAAATTTGTGTTACAAGTGTTCAACTCAATTTTTTAATTATAACTGGTGATAAAATACCGGTCACGGAATCCACTCTTAAAGAGTAGAATTGTGTTGGGTGTGATCTTAATTTGTTAAGGGTTTCTGAAACGAGCTGTAAACTTAAGCGTTTTGAGCAATTCTTCTTGCTTGGACTGACCTGATACGCTTGGTTAGCGGGTAATTGTTTATATCTGCAGGAATGGGTTCAAAGGGACAATGCCTTAGGTTGTGTTTGGAGTATGGATTTTCGTAGGGATTTAAAAAGAGAAATGAAAAATGTGTGTAAAATATAATTATATTTTATGTATATATTTTTTTTCCCTTTTTTAAATCTTTACCTGAATCCATGTTCCAAAAATAACTTTAAAGAAGTTTCTCGATATTTATATTTAAAAAAAGAAGAAAAGAAAGTATGATTATACTTGAGCATATGGCAGGTGTCGCTTATACAAGAGAGTGAAAGTTATCATACAAGATGGAAAATGTTAAAATTCACAGTTTTGATGGTTGTTTTCACATGACGGCTGAATGCAGTGAAAATAGGTGTGAAATTATGTGCAGTCAAAATAGTTGTAAAATAGTTGTGAATTTAGTAAATCTCTGATTTCAGTCAAGTCAAAATATGGTGTCCCTTCCCCAAGTGTTTTTTGACTGGAATGATGTGGTTAATGTTGTTTGAAACTTTAAAGTCGTGTGATGGGTTTTTTCTGAATAATGTGTTCTGACGTCTAATTGCATATTTTAGTAAAATTACATTTGATTTTTTTGACATAATTATATTGAGCACTTTAAGATTTTAACTTATATTATAATTAATTATCTTTTAATCAGTAATTTATTAATCATATAGATATCTTTACATTATATGCATTAATTTTAATACTTTAAACCTTATTAAAAGGAATATTGATATTATTATATCAAAATTATAAAATTATTTATATTTTTTCTAAATCTATATATATATATATATATATTTTTGAGGGGGGTGTGTGCGTGTTAAATTCACTTCTCACTTGTCAAATACATTTTCTTGACTTGAGCACGTGAACCTGATTTTCTTGAACACCACCAATCAGATTAGTGGAGAGCCATGTGAGAAATCTTTTATGGTGAGATAATCATGTGGTGTTAGAAAATTTTACAAGGAGAATAATGTTAGAAAAAGTTTGGAAACCTAGACAACATCATCAAGATTATTTTGGGTTAGTTATTCGGTGGAGATTAATTTGTATATCGTGAGATCTATATATAAAATAAATCTGAACTACAAGATGATAAGATTAATTTGTGTATTGTGAGATCTATATATAAAATAAATTTGAACTAAAAGATGATAATTTTAGATAATTTCTAAGTATTCCACCCTGGTTCCGGGCTAATTTCAATAAAGCGATGCTAACGCAGTGACCCAGGGAACTCGCTCTTCTTCTCAACCTGTTCGATTGAAGCTAGCTATAAAGCGCACTTTTTCTATGCTTTGTTTACTATAGAGGCTCGAGAGACCTCAACAACTTGACCCTATTAACAGACTATAAGGTGTTAAACTTCAAAGGTTGGAGAAAGACTCTTTACAAACGGATAGGAGTATTTTGCAAGTGCACCAATGTCCCAGAGGAAGGAAAATACGAGTCAAGGCGAGGGCATGACATACCTTTATGTAAGAGGAAGAAGCATTTGTGTTCATAGTATTGCTAATAATGTTAACCCGTCTTTCTTAGATAGTTGAGAGACAAATATGATCTATTTAGATCATTTCTAATTCTTCACTAATTTTTTCGTCTAATCTAATTTTAAATTTGAGTAAAAAATTTAATTTGACGAGGAAGAACCAACTATATTGAAAGGGTAAAAGAGATAATAAAGCAATAGAAGGGGAAAATACCCAATTACAAGGAAGACACCTCCCTAAACAAGCTTGTGCTACCTAGTGAGCCACCTCATTAGCTTTCATAGAACACGATGAAAAAGACAGAGAAGTGTGCCTAGCCATAGATTGAATATCTGCAATAATAGAGCTGCACTCCCAAGGTGGTGCATCCTCAGAGACACACAATTGGATAACCTGCTTGTTATCCGCTTCAATTTCCACCATGGTCACATTCAGAGAGGAAACCATAAGAGAGACAAGTCTAATAACGACCAAAGCCTCTCATTGGGTTGTTGAAGAAACAGCTACCACACGAACCATACTATCCACAAGGCTTCCATGAGTATCTCGCAGGATCACTGCAATAGCTCCTCTAGAAGACCTCGGATTAACCGCCACATCACAATTAATTTTAAACAAACCAGAAGCTGGAGGTCTCCACCTAGAAGACTCCTCACCCCTATGTCCAGAATTAGCACTGAAAGAAAGAGGGAATGACAACTGGGCTGCACTGAATTCTGCCTCATCTCTACGCGCCTTAGCTACCACACACATTGGGTCCACAGAGATTTGGTTGAAAATAAAATCATTCCTTGCCTTCCATATATGCCAACAGAGCCACGCAACCGGACAGATCATCAATTTACAAAGCTCAACATCCTTGATGCATTCTTGAATCTCGCTAAACCATTTTTGAAAAGATTGAATTTGATGAAATTCAATATGAAGGCCCAAACCACTCCTAAACCAAGCTGCTTTAGTCCATGCACACCCAAACAATAAATGCTTTATAGACTCTCAACATTGTGAACAAATTTGACATTTATCTGTCGGAGAGCACCGCCGAGAGTAGAGATTTTGTTTGGTTGCCAAGAGATTATTGGAAACACGCCAAAGGAAATGCCTCAGTTTTGGTGGAATGTTAAGACTCCAAATAAATTTCCAGTCTTGGTCCGACCATTTAAAAGATGAAGAAGGTAGAGCTTGAAGAGGGGTAGCGCCCTGATTCCGAGCACATTGATACCCAGATTTAACAGTGTAGGCTCTCTTAGGATTGAAGTGTTAAACCAATTGATCATCGTTGTCTTCTACAGAAACATGAATTGTCAAGATAGCCTCGCTTTCTGCTTTGGAGACTAAATTCCTTTCAAATGGTCCCAATCTTTCTAGGAGGGGTCAACAACATCGCTAACGCAGGCAATCGAATTACCCACAGCCCTTCTAGATGCAGTCTTAAAATCAGGAGCTATCGGTAACCATTTGTCATCTTAGAAATGAATCAAATTGCCATTGTGGACTTGCCACCTCAACCCATCATTTAACACCTCTCGACCCTGAAGAATGCTCGGCCAAGCCCATAAAGGTCGAGCCCCTTTTGAAACATGCATAAAATCTGAATATGGGAAATAAATTCCCTTCATAAACTGTGCAAAAATAGATTGAGGGAATTTAACAAGCCTCCACCCTTGTCGCACAAGCAAGGCCTTGTTGAACGATTGAAAGTCTTGGAAACCTAGGCCCTCTTTACTCTTTGAATTGGTTATTTTCCCCCAACATGCCAATGAATGCTGCCTTCGTCGGGGTTCCCTTTCCACCAAAAGTTGCGGATATAAGCATTGAGCTTGTCACAGAATTTCTTTGGGAACATAAAACAAGCCATGGCATACGATGGGACAGCTTGTGCAACGGATTTGATGAGAGTTTCCCTTCTCGCGTGTGACAACAAGTGTGCCTTCCACCCACTTAGCTTAGATAACATCTTCTCAATTAGGAAACTGTACACCTCTAATTTTGATCGGCCCCAACATGATGACAATCCCAGATATTTGGCTCTAGATTTCACATGTGCTACACCCAACAAATCCTTGAACTGCTTTTGGCAAATCAGATCCTTATTTGCTGAAAATTGAACGTCTGCTTTCTGAAAATTCACTAATTGGCCAGAGGCATCCCTGTAGAGCTTTAGCAACCTAAGCACCTCATAGCATTGCCCCTCTTCGGCTTTGAAAAATAACAACTTGTGCGAATCGAATACCGCACTAGATGAAAGTGGATCGGAGCTCCGCACTCGATTGGACTATCCAGGAATTGAGGCCCTGCAACAAGGAACACCGTAAGAGCTGCCCGGCCGGGGTTTGCCGGATAACCCCTCCGGTGTGAGAATGAGTAATCGGAGAAGAAGTAAAGTGCCCTCTAAGTGTAGAGAGTTAAGTTTTAGTAAGTAGGGTTCAGCTTAGATCAGTTACTTTCAATGTGAAGTCAGTGTAGTTTATATAGAACTCCTTGCTTGTTGCCCAAGATGGTTTTATGGAGTTCTGGTGCTACCAAGTTTCCTTTTAGCAGCCCAAGGTGGGGGACCACAAGGTTGTTGACAATGAATGCACATACTCATTGTAACCATGCTGATAACATACCGCATTCCCTTGATCAACTAATTCCGTGATTCTAGGGGGAGGGGACCAGTTGAGGTGACAACTTGCACATGCATATACTCACAGCTTCCACGTTTATCTGAGAGGTTCCCTCAGCTCGGTACCATTGTGCCTTGGCTCGGCCCTTTGTGAGACTATTGTAGAGATGGGCTGGCCCATTCGGATATCTTTGCATGGACTCGGCCCACTTTGGTTTTGATGATGGGTTCGGCCCATCAGTTTGGCTCATAGATTGAGTCCTGCAGCTCGACCCAGCCCAGTATCGTGGTTGGACTGTCCTTTCTACTGCGAGTTGGGCCTAAGTGCTTGAGGACTTGGGTAGACTATTGGTAATGGAGTTGGGCTTAGTTGGCTCTCCCACACGTTCATCTGACCCATTTGGATTTAGGTTTAGAAGATTGGATCGGCCCAAGGCTTGGATCCGACCCATTTCATATTTAGCCCATTTATTTGCCCCATAGCTCTCGCCAAGGTTCCCCTTGGGGGGAGCTATTGTTCTGTACTTCAAGCGTCGCGTCGCGTCGGATCTGCCCCAGTTCGGCCTTGGTGACAGTTCAATCCTGACACACACCCCCTGCATGTGTCCTTTCATGGTCATACGTGGCGGCATGGTATTAGTGCGCAGAGATAGTGCGCCGATTCTATACCGATGGTCATGCTTCGTGTACCTTCACGCCGGCTGGTGCAATAAATGCTCTGGAGCTATCAATCCAAACCCCTTCGTCTGTTTTCAATCTTTTAGAGAGTTCAAAACCCTTTCCGTTCCTCTAAGCCAGTCTCGTCGGTGCTCTGTCCAGACGTTCCGTTGTCGTTCTCGTTTCAGCGCCGCCTGCTTGCCACTGCTGTTTTGGTCTCTGTAAGTTCCCCTATGACTCTTCTTTTCCTGTCTTTTTCTATTTTGATCGTCTTGTTTGGCCCTTGCGCCATTGTCTTCGGTATCTGGTTTTACTTTCTACCTAGTCTGAGTTTTGTTTTCGTCCCATTAGGTCTGTTTAATGGGGAAGTTTTGATCATTAGTTGATACCCCTGAGGCTATGGCCATGTTTCACCGAGACTACGGCATCTCTGATGATGTGACCCTTTCGTTGGCGAAGGTTGACGCTAAGCGCATAGGCATTAGGAGTACTACTGCATTCCTAGTTGCGGCCATTGTTGAGGGAGGGGTTCGATTTCCCCTCGACCCTTTGTTGCATCGGTTCTTACACCAAGTTCAACTTACCCCTATGCAGGTATCTGTTAATTTGTTCCGAGTCGTCTGCGGTGTGTTCGCTCTTAACAAACAGTTGGGTTTGAATCTTGACATCTGGGACATTTTGGGTTGCTACACTCTTTCACACAACAAGGATCATAGCACGTACTACTTTCGTGTTCGTTCGATTGATTGTCATCTGGTGACTGGTTTTCCTGATTCAGACAAACATAATGATGATTTTCTGCAAGTCGGTGGTAATTGGGAGTTCCCTGCTGGGACTGAGTTCCAATTCGAGTGGATGCCCCAGAAGGATGGCTACCCAGGTTCGAGTCCTTCATTCTAGTATCTTCTGTGTTTCTTGCCTTGTTTTGAATGTTGCTCTAATGTTGCCTTTCTTTTCTACAGAGGCTTCCCGTTTTCAGCGCAGGCTGAACCGGGAGAACACTAAGGCCATCAAAGCCGTTTTGAGGTACAAGAAGAGGTCTGCGCCCGAGCTATTGGATTACCAAGCGACTTATCGTTCCACCATTCCGAAGAAAGCGAGGCTTGCCTCATCTCTTCTAGATTTTGACACTGAGACTGATACATCCCTTACCCCTCTGGTTACGAATCGCCGTCGAAGCCAGGGTGTGCCATCTGAGAGGACGCCTTCTCCTACCCCCAGTTTCGCAGGGGGTGGGTCTATGTCGAAAAGGAGAGTGCTAGTGGATTTGGAGGAGAAGGCTTTTGGCTCCTCTGATGCTTTGGAGGCTTCTTCAGTGAAGGCCGAAATGAAGAGCCTCATAGATATGAAATTAGAGGTAGGAGCTTCTGGAACTCATGCTACTGTTGCTGAACCCTCTGCTTCGATTGCTGCAAGAGCAAAGAAGAGGAGGAGGGAGACTGGCGAGGCGGTAGTTGGAGAAGCTTCTGAAGATCCTATTGAGGATGAGTCGTTTGAGAAGTGGGAGCCGCCAATGTTGCATCAAGGCAGACCCATTTCTACCTCTAATTTGGTTGTTACTTCCAAAGACTTTGCTTTTGACCTGACCAAGACCTTGTTAATGCCAGTGGACATGGCCGATCATAACGGGCCTCGCGATATTCCAGTTCTAAAGGGGACCCTTCAGATGATGACTGCTGTAAGTGTGTTATTGTTGTTGTTGTTTTTTTTTTTGTTGGTGTTATGCTACTATTTTCTTTCCTTTAATACTTTGCTATCCATCGTAGTGTATTCAGAGGATGCACATGTCAATCGCCAGAGTGGAGGAACTGGAGAAGGTCGTATTACAGGCCGCTATGAATGCTGAGAGACTGACAGTGAGCCTGGAGGTCGAGAAAGAAGGACGCAGAACTATTGAGAGAGAGGCGTTCCATCTGAGCCAGGTTGTTACCTCGACTGAAAGGTTAAAGGAAGTTTCCATTGGGGTACAGGTCCAACTTGAAGGGAAAGTGGCAAAGCTGGAGGCTGTTATTGCGGTGATGGCCGCTGAATGTTCTGCGTTGGAGGCTAAGTATTGGCAGTAAGGTTGGGATGAGGCTGGGGCTGCTTACAAAGAAGAGGTGTTGGTGTTGCGGGATAAGCTCTTTCTGAAGGGTTGGTCAAGTGCTCTGGCTGCTGCCCAGGTTCCTGAAGGGTCTCCCTTGTTTCAGGATGTCCCTGTTCCCTCGAGGTCCTTGGGTCCAAAGACTGCTGCTACCCCTGCAATTCTTCCGGCTAAGGTTTCCCCGGAAACTGATTCTGCAATCAAGACTCAGGAGAGTGATGTTGCCAATGAGGCAGTGAACGTTGAAGGGGGTGGAACCCTGGAGACTGAAGCCGTGGGAGATGTGGTTAAGGAAGCTTCTACTTCTCAAGAAGTTAGAGTTGCCTCTACTTTTCCTCCCCAAGATGGCCTGGACAAGATTGTGGACGCTGCACTTGAGATTTCTTCTGTTGATGAAAGCTAAAGTCTTCTTTGGAATGATTCGAAGTTTTTGCTTTTTCTTACTTTATTTTGTTTTCACGTTTCTGATGTACTGCAGCTTGGTCTTCCTGACTAGTTGTCCCCTCAAGGTTGCTAAGACAATTTTCTTCTTTTTTGTTGCTGTTTGTGAGGCCAGCTGTGCCGTTGTTGGATGATGGAATTTTCTTTTTGATTTTGCGATTTGATACTTTTTTGCTTTCATGTCTGAATGTTATCTGTACTGTTTGCCTGGCCGAGCACTGTTGGGACCTTAGGGCCGAATAGATGCTCGGTCTGGTTAACGAATATGTTGCATGGCTGTGCTTGGTTTTGTAATGAAAGAAGAGGGTCTTACTTAGGTCCAACTTGGTTTGAAAACAATTGTTTGCCCCCACCTGGAGCTAAGTAAGATCGGTACTGAAGACTGTGCAGAATTGCTTAAGTCTGTTGCAACTTTGATAGCATAAGTGCATTTGAATGGGATAAAGGTATAAAAGGTGTCTTACTCAGGTCCAGATTGGTTTGAAAAAATAATTGTTTGCCCCCACCTGGAGTTGAGTAAGACTAGTGCTGGAAGTTTGCTTCTGATAGAGTTTAGCCAAGTTTCTTCCAACTCTGTTTGTATGCAGCAATACTGAAGTGTTGATGTGACGATACTTAAGAAATTCTGTGGACTCAAAGATGTTTACTTAAAATATGTTAGTGCAGTTTCCACCAAGCAATTCCACTTGGCTAAAGTCCAATTTAGTTGCCAAACACAATTTCACCAAGCAATTCCACTTGGCATGTTCTAGTGCTAACTAAAATTAAATTCCGTTCAGTCGTTCTGAAACTAAGTCCGTTTGGGTTAAGACCAAAGCTAAGTTCGTTTGATAAATATCAAAGCTAATTCCGTTTGATAAACATCAAAGCTATTTCCATTTGGTGAACACCAAAGCTGATTACAAAAATTTGATAAATTTGAGATAAGTGGGGAGGCATTTGCATTGGTCAAAAGATAAATGTCTTTACAAACTGATAGAGAAGTTGGGGGATAATTCTATTGATAGTATTTCTTGAGATTTGCTACATTCCAAGGCCGAGGTATGGCTCTGCCTTTGAGATCCTCTAGGTAGTAAGCTCCATTTTCAGCAACAACTGTGACTTTGTACGGACCTCCCCAGTTAGGCCCAAGTTTTCTTTCGTCAGGCACCCTTTTGTGATCCATAACTTTCCTCAAAACCAGTTCTCTAGGTGTGAATTGCCTTGGGAAAACTTTTTGGTTGAAACTTTTGATGAGTTGTTGCTGATATGCTACAAGTCTGATCAGTACTGCTTCTCTTCATCCTTCTGCCATATCCAGTGCTTGTGCAATAGCTTCCTCATTACTTGTGCTTTCAAACAGTTCAGATCGGAAGGTTTGGAGACTAACTTCGAGTAGGATAATGGCCTCCATTCCATAAGTTAGGGAGTGAGGTGTTTCCCCCGTTGAGCGCCGTGCTGTGGTTCGGTAAGCCCATAGCACGTGGGGTAACTCTTCAACCCATTTTCCTTTTGCATGTTCGAGCCGTTTCTTTACTCCATTGATGATGGTTTTGTTCGACGCTTTTGCCTGCCCATTACTTTGTGGGTAGCCTGGAGAAGAGTTCCGATATTCGATTATGAGGTCAGCACAAAACTTTCTGAAGATCTTTCCATCAAACTGTGTTCCATTATCTGCAATCAGTACCCGCGGGATGCCAAAACGGACCACGACGTTCCTCATGACAAACCGCTTTGTGTCCGCTTCTTTGATACTCACTAGTGCTTCGACTTCAACCCACTTAGTGAAATAGTCGGTTGTAACGATGAAGAATCGCCTGTTCCTAGTGCCTCGTGCCAACGGTCTGACAATATCCAAACCCCATTGGGCAAAGGGCCATGGGCTGGTGAGTGGAGTGAGAGTTTTGGCTAGCTGATGAATTAGTGGAGCAAACCTCTGACATTTATCGCACTTCTGAACGTACTACTGTGCATCTTGTTGCATCCGTGGCCACCAGTACCCATGAGTGAGGGCTCGGTGTGCCAGTGACCTTCCACCAATGTGGCATCCACAAATCCCATCATGAATTTTGTAAAGAACATTTTCGACCAGATTTGGATGCACACATAAAAGATAAGGACCGAGATAGGAACGTCTGTATAGTTTCCTAGATGGTGAGACCCAGAACCGAGCTGACCTATGTCAGATTTTGTTGGCTTCTTTTTTATCTTTGGGGAGAGTGCCAGATTTCAGAAATCCATCTAGCTTGGCTCTAGGTTGCTGCAGAGGACTGGAGATGTAATGCTTGGTTCTGGCACGAACTCAACTCAAACTTTTCTAGTATCTTTGGCATTTACTGATGAGCCGAGGCAAGCTAGAGCATCAACATGGTTGTTTCTGTCCCGATTGATTCGTTCCACTCGTATGGATTTGAGCAGATCCTTGGTCTTGCCTGCATACATAGCCATTCTTTCATCTCGTGCTTCATAGACCCCAGAAAGCTGGTTTACCACCAATTGAGAATCGTTGAAAACAAGAAGTTGCTCTGCACTGAAGTGTTCGGCACTACGTAAACCAGCCAACAGTGCTTCGTATTCTGCCTCATTGTTAGAAGCCTTCCAGCCAAGCCTAAGAGCTTGCTTCCAAATAAACCCTTCTGGTGACATAAGTACTACCCCTGCTCCCGAGCCTCGGTTATTGGATGATTTGTCGACATAGAGCCGCCAGTTGTTTCCAATAAAGAGTTTTCATGCTTTTGATACGCATTGCTTTCCCAGTTCGGTGGTGCGTGGTGCCTGTGCCGAACTGCAGTTCTCAGGCTTGGTACTCTGGGTGGGAGCGAATTTTGCGACGAAATCTGCCAAGACCTGGGCCTTGATTGCTATCCTGGGTTGATATCGAATGTCAAACTCACCAAGTTCTACTGCCCATTTTGCTGTTCGGCCGGAGAAATCAGCTCGGCTGAAAACGGATCTGAGGGGGAATTCAGTGAGGACATTGATGGTATGCCCCTGGAAGTAATGTTGTAACTTTCTTGAGGCGAAAAACAATGCTTAAACTAACTTTTCCAAGGGTAGATACTGTGTCTTGGCATCTAGTAGAGTCTTGCTAACATAGTATACTGGCCTCTATTCCTTGTTAACTTCTCGAATCAATACCGTGCTTATGGCGTGATCCCAGACTGCTAGATATAAGTACAGCTTTTCCCCTGGTTTTGGAGTGGACAGAAGAGATGGTGTACTAAGGTATCTTTTGAGACTTTGCAATGCTTCGGTACACTCAGGACTCCATTCAAATGCTGCCTTTTTTCTTAGTAGCTGGAAGAAGGGCTTCATCCAATTTGAAGACTTGTTGATGAACCGATTCAGGGCAGCTGCCATTCCGGCTAACTTCTGTAGCTTTTTAGCCTTTGTTGGTACTTCAAGCTCTTGTATTGCTTTGATTTGATCCGGATTTTTCTCGATTCCTCTGTGAGTAACCATGTACCCCAAGAACTTCCTTGTTCCTACCCTGAAAGCGCATTTTGAGGCATTAAGGCGAAGCTGATGGTTTTTCAGGATACAAAAACTTCTCTTAAGTCTGCAAGGTGGTTTGTAGCGAGCTTGCTTTTTACTACCATATCATCTATATAAGGTTCCATGGCTTTTCTGAGTTGGTCCTTGAACATTTGAGTGATCGTTCGCTAGTAGGTTGCCCCGGCGTTCTTGAGGTCGAACGGCATTACTTTGTAGCAATAAGTGCCTCTTAGAGTGATAAACGTTGTCTTCTCCTGATCTGGGTTGAACAGTGGTATTTGGTGATAACTGCTATAAGCGTCCATAAAGCTCATACGCTCATGCCCTGCTGTTGAATCTACTAGTTGATCGATGTGAGGTAGAGGAAAACTGTCATTGGGACAAGCTCTGTTCAGGCAGGTGAAGTCAACGCAGACTCTCCATTTTCTGTTCTTCTTTTTGACTACAATTGTGTTGGACAGCCATTGTGGGTACTGAACTTCTCTAATCGTTCCCGATGCTAGGAGTTTTTCGACTTCGGCAATTACCGCTTCAGTGTGCTTAACTGAGGATCTCCAACTTTTCTGCACGACAGGCTGAGTGGAGGGGTTGATGTTGAGTTTGTGGCAAGCAAATTCTGGGTTCAACCCTGGAGTATCATACGCTGACCATGCAAATACCTTCATATTTTTCCTCAGCAATTCTAACAGCTGAAGTTTTCATCAGCGCCTAGTGAGGTACCGATAAAGAAGTACTTTTCTAGATCATCCTCTTTTACCAGGACTTTCTCCAAATCCTCTACTATCTTTTCCTCTGGGGATCCCCCTATATCTTCCAAGACTGGCTATTCGGCCACTTCCACTGTCTGCACCCGGTTGCAAAGTTGTTTTGCCTTCATTGCTGCCATGAAACAATGTTTGGACGTAACTTGGTCCCTTGAGATTTGCTCTGATCCATGTTCCGTTGGGAAATAGATGAGTTGGTGGTAGGTTGAAGGGACCGCTTCTATTTGGTGAATCCATGGACGGTCGAGTATGGCGTTGTAAGGAGAAGGTGTATTAATAACTAAAAACTCTATCTGGAGGGTTTCGTTCCAGCCACAACCGGCAACACTATCCTGCCAAGTGGCCGTTCTGACTGTGAATTGAAGCCGACTAATGGAGCTGCCGCTGGGGTGAGGTGCTGCTCAGAGAAACTGAGCTTTCTGAACAAGTCGTAATACAATATGTCTGCTGCACTGCCTTGATCTACCAGGACTCGTTTTACGTCAAATCATTTCCCAATTCCCACAGTTATAATCAACGCATCAGTATGTGGCTGTTGAATGCCTTCTAAATCCTTTCTAGTAAACGAAATAGTGCACAAGAGGGACTTGGGTACTGTGTGTACCTTTTTCGATGCGGGCTCTACTGACATGACCTGCTGAATTTGTATAGCCCTTAGTAATTTCTTCTTTTAGTGCCTTTTCGCGCTCTTGGGTCATTGTTCCATGGATCACATTTATTACCAGCCGAGGTGGGAGCTCGATGTTCAGTTCTAGTGGTGGGTTCCCCTGTTCGGCCACCGCTTTATCCTGATCAACGTAGTCTCGGAGGTGTCCAGTTGCTACCAGGTCTTCCAGGTGTTGCTTCAGTGCTCTGCAATTCTGAGTCATATGCCCCCTGTCTTGATGATAGGTGCATCTGAGCTTCTGATTACACCGAGTTGGATCTCTCAACATTTTCGGCGGCCAAATAAAGAAGGGCTCTCTCTTGATCTTTTCCAAAATGCGATAGATTGGTTCTTTGAATACGGTTACGACTGCTTCGTGAGATTTGGACTTATCCACTTCATTCATCGTGAGTCTCCGGTGTTCCCCTCGGTCCGTTCTCTTCTTGTGTTGAGCTGTTTGTTTTGTTGATGCTACCTCGAAAGGGATCTGGTCGTCTTCGAGGCGAGCGTACTGCTCAATCCTAGCACGCAAATCTTTCACTGCTATGGCCGGGCGCTTGGTAAGTGATTGTCTCAACTTACTTTCCGGGCGCAGACCATGTTTGAAAGACATAATAGACATCTGCTCATTGCAAACGTTTTCCTCCAGGTCATTGTACTCTTCCCAATACCTCCTAGCATAATTGCGCAGCGTTTCTTCCTGTTCCTTTCGGAGACCGAACAGTGTATCTAGCTCTTTCGGGATCTTAGTGTTGGAGACGAACCTATCTAAGAACTCTTCGGAGAGTTGTTTCCAGTCATAAATTGATCCAGCGGGGAGTCAATCGAACCATCGAAGTCTGGATTCTCCCAAGCTGGACATGAAGACTTTGCACATCAGTACTTCGTCTCGGCTCCATAGGGACATCATCTGTCTATAATGGCTGATGTGCGTCAATGGGTCTGACTTCCCATCGTACGACGTGAACTTTGGCGGGGTGAATTTCTTGGGAGGTCTCATGGCCTCGATTTCTAGGGAGAATGGAGAGGAGACAAGCCTATCCAACGCTCGGTGCTCTCTCTGGTGGATGTTACGGTCTAGATGATCTCGACATTGCTCATTCTGCTTGTTGCCAATCAGCCAAGTACGAAGGTCTTGAGGAGGGTACTCAGTCTGCTGGCTAACCGTCTTCTGCCTCTTAGCCCTTTTCCGGCATGAGCCGCGGGTGTGGCTGCTCGCCGCCTCACTTTGTACCAGGATTGGCTGGCTCTGCTGCCCAGACTCATTTTTGGGGATCTTCTTTATTGGTGGTTCTCTGGACGAGCTTCTCTGTCGTAGGCGAGAGGGCTCTACGTCAGTCCTCTTCTCTGTCGGATCATCCAGAACCCTTTTAAGTTACGTTTTCAGCTCTTGTATCTCCATCCCCATGGAGTCTATGATTTGATCTCTGTAATCCTTTTCCAAAAGAAAAAAAGTGATGAGAAGAACCTCCAGTGAAGGGCAATCAATGCTCAACAGATTTGGGGGTTCAGTTATTGTTTTCGGTTTGTACTTCTAAGACTGTTGGGAGTGCCAAGCCTTTGTTCTTTGTCTTCTCTGTCTGTGGAGTATGTCTCGAAGGTGGGATGTCCTCAATCCCTATCGTCGGAATTGAGTGCAGAGCTCAGAGACAAATCGTCCACGCTCACCGCACCAATTGTGTGAACCGAATACCGTACTAGATGAAAGTGGATCGGAGCTCCGCACTCTACTAGACTATCCAGGAATTGAGGCCCTGCAGCAAGGAACACTGTAAGAGCTGCTCGACCGGGATTTGCCGGATAACCCCTCCGGTGTGAGAATGAGTAATCGGAGAAGAAGTAAAGTGCCCTATAAGTGTAGAGAGTTAAGTTTTAGTAAGTAGGGTTCAGCTTAGATCAGTTATCTTCAATGTGAAGTCAGTGTAGTTTATATAGAACTCCTTGCTTGTTGCCCAAGATGGTTTCATGGAGCTCTGGTGCTGCCAAGTTTCCTTTTAGCATTGCCCAAGGTAGGGGACCACAAGGTTGTTGACAATGAATGCACATACTCATTGTAACGATGTTGATAACATACCGCATTCCCTTGATCAACTAATTCCATGATTCTAGGGGGAGGGGACCAGCTGAGGTGACAACTTGCACATGCATATACTCGCAGCTTCTATGTTTCTCTGAGAGGTTGTCTCAGCTTGGTACCGTTGTACCTTGGCTCGGCCTTTTGTGAGACTATTGTAGAGATGGCTGGCCCATTCGGATATCTTTGCATGGACTCGGCCCACTTTGGTTCTGATGATGGGTTCGGCCCATAGATTGAGTCCTGCAGCTCGGCCCAGTCCAGTATCGCGGCTGGACTGTCCTTTCCACTGCAAGTTGGGCCCAAGTGCTTGAGGACTTGGGTGGACTATTGGTAATGGGGTTAGGCTTAGTTGGCTTGCCCACACGTTCATCTGACCCATTTGGATTTGGGTTTAGAAGATTGGACCGGCCCAAGGCTTGGATCCGACCCATTTCATATTTAGCCCCTTCACAACTCATCATCGGCAAAGAGAAGGTGAGATAAAACTAGACATGTGTGTTTAATCTTAAGGCCCGACAGACGATTGTTATGGACACTTTTAGAAATCAATCTGGACAACATTTCTATCACCAAGAGAAACAAGGATGGAGATAATGGGTCACCTTGTCGGAGACTCCTTGCAGGTGTAAAGCTCATTCTCTTTGCCCCGTTAACAACAACTGAGAAGGTCACAGTAGTAACACATTCCATAACCCATTGTACCTACCGTTGCCCAAAACCCAATTTTGTTAAAATTGCTTGGAGAAAAGGCCATTGAACTTTGTCATATGCCTTGTTGAAGTCTAATTTCAAGGCCAAATCTGAAATCTTGCCTTCCTAAGTTTCAGAGCATGAAAGGCTTCATGTGCAACAATAATGTTATCTTGGAGGCACGAAAGCTGACTAAGTAGGAGACACAATTGATTGGTCTGATCTGGGAAAGAGTGTCAAGAGCATTAACTTTAGGAATCAACACCAAGTTGGTTTGGTTCATTTCTTTAAGTAGAGAACCACTTCAGAAAAGATCCTTCACCGCTAAGCATATATCGCCACCCACCACATCTCAAAATTTTTGGTAGAAGAAACCAGGAAACCCATCGGGGCCTGGCCTTCAAAGCTCCAAGTTGGAAAGCCGTCTCTTTGATTTCTAAATCTATAACCTTTAGATGAGCTGAGTGTTCATTATTTTTGAGATAACTTGGTCAAGCACTTCCAGTACTTCATCAATTCTACTTGGGGACTCACTATTGTACAACTGACTAAAATAGTTGAAAAGATGATTATCAATGTCCAAGTCATTTGAAAGCCACTCCCCCTCCTCATTCTTTAACTTGACCAATTGATTTCGTTGTTGCCGTTTGTGATTTGTCGCATGAAAAAATGCAAATTTTTATGCCCGAAGTTAAGCCAATTAATTCTTGATTGAAGGAGAAACATTTCCTCTCTAAGCAACAAAGTCTCCACTTCCAACTTCACATGACTCTGAGCCATTGAGTTTTCTATAGAAGGAAGTTGCCCTTGCAAGATTGAGAGTTGGCAGTGTAACAAGTCTAGTTGAATCTTGTTATTCCTGAACTCTTTCTTACTCCCATGACTGAAGATTTTTCTGACAACTCTTCATTTTTTGGACTAACTAGACCACAAGAGGCCCTGTTGGTATGGAACCCCAAGATGATTGAATAATCTGTGCACACCCAGGATTAGTCACCCACATAGACTCAAACTTGAAGACTTTAGGAGTTCTTTTGGGGGATACACAACAATTTATGATAATTGGGTAGTGATCCGAACCCAAGCATAAGTCATGATGAACCTGAGTATTAGGAAACATATTACGCCAATCCACCATAGCCAACACATGATCCAAGTGCTCCCGAACATTATCGCTTCCAATCTGGTTGTTGGACCAAGTATAGGAGTTTCCTTTAAACTCAAGATCAATTAAATCACAACTCGAAATCTTTTCTTGAAAATCGGCTAGTTGTGATCAGTTATATTCATTCCCTCACTGCTTTTCCCATATTGAAGCCACTTGATTTAAGTTCCACCACAACCAGCCAAGGATATTGAATTGCCCATATATCAAGTAATTCCAGAACTCTTTTCTAGCATGTCTTTAAGGAGGAGCACAGACAAAAGAGGTCGCCTAAGGACAATTATCAGCACTAGACATAACACATCGAATAATATTTTTAGATTTCCATCGAACATCCACAAATAATTCATCAGTCCACCAAAGCGCTAACCTACCTGAAAGTCCTTCAAGATCAACATAACATACATGAGAAAAATGGAGTATATGATGAATTAGCTCCAATTTCGCAACTTTATTCTTTGTTTCCATTAAAAAGACCATTGCGGGACGATGGGTTATACATAACCCTCATAAATCTGGATTGTCAGAGGACGTCGCAACCCCTGACAGTTCTAGTTGATCATCAATATAAATCTTGTGGCTGATTAGGGTCAGCCACCGCCCTCAACTGGGTTCGAATATCATCATTAACAACTAGAAAAGTGCTCAACATTTGCGAACAACAATCTTTAATATTAGTAGAAATAAGACTCACTTGAACTGAACAAAACGGAGTTTCCGTCAATTTTGGTTCCTTCGCCTCCACCGCAACCTCAAACAACTGATGTTTTTTAGGCCGTTCCATTCTTCGAGGAGGCGTCTTACTTTGTTTATACCTACCCTCCTCAGCACAACAATTACCCCTCACAAATTGGATGTCAATCTTCTAATCGTTCACTATTGGAGCTGCTTCTATAAATAACTTGAAGTGATAAAGACGTTCAGAACTTTCAATGGCCTCCTTAGAAGCTTTCCTTTTAAGGGATAAGTCCATGAAGACTTTATAAATGCTTAGATCCAGCTGAGTGATTTTGGACTTTAATTGGCGTGGGCTGCTCAAACTTTAGACGTCCTCCAAACCCACTAACTTTGGGGAGATGGAGAGAGAGTGTAAGATTTGGGCTTTTAGGGAGAATGAACTATCCATGGGCTCAGTAACAAAATAAGAGGGCCTAGGTAGGCCCGAGGACTCAAGAGAAACAGATGGTGCTTTACGAATATAGGCCCTTGAGCAAGGCCCAGAAAGCTCTCCACCCTTCTTAACAAACCCATTAGCTTGATGCCCAGGCCTAGAAGAATTAATTGTCAAGACGCCTGGCCCAGTGGACATTTCTTGTCATGACCCGCACCCGCCCTTAAAAGTTTGGGTCATAATCGGCCATCAATTCGTAGATTACCAAAGGCCTCAAATGATCATACAGAATATTTATGCTAATGGGGCCATAAACGAAAGCATATAATAAGGAGAAGGCCATTGAGCTATGCCAATCATGAGCAAAATCATGGAGTTAACCACGTAACACAATAATACATATATATGCCCATCAAAAATATAAAAGCCATGGGGAAATTGTACATAGTGTTTACAACCCAAGACCATGAAAGCAAAAACATAATAAGGTCAAAGTGTGGTGTGAGTCAAAACAAAACTCTGTCTCCGAGGCACGACTCGATTGGGTCACAAAAAGGCTTCTGAAGTTGACTCTAGAGGTGTGCTCCATGTTGCTGATCACCTACATGTGCATACATAAAATTGGGTGAGTGAAGCTCAATGAGTTATAATACAGTAAAGCAGTGTAAGTAGATGATCATAAGGTTCTTACAATATCCATAATCATATAAACCAAGCGGCCTTAGGCCCAAGCATATAACAAGCGGCTTCGGGTCCAATCATATTACAAGCGGCCTCAGGCCCATTCATTTAACAAGCGGCCTCGGGCCCAATCATTTAACAAAAGGCCTCGGGCCCAATCATTTATTAAGCATTCTCAGGCCCAATCATTTATCAAGCGGCCTCGGGCCCATCATTTATCAAGCGGCCTCAGGCCCAATTATTTAACAAGTGGCCTCAGGTCCAATCATTTATCAAGTGGTCTCGAGCCCAATTATTTAGCACATGTCATATAATATCAATGAAGTTTCATCATTTCCAATCAATTCATAATGTTGGCACCAATCACCGTTCATGGTTCAAGATACGCAACAAAGAGCATAAATGTACTATATTACTACTCACAGTGCGTTTGGTTTTGCGGCGTTGCCTCCGGCACACGACCTACACAAAAGATGTCACATATATATTCGATAAATCATTTGTTTTAATTTGTACACTTTTCTTTAATTTCTCTCAAGTGTTCAATGCTAATCTTCTCTACATGTGAATCACGTACAAAGCATGTACTAAAGATGTACTTTAAACGGCCCTAAATGTTTATGACTTAAATTAATGTTTCCTACAATAATTTCATATGTTTTTCATTGAACATATCATGTTTACTTATTTAAGATTTAAGGAAACAACAAGAAGCAAAATGAAACTAAATTAGGGTAGGAAATGTCATGAAACGGTTAAAAGAAAGTAAACAACCTTCACTAATTTGAGCATATCTATTTTTATACTTAGAATTTGGATATGAGACAACCACCATTAGAAATTAGACTTCGAGGGCTTGAATTTAGGCTCAAGAATACTTAAAACAGGGTCCGGATGAAAGAGATATGCCTTTTTGAAGTTGAGCTGAAATAGGGGTTCTGCACGTGCGAAAGTTTTCACCGCTTGTGTGTAGGGATGACAATCTAAACTCGACCCGACGGGGACTCGAACCCCCAACCCCAAATTGAGTGGTTATTTCCCGAAAAATACTCCCGACAGGCCGGGGATGATATTTAAAAATAAATCCTCGATGATATTTGGGCCGGAGAAGGGGATACATGTCCCGGCCCCGGCCTCGGCCCCGATCCCGCCCCGTTTAGCCTCGATATAATGTTACTGTTATGCCCAGTTATATATATGTGTGTGTAGGGTTTGTTTGATACACTCAATAAACACATACATACACAACGCTGCTCTCTCTCTCTCTCTCTCTCATTCTCACTCTCACACATGGCTGCCGCTCGTCTCTCACCACCGATCCTCCATCACTGCCACTTGTTCCTCACCATCGATCTTCCATCACCGCCGCTCATCCCTCACCGTCGATCTTCCCTCACCGCCGCTGCATGTAGAGTTTCGCGCCCCTCCCTCTCCTCTCTCTTCTCTCTATGTATATATATATATATATATTTTGAATTTGTTTATGTAATGTATGAATATGGGAAAGAGATGAGTCCATGAATTTGTTGTCGATGCAAGGTTGATATGTTTAATGTGGAATTACACTTGTATCATACTTATATATCATGTTTTTGAGTTGTTTTTACATGAATTTGGGCTTGGAAATGAGTTTAGGAAGTTTGCATCTTTAACCATTTTCAGACTGTCTGATTTTGCCAGACCGCACGAGCGGAACATGAAGAAAAAAAGAGGTTTTCATCTCTCCTTGGGCGTTTGAGCGGCGTTGTTTCCCTGAGAGCGGATTTGGGCCGCACAAGTAGGAATGGCAACGGCCTGGGGCGGGGCCAGGGATCGCAC
Source organism: Camellia japonica (assembly GCA_030407325.1). Taxonomy (NCBI): domain Eukaryota; kingdom Viridiplantae; phylum Streptophyta; class Magnoliopsida; order Ericales; family Theaceae; genus Camellia; species Camellia japonica. Next base: position 90,919,868 of record JAPPVO010000019.1, on the reverse strand, counting down.
TCCCTCCCCGATCCCTAAAGGTGAAATAATCTCCGTCCCCGCCCCGATCCCCGGCGGGGAACCTATCACCCCCCCTCGCCCACGCCCCCGCCCCCGCCCCCTAACGGGGTCGGGTTTTCCCGACCCCGAAATATCCCTGACCTTTCTTTTTTTTTTAAATTTAATCTATTTTCAACAACAATCATCAACAATTTAATTTGTTTTCAACAACAATCATCATCAACAACTTTAAAAAAAAAAAAAAATCTGAAATTGAAAAGGATTGGGCTAAACGCAGATCTGAAATTGAAGAGCAAAGGGCTAAAAACAAATCTGCAAAATAAATAAATAAATAAAACAAAATCACTTAACATATCTATAAACTCAGATATATAAATTTAGAGAAAAAAAAGAAAAAGAAAAAGGTCGAAACAGATATAGATATTGGGTACAACTGCTCGCAATGCATAGAACCTTTGGTTCAGCTTCTCTCGCCGCTGCCTCTCTGCCTCGACGTGATTTAGCGGTTCTTCTCTTCCATTTGCGGGTTTTCGTCCCCGTTTCCGAGGCTTTTTTTCATCAGCCAGGACTGCCAGCTCGTCCTTGACAGAAGCGTCAATATCTGAATGCTCGGACTCAACACTAATTGGACCAGAAATCACACAAGGCCTTGAAGTGGTGCCTTCTGTAAAATCAATTTGCATCCGTGCTGCCTTTTGAGGCTGGTAATGGTTAAGCTGAAACTCATCCCTAACACCATTGACGAGCTCGTGCAGATTGTTTGCCGGCTTCACACTATGGAATTGTGTCCAACCCGGACCATGAAGTCCACTTCGAGTGTTTGGGAATGGAAGCCGATTCCCATTTGTGTATGCTTCCTGTGGCCTCTCCTCACCCTTTCTAAAAGCAAGTTTTTCCCTAGTTTGGGAACGACCTGAGTTCAAATTCTGCCCAAAAATCTTTGCAATCCCATTTGGTCGCTCTCCAACACCTAAATTGGAAAAATGGGCATGTTCACCTTTCTTCTCGCTCACAACTGGAACTGGAACGACTGCCATTGGGTTGGCCTTGACAGTTGATGAAAAAGATGATCTTACTGACAGCACCAACTCTAAGCTTTCGGGTATGGATCTCACTGAACCTAATTCAACTACCCCAAATTCAGTTGGGATCAAAACAATGGTTCGGATACCAGCAGACTTTGCAAGGAACGATCTAACACAATATTCAGATGACAATTTCAACACGTCCGAGAGCCAAACGTGCTTCCCGGACACAAAACATTTCCCCGGACCGCCTTCCCCGCGAGGGAATGAAAAATACATCGATGCTAGAAAGAACATTTCGGTATCAGTCACTCTGTCCAATCCAAATGCATAACTATCCTCATCCGATCCCCCAAACAATGTATGAAGTTTCTGAAGTACCCTCTTCCTCATCCTCTGTTGGGTCTCGTCCTCAAGCCGAAAATTGAGAAATCGGGTAACTTCAGATTCCTCCCCTTCTTTTGGCTCCCTACAAGATCCATCCCCCCATCCTAAAACCAAATCACCGGCTTTGGACCGCGAAATTTGCCAGAAAATCGCGTAGTTCCAACTAAAATAGGCGCTTGGGAGATCCACCAGATTGGAAAGCTTGTTCTGCAAATTATCATCACTCCCTACCGCCATCAACGAGCATTCGGCCGAGACGGGGCTCGACATCANTCAAAGATGGACAAAGCCTCACTGTTAGGAGACGCCATAGCTTACATCACTGAGCTTGAGAAGAAGCTCAAGGTCATGGAATCAGAGATGGAAAATCTGGGGAAACCATCAAGAGAATCACTGGATTTGGAAGCCAACCCAAATTCAGAAAATCAAAACCAAGTTCATAACATCGAAATCCAAACTACTCACGATGAAGTTGTTGTAAGAGTTAGCTGCCCTTTGGATACCCACCCGGTTTCAAGGGTCATCCAAGCATTTGAAGAAGCAAAAATCACTGTTGTCGAGTCAAAAGTTGCCACAGGGAATGACACTGTGTTTCATACATTTGTGATAAAGTCTCAAGGATCCGAACAGATCACGAAGGAAAGTTTGGTTGCAGCATTTTCTTGCGAATCAAATAACTTGCAGCCTCTATCATCTGTTGGGTAATATCAGAATCAATCTTTAACATAGTTTCTAGGAGAAATTTGTTTTGATACACCGCAGTTTCAGCTAGAAGTAGAAAAAATAACTACCTATTGAAGTAGGACTCAATTTTGTGTTTTTGTTTATAGTTATACATATTCTGTTATAGGTACTTTTGCAAGATTAAATTATTAAATTTTATAATTTCAAAACCAACTCTACTATTGTTTCTTGTTTGAAAGCTGATTTTATGCTTTTTGAATTGTTTGTCTGAACTTTTTGAAGGAAGTTTTGGTTACTTGGATTTTAAAATTATTCGGTTATTTTGGAGCACCGATTTGCATCTAAGTTGTTAAATTTGGATCATCAATTGCTTAAACTATTAAGAAATGGGTCAAATCGATCAAATGAACAAGACTTGAACCGCAAACCTCTTCATAGGCATCGAACCCAAAATTAATTGCCAATAAGTGAAAATACTTCTTAGAACTATATGAACATACAAGTCTCTTATACTCGTCTGTATATGCAGTCTTATAACACTATAGAGGTGAACTAAGGGTTGGTTTGGGATGTTCTAAAAAAGTGTACTTTTTGACTTATTGGCTAATGGGTGGTTGGTTGGGTTGATGTGATGTGTTAGAGAAGTGATGTGATTTAAATAAGATGATGTGACTTAAATAGAATAGTGACTTTTTGACTGAAGGATGGAAATGCTAATAACAAAAACAGATCCGGGATAGAGAGACTCAATGAGTAAGATAACCTAAGATCCAACTCTAGGTTCATAAAAAAAATATAATGATATGAGATAGAATTAAACTCAATCTTCGTTTGTGAAGAGCTAAAATAGTTTGTTTTTTGGCTTTTTATTATTTTAGCTCGTTTGGTTTTTGTTTTTAGCTTTTTTTATTTTTGTGAGAAAAAAAGTGTAATGATTATGATTTAGAGTGACATTTTTCTTATTAACTTATGTAATTATTTTTTTTTTTTATTTTTTTAATCAAAAAGCAAAACAAACATAGCTTCAGTTACATTAGAGTCTACATATTAAACTTGCTATGTATGAATGACTTTTTTTTGTTTTTTTTTGGGAAAAGTGTTTTCCAAATTCAAATGTTCCCATTACCTAAAAGTGACAAATACGCGTAAACAAAATATGTAATACATTTCAAGATTCGTGGAAGACAAATTTGTGGGTGAATGGAAAACGACGGAAATAATAAAACATTTAACAATAAACATGTGGATTGTTATGTCGAGAACATTTTCTAAGTGTTTTTATTGTTATTTTGTTGTTTGATTGATGTTTTGATTGACAGAATGATGTGTACATTATAAATGATAATATATTGAATTTTATATTACTATTCTTATCATTTATTTTTATTGTATCTTTTTTCAAAAAATATTCTTTATCTTTTTAAAAATAAATAATCTAAAATTTAATGTAAAATAATATAAATAAAAATAACTTATCATAAAAAAAATAAAAAAATAATTAAATATTTTTAAACTTAATGATTATTTTACTCTTTACAAAAATTAAATATAAATTTTAAATGTTATTTTTTAAAAAATTAATGATAAAAATAAATTCAATTATAACATCAAATATAATCTCAAATTAAAGAAATTATATTATTAGTTTTTTATTTTTATCTCTCAAATTGCTATTTTGATACCAAACATTACTTTCTGCCTCATTTCTTGTCAACTTTTTTTTTTTTGGGTGTCGTACCTACCAATCATGTGTTTTTAGGTGGAGGAAATGGTAATTGAACCCTTAAAATTGCAAAAAAAAATTAATTAAATAACAATTACATTGTGTACACATTGTAAAAGTAACTGGTATTAGAGTTTTAAAATGAATCAAATTATTAAAACTCGATCTTATCAATTAATACAACTTTAATTACTGATTTCATTGATATCTACAGTAATTTACAAGTGCAATCAATTGCATCACTATAGTTGGACTGATATATATAATAAAATCAAACTTCTTAAATATTGACTAGCATTATTAACTCAATTAAAGTTTATTGAGTCGATTCAAAAGATAAATAATCAAACTTAAACACAATTTAAAATTCCTTATGACTAACAAGCCAAACATGTGGAATGAAGCATTTCTTGTTCCACATTATAAATGTTTGAATTATACTCTTCTATGAATTTTCTTCCTATCAATTTTCTCAGTCTCATTAAGGTGCTTGTTAAACTTAATTCTCATTTAATTATTACATTTATTTTCTCCATATGTCTGGGTGACTAATATTTTTTTTTTTTTTGGTCTCCTACCCACCAACATGCTTTTCAATGACAAAATGGTTATTTGAAACCTTCGCTTTTTTGTTTCCATTGTACAAAAAAAAAAAAACCTCTTTTCGAAAATTAAGGTTAATTATATCAAACCCCTTTAACTATTAGTGAATATTAATTTACCTCTTATTTATGAATTTATATATTTTGACCCATGAACTATAAAAATTTATCACATTTACCCCTTAGCCCCTTCAAAAGAGGTGTATTGTACGATTTTCATAGTGGAGGAAGTCAATATGTAACAAGTTCATAAATGAGAGAGAGGTAAAATGATTTGCTAATAATTGAGAATCTTGGTGTAATTAACCTAAAAAATGATTCACAATGTGTTGTGATAACATCCCCAAGCAATTTTTACCACCAATTTGTGTGAATCCCCATGAAACTCGCACAAAATAGATAGTAAAGATTATTTTGCGACAAACAATGCCAATGCCACAAGGGACAAAGAAAAATTAATCCGATCAGCATCTAATATCTAAAGTACCAAAAAATAAATACAATATCTATAACTTATACATAGTACTACTATCATTAGCCGAAAAAAAGTATGTAAAATCAAATAATAAAAGCAAAAAATATGATACCCATGATAGTTAGAACAGTAGGTAATAGCTAGTTAATAGGAAATTGGTAAGTACCTAATATTTGATCAATCAAAATGTACTTCAACTTATTGCTCAAATCAAATTAATGGTAGATGAGATCGACCCGAAGTATCGATTATCTATCCCACTCTTTGTCCATCTTTGTCCTATACTTATCTTTACTAGCACATCACCGAAATCAATAATTAAAAAAATATGAGATAGAATATGATACACGACCCGTTATACAAAGTAATATGTCAAACTTTTTACCAAACTTTATAGAATATACTTTTCATGTTCAGAAATCCCAATCAAGTATAGAATTGGGTCTTGATGGATGAATCCACTTCAACTTTGCATAACTTGATTGTACATTTAGTCTAAAGGTGTGAAAGGTTTGTCTTCCAGTTGAATGTTGGTAGTACATTGACTGGCTCTTTGAATGTGTAGTATTTGTATATTGCTCTATGCTTCACACAATCTTCAAAGAATTGGTCTTTTTGGCGAATTGCTCCTTGGTGTCAAAAATTGATAAAATTGAAAACACAACTAAAATCTACTTTTAAATTATGTTTGGATCTTAAATTTATAGAGAAAAAAAGAAAAGTAAAAGAAAAAGGAAAAGAGAGATATTCATTTGTTTGGGCGGAAAATATTTTTAAATGGAAACATTTTTGAAGAAAATATTTTTCTATATTTGGTGGTGATAGTAGTGAAATGAAGGTAGAGGTGGAGGTGATAGCATGGTCGTAGGGCGTATGCGGTAGTGATGGTGGTAGTGGCCGTGGTGATGGTAGAGGTGAGAGTGGCGGTGGTAGTGAGGTAACACTGATAAAATTTTAGTTTGAAAAATATTTTTCGCCTTTTAAAAGTGGAAAACATTTTCTACCCATTAAGTTTGTTTTCTTTAACTATAGAGAAATGTTTCCATTATACCAAAACTAAAAAATACATAAAATTATTTTAAAAATATTTTTCATCCAAACAAATAGAGCCTAAGAGCTTCTCTCTCTTTCTTTTTTTTTTTAATGACTTTACTCCTTGCAAATCCAAAATCCAAACACATCATTGGGTTCATCAAAGGAAATGAATAATGTATTTCAGAACATTTCATTGTTTTCATTTAGGAGGTCACTCAACAATGTAAACTAAAATGAAAACAAAATATCATGAAAATGAAACAAAAGATAGTTCACTCATTTTCTTAATTTTAATCCAAGTCTCCTATAATTTTACTTTCTTTTCTTTCTCTCCATTTTCTTAGCAACCAAACAGGCCTCACTTAGATGAACATGAAAAGGCGAGGAGACAGAAAGGAGAATATATTCTGTTTTCAAATTCCAGGACAAATTTGCTTTATAGCTTTTATATACCTATAAAAGGGATTGAGGTACAAGACATTGGCAAAAAAATAAATAAATAAATAACAAGGAAAATGAAAAGGATGATACCAAGTGATCTTTGACAGATTAAAAAAGAACCCTATATGAGGGTCGTGTACTGAAGATAGTTTGGTGTAACTCTTATAATTGTTTATAATTTTATTTTTTTTAATTTGAGAGTTTGTATTTAATTGTTTGATATAATTTTAGCATAAATAATTTAAAGGGTTGTTTTGAGAATTATTTTTTTAGTATTTTCTACGAAAAAACTATAAAAACGTAAAGAGAATAGTTGACTTTTTTATAGTAATTGTTTGACTAAAATGTCCTTTTCCAAAATAGGCCTAAGTTTTAAAAAAATCTGATCATCTTAAAGTTGAGAAAAATATACTTTTAACTTTTGTTTTTAATTATCAACTTTCAAATTACAAATTGCAACAAGCAAACTCATTGTGCCAATAAGAACATCTCAACAAGGAAAATTAATTATTAGATAGAATCGAAATAACCGTGTGAATTATATACATATACATAGTCTCCTATAAATAAAGAATCGCAAAACAAACTAAGGGCATCTTCAATCCTTCATTTGAAAAAAAATGACTCCCTTGATTTGATGACCATTTGATAAAAGGATTTGAGATGATTTCATCAAATGGTCATCAAATCAAAGAGTCATTTTTTTTTTTTAATCAAATTGAGAATTCATCAAATTTGAATTTGATATAAAAATATATATATAAAATAAAATTTTAAAAAAAAAGAGATGAAGTATTAGAGATGATTTTTTTTCATCAAATTTGATAAAAAGATAAATTTGGGATAAGAAGATAATTTTTTAAAAATTTTGATAAAAATTTGATAAAATAATTAGAGTAATTCAATATCCAGCTACATTCTGTCTCTAAAATGGGAGGTAGTCTCCCGGTGGGTAATTTCTGAGCTCCTGTAGCTCTTTCTCTCTCAGTTTTTAGGGCTTGTGTGTTCTTTCCTCCCTATCCTTTCAGATTCTTTGTTCCCGTGGGTGTAATCTTTGAGCTCTTGTAACCCTAGTTTCTTTCTATCTTTATTAGGGCCTTTGCATCCTCCTCTCTATCCATTCTTGTTATGTGTTTTGTGGGTGTTCCCTCTAGTCTTGGGCATCTGATTTCTATAGATTCCTTTGACCTTGCTTAAGGGTTCTGATGAGTGTAAGGATGTCTCCAGTTTGTGTTTGGTCAAAAAGATTCTAGCTCCCAAGACTTTGAACAATCAAGTGGTTACTAACATTATTCAGGAGCTTGGAAGGTGAGAGCAAAGTTAGTAATATCGCCTTGGAGTGATAATGTGTTTCTTTTCTAGTTCACAACCTTGAGGATTGTCAGAGGTCTTATCAGAGGCCCCTGGTCTGTTATGGGGAGTCATCTAGTTCTTCAGCCCTTCAAATGAGAGAGGCAACGTCGGAGCTTGAATTTCGTTGGTGTCCTTTTTGGGTCCAAGTCCATGGATTACCGTAGACAAGATGACTAAAAGCCATGGAGAAACGATAGGTAATCGGATTGGGAGATTGATTGAAGTTAAGACTCAGTCGGAGGGACTTCTATTGGAATCGCAGTTTCCTTCGTCTTATTGAGTTGATGTTACTAAACCTCTCTTCAAGGATTCATCTTCATGACGAGGGGCTCTAGGGTTGAAATTGATGATGTTCGTTCTTGTATAAATACGAGAAATTATCTGAGTTTTTACAATTGCGGGAAAATTGGGCATGCAACCTCTCGTGTAAGTTTGTTTCTAGAGAAAAAAGGGTTAATTTCCATATGGACCTTCAATGCGAACCGAAAGGGCTAGAACTTGGGCTTATTCATGATTTTGCTAGTCGTCAAATTGTTGGAATGGTTAAATGTGGTAATGATACTCCTCGGCGCCGACTGAGAGCCCTTATGAACCCTCTGTGGCGGAGGGTGCTTCTATCGCCGTAGTGACAATCTGTTACAAGAGTGGCAGGGGCTAAGGGCGTGCCTGTACGTGAGGAAGTGGGATAGGTGTCCTTGTCTATAGACCACATGTGGTGATACCACGTAATTCAGCCAAAAGATTGAAGCTTCTGAAAGGTTGAAGGTTAAACTTGATTAATCGGATCATCATACTTGCTGGCCCAAGTAACTTATGGGTCGACCAACAATACCCTTTAAGTCCAAGTTATTTAGTAGCAAGGTAGTGGTGTGGTGCTTTATATGCCCAAGATCACCCATGCAAACTTCGATTGGGATAGGGTGTTACAAACTCCCCCACTTATAAATCCTCGCGTCCTCCTGAGGGTCCATAATCAATTAAATACCACGACAAGCTCGTAGCCAACCCAGAATAAGTAGTCACATGGTTGTGTGCATGGGTCGGCCCTGATACCATTTGTAATGCCCCACTACTTACTCGCCCAAGTAATTTGTGGGTCGACCAACAATACCCAAAAGTTAAGTCCAAGTTACTTAATAGCAAGGTAGTGGTGCTTTATATACCCAAGATCACCCATGCAAACTTCCAATGTGGACAGGGTGTTACACAAACTGGCCAAGGCTTTGGGCTAGAAATGTAATAGCCCAACCCGTACTATGCTTAATTATACATGTGTTTATGTGTTTGATATGAATTTGCAAGTTTAAGTATGTGAATTATGTGAATTTGGGATTATATCTGTTGAATGTAGGAATATCTGTTGCAATTAGAACTTTGAACTGAAAATGGAAAGCCTTAGAGATGCGATAAGCCAAAACCACTTCATACCTGTGTTTGGCATGATTTTTAGAGCCTTGGTGAGATTTTGAAAAATTATGATTCGTAATGAATAAATTAAGATTTTTGAGTTAAGTGTATATATTTAGCCTTTTGTTCTTCATTTTCTTAAAGAGAGCTTAAAGTGTGAGATAGAGAGAGAAAAAGAGGAGAAAGCAAGGGATTTGAAGGGAATCAAGGGGCAAACCTTAGAATTGGATTAAGGTATGTTAAATTACTTACAATCTTTGTCTCTAACTCATCTTTGTCTTGAAATATGAAGAAATTAGGAATTTTAAGCTAGGGTTTTGAGTTGTGTGGTGGCTTGAGCTAAAGGCATGAAATTAACCCTAATCTCTCCATCTTTGTTTGATTTAAGTTCACTCTTGTGATTGACCCATGAAACAAACCCTAGATAATTCATGAAAACAAGATTTGTTGAAAGATTGCTCATGGATCATGTATTTTGAATTTGTTTATGTAATGTATGAATATGGGAAAGAGATGAGTCCATGAATTTGTTGTCGATGCAAGGTTGATATGTTTAATGTGGAATTACACTTGTATCATACTTATATATTATGTTTTTGAGTTGTTTTTACATGAATTTGGGCTTGGAAATGAGTTTAGGAAGTTTGCATCTTTAACCATTTTCAGACTGTCTGATTTTGCCAGACCGCACGAGCGGAACATGAAGAAAAAAAGAGGTTTTCATCTCTCCTTGGGCGTTTGAGCGGCGTTGTTTCCCTGGACGGATTTGGGCCGCACAGTAGGAATGGCAACGGCTGGGGCGGGGCCAGGGATCGCACTTCCCTCCCCGATCCCTAAAGTGAAATAATCTCCGTCCCCGCCCCGATCCCCGGCGGAACCTATCACCCCCCCTGCGCCCCGCCCCCGCCCCCTAACGGGGTCGGGTTTTCCCGACCCCGAAATATCCCTGACCTTTCTTTTTTTTTTAAATTTAATCTATTTTCAACAACAATCATCAACAATTTAATTTGTTTTCAACAACAATCATCATCAACAACTTTAAAAAAAAAAAAAAAAAAATCTGAAATTGAAAAGATTGGGCTAAACGCAGATCTGAAATTGAAGAGCAAAGGGCTAAAAACAATCTGCAAAATAAATAAATAAATAAAACAAAATCACTTAACATATCTATAAACTCAGATATATAAATTTAGAGAAAAAAAAGAAAAAGAAAAAGTCGAAACAGATAAGGTGTTATCGGGTTGGTTGTTTCCCCCCAATCTTCATCCGTATGGGCAAGACATAAATCCTCATCTTTCCCACATTTCCATCAGCAGCTGACAGACACCTGTCCGGCTCTGATGACTGTTCTCGTACTCGCGGTACCTTCCATCCCTATGCTCGCAGCATTCTCTGTTCCTGTGCAACAGCAGTTTCAGTCCCCACATGGGCCTTTGCCTTTCTGATTCTCTCGGAATCTTCAGATCTTTCCTGTTCCGACCGTATCAACACAGCTGGCTGCTCAATAATTCCTGTATTCAGAATGCTCCAATCCTGAGCGAAATTCTTGACACTGGCGTTCTCCGGCGATGTATTCTGTTCTCCGACTCTCTCGACTGTCACCGACATTCGTGCCCCTGCCGGGCCCTGTCCTGGTTGGAACTCTTCCACCACATCCGGTTGATCATCCAACCACCCAGTAGCCTCTGCCGATTCCTCATAATCAAACCAGTTGACTGCTGCGTCCCCTGGATCTTGGTCACTGTAAAACTGGAGATTGGCAAGGTCCTCTTCCACAGCCGTTAAATCATCTGTTCCCTGTCCCAGACTATCCCCTTGGATCACACACAGCTCTCCCCCTGTTGGCAATTCCACATCTGGCCCATCCTGGCCTATTGATGAAATGTAGTCACCCAGACTATATGTCTTCTCAACACAACTCCCAGATTCTGCAGACTCTGACTCAACAACCCTCTTCTCCTTTGGGATCTCCTCTCTCCTGTTCTCGATAGTCACCACCGTTGGCTTAGGTTGGGTTATAGAGATGTCCATCATGCACAAGTCGGTGCAGTCGGGAAGGAATACCTCCGGCTTAGGCTGGTGGGAAGGAGTGATATAGATGCTAGGATCGTAAGGCACGACCCCAGTTTGGATGAAGTTGATCCTTTTGGGCGGTGGAGCTTGGTTATGTGTGGGGAGAGGGTTTGTTGTAACATTGGGTTTCTCGGGAGGCAGAATCACCCCGTTATCGATGAGATCTTGAATCTCATGACGTAATCGGAAGCACAGATCGGTGTCATGACCGTGCTGTTGGTGAAATGCGCAATATTTGGCTGGGTTGTGGGTAGAGGGAAGTCTTTCTGGTAAGGTCGCGGCTCTAAGGGGCTTCAAATGCCCTTTTCTGATTAAACCCCCAGAGCTTTGGATAGGGGCATATACAGTGGAGCGAAGGTTCTTGTGTTTTTGGATGGGTATTTGGCTGTTTGGGTATGGCTTTCCGGACGAGCTGGAGAATGGCGCAGCTGCCAGGGTTCTTGAGAGGGGTTGGTGGTGACCATGCTCACTTCGGAGGCTCTTGTAGTTGTAGTGCCGCTCGGCCTGCATTAGTGTTGCAGTTGAAAGTTCTTCGGGGTTGCTCCCGGTCATTATCAATTAAGCCTGCTTCAAGGCATCCTCAATCTGCACCCCCATTTCTAGATCAGAAAAGGTAGGGAAGGGGAGTACAATCATCTTTTGCATCAACTTCGGCTGAAGGTTGCGCACAATCATCCGAATCTGGTCTTTGTCTGTAGGCCTTAAGGTCATCATCGAAGCCTTGGCCCTCCATCTGGTCACGAATTCTGAGAAACTCTCTTTAGGCTCTTGCCTTGTTGTCTCGAGATCACGGGTTGTAATCTCGATTTGTGTATTGTATAAGTATTGCGTAATGAAGGCCTCGGCCATCTCGTCTCAGTTTCTCTTGACATCATCTTCTAATTTGGCATACCATATGGCCGCCACACCCGACAGGGTTCGGCCGAACAGAGACAGCTTCTGAAGTCTGCTGAGGCCCATTGGCCTGAAGATATCTGAAAACAGTCTCAGGTGCACCATGGGGTCCCCGGACCCATCAAATCGATCAATGTGCAGCATTTTGAATCTGTCAGGTAGCGTCACAGCTGCGTCGGTATATCCATCTTCGATGTCAGGGATGGTCTTGACTCCTTGGGATCTCTTGAACAGCTTTTGAGCTTGCTCAACTTCAATGCTGTGGGGTCTGTCTCGAACTCAAAGGGAGAGTCCGGTAGGTTGGTGGGTGTTTTGGATAACTGGGGTTGGATTTGGGGTAGGATCGGGGGTGGAGGTGGTCCTGTGGAATGTCCGTATCATTCTGAACATTAGCTGTCTCCCCGGGGGTTGGAATTCCTGGCGGGGGAGGAGCTTGCTGCGAAAAGATGCTCCGGTTTGCTGTTGTAACCTCACGATTAACTCTGCTTGTTCATTCATAACCGTGGCCTGCTGCTTGGCGAACTCTGCCTGTTGGACAGCATCCTGCTGCATCATTTTCATACTCTCTTGGAGCTGGCGCACCATCTCCTCTAAACTGGCCATACTGTTCTGCTCTGACTGAATTATCGGTATATGTTCCCTTTCTGTGGGAGAAGCAGAATCCTGATCCCTACTGTACATAGGCGGGGTAGACAAAGCCCTATGTACTGACCGCTGAACTGATGCCCTTTGCCTAGCTATCCTCCGTCTAGTAACCGGGGGTAGAGAGTGGTACACTGGTTGTCCGTCTACTAGATCCTCAGATCGATGGAGTCGACGACCTCTAGTCCAGAGTGCTTGGGGAATATCTACTGGGTCAGAAGCAATTGTGCTCGACTACCTAGTAAAAAGATAAATAAAGCGTATAAATAAACAGACAATTGGACAGCGTAACAACATAAAATAGACACAACACACAGCTGGGTATTACAACAAATTGCCAACAAGCTGAATGTACTGTTCCTTAATCACTGATCACTGTTTCCAAATCGTTGCCCCTAAGTCTAAATCTGATACCTGCAGATAACTGATTCCCAAAAACATTGATGCCCGCAGGCCTGACACTCAAACTTGCGAACTGATATGCGCATTCCTGTAGAGATACACTCTAAAAGCACATAGCAAGTAAAAGAGAGCCAAAACATCCCTATGTTGGGGTAGGGTTTCCCTGTCCTATTTTGTCAAGAGCTAGGGTTTTACTATGCACGCAGCGGTTTCAAACAACCTAAAATCGGGTAAGCAACCTGTCCTAGTTTGGAATGGTCACTATGGATTTCGATATGCACTAGGTCGAATGGTCGAAAAGGGTGCCCCGGTAAAACCGGGGTTTGTGTTCCCATACTGTCAGAGCCCACAACCGGTCAGCCTTATGGTCATGTCTTGACAAGACAAGCCTCCGGCAAACCGTTCAGGAATGACAAATGGCAAACACGGTATCCTAGGCACACCAATGCACATGCAATGCAAAGAGACACATAAGTGAAATCAAAACAAGATATCACGAGTTCGAGTCAAGCTCTCTAAAAATCCCCAGCAGAGTCGCTAGAAACTGTGGACGCGCCCTCGGGCTTTATGCCACCATAGTTCGGACTCCCTTTTGTGTCACGGTTCTTAGTCTGAACCAAAGAGTCCAACTCTGGCAAATCGTTTTGAGAAAACAGATTTTGGTAAAGAAGTGCCAAACATGGACTGCTTTGCCAGATACAGAGTCGCCACCTAAATATATTTTTTATGGGGAAATTTAGGAAACCTTGACTCGGTGCCAAAGGCCACGTGTCCGTCATCACCAAAGTTGCCTCGGCTCGGGAGCTTAGGTACGATTGGGGAAGGTCAGCTATGAGCACCCCTTCTCGCCTGATCCGAAGATCGGCCTCTACTAACCGTGATATCTTGTTTTGAAAACATTACATGTCCTTATTCCGGTTATTAGCCTAGAATTACTATGTTATGGGCACAGCAAACAAGTATTGACCAAATCGCCCAAATTGGAACAAAACATTTCATGTTTGTTTTGAAAGTGATTTGCTACTTGCGAGTAGGCTAAAATGTAGGTTTTGCCACCCTTAAGTGGGCTTTAGAAAAGATAGTTTTGCCACTATTCTAATGGGCTTAAAACTCATAGTTTTAATGCATTATTCCAATTTAGGTAATTCAACCTCCATCCACAGGCACTCAAGTAGTTAGCCTCATGGTAATCATGCTATTATGGCAACACTCACACGCATGCGGTATGCTAAAGCATAAAAACTTATAGAGTACTCCGAGCCAAAACAGAAGCTAGTTAGTAATCATATGCATGATCCTAGTTCATGTTAAAATGACTAATGCAACACATGAAAAATGCAACTATAATAGGCTCGGCTATCCTAAAGATGGCATGTGAAATGCTACAACTAACAGGTATTCAACTTGGAATTGAAATACAAGTGCAGTTAGTATGATGTACCGAGTCCGGTGCATGTAAGACAAATGTATGGATGCACGCATGCATAGCATAAGGTATGCTAATTTGAATATGCCCTAGTCTAACCATCATAAGCAGGTAAATAAAAGGGAAGAAAGACGCGGGATTGGAAGATACACACACACCCACACACACTTATTACAATACGCCCTCACACAGAGGGACCAAAAGAATAATACAGTCCGAATAAATAATACTAAATTAATTATTACAAAACTCCTAATTAATTAACAAATTAAATGCAAAATTAAAATGGCCACAGCCTCGCCTTCGAAATGTTTGGATGATGCATGCTCGACTCGTACTGCTCGGAAACCCGTTGCCATGGCACTGTTGCCTTTGTTTACACTACCCTGCCCCTCTGAGGATCATACAAACTTCCAGACCTGCTTTGAATTACTCCCTGAGTGCTCCGGATTGCCACCGGCCAGAACAAAAGACCACCGTCCATGGTAATTGGAATATCGGCCAAAACTTGAATCATCGGCCAGCCATTGATGGCCGGTCGGCACTATATATGGCCGGCCGGCCATAAATTCCTGCAGAACCCTGTTTTTTGACAGCAACAAAGGACAGACAGTGCATGGCATGGAATTTCAAGAAAATGTAAGCATAGCCACTCCCCTTATCATGCCATAGATTCAAGGGAGCATGACCCTCGACCCTCGGGCCACCAATTATGCATTTCGGTGCATGATGGCCTAAGAGGCCAAATTTGCAACTTAATGTAAAAATGCATGCAATCAAACAAATGAAAGCCAACATCCTATCATATTGGGGTCAAGGGCATCGGCGACCGAAGATTGAGGCGCGTTACGTCACTTTGAGTACGAACGCTTCTCAATCCTCATGCTTGGTTTGACACCCCAAACCAAGCAATGCAATGCATGTATGCAAATACGGCTCAAAAATGCAACATGAGGCTAATGTGCAAAGCATGCCAAATGCGATGTATCCTAAGCATGCAAGCTAAGTTAATATGATATAAACATGCCAAATACGCATATGAGTATATGAGATGCAATTAGCTAAACATTATGCAAACATGCAAGTATGATACTATGCAAGCATGAGCCCCAAAGCAATGCAACATGACCATGCAATGATGGGCCTAAAACCACAAAGGGCAGACCTCAGTCCACCCTCCAAACAGTGGCCAAAATGCCCAAAATGATGGGCCAATGCTTGTGCAAACATGCACACCAATAGGTCTAAGACAAGGGGCATTCTACCACAACTACCCCAAGCACTCATGGCATGAACTTTCCAACACAAAATAGAGTTTCAATATGCAAAATGACCTCCCAAAACCCACTGATATGACAACCCCAAAACTTAAACACTTAAGCATGTACAATGGCCCCTTTTCAAGGCGCAACAAAATAATTCTTCAAGGCATGAAAGGGATGATAAGTGCAGGCATACAAGCATGAATTAGGGACTGAAATGGCATGTGAGATGACCCCAAATCACTTAAACAACCTAACCTAAGCATGCTCATGATTCACATAACCAATGCCAACGTGCTAGAATGCTAAGGAGCCATATAAAGCATATCAAATATGACCAAACCAGCACCTAACAGACCCCAAGCATGGAAAAATATGACCAAGAACTTCACAAAGTAAAGTCAAAACATGATAGCATGGTGGTCACATGTCATGATACATTTCTAGGCAAAATGAAGGAACACAAAGCAAGTACAAAATGCATGCTAAGGGTCAACAAACCAACATGCAACAGAGATATAATACGACCCAAAACACCCAAAAAGCCTCTGAAATGGAGTCATAAACAACTAAGCATGCATGCTACCATATTGAGCCAAAAACATGGATAAATGAGTCACAAAGGGGAGAGGGGTGTCCCTTCCCTATACAAGACCTCAAACCTCCTTCTTCACCACTGAAAATCCACTGGATTTCAGTGGTGAGAATACCAATACACAAGAATAACCAAAGCTTGCCAAAAGAGCACAAAAAGAGACCAAAAGAGGCCTAAGAGGGGGAGGTCGACCCCCAACACCAAAACAACCTTAATGAAGAATCTTAAGCATGAAAATACAAGACTTTTTTTAGTTATACACAAAGCTTAAATCAGCATGCAAGACAGGTAAAAAACTAGTGCAAGATTGGGGAAACTAAAGTAAGATTGTTACCCTTAAAGAACTCTTGAAGAACAACAAGATCAACCACCTTCCTCTGGTCAAAAACAGTCCAAAAACTCAAGAACAAACCCTCCAAGCCCTTCAAGGTCGAAGTATGGTGTAATGGTGTGTGTCTTAGTGCAAAACTAAGACAAAAACACACTTTTTAGGCCTCCAAACACACACAAAGGATGAGAGAGAGGGAGATATAGAGAGAGAATGTATATGTATGTCTCTGGTTTTTTTTTGTTCAACCCTTGACAATGGAGGAGGAGGGGCCCTTAAATAGACAAGGGAGATGTTTTGAAGCTTCTCCAAGAAGCTAAACTAAAAAGAGTCAAAGGGGGCAAAAGGGGCAAGGCTTCCTGAGGAAGCTGGGACAGCTGGCCAAGCTTCTTGAGGAAGCTAAGACAAAGTTCCAAGCTTCCTCAAGAAGCTAGACCAAAAGGGTGCAAAAGGTGCATAACAACCACACTATGCACGGGGAAGAGTGTTGGTGCATTCCAGTTGGCACAGCTGGCATGCACCATGCCTGAAGGGTGCAAAAGGTGCATACCGGCCAGCAGAAGAGGTCTCCGGCCAAACAAAGTGCCGGCCGGCCACATAAAGTGCCGAC
Organism: Camellia japonica; assembly: GCA_030407325.1. Taxonomy (NCBI): domain Eukaryota; kingdom Viridiplantae; phylum Streptophyta; class Magnoliopsida; order Ericales; family Theaceae; genus Camellia; species Camellia japonica. The sequence goes on along the minus strand of JAPPVO010000019.1, from coordinate 90,902,504 downwards.
CGGCCATTGGTATCAAGAAACCATGGCCGGTGGCAACAATGAATGGCCGGTGAGGCAAAGGGAAGGCCGGTGGGGTTGTGGATGGCCAACAAGCCATTCCCTGCCCCTCAAAGCAAAAGCACAAGCATTTGGTGCAAAACCAAACACAAACAACGAGTTAAGAGATCTTGAGGCAAGGCGCACAGCGAGGCCTCCGGGAACTCAAAACGAACACGAACATGGATGATCACCGAGTGTTCCAACGGTGACGTCCAAGTCTTGAGGACGGTCAAAAATGGGGTGTCTACTTATATGTATGGATATACAACGGAATAAAATTTATACTAACCTCCTCCAGTTATTTTGATCAAGTTGTGTGACGTGTGTATTTCTTCTGAACCTCTCAATATTATATCACTCACTTCACACTTTATGAATAAGTGTCTTCTAACCCATCCAGAACTTGAGTGCCTCATTGATGGAAAATCACAGGCCTATTATAACTGCTAGGTTAGGGTCCCTTATCAGATAGATACATTATCAGATAAAGTCTCCTTCCATCAAGGAAACTTAATTAGTGGAAATTGATAGGCCTTAGCCAAATCACCCTTTAGAGTTATTGATATTTTAGGCAACCTCAATAATTATCACCCATAATTATCAAAAGATAAATATAAATGTAAGGATAAATATATAAATAATATATAATTTACTGAGAGGGAGATTTATGATTTGGATTGGGCCGTGATAATGGCCGGGCAAATTGTGGGCCGAACACATTTGGGCCGTGGCAGCCTGGGCCCATCCAGAAAGGATTTTTGCTCGGTAATGGCATAGTTGCTGTAGAACCGAGGTACTTGGGCTTGTTGGCGCGGAAGCTAGTCTAGTGAAGGTTCGGCCGAGATGTCTGCTGCCTATTGGGTTCCATGGTTCATGCGTTAGCTCGGCAGGAAAGTCGACAGCTAACGAGCATGACTTATCCTGAGCTCGGCTATGCCGGAATGCAACCGAGCTCGGTCGTCATTAAGCTTGGCGAGCAGAGTGCTCCATCTAGCTACGCAGCACGACCGTTGATAGCCAAGATGCTGCAGCCCGGCTGCCGAGCTCCCAGTAGTGTGGGCTGGCAGATTGGTTAGGTGATGTTCAGCAAGATTTGCTGACAGATGGGATAGCAGCACCATGTGTCGAGAGATTAATGGGAGTAGATTTGGGACGCAGAAGGTATATAAGCGAGTCTACGCCCCCATGTTGAGGCAGATGAACATTTGGTGAGACATACACTAAACACTCAACACTCTCCCTTCTCTCTATCTATCCCCTGTGTGTGTGTTCTAACTTGATCGTCGGAGGGGTTTTCCGGCCACACACCGCCGGGTAGCTCACCGCCGTTGTGCTCGTAGGTCGATCGGACAGGCAGGAGCTTGGAAGAAAGGAGTACGGGCTCGCCTGAATATTTGCTCCCCGTACAATTGGCGCCGTCTGTGGGAACTTTACAGACAAAACCTTGTCTTCCAGGCTCATCTGATCGCCGTCCATGGCGAACAACAACGAGATTCCGTTGTCTGCCATCGACGGAGTTACCCCGGAGTCAGGTAGACGGAGAGAAGGACATCCCGCCATCCCTCCTATGGCGGACCTAGAGACTTCTCCAGGAGGACATTCAAGAGATACGCGGGATAAGCGCGGAAGAAGCTTTGGTAATTCACGGAGTCTAGATGGTCACCGGCAGCGGAGAGAATCGCACGCCAGACGTTTGGAGCACAAGTTGAGGGACCAAGACGCCGTCATCCGGAGAATGGCGGCGGAGATGGAAGATCTTAAGAGGCATGTCAAAGGGAAGGGTGTAGCTGGAGTGGGAGACCACAGTGAGCGCACCCAACTCCGCCGTTCAGGTAGTCAGAGCCAGTGGCACACTCCATCATTTCTATCACCAGAAGTTACAAGGTTGGAGATTCTGACGGGCACGTGCAGAGGTCCAGCGCGCAAGACAGCACCTATCAACCCTCACGTCTGGCGACGACGTCGAGGTATTCCTATTCCGCTTGCTCGGAGGACTTGCGGGCAGTCTTGAAGGAACGGGCTCGCCGGCGGGAAGCTCAGAGAGTGCCGGCGCTCCAGCGGCTATCCTATGGGGGACACGCCAGTGAAGAGGTCGGAATGCCTCCACCCTGCCTAGCTGCGCCTCTCCTTTTAGACACAGACTTGGCAAGGCTGAGCGCCTCTCCTTTCTCCCTGGAAATAGAAACAACACCGCTTTGACGGGCTTCCACCAGCCAAAGTTCACGCTTTACGACGGAAAAACCGATCCCTATATGCATGTAAGCCACTTCCGACAGGTCATGGCCGGACATAGGCGAAATGACGCCCTTATGTGCCTTATCTTCCCGTCAAGCTTGGGTGAGCTGGGCTTGAAATGGTTTGAGAGGCTGCCAGAGGGGAGCATAGAAAGGTGGCATCAGTTGGCAGAAGCCTTTGTGTTACGCTTCAAAACCAACACCGCCGAAGGAAGTTGACCACCTTCTCAGTGTTAAGATGGAGCCGAGCGACACGCTCAAGGCATACAATTCCCGATACTGGGAAACCTTCAACGAGATCTTGGATTGCCCGGTCAACCTTGCAATCACGCAGTACAAGCGTGGTCTCCCGGTCGGACATAGACTGCGGGACTTGCTTACGATGCACCAGCCGACATCCATGGGCCAGCTAATGCAGCGCATCAATGAGCATGTCCGAGTAGAAGATGATGCGACAGCATCTACCGCGAAGGTAACACCGGTAGCAACAGATAAGAGGTCGGCTGGCAAGGTACACACGGTCGGACATGAGGCATGCCGTTCAAATGATCGCGCAGAGGAATCAGACTGCGATTAAATCGCAAAAATCGGAGTAGGGGTCGACGAAATGACCGAGATGACTACCCCCGGGATGACGCCGCTGATGCCAAAAAGGTTGAAGGCAGGACAGGCATTACCGACTTTTAAGATTTCAATTGATCACATACTTAGTGAAATCCGTGACGAGGATTATGTCCGGTTTTCTGCTAAGTTGGGCGATGGGCAGAAGGGTTTCAATCCGCGGTACCGTGCACCTTTCACCGGGAGCGCGGCCACCGGACAGAGGACTGTTTGCCTTTGTGGCAACACTTGGAAGAGCTAGTCACAGCCGGACACCTGGACCTTTATATTGACGGGGGCGTGAAGGCAAATCAAGCCCCGGTTGATCCGCGTGCACCGGGTGACTTGGAGGCGCCCCCAAGAAGTGATTAATGTCATCCACGGCATAGTGGAGCTGGTGCGTGTATGCGAGCTCCGAGGTATGATCAAGAAGGCAGAACACATGAGGGAAGTTTTGTCGGTCCAGCCCACGATCAAGAGGGGGAAGACCGAAGAGAAGGACGTGATCAGTTTCTCTACAAGGGACTTAGAGCATTCAGACACCGCACAATGATGCCTTGGTGGTCACTCTCCGCGTCAAGGAATTCGATGTCAAGCGCATCTTGATCGACCAGGGAAGCTCGGTCGAGATCATGTATTACGACGCATTCAAGCAGCTCAAACTCCGAGATGCAGACTTGGCTCCGACAACTCCGCCGCTGGTTGGTGTAGACACCCCATTTTTGACCGTCCTCAAGACTTGGACGTCACTAATTGAACACTCAGTGATCATCCTTGTTCGTGTTCGTTTTGAGTTCCCGGAGGCCTCGGCTGCGCACCTTGCTTCAGGATCTCTTAACTCGTTCGTTTAGTGTTTGGTTTTGCACCAAACACTTGTGTTTTTGCCTTGGAAGGCAGGGAATGGCTTGTTGGTCATCCCCACACTCCACCGGCCCTCCCTTTATATCACCGGCCTTTCCTTGTTGCCACCGGCCATTGTTGCTTGCATGGCCGGTCGGCACTCTGTGTGGCCGGCCGGCACCTTTTTGGCCGATGATCTATTTGGCCGGCCGGTGACCCTTCTGCACCCTTCAGGCTTGGTGCATGCCAGCTGTGCCAGCTGGAATACACCAACACCACTCCCCATGCACGGGGATGGCTGTTTTGAGCCTTGACCCCTTTTTCCTTCTAGAAGGATGACCCTTTGGCCAAGCTTCTTGGGGAAGCTTGGCCAGCTGTCCCAGCTTCTTCAAGAAGCCATGGACCATTTGCACCCTTTGCCCCTTTTCATTTAGCTTCCTTGAGAAGCTTAGAGCCTTTTCTTGCTATATAAGAGCCCTTCTTCCTCCTTTGTCTAGGGTTAGAGTCTTTGAAGAAGAAAACCAGAGATATACATATATACATCTGTCAAACATACTCTCTCTCTATATTTCCCTCTCTCTCCTCCTTTTGTGTGTTTTGTGGCTAAAAGTGTAGTTTTACCTTAGTTTTGCACTAACACACACTACCACACCTTACTTTCGACTTTGAGGGACTTGGAGGGTCTTTTCTTGAGTTTTTGGACTTGTTTTGATCAGAAGAGAGTGGCTGGACCTGCTGTTCTTGAGGTGTTCTTCAAGGGTAACTACTTTGCTTTAGTTTCCCCAATTTTGCAACAGCTTTTTACCTGTCTTCATGATGATTTGAGCTTTGTGTATAACTAGAAAAAGTCTTATATTTGCATGCTTTAAATACTTCATTAAGGTCATTTTGTGGTTTGGGGTCGAACTCACCCTCTTAGGCCTTATTTGGCCCTTTTGGTGCTTCCATTGCTAGGCTTTATTTGCTTGGTGTTTTTGTTCTTTTCACCACTGAAATCCAGTGGATTTTCAGTGGTAAAAAGAGGGTTTGAAGTCTTGTATAGGGGAGGGACACCCCTCTCCCCTTTGTCCTCTTGTATCCTTGTTTTGGCTTAAAGAGCAACATGCATGTTTGGTTTGTTTTTGGTGCCATATCAGATGTTTTTGGTGCTATTTAGGTCACATGTTGTCTCTGTTTTTGGTCGGATTTGTGGCCCTTTGCATGCTTAATGTACTTGCTTTGTATTCCCTTGTTTGTGCCTAGAAGTGCATCATGACTTTTGGCTACCATGCTTTCATATCTTGGCTTTACTTTGTGAAGTTTTTGGCCATATCTTATCATGTTTAAGGTCTGTTGGCCACTGAGTTGGCCTTGTTTAGCATGTTTGGTATAGTTGCTTCACATCTTGGCTTGTGAGCCTTGAAGGTGTGAATCATAAACATGCATTGGCTAGGCTATTTCAATGATTTGGAATCATTTAATATGCTATTTCAGTCCCTATACCATGCTTACATGTCTTCATTTATCATCTCATTCATGCCTTGAAGAGTTGGCCTTTCATGACTAGGAATAGGTCACTATGCATAGCCCTATATTTGAGGCTTTGGGGCTGCCATATCAGGGGTATTTGGGGCTTATTTTGCATGTTAAAATTCTGTTTTTGGTTGTATGGTTCATGCCATGTTTGCTTGGGGTAGTGGTAGTAGAAGCCCCTTTGTTATGCCTTAGCTTTGGGCCTCTTTGACTTGCATGTTTGTTGTGCATTTTGTCCATCATTTGGGATGCTTTTGGCCACTGTTTTGGGTGGGCTGAGGCTGCCCCTTCATGGCTTATGTCCACCATTGCTTGCTTGTCACATTTGTTGCATGTTTGATTCATGATGTGTTGTCACATACTAGTTCTTTTGTATACTTGCCATGACATATTGCATTGCATTTGGCATGCCTTGCATCTTAATCTTATGTTGCATCTTTGAGCCATGTTTGCATAACATGCATTACATTGCTTGGTTTCGGGTGTCAAGCCAAGTGTGAGAATTGAGAAGTGTTCATACTCCAAGTGATGTAACGCGTCTCAACTCTCGGTCACCGAGGCCCTTGACTTCGACATGATAGGGTCTTGGTATTCATTTGCGTGTTGCATGCATTTTCATTGAATTGCAACCTTGGCCTCTTAGGCCATCATGCATCAAAATGCACAATTGATGGCCCGAGGATCGAGGGCCACGCTCCCTTGAGTCCATTGCATGATGGGAGTGTGGCCATGCTTACATTTGCTTGAAATTCCATGCCATACACTGTCTGTCCTTTGTTGCTGTCAAAAACCAGATTCTGCAGGGAGTTTTGGCCGGTCGGCTGAATACAGTGCCGGCCGGCCATTTATTTTGGCCGATAGTATAAAAAGGTGGCCGGTGGTCTCCCCTTTGGCCGGTGGCATTTGTGTCTGGCCGGTGGCACTCCTCAGCACCCATAGATCATGTCCCAAGACTTTGGCAGTTTTCAGAAAAGCAGGGCAGTGTAAACAGAGGCAGCGGTGGCATGGTACGGGTTTTCCGGGCGAAACGGACTCAAGCATGCATCATTCGCGCATTCCAAGGCGGGACTGTGGCCTTTTCCCTTTTGCATTTATTTTGTTAATCAATTAGGAGTTTTGTAATAATTAATTTAGTATTATTTATTCGGACTGTAATATTTATTTGGACCCTCCGAGTGAGGGCAATTGTGTAATAAGTGTGTGTGCGTGTGTATGTCTTCCAATCCCACGTCTTTCTTCCCTTTTTTTACCGCTTATGATGGTAGACTAGGGCATGTTTAAATTAGCATACAGTATGATAGCATGTTTGCATTCATTCATCTGTTTTGCATGCATCGGGCTCGGCATCATTCTAACTGCATCTGTATTTCAATTCCAAATTGAATACGTGTTAGTTGTAGCATTTCACATGCCATGTTTAGGATAGCCGAGCCTGTCTAGATTGCATCTTTGCATGTGTTGCATTAGCCATTCTAAACATGAACTAGGATCATGCATATGATTACTAACTAGTTCCTGTTTTGGCTTGGAGTACTAGGTGAGCTTTTATGCTTTAGCATACCGCATGCGTGTGAGTGTTTGCCATGACAGCATGATTACCATGAGGCTAGCTGCTTATGTGATATAACTGCTTGAATGCCTGTGGATGGAGGTTGAATTATCTAAATTGGAATAATGCATTAAAACTGAGAGTTTTAAGCCCACTAGATAGTGGCAAAACCATCTTTTCCAAAAGCCCACTCGAGGGTGGCAAAACTGCATTTTAGCCTACTTGCGAGTAGCAAACCATTTTCAAAACAAACATGAAATGTTTTGTTCCAATTTGGCGATTTGGTCTATACTTGATTGCTGTGCGCATAACATAGTAATCTAGGCTAATAACCGGAATAAGAACACATAAACGTTTTCAAAATTGGATATCACGGTTAGTAGAGGCCGATCTTCGGATCGGGCGAGAGGGGGTGCTCATAGCTGACCTTCCCCGATCGTACCAAGCTCCGCAGCCGAGACAATTTTGGTGATGACGAACACGTGGCCTTTGTACCGGACTCAAGGGTTTCCTAAATTCCCCCATTAAAAAATATTTAGGTGGCGACTCTGTATCTGGCAAGCAGTCCATGTTTGGCACTTCTTTCAAAAAAATATTCAGTTTTCCAAAACGATTTGCCGGATTTGGACTCTTTGGTTCAGATTAAGACCGTGACAGTTTGAGTCCGAACTGTAGTAGACCCACAAAAACGAACAAAACAGGAGTCACCTCTCCGTGGGCGTTCGGGGACGTCTACAGTTTCTGGCGACTCTGCTGGGGAGTTAGAGAGCTTGACTCGAACTCGTGATATCCTGTTTTGATTCATTTGTGTCTCTTTGCATTGCATGTGCATTGGTGCGCCTAGGACACCGTGTTTGGCCATCTGCTATTCCTGAGCGGTCTGCCGGAGGCTTGACTTTGTCAAAGCATGCCATAAGGCTGACCGGTTGCGGGCTCTGCCAGTATGGGAACACAAACCCCAATTTTACCGGGGCATCCTTTTTGACCATTTGATCGACTAGTGCATATTCGGAATCCATAGTGACAACCATTCCAAATTAGGACAGGTTGCTCACCCGATTTTAGGTTATTTGAAACCGCTGCGTGCGTAGTGAAACCCTAGCTCCTGACAAAATAGGACAGGGAAACCCTATCCCAATATAGGGGTGTTTTTGCTCTCTCTACTTGCTATGTGCTTTCAGAATGTATCTCTACAGGGACACACGTACTGGCCAGTGAGTTTGAGTATCAGGCCCGTGGGTATCAGTGTTTTTTTGGGAATCAATTATCTGTGGGTATCAGATTCAGACTTAGGGGCAACAATTCGGAAACAGTGATCACTGTTTGAGGAACAGTGTATCCAGCTTTTCGACCATATACCCAAATATGTGTTGCATGTTTATTTTACGCCGTTATGCTGTCCGATTGTCTGTTTATTTATTCGCTTTATTTATCTTTTTACTAGGTAGTTGAGCGCGATTGCTTCTAACCCAGTAGATATTCCCCAAGCACTCTGGACTAGAGGTCGTCGACTCCATCGATCTGAGGATCTGGTAGGCAGACAACCAGTGTACCGCTCCCTACCCCCGGTTACTAGACAGAGGACGGTTAGGCAGAGGGCATCAGTACAGCAGTCAGTTCAGAGGGCCTTATCTACCCCACCTGAGTTCAGTAGGGATCAGGGTTTTGTTTCTCCTACAAGAAGAGAATATATACCGGTAATTCCACCAGAGCAAAACAGTATGGCCAGTTTAGAGGAGACGGTGCGCCAACTCCAAGAGAGTATGAAAATGATGCAGCAGGATGCTGTCCGACAGGCAGAGTTTGCCAAGCAACAGGCCACGGTTATGAATGAACATGCAGAGTTAATCGTGAGGTTACAACAGCAAAACGGAGCATCTGCTTCGCAGCAAATTCCTCCCTCACTAGGAGTTCCAACCCTCGGGGAGACAGCCAATGTTCAGAATGATACAGAACTTCCCACAGGACCACCTCCACCCCCGATCCTACCCCAAATCCAACCTCAACTATCAAAGACACCCACCAACCTACCAGACTCTCCCTTTGAGTTTGAGACTGATCCCACCGCACTAAAGTTGAACGAGCTTGAAAAGCTGTTCAAGAGATCCCAGGGAGTCAAGACCATCCCCGATATTGAAGATGGTATACCGACACAGCTGTGACGCTGCCTGACAGATTCAAAATGCCTCATATTGATTGGTTTGATGGGTCCGGGGACCCATGGTGCACCTAAGACTGTTTTCAGATATCTTAAGGCCAATGGGCCTCAGTAGACTTCAGAAGCTGTCTTTATTCGGCCGGACCCTGTTGGGTGTGGCGGCCATATGGTATGCCAAACTAGAAGATGATGTCAAGAGAAACTGGGACGAGATGGCTGAGGCCTTCATTGCGCAGTACTCATACAATACACAAATCGAGATTACAACCCGTGATCTCGAGACAACAAGGCAGGAACCTAAAGAAGTTTCTCAGAATTCGTAACCAGATGGGGCCAAGGCTTCGATGATGACCTTAAGGTCTACAGACAAAGACCAGATTCGGATGATTGTGCGCAATCTTCAGCCGAAGTTGATGCAGAAGATGATTGTACTCCCCTTCCCTACTTTTTCTGACCTACATGAAATGGGGGTGCAGATTGAGGATGCCTTGAAGCAAGGCTTAATTGATAATGACCGGGAGCAACCCCGAAGAACTTTCAACCGCAACACTAATGCAGGCCCGAGCGGCACTACAACTACAAGAGCCTTCGAAGTGAGCGTGGTCACCACCAATCCCCCTCCAAGAAATGTGGCGGCCACACCATTCTCCGGTGCATCCGGAAGCAACCCACAAACAGCCAAATACCCACCCAAAAACACCAGAACCTTCGCTCCACTTTATATGCCCCTGTCCAAAGCTCTGGGGGTTTTAATCAGAAAAGGGCATTTGAAGCCCCTAGAGCCGCGACCCTTACCAGAAAGACTCCCCGCTACCCATAACCCAGCCAAATATTGTGCATTTCACCAACAGCACGGTAATGACACCGATCTGTGCTTCCGATTACGTCATGAGATTCAAGATCTCATTGATAACGGGGTGATTCTGCCTCGAGAAACCCAATGTTACTACAAACCCTCTCCCCACATAACCAAGCTCCACCGCCCAAAAGGATCAACTTCATTCAAACCGGGGTCATGCCTTACGATCCTAGCATCTATATCACACCTTCCCACCTGCCTAAGCTGGAGGTGTCCCTTCCTGATTGCACTGACTTGTGCATGATGGACATCTCCATAACCCAATCTAAGCCAGCGGTGGTGACTACCGGGGACGGGAAAGAAGAGATTTCAGAGGAAAGAAGGTTGGTTGAACCAGAGTCTGCGGAATCTGGGGGTTGTGTTGAGAAGACATATAGGCCAGGTGATTACATTACGTCAATAGGTCAGGATGGGCCAGATATGGAATTGCCTACGGAAGGAGAGCTGTGTGTGATCCAAGGAGATAGTTTGGGACAAAGAACAGATAATTCGACGATTGTGGAAGGAGACCTTGCCAATCTCCAGTTTTACGGTGACCAAGACCCAGGGGACTCAACAGTCAGCTGGTTCGATTACGAGGGATCGACGGAGGCCATCGGGTGGTTGGATGATCAACCAGATATCGTGGAAGAGTTCCGACTAGAACGGGGCCTGGCAGGGGCAAGAATGGTAGTGACGGCCGGAAGGGTCGAAGAACAGAGTACATCGCCGGAGAGCGCCGGTATCAAGAGTTTCGCTCGGGATTGGTGCATTTCGAATACGGGGATTATTGAACAGACAGTTGTGTTGACACATCCGGAACAAGGAAGATTTGCAGATTCTGAGAGAATCAGGAAGGCAAAGGTCCATGTAGGGACTGAAACTGCTGTACGGACAGAAACTGAGAATGCCGCAGGCACGTGGATGGAAGGTGCTACAAGTACAAGAACCGTCATACCAGAGCCGGACAGATGTCTGTCACACTGATGAAGATTGGGGGAACAACCAACCCGATGATACCTAGTACCTTGGAGAGGTCGACCATATGACGCGGAGCGGGCGGTACTTCAAACCCCCGCACCTAGATCAGCCAGAGGCTTCTGGGAAGGATAAAGAGGCTGAGAAGCAAAAGGAGAAGCAATTTGAGGAGGAAGCTGTGCTCAAACAGCTGAAAAAGATACAAGCAGACATCTCCATCTGGGGACTGCTCATGGCGTCACGGGTGCATAGACAGGCTGTCCTGACGGCCATGGACAAAGCCAAGCTTTCAATAGAAACCACGCCAGAACAGCTGGTGGATTAGTCTTTCCGGGAGGAGCTACCCCGACGCTGACTTTTTCCGACAAGGAATTGCCACCCGAGGGGGCAGACCATAACAAGCCACTCTACATTTCCGTGGAGTGTAGGAATAAATGGATACCGGTGGTTCTTGTTGATACCGGATCCGCCATCAATGTCTGCCGGCAAGGACAGCGTATGCGGTCGGCTTGAAAACGCGGACTTTGTACCAACAGCCCAGGTAATCCGGGCATATGACAACACAAGCCGAGAGGTGATGGGAACAGTTAAAATCCAGACAAAAGTTGGGCCGGGACAGCACGAGATAGATTTCCATGTCCTAGAAGTCCCCGCAACTTTTAATATGCTTTTGGGGCGGCCGTGGCTGCATCAGGTAAAGGCAGTGTCATCCACTTTGCATCAAATGGTGAAATACCCCTATGGGAAGGGAGTAGCCATTGTTTTCGGGAATTCATCAATCCATCCACCACCGGAGGTATCCACGCCTGTTCTAGAAATCGAGCATGGCATGGAGGATGTGTTCATATCAGGTTTTACCCTAGCTGAGGCTCAGGTTGTACAGAACATCATGGCTGCTAACGAGGGGATATATGTCAGTGCCCAAGCAGTGTATCTCATGAACAAGCTCCAACACATCCCCGGGATGGGATTGGGAAAAAGTGGCCGCAAGGGCGTCGCAGCATTGGCCGAAGTGCCACACAACCCCCATACCTTCGGCTTGGGTTATCTGCCCACCAAGGAGGATTGGGTAAGAAAAGGAAAAGAGATGGCTGGGAGAGCCAGAGCGAAACAGATAGGAAAACCCTTTGAGTTGATGCACCGGCCCATCCAGGGTACCCTAAACGGACGCTTCGTCCGGGAGGGGGAGGATTTTCCATTCTGTGGCTTCCCAGAGCCGTGGTTGAACGCAGAGAAGAAGCGCGTGCCGGGGTTCGAGATTTTCTTTGACCTACAGTTACCTGGGGATGATGTTGCCAAAGAGCAGGCAGACCCGACGGTTAAGGTTGAACAGAGCAGGAAAATGGAGTCTGAGGACACCGAATTTGAAATGGGGGTAGCACTGGCATGTCTACTCTCAGATCCTTCGATCGACCAGCTGTGCTTGGGGGATAACTTCTCGGTGTCCATGATCGGGAATGAAACGGCTGCGGGCCTACTATCAACTATTTTGGATGCATCCATCGCACCCTCCCTCACCTGGCAGTACGAGGAGGGATTTTTGTCCAGTAGCACCGGGTCAGGTAGTGAGCCGGAATCTGATTCCACCGAGTCTTGTGAGTCGGAATCAGGTTCCAGCTCGACTGAGTCTGAGTCCGGTATTCCTGGGGGTGATAACCCGGATGCCACAGTCCTGTCCAGGTCGTCTTTTTCTTTCTCTTTTGAGTCTGTTGTAACAGAAGAATCGGACGGTTTGGAAGTACATAATGAGAATGATATGAATGTGGTTTCCGAGTACTTTTCTGTGCCTTTGATTTATTGCTTAAATCAGGACTTTCAAAATTTTGACGAAAACGATGAGGAAGAAATTCCTCCGGTTTTGCAACGATTAATTGATCAAGAGCAGGAAAGATTTGTCAAACCTTTAGTTGATGAAATCACTACTGTGAATATTGGTACTGAGAAGGACCCGCGGCTGGTCCAGATCGGGTCCACGTTGTCTTCGGAGGAACGCGAGCGCTTAGTCGCTTTATTAAAAGATTTCAAAGATGTTTTCGCGTGGTCCTACGAAGACATGCCTGGAATCGATCCTGAGATTGTACAGCACCGGATCCCTCTTGACCCCGAGGCCCGACCTGTCAAAGAAACTCAGGAGATCCGCCCGGACTGGGCTCTCAAGATTAAGGAAGAGGTCACCAAGCAAATTGACGTAGGCTTCCTGCTGGTATCCGAATACCCTCTAGTTGGCCAACATTGTTCCGGTGCCGAGAAGAAGGATGGTAGGGTCCAGGTATGCGTGGATTTCAGGGATTTGATCAGAGCTAGTCCGAAGGACGACTTTCCTTACCGCATATTGATGAGTTGGTAGATTTTACAGCGGGCATGCTTTGCTTTCATTCATGGATGGCTTCTTAGGATAACCAGATAGTGATGGCCAGAAGACGGGAAAAGACTGCATTCACCACCCCGTGGGACATACTGCTATAGAGTGATGCCATTTGGGTTGAAGAATGCTGGAGCTACTATCAACGGGCCGCGACCACGATACTTGCATGATATGATCCACAAAGAGGTTGAGTGTGTATGTGGACGACATGATTGTCAAGTCCAAAGAAGAGAGGGCCACTACACCGCCTTACAAAAGTTCTTCCAAAGGATCAGAGAATTTCGGTTGCGGCTGAATCCACAGAAATGTACATTCGGTGTTACAGCGGGAAAAATGCTGGGGTTTTTAATTACACAAAGGGGCATCGAAGTCGACCCTTCCAAAATCAAGGCCATCTTAGAAATGCCACCACCAATGACTGAAAAAGAGGTGCGAGGCTTTCTGGGTAAAGTGCAATTCATAAGACGGTTTATCTCAAAATTAACCTTGACTTGTGAACCACTTTTTGGTCTCCTGAAGAAAGGAAAGAAATTCCAATGGGACGGCCGATGTCAAGCAGCTTTTGAACAGATCAAAGAATATTTACAAAACCCACCCGTGTTGTCACCACCGGAGCCAGGGAAACCGTTGATATTGTACCTTTCAGTAACTGAGACTACAATGGGCTGTATGCTCGCACAAGAATCAGAGGACAAGGTAGAGAGGGCCATCTACTATCTGAGCAAGAAGATGTTGGATTACGAGACCCGCTACACTCCGCTGGAGAAGGCTTGTTTGGCTTTGGTATGGGCTACCAGGAAGCTGCGGCACTACCTGTTAGCTCATTCCGTAGTGTTGGTTTCACGACTCGATCCCATCAAATATCTTTTCGAGAAACCGGCACTTACGGGTAGGCTAGCTCGATGGTTGCTGCTGCTCTCTGAGTTCGACTTGAAGTATGTGACACGCAAGTCAGTCAAGGGGAGAGCGGTGGCAGAGTTCCTTGCCGACCACCCGGTTGAAGGGGATGAAGCAGTTGAGTATCTATTCCCAGATGAAGCCATTTTGTATGTCGAAGACGAAACTTGGACAATGTACTTTGACGGAGCGTCAAACCAGTACGGGTATGGGATAGGAGTGTTGCTGATAGCGCCCGACAATTCCCGTATCCCTCTAGCATTTAAGCTCCGATTCAAAGTCTCGAACAACGAAGCGGAATATGAGATGCATCGCCGGTCTAGAAGCAGCCCTAGAACTAGGGGCAAAACGGTTGGACGTCATCGGGGACTCGAACCTTGTTGTGTCTCAAGCAAAAGGAGATTGGAAAGTCAAAGAAGAAAAGATGATAATTTACCACCAGACCTTGGATTTGTTAATTCCTCGGTTTGAGAAGCTAAATTTCACTCATCTAGTAAGAGAGAACAACAGGTTCGCTGATTCACTGGCAACTCTATCTTCCATGATAGACATTCCGTCTGGAGTCCGAATGCGTCCAGTCATCATTGATCAGAAGTTCGCGCCAGTATGAGTCAATTTCTGCCATAGACGAGGTTCAGGACGAAAACCCCTGGTATTACGACATTTGGAACTTCTTGGAGAAGGAGGTGTATCCACCAGGGGCAAATGCCAAAGATAAAAGGGCAATAAGAAGAATGGCTGTTCAGTTCATCATCTGTGGGGTAAGCTGTATAAGAGAGGTCATCTGGGATGCATAAGCTGTGTGTAGAGCTGAAGAGTCGAAGCGCCTGATGGAGGCCATCCATGGGGAGAATGTGGTGCACATATGAATGGAGTATGCTAGCCGGAAGATCCTCAGACAGGGTTACTACTGGTCCACCATGGAGAGGATTGTATCGGTTTTGTTCGGCGATGCCACAAATGTCAGATCCATGCAAACCGCATGAACATCCGCCGTCGAAGCTATACAACATGACTTCGCCATGGCCATTTTCAGTTTGGGGAATCGATGTGGGGCTGTCACTCCGAAGGGGTCGAATGGGCATGAGTTCATCCTGGTCGCGATAGATTATTTTACAAAGTGGGTCGAGGCCCAATCTTATGCAGTGTTGAAGGCTTCGCATGTCAAGTTTATCAGAAACAACATTATCTGTCGCTACGGGGTCCCAAACGAGATTATTTCAGACAACGGTTCCCACTTCAAGAAGGAGGTGATTGACTTGTTGGAAAAATACAACGTGGCTTTTCATAAGTCATCCACTACCGGCCGCAAACCAATGGAGCGGTTGAGGCCGCCAACAAGAATATCAAACACATACTGCAGAAGATGGTGGAAACCTACCGGGATTGGCCAGATAAGCTGCCGTTTGCTTTGTGGGGCTACCGGACTTCAATCAGAACTTCTACTGGGGTGACTCCGTATTCATTGGTCTATGGGATGGAGGCCGTCCTACCTATCGAGATCGAGGTTCCGTCATTACGAGTATTGGCTGAGTGCCAAATAGCCGAAGCAGATGGCAGCAGAGCAGGTTTGAGGAACTCATGCTCTTTGATGAGAGAAGACTGAAAGCACTGTACCATGTTCAGGGTTATCAGCGCAGAATTGCCCGGGCTTTCAACAAGAAGGTTAAGTCCAGGAATCTTAAGGAAGGAGATTTGGTGCTCAAAGACAACCGAGCTCCCATCCATGACCCAAGGGGCAAGTTCAGACCCAATTGGACTGGTCCCTACATCATCAAAGCTATCTGGTCGGGTGGAGCTGTGGTTCTGATGGACCTAGATGGCCTGGAGTTCTCACAACCGATCAACATGGACAAGTTGAAGAAATATTACCCTTGAGAGGCTCGCTAGGCCGAAAACCCGAAAGGGCGACCTAGGCAAAAGTTAGAGCACAGAAAATTAGAAAATATAAAAACTGAGCTCGCAAGGTTGAAAACCCGCAAAGGGCGGCCTTGGCAAAAGTTAGAGCGTAAAAGGAGAGTGAAAACACCCGAGTGAGCCCAAGCCGAACTACGTAAGGCTTGATTCCCATCTTTGGGATACGTAGGCAACTTCATCCTGAAGTCCAGCCACAAACTTTTCCCCGATCAACTCGGTCCATTTGATCATCTCGGCCATCTCTGTCTAGTCAGCATTCGAGAATTTTGATTATAATCTCCGGTGCAGTGCTACTCAGACTAGGGGCAACTTTCCAGTTGCTGGGATTCGGGATTGTGCATCTCAGTGACAAATTTCAGGCATGTTCAGTTCTGATCCATATCGAAAATAGTTTTGAAAAGTTTTAATGAAAGTTGACTTTGTTCAAATTAATCTTTTTACAACTAAGACCATTTCTGGACCAAAACGGGAAATTTTCAGTACCACAATCTTCAATTTCATTGATTTCAATACAGAGTTCTCCTGCTCTTGCGCATACAATTGAAGTTGCTTTTTTATTACAATCATAAAGAAAACTTGAAAGTTCTAATAAAGCAATAAACCCGGGGCATAGTCAAGTCAGGTGTCCCTGCGCCCCCTCCAGAGCTAGTCGAAGTCTCTGATGCCAAGCTAGGCCCATTCTGTGCCTCTTCATTGAGCCAATCCCAGCACTCATCAGACAAAGTGCAATTGAAAATAGGGGGGGGCCAGGAGCTCTCTAGTTCTCCATGCTGTCGCATACCGGGCAAGCTGTGCGCCTCGGATCGGGAATGCAGCTGGGTATTCTATCTCTTCTGGTGGACAAGTCTGGTCATGACCGAACTGACGTCGGATCCGAAACGGAAAGTAGAAACACAGTGAGTCAAGCCAATCAGCTGAATCCCAGGTTGGCGAGTCATACTGTAGCCCATTGCCGGTAGATGAAGCCAAGGACATCGCCAAGCAATGCGATCCGCGGACAAACTACACATCCAGTCAAACCACCAACCCTCATCAAGGGCGTCGACTAGGCGTTGCCTGAAGAAGTAACCACGGGCTGAGTATGTTGGGCAAGAGTCCACAACCTGCAACTTGTCCATCAACCACATCTGGGGAGGGATGAAAAATGAGAGAATAAAGAATAGAGAGGTGTACGATGAGAGAAAAGTAAGAAAAGGGTTTTGTGAGAAAACCGAGCTTGAGAGCCGAGTGACGTGAGCAATACATGTGAGAGATTGGGTGGGAAACTTTACCTGCAGTAGTAGTGGACTCCCCGCAAATTTGGTTGCTTCGCGACGATAGAAAGCATCCAAGCCCGTCAACGTCTCAGCCAGAGTCATGACAATGCAACTCTTACCCTCCCTCAAACCTTGGGTAACTTCAATCAATCGGACGCTAGATCCTCCAGAACCCGAGGCAAGTAAGAAATGAGATAGCATACACAAACAAAGTGCGTGTTGCCGAAAACCTTGCCAATGACGGTCGCCGCGGTCACCGGTGTCAGAAAAACGGCAAACCAAACTCGGAATATCCAGCATTCCGTCACAAATCAGAGATCGAGCGTCAGGAATTGAAAGCCCGCACATTTGTCCTAAGGTTTGGGCATGGCCAAAACGGAATTGGGGTAGGATCTCTTCATTGCGCTCGGACTCCATTAAAACTTGAAAATCTTCAAAGGTAGGACATACCTCTTGCCCGCCGAAGCTAAAAAATGTGTCACCGGATTCCAAAACCTTGCCGCGGCATGGAGAAACGGAAAGTGCAGCGGGGTACGACCCAAAGTGAATAGTGCGTTTATGCCGAAACCCCGGAAATTTAGCTTTTCCGAGCCATCCAAGTTGTTAATCCAAGCTGCAAGATTTTGGGCAAGAAATTCTTCCATTTGGAGCAAATCAGTGTTGAAATAAGAAGAACTACGAAGCTGGGGCCTTTTTGGAGGGGATAAGGTTGAATGAAGGACAGGTGTCAGCATTCTGCTGGTTTCTTCCACTTTTGGCCGGCCGGCCAAGTATAGTGCCGACCGGCCATCACTTTTGGCCGGTGGAGATTTCTCATAGCCGGTGGCTTTTCCCTGGGGCCGGTGGTCTTCCCCCTGGTTCCCTGAGTTGTTTATGCTGAGAAGTTGGGGAATCCCACCATTTCCAATACCCTCCAGTGATCAATTCTTGCGGGGCCGCGCCCATTTGCTTATCGAGTTGTTGTACATTTGCTTATCGAGTTGTATTTCACTCTCTTTAAGTCTTTGATTTGCTTATCGAGTTGTACTCGCACTTGGTTGGTTATGTCGAGTTTCTCTTCTTTGTTTATCGAGTTGTAAGTGGGTTCACTACCTGATTATTACGATGCGAATGCTCTATTTTCAAACGAATTTCATCCACATTGTTATATGATGCCATGCGATGCGATGCATAGAACGTGCAAATGTAACATCTTTTGAACCAAATAGCAGTTTCATTTCCGTCATGTGTTTTGCAAGAAAATACACAGTTTTGAAAAATGATGATAACAAACCTGCCTGAGGCAGTGCAATGTGCTTGAACTGCCAGTAAAAAAGGAAAGTAAAGCAAAAGGAAAGTAGGGCAGCAGAGTATCGGGATTGCTACTGATAACCCCCTCCTTTTTCTTGAGGTCGATACACCACCTGCGCCCTTGTTCAGGGTCAATTATATGGTTTGGCACCTTCATTATTCAAGATATCGCAAGAAAGCGCACTTTTAAAACATTAGTAGGCTTTCGAGTTGACCTCAGGCCGTATCTTTTTGAGCGACGCTCTGTACGAGCGAGGAACATCCCTTCCCGTATCCTTTTGCATCTTGTGAGCTCCACAACACGCTTCGATTGTACTGTGTTGCAGTGCTTTGCATTACATGCCTCAAGTTTTTTATATACACATTGCTTGCGTAGACCGCATGCTTTACTTACATGTGTTCGAGTCTCTTTTATACATTGCTGCGTAGACCGCATGCTTTACTTACATGTGTTCGAGTCTCTTTTTATACATTGCTTGCGTAGACCGCATGCTTATTTCAATTTCATTACTTGCGTAGACCGCATGTTTTGCTTGCGTAGACCGCATGTTTTGCTGCGTAGACCGCATGCTTATTCAAATTCATTACTTGCGTAGACCGCATGTTTTGCTTGCGTAGACCGCATGTTTTGCTGCGTAGACCGCATGCTTATATTCAAATTCATTACTTGCGTAGACCGCATGTTTTGCTTGCGTAGACCGCATGTTTTGCTTGCGTGGACCGCATTCTTATGTTCAAATTCATTACTTGCGTAGACCGCATGTTTTGCTTGCGTAGACCGCATGTTTATAATTAATTACACTACTTGCGTAGACCGCATGTTTGTAATCAATTTCATTGCTTGCGTAGACCGCATGTTTATGAACAATTTCATTACTTGCGTAGACCGCATGTTTTGCTTGCGTGGACCGCATGCTCGTGTTCAATTTCATTGCTTGCGTAGACCGCATGCTCGTGTTCAATTTCGTTGTCTACGTAGACCGCATGCTCCACTTACATGTCTATGCCTTCACAGCATTGTTATGTCTCCCACTCGCTTTGCGTTGTCACGCATTCACAATTGCTTTCATGTGCATATTGCTAACCATATCATACCTGTTAAGTTGTTTTCTTTGCAGGCACAATATTGTATGTACGGTTCATTTGCGGCTGGTGGAACCAGACGAACCAGACAGGTATTGCATCCTCCGTACGAGACGTAGTGAGAATTGCATAATTCTCTTACATCCTTTCTGCATTGTAGTGTGGTTTGATGTATGCTAGCTTAAAACTGTTGCATGTGTGCTTCGTTGCAGTCATAGGTTCTTGACTTTGTGTACAATCATAGGTTCTTTTCTATGAACTTAATTCCTGTCCTTTCTTGTAAGGAAAAACAAGTTCAAAAAACACACCATTCCTTGACTGTGTAGACACCCTATTTTTGACCGTCCTCAAGACTTGGACGTCACTGATTGAACACTCAGTGATCACCCTTATTCGTGTTCGTTTTGAGTTCTCGGAGGCCTCGGCTGCGCGCCTTGCCTCAGGATCTCTTAACTCGTTCGTTTAGTGTTTGGTTTTGCACCGAACACTTGTGTTTTTGCCTTGGAAGGCAGGAAATGGCTTGTTAGCCATCCCCACATTCCACCGGCCTTCCCTTTACCTCACCGGCCATTCCTTGTCGCCACCGGCCATTTTTGCTTGTTATTAATGGCCGGTCGGCACTCTGTGTAGCCGGCCGGCACCTTATTTGGCCGGTGATCTATTTTGCCGGCCGGTCACCCTTTTGCACCCCCTTCAGGCATGGTGCATGCCAGCTGTGCCAGCTGGGAGGCACAGACACCACTCCCTATGCACGGGGATGGCCACTTTGAGCCTTTGACCCCTTTTTCCTTCTAGAAGGTTAAACCCTTTTGGCCAGCTGTCTTAGCTTCCTCTAGAAGCCTTGAATCCTTTGCACCCTTTGCCCCTTTTCATTTAGCTTCTTGAAGAAGCTTCAAACCATTTCCTATGCCTATATAAGGATCCTTCTTCCTCCTTGGTTAAGGGTTAGAGTTTTTGAACAAAAAAACCAGAGATACACATATATATATCTGTCAAATATACTCTCTCTCTATATCTCCCTCTCTCTCATCCTTAGTGTGTGTTTGGGACCCTAAAAGTGCACTTTTACCTTAGTTTTGCACTAACACACACACCATCACACCTTACTTCGACCTTGAGGGACTTAGAGGGTTTATTCTTGAGTTTTTGGACTTGTTTTGATCAGAAGAGAGTGGTTGGACTTGCTGTTCTTGAGTTGTTCTTCAAGGGTAACTACTTTGCTTTAGTTTCCCCAATTTTGCAACAGCTTTTTACCTGTCTTGCATGATGATTTGAGCTTTGTGTATAACTAGAAAAAGTCTTATATTTGCATGCTTTAAATACTTCATTCAGGTCATTTTGTGGTTTGGGGTCGAAATCACCCTCTTAGGCCTTATTTGGCCCTTTTGGTGCTTCCATTGCTAGGCTTTATTTGCTTGAGTGTTTTGTTCTTTTCACCACTGAAATCCAGTGGATTTTCAGTGGTAAAGAAGAGGGTTTGAAGTCTTGTATAGGGGAGGGACACCCCTTTCCCCTTTGTCCCTCTTTCATCCTTGTTTTGGCTTAAAAGACAACATGCATGCTTGGTTTGTTCTTGGCTCCATATCAGATGTTTTTGGTGCTATTTAGGTCACATGTCATCTCTGTTTTTGGTCGGATTTGTGGCCCTTTGCATGCTTAACATACTTGCTTTGTATTCCCTTGTTTGTGCCTAGAAATGCATCATGACTTTTGACTACCATGCTCTCATATCTTGGCTTTACTTTGTGAAGTTCTTGGCCATATTTTATCATGCTTAAGGTCTGTTGGCCACTAATTTGGTCTTGTTTAGCATGTTTGGTATAGTTGCTTCACATTTTGGCTTGTGAGCCTTGAATGTGTGAATCATAAACATGCATTGGTTAGGCTATTTCAATGATTTGGAATCATTTAACATGCTATTTCAGTCCCTATACCATGCTTACATGTCTCCATTTATCATCTCATTCATGCCTTGAAGAGTTGGCCTTTCATGACTAGGAATAGGTCATTGTGCATAGCCCTATGTTTGAGGCTTTGGGGCTACCATATCAGGGGTATTTGGGGCTTATTTTGCATGTTAAAATTCTGTTTTTGGTTGTATGGTTCATGCCATGTTTGCTTGGGGTAGTGGTAGTAGAATGCCCCTTTATTATGCCTTAGCTTTGGGCCTCTTTGACTTGCATGTTTGTTGTGCATTTTGTCCATCATTTGGGATGCTTTTGGCCACTGTTTTGGGGTGGGCTGAGGTCTGCCCCTTCATGGTTTAAGTCCACCATTGCTTCTTGTCACATGTTTTGTTGCATGTTTGATTCATGATGTGTTGCCACATGCTAGTTCTTTTGCATACTTGCCATGACATGTTGCATTGCATTTGGCATGCCTTGCATCTTAATCTTATGTTGCATCTTTGAGCCATGTTTGCATAACATGCATTACATTACTTGGTTTAGGGTGTCAAGCCAAGTGTGAGGATTGAGAAGTGTTCATACTCCAAGTGATGTAACACGTCTCAACTCTCGGTCACCGAGGCCCTTGACTTTGACATGATAGGGTCTTGGTATTCATTTGTGTGTTGCATGCATTTTCATTGAATTGCAACCTTGGCCTCTTAGGCCATCATGCATCAAAATGCACAATTGATGGCCCGAGGATCGAGGGCCATGCTCCATTGAGTCCACTGCGTGATAGGGAGTGTGACCATGCTTACATTTGCTTGAAATTCCATGCCATACACTGTCTGTCCTTTGTTGCTGTCAAAAACCAGTTCTGCAAGAATTTTTGGCCGACCGGCCGTTTATAGTGCCGACCGGCCATGGATGAATGGCCGATAACACGAAGTCCAGCCGATGGACATTTTCCATAGCCGGTGGGTATTTCCTTTAGCCGATGGTGCTCTACAGTGTGCAGGGAATATGTCCTAAGACTTTGGCAGTTTTCAGAAAAGCAGGGCAGTGTAAACAGAGGCAGCGGTGGCATGATACGGGTTTTCCGGGCAAAACGGACTCAAGCATGTATCATTCGCGCATTCTAAGGCGGGGTTGTGGCCTTTTCCCTTCTGCATTTATTTGTTAATTAATTAGGAGTTCTGTAATATTTAATTTGTAATAATTAATTTGGATTATTTATTCGGACTGTAATATTTATTTGGACCCTCCGAGTGAGGGCAATTGTGTAATAAGTGTGTGTGAGTGCGTGTATGTCTTCCAATCCCACGTCTTTCTTCCCTTTTATTTACCTGCTTTGATAGTAGACTAGGGCATGTTTAAATTAGCATACAGTATGATAGCATGTTTGCATTCATTCATCTGTTTTGCATGCATCGGGCTCGGCGCATCATTCTAACTACATCTGTATTTCAATTCCAAATCGAATACGTGTTAGTTGCAGCATTTCACATGTCATTGTAGATTAGCCGAGCCTATCTAAGTTGCATTCTGCATGTGTTGCATTAGCCATCTTAAATGAACTAGGATCATGCACTTGATTACTAACTAGTTTCTGTTTTGGCTTGGAGTACTAGGTGAGCTTTTATGCTTTAGCATATCGCATGCGTGTGAGTGTTGCCATAATAGCATGATTACCATGAGGCTAGCTGCTTATGTGATATAACTGCTTGAATGCCTGTGGGTGGAGGTTGAATCACCTAAATTGGAATAATGCATTAAAACTGTGAGTTTTAAGCCCACTAGATAGTGGCAAAACCTTCTTTTCTAAAGCCCACTTGAGGGTGGTAAAACCTGCATTTTAGCCTACTTGCAAGTAGCAAACCATTTTCAAAACAAACACGCAATGTTTTGTTCCAATCTAGGCGATTTGGCCTATACTTGTTTGCTGTGCGCATAACATAGTAATTCTAGGCTAATAACCGGAATAAGAACACATAAATGCCTTCAAAAAGATATCACGGTTAGTAGAGGCCGATATTCGGATCGGGCGAGAGGGGTGCTCATAGCTGACCTTCCCCAATCGTACCCAAGTTCCCGAGCCAAGGCAACTTTGGTGATGACGGACACGTGGCCTTTGGCACCGAGTCAGGGTTTCCTAAATTCCCCCGTAAAAAATATTTAGGTAGCGACTCTGTATCTGGCAAAGCAGTCCATGTTTGGCACTTCTTTACAAAAATCTGTTTTTCTCAAAACGATTTGCCGGATTTGGACTCTTTGGTTCAGATTAAGAACCGTGACACAAATTGAGTCCGAACTGTGGTGGGGCCCAAGGGCGCGTCTACAGACTGTATAATAGTGTTCACATTTATATCAGGTATTTCTGATTTATAAGTCTGAAACCGATATGCACTACTATTCTGAGCATAACCAATAAACACACTCCACTGTTTTTGGTCCTATCTTAGTCTTTTTTGGAACAGGAACTTCTAACTTTGCCAAACACCCCCACACTTTTAAGTATTTGTATGAAGGTAGTCGACCTTTCCACAATTTATAAGGAGTGCTGTTAGTTTTCTTGTGAGTTATTCTGTTAAGAACATAATTAGCAGACAATATTGCTTTCCTCTACAAGTTTTAACTTAGTAACATGGCATTCATCATTTCTTTAAGGGTTCTATTTTTTCTTTCAGCAATTCCATTTTGCTGTGGAGAATAGGGTGTTGTAGTTTGGTGAATAATGCTATATTGTACACAAAATTCATTTAAAGGTGCATCATATTCACCACACCTATCACTTCTAACCATTTTAATTATTTTACCAAGTTGATTTTCAACTTCAGTTTTGTAGAGTTTGAACATTTTTAAGGCTTCATCTTTATTTCTAAGTAAGTATACATAACAATATCTTGTGCAATCATCAATAAATGTTATAAAATACTTTTTGTCTCCTTTAGTTTGAACAAATTTAAGATCACATATATCAGTATGAATTAATTCTAGAGGTTCAGTTTTTCTTTCAACCGATTTAAATGGAGCCTTAGTTAGTTTTGCTTCTATACAAATCTCACATTTGTGATTAGGATCAATTTCGAACTTTGGTAGATAATCCAAACCAATTAATCTACGTAAAGTATCAAAATTTACATGTCCTAATCTACCATGCCATAAATTTGACTCAAGAATATAAGCAAAAGATGTGTTATTCTTATTAATAGAAAGTTTTGGTACAACGGTTATTACATTCAATTTGAAGAGACCATCGCTCATATATCCCTTACCAACATACATACCACTCTTTGTTAATACAAATTTATCAGACTTAAATACAAGCCTAAAACTATTTTTACTTAATAAAGAACAAGAAACTAGATTCTTCCGGATGTTTGGTACATGCAGCACGTTGTTGAAGGTCAGTTCCTTCCCTGATATCATCTTCAAGACTACTTTTCCTTGTCCAGCCACAACAGAAGTAGATGAATTTCCCATGAATAGTCGCTTACCATTTGCAGCCTCATTATAAGTAGTGAACATCTTCTTGTCCGCGCAAATGTGTCGAGTTGCCCCAATGTCAACCCACCATTCCTTGGGATTTCTAACCAAATTAGCCTCCGACACCACAGCAGAGAGATTGATGTCATTCACCCCGTTAGAGATGTAATCAAGTTCTATCACATTGGATTGATTGGTAGTCTTCTTGCTTGTATTTCCGCGATCCTTCTTAAGGTGGCGACAATCAGAAGCTTGATGTTCGGTCTTGCCACAGTTATAGCATTTACCTTTGAACTTTTTATTGCCATTGTTGTCGCCTTGTTTAGAACCATCTCTAACAAACTTCCTCTTTTTGTTATGTGGTTTGGGCACATGTTCAACCACATTAGCCTCGGACTCAATGGGATTTTTACCATTCCTCTTTTCAGCCTTACGGTTATCTTCCTTAGTTCATAGTCTTACAATCAATTCATCCATGATCATCTCCTTACGTTTATGTTTTAAATAATTTTTGAAATCATTTCAAGTCGGTGGTAATTTTTCCACTAACGCAGCGACTTGGAAAGACTCGCTCAGAGACATATCCTCAGTATGAATATCATGCAAAATTAATTGAAAATTTTGAACTTGAGAAATCACTGTTTGGGAGTCTACCATAACGAAGTCTAGAAATTTACCGACAACAAATTTCTTTGTGCCGGCATCCTCTGTTTTGTATTTTTTCTCTAAAGATTCCACAATTCTTTTGCTGTTTTCAAAGGGCTGTAAACATTATACAGCATTTTCTCTAGTCCATTGAGAATGTAGTTTTTGCACAGAAAATTAGAATGTTTCCAAACGTCTACAGCGGCAACAATTTGCCGATCGCTTTCATCCTCTCTAAGTACTGGAGCCTTTTCACAGAGAAGCCGAGCTAGGTTTAGAGTTGTAAGATAGAACAGTATTTTTTGCTCCCATCTTTTAAACTTAGTGCCATTAAACTTTTCCAGTTTTTCTCCATGATTTATTGGAACTTGAACATGGTTCTGGATAGGGACCGGAGTGTAGCGACCCTAATTTTCTTAAGTCATTATTTATTATTATTATTATTATATTATTATTATTATTATCTTATTTTATTTTTGGCTTTATTAATTGTGTGGTCACATGAGAATTTAATGTGATATTTAATATATATAATTAATCTAAATATTTACATTTGTTATACAAAAAAAAAGAGGTGCTATATATAAATATATATATATATATCTTATATTTATAGTATATATATTATAATTATGTTGTATTTATATTATCTAGTATAATAACTATGAGGTTATATAATATTATAACTATTAGGATTTATAAGAAGTGTTTAGGTTATAAACAAATTAAGGAAAAAAGAGAGGCAGAGGCAGCAGGGCTACAGGGGGGGGAGAGAGAGAGAGAGAGAGAGATTAATCACAAAATAGAGAAGCACCCGAGAGAGAGGGGACCGGCAGGAAAGAGAGGGTCTGCGGTTGTGTGAGAAAGAGAAAAGGAGAGGAAGAAAGGGTTAGGGTTTTGTTTTGGTGGCTCTATTAATTTTCTAAATAATTCTTTGAGCTTCAAAATAATATTGTGAGTACAAAACCCACTTTCCTTGATTTATGTTTAATTCATTGTTTTTATTTTTATTTTATTTATTTGATGTTAGTTCGATTTTGTGTTTATATAAAGATGATTGATTAATTTTAATTATTTTGTTTAGTTGTGTATGTAAGGTTTAGGGTTTTTAGTTGATTGATTGATTTTGATTATTTTGATTAGTTGTGTATGTCAGATTTAGGGTTTTTATATGGATTTATTTTATGGTTGTAATAACCCTCATGATTATATGAAACTAAAATTAATATGGTTATATGAAATTAAAATTAATTAAGAACCTATAGATAAATTCCTTATACTCCACCATGACTCCATGGATTGTTGTTTTATTTGAGTGATGGTGAGAAAGAGTGTATAAAAAAAAAGTGAGGATTATGAGATTTATTTGAATGCCTTAGGCTTGGCATTGTTATGTTTATTCTCATGTGTGAGATGTTGTGTATATATATATTGTTGCCTCGTTCTCATGAGTAGACGAGTGCTTTGATTTGCGCGCGTACGTATATGCTAACCATCCGGGGAGTGTGAGTCAAACTCGGGACGATATCCCCGTGCAAGTTTGGCTTCGGAGCGGTGTTAGGTATACGGGAGGCACATGGGATATATGTGTAGGCCGGAAGGGGAGGGCCGAAGTGGTGGAGTTAAGGTACAAAAATTTAATTATGAGTTTATTGATTTGTACATCTTGAAAAATAGTAATCGACCTCAATAAATTATGAAATTTGAGCAGAGGCATGTATACGTGATTTTGGACAACTTTTGTGTTGTAGCTTTTTATTAAAAAGATCGATTAGAATTTATAATCGGATGACCTTAGTTATTGTCGGTTTGATTCATTTTGGTAATGCAGATTTTATAGGCTGTTTTAACTCACGAAACGAGCTCATTTTTATTGGTTTCGCGTAAACTGAAGTAAAACATTATTCTGCACACTTTTCATGTTTTGAACTTTTTTGAAAAAAATCATCTTAGTGCAGTTTTTGTTCATTTTCAGCTTTAGATTTTTGATTGAATTAGATTCAAGTTTTTCTCTTAACCTGTTCAGTTTCTGTTAAATTCGTTCGTTGTCTTTTAGGAAATTTGATTCTGTACAACTTTCGTTCTTTGAGTTTTGGTCAATTCAAATTATTTAAGCAGGAAACGGTGCATTTTTATACGTATTCAGCAAGTTACTTATGATTAATTTATATTATTTTTTTTTGCAGGATGGTGGGTCTTACTAACTTTTTATGCAGGGCTGACCCACCATATTTCTATTTCTATTTTGTTTATTTATAATAAATTTATATTTCGTTGTATACGGACAAGAAACTAAATGCCACCGTATCTCGGAAACTACTCATTCGTCTCGGTGCGGTTGGAACTACTTGTCTTGTCCCTGTAATAAGAATTAAATGTATTTTTTTTGTGTCTGGTGGACACGTGGGTGTTAGATCTTGTACTCATACCAGTATACCTGTATACTGACCCGTTTTGTCTCTTGACAACTCGGGTGCGTTCTGTTTGAGCGCAGCCGAGCTTCCTTTGCAGGATTAGTAGAGGCTTTGGTGGTGACAAGAAATAACTGTGATCGTAGGACATGTCGTTTGGAGTTCTTTTATTTTTCTTGAGCTTAGGGTTGATACTAATTTATGTATTTATTATTTTTTTAATGACTTTAGTATTGGAATAATTTGGCATGGTTTGTAACCGTACTTTATTTAAGTTGTTTTGACTATTTATTGTTACCTTGATGTTGAGGTATTGGTTACTTATGAATTATGGTGGATGGTTTGGTTTTTTTAGTTTTTTTTGTTTCACCCCTAGATTTGGATGATGGAATATTATTGGGGTTAGTCCTAATTTAATATTTAATTGTCCAAATTTTGGGGCGTGACAGTTTGGTATCAGAGCTCTAGGTTACCCTAGACTTGTGAGAGTTTAGGTGATCCTCGGATTGTGGAAACATGGGTTAGCTAGTTTAGTTTGGTGGTTGAGTTTATTCTAAGTAGTTATGAACGAATTCTTTTTGTGTGTTTAACTTGAAGGTAATGGCTGGAAGGTATAATTTAAGAAGTGCTGAGTCTAATGGCACAGGGGAAGAAACAACTGCTAACGCGGCGGCAACGGCAGCGGCGGCTGCTACTAGGGCAACGGCGACTACTACCGAGGCAACCAATACGGTGCAGGTTAATGTGGGAGAGATGATGGCTCAATTACTTCAGGTTGTGCAGAACAATAATCAAAGTCAGCAGGGAGATCCATTTGCGAAGAGAAACAAAGATTTTGGTTCTTTGGGGGGTCAAAAATTCTCTGGAGATGGAGGACCCATTGCAGCTGACGCTTGGGTTCAGAAATGTGAGATGGTATTTGGTCGTATGCAGCTCACCGAGGTCCAAAAACAGGAGTTAGCGACACATCAGCTTGAGGGAGCAGCCCTATTTTGGTGGAACTCGTGGAAGGAGGGTCTAGACTTGACGACTTTGACTTGGGCAGATTTCAAGACTCGTTTTGACCGGAAGTTTGTTCCTGCTGCTATTCGGTCTCAACTGAGTGATGAATTTTCAAAATTGACTCAAGAGGGTAGAACAGTGATCGAGTATGTCACCAAGTTTAATGAGTTGTCTCGTTATGCCCCTTACTTGATCGACACACAGGAGAAGAAGAATGAGAAGTTTATTAAGGGATTGAATCATTACCTGTCTAAGTCCCTTATTCCCTTTGATGCTGAACCGTTTGACAGAGTTCTTGACTTGGCACTGAAGTATGAGGAAAAGAGAAGCAGAGAAGCAGTTTAAAGAAGGGAAGGCCAAGGTCGGAGAGACTTCTAGAGGGAGTCACTTCCAGCAGCGGGATGGGAACAGATACGACCCTATGATCAAAGGCATAGGGGTCAGCAGTTTCAGAGGCCACACAACAGGTAGTCAGGGAAATTTCAGACCTCAGGGTAATTTCGGCCTCAGGGCAATTTCCAGCCCCAGGGGCACTATTACCAGAGACAGGGTGGTCCTCGCCCACAGGGTTATCAAGGACAGCGGCAACAAGTGCCACAGTTGGGTTATCGTCCTCCCGTACCTCAGTTGGAGGGACCCCCACCTATCAGACCAGTAGCACCTCAACCGATTAATAGGAAGTGTTTTGGGTGTCAGCAGTTGGGACATGTAATCAAGGATTACCCTCAGAGACAACAGGCGCGACAGGGTCAGGCAGCTCCAGCCAGGGCATTTGCAGTAATGCCAGGAACTGACAAAGTGCAAGGTACTTTTAATCTCTTTCAAGAACCCATTAGAGTTCTTTTTGATACTGGTGCCTCTCATTCTTTTATATCTAGACAATTTGTAGAAAGAGAACATATTGTAACTACCTCATTGTCTAGACCTATTCGTGTTGAGACCCCTTTAGGAGGGGCAGTTACTCTTTATGAGATGTGTAAAGATTTTGAGATTGACTTTGCGGGTAAAGTCTTGTATGCGGACCTAATTGTTTTAGGGTTTGAGGGGTTTACAATTATTTTGGGTATGGATTGGCTGAGAAAAAACTTTGTGACTCTATGTGCTGGAAGGACTGTAAATACAAATATTCCTGGTATGCCACGGCTTACCCATACTTCTAGCGATGGAGAAGAGTCGGTGATGACGAGTTTTCTGTGCTCGGTAGAAATTCCTAAGCAGGATATTAGTGAGGTAGATGTGGTGCGTGAGTTTGAGGATGTATTTCAAGAGATACCTAGACCTCCACCCCGATGGGTAGTAGAATTTTGCATTGACCTAGTGCCGGGAACTGCACCGATTTCTAAGGCGGCATACAGAATGACGCCTAAGGAGCTTGTAGAGATGAAAAAGCAGCTGGAAGAGATGCTTCAGAAAGGGTTCATTCGTTCAAGTAACTCCCCGTGGGGAGCACCTGCGATCTTTGTCTCCAAGAAAGATGGCACTCTCCGTATGTGTTATAGATTACAGAGAGCTAAATAAGGTGACTATCAAAGAACAAGTATCCGCTCCTACCTAGAATTGATGACTTGTTTGATCAATTGAAGGGGGCAGCCATTTTCTCTCAGTTTGATCTCAGAACGGGTTACCATCAGATGGGTGTGTTAGAGGAAAGTATACCGCTTACTGCTTTTCGAACCCGATATGGATTGTACGAATTTCCTGTAATGCCTTTTGGTTTGACCAATGCTCCTGCCTATTTCATGGACTTGATGAATAGAATTTTTCAACCGTATCTAGATAAGTTTGTGATTATCTTCATAGATGATATCCTGGTATATTCTAAGAATGAGGAGGAAACAGAGAACACTTGAAAGTTGTATTGCAGACTTTAAGGGAGCAACAATTATACGTGAATTTCAGTAAGTGTCATTTTTGGGAGAAAGAAGTTCGATTTTTGGGGCATGTTGTGTCCAATTAGGGAATAGCGGTAGATCCTGAGAAAGTTGTTGCGGTCAAAGAATGGAAGCAGCCCACGAACCCTATAGAGGTGAGAAGTTTTTTAGGACTAGCTGGTTATTACAGGAGATTTATAGAGAAGTTTTCCACTATCGCAGCACCCATGACCAAGTTGACCCGCAAGAATGTGAAGTTTGTATGGACAGATGATTGTGAGAAAGCTTTCCAAGAGTTAAAGCAACGGTTGACTACAGCACCAGTTTAACTATACTGGTACAAGGGAAAAAGTTAGTAGTGTTACTGATGTGAGTGGAACTGGTGGGATGTGTTGATGTAGCATCAGAAGGTTGTATCTTATGCTTCTCGACAATTAAAACCTCATGAGAGACGATACCCTACTCATGACTTAGAGTTGGCAGCAGTTGTTTTTTGCGTTGAAAGTATGGTGACACTGCTTGTTTGGGGAGCATTTTGAGTTGTACACAGATCACAAGAGCCTCAAATATCTCTTTTCTCAAAAAGAGTTGAACGTAAGGCAACAAATGTGGGTTGAATTCGTCAGTAGTTATGATTTCGAGATCCTTTACCACCCAGGGAAAGGAAATGTGGTCGCTGATGCACTTAGTCGACAACATGGGATTATAGCTTCTTTGATGATTCAAGAATGGAAGTCCTTGGAGTTAATTTCGATACATGATGTTCAACCAATAGAGAGTGCTGAAAGGGCATATATTGGTAGTTTGACCGTACAGCCGACGTTACTGGGTAAAATTCGTCAGATGTAGAATTTAGATGGGTTTCTCGTCAGCAAGCTCGATGACCTTGTAGTGGATTTGATCGATGATTGTCCTACTGATTGGTCTGTGGACTTAGATGGGGGATTGCGATTCAAGGGCAGGTTGTGTGTACCTAATATTGTTGAATTGAGGAAAGAGATTATGGATGATGCCCATAGGTCCCGATATACCATTCACCCTGGTGGGACTAAGATGTATCATGACCTGAAGAGAATGTTTTGGTGGGAAGGTATGAAGAAGGACGTAGGAGAGTATGTTTCCCGATGTTATGTGTGCCAACAGGTTAAGGCAAAACACCAACGACCGTTTGGACTTTTGCAGCCTCTTGAGATCCCTACTTGGAAATGGGAGTGCATCTTTATGGATTTCGTGGATGGATTACCGCGGTCTAAGCGATGCAATGAATCTATTTGGGTGATAGTGGATCGACTCACAAAGTCTGCTCATTTTATTCCTATCAGTGTTCACCGAACTGCGGATAAACTAGCTAGGCTATATATTCGGGAGGTGGTGCGACTTCATGGCGCACCCGTTTCTATAGTTTCGGATCGTGATCCGTTGTTTGTGGCAGAGTTTTGGGAGAGTTTTCAGCATGCTTTGGGTGCTAGGTTAGACCTGAGCACGGCTTATCATCCTTAGACAGATGGACAAACTGAGCGGGTAAATCAGATCTTGGAGGATATATTGAGAGCTTGTGTCCTTGATCTTGGTGGTAGTTAGGAAGAACACTTACCATTGGGGGAGTTTGCTTATAATAATAGCTATCACTCCAGTATCGGGATGGCACCTTTTGAGGCTTTGTATGGGAGGCCATGTCGATCACCTACTTGTTGGATAGAGGTAGGAGATGTGCCGTTGTTAGGGCCAGAGTTGGTGAGAGAGACTGCGGAGAAGGTGAACATTATTCGGGAACGTATTAAGACTGCACAAAGCCGTCAGAAGAGTTACGCTGATAGAAAACGTAAGGGGGTTGAGTTGAAGGTTGGAGATTTTGTATTTTTGAAGGTCTCGCCGATGAAGGGTATCATGCGGTTCGGAAAGAAGGGAAAGTTGGCACCTAGATTTGTGGGACCATATGAGATCACTGAGAGGATTGGTAATGTGGCTTACAAATTAGCTCTACCACCTGCTTTAGCATTGATTCACAACGTGTTCCATGTATCTTTATTGCGGAAGTGTGCGCAAGACCCATCCCAAGTAGTATCACCAGAAGTGTTGGAGATTAATGATGATCTAATGTATGTGGTGCGACCGGTTACTATTCTAGATCGGGATGTAAAGCAGTTGCAACGCAAGAAAGTGAACTTGGTGAAAGTGTAATGGAGCGAGGATGAGAATGATATCACTTGGGAATTGGAAGAGAAAGTTCGGCATATGCATCCGGAACTTTTTGTTTAGTACTCTTTTCTATTGAATCTCGGGACAAGATTCTTTTGAGGTGTGTATATTGTAGCGACCCTAATTTTCTTAAGTCATTATTTATTATATTATTATGATTATATTATTATCTTATTTTATTTTTGGCTTTATTAATTGTGTGATCACATGAGAATTTAATGTGATATTTAATGAATTTAATGTGGTGATTAATTAATTTAATGTGTTGTTTAATTATATATAATTAATCTAAATATTATATTTGTTATACAAAAAAAAAAAAAAAAGAGGTGCTATATATAAATATATATATATATATATTATCTTATATTTATATTTATATATATTATAATTATGTTGTATTTATATTATATAGTATAATAACTATTATAACTATTAGGATTTATAAGAAGTGTTTAGGTTATAAACAAATTAAGGAAAAAGAGAGGCGGAGGCAGCAGGGCTACGAGAGAGAGAGAGAGAGAGAGAGAGAGAGAGAGAGATTAATCACAAAATAGAGAAGCACCCGAGAGAGAGGGGACCGGCGGGAAAGAGAGGGTCTGCGGCTGTGTG
Organism: Camellia japonica; assembly: GCA_030407325.1. Taxonomy (NCBI): domain Eukaryota; kingdom Viridiplantae; phylum Streptophyta; class Magnoliopsida; order Ericales; family Theaceae; genus Camellia; species Camellia japonica. Next base: position 90,868,833 of record JAPPVO010000019.1, on the reverse strand, counting down.
AGAAAGAGAAAAGGAGAGGAAGAAAGGGTTAGGGTTTTGTTTTGGTGGCTCTATTAATTTTCTAAATAATTCTTTGAGCTTCAAAATAATATTATGAGTACAAAACTCACTTTCCTTGATTTATGTTTAATTCATTGTTTTTATTTTTATTTTTATTTTATTTATTTGATGTTAGTTCGATTTTGTATTTATATAAAGATGATTGATTAATTTTAATTATTTTGTTTAGTTGTGTATGTAAGGTTTAGGGTTTTTAGTTGATTGATTGATTTTGATTAGTTGTGTATGTCAGATTTAGGGTTTTTATTTGGATTTATTTTATGGTTGTAATAACCCTCATGATTATATGAAACTAAAATTAATATGGTTATATGAAATTAAAATTAATTAAGAACCTATAGATAAATTTCTTATACTCCACCATGACTCCATGGATTGTTATTTTATTTGAGTGATGGTGAGAAAGAGTATATAAAAAAAAAAAAAAAGTGAGGATTATGAGATTTATTTGAATGCCTTAGGCTTGGCATTGTTATGTTTATTCTCCTGTGTGAGATGTTGTGTATATATATATTGTTGCCTCGTTCTCATGAGTAGACGAGTGCTTTGATTTGCGCTCGTACGTATATGCTAACCATCCGGGGAGTGTGAGTTAAACTCGGGACGATATCCCCGTGCAAGTTTGGCTTCGGAGCGGTGTTAGGTATACGGGAGGTACATGGGATATATGTGTAGGCCGGAAGGGGAGGGCCGAAGTGGTGGAGTTAAGGTACAAAAATTTAATTATGAGTTTATTGATTTGTACATCTTGAAAACTAGTAACCGACCTCAATAAATTATGAAATTTGAGTAGAGGCATGTATATGTGATTTTGGACAACTTTTGTGTTGTAGCTTTTTATTAAAAAGATCGATTAGAATTTATAATCGGATGACCTTGGTTATTGTCGGTTTGATTCATTTTGGTAATGCAGATTTTATAGGCTGTTTTAACCCACGAAACGAGCTCATTTTTATTGGTTTCGTGTAAACTGAAGTAAAATATTATTCTGTACACTTTTCATGTTTTGAAATTTTTTGAAAAAAATCATCTTAGGGCAGTTTTTGTTCGTTTTTAGCTTCAGATTTTTTGATTAAATTCCGTCTAGATTTTTAGATCAAGTTTTTCTCTTAACCTGTTCAGTTTCTGTTAAATTCGTTGGCGCTGTCTTTTAGAAAATTTGATTCTGTACAACTTTCGTTCTTTGAGTTTTGGTCAATTCAAATTATTTAAGCAGGAAACGGTGCATTTTTATACGTATTCAGCAAATTACTTATGATTAATTTATACTAAAATTATTTTTTTTTGCAGGATGGTGGGTCTTATTAACTTTTTATGCAGGGCTGACCCACCATATTTCTATTTCTATTTTGTTTATTTTATAATAAATTTATATTTCGTTGTATACGGACAAGAAACTAAATGCCACCGTATCTCAGAAAACTACCCATTCGTCTCGGTGCGGTTGGAACTACTTGTCTTGTCCTGTAATAAGAATTAAATATATTTTTGTTTGTGTTTGGTGGACACGTAGGTGTTAGATCTTGTACTCATACTAGTGTACCTGTATACTGACCCGTTTTGTCTCTTGACAACTTGGGTGCGTTCTGTTTGAGCGTAGCCGAGCTTCCTTTGCAGGATTAGTAGAGGCTTTGGTGGTGACAAGAAATAACTGTGATCGTAGGACATGTCGTTTGGAGTTCTTTTATTTTTCTTGAGCTTAGGGTTGATACTAATTTATGTATTTATTATTTTTTTAATGACTTTAGTATTGGAATAATTTGGCATGGTTTGTAACCGTACTTTATTTAAGTTGTTTTGACTATTTATTGTTACCTTGATGTTGAGGTATTAGTTAGTTATGAAATTATGATGGATGGGTTGGTTTGTTTTTAGTTTTTTTTGTTTCACCCCTAGGATTTGGATGATGAAATATTGATTGGGGTTAGTCCTAATATAATATTTAATTGTCCGAATTTTGGGGCGTGACACGGATTCATTGTAACAATTGGAGTACCACTTTCAGTTGCAGTAGCCATAATATCTGATTACAAAAATCAGATAAACCAAAACACAAATTAATTTTCTAGTTACTAAAACCATAAAATAAATTATAACACAAAATAATTTTACTTCTCTAATTACTAAAACCAAAAAAATAAAATATTACACAATAATTTTCTGTATCACTACTACACAAATTAATATTATGAAATTGTTAATGACATCAGTATATTACTACTAGTTGTCAAATAAAATAAATAGTATATTACTACTATTTGTCAAACAGTATATGACTGTTATTTGTATTTTCTAACCAGAATATCACTTTGTAAAAAGCACAAAAAATAAATACAATGAAGACACCAAAAAAGAATATGTCTTAAGATTTTTGAACAATCTTCACTGTATTAAGAATAAAATTCTGTTTGTGTACTTAATAACAAACAGAACACAGAAGAAATAAAGGAAGGAGAGAGATTGTTTGATTACAAAAATCAAACCAGAATATAAAATAAATAAATAAAAATAGTTTTTATTTTGTTACAAAAACAAAATCAAAATCTGAAACAGAAAAAATAATAAAACAGAAAGTAAATTAATTACTTACCTTAGTAATTTTTTGAACAAAAATTTGATCAAGTCCAGTGTTTAACACTGTGTCCTTAAGACAATTCGTCATCTCTACGATGCTTTCAGATTATGGACGTCTATCTCTCAGAATAAAATGATCAACAATGAATAATAGCAGCACTACAAATTATTCGCACAATGAAGACACTTTGTGTTTACACTCTTTCTCACAGAAAAATAATGCAGCAAAATGCAGAGAGAGCAATAGCAGAATTGAGTACAAAAATTAAGTGAAAAAGCCCAAATGAAGGATTGCCTATTTATAGATGGAAAAGTGGCTGTTCAGTTTGAATTAAACATGTACCAAACCTGTTCAGTTTTGAATCAAACCTGTTCGGTTTAAAATAGATAGGAACCTGTTGGGTTTGAATTTAAACAGATATGGAACTGTTTAGAAAATTTGAAGAGGTGCAAGCCAAAATTTTGAATTTTCCAACCAAAATTTTGAAATAAAAAACTGGACAGATTTTTATTTCCAAACAAATAAATAAATTCAAATCTTTTAAAAAGATAAGTATTGGATCGGACAAGCCCAATCCAACCTCACACCACGCACCCGCGCCCAAGCCCAGGCCCAGGCCGACCGGACTGATGGTCGGACGGACGGCGGCGGCGCGCGTGCGTGTTTGTTTATTTTGGGTCCAATGGGTCTAGCCCACTTTACCCATAACCTTCCCTTTTACAAAACTTGAGTGCCCCTTGGGCCTACCCAAGTTTCAAACCCAAGCCTTATAAACCCACACCTATGTAGGACAAGCCTTATTTCAAACCTTAATGAAAATTTCACCAAAAACACTATTTCCATGGAACTCATTTTGGCTTCAATTTCTCATTTACCGATAATGGTTTTGAGCAACCAAATATACTACGTGAATCACAATGCGGTTCACCAAAAACATTATTTCCATGGAGCTCATTTTGGCTTCAATTTCTCATTCACCTGATAATGGTTTTGAGCAACCAAATATACTACGTGAATCACAATGCGGCATAGAACGCGTTGCCATTTAGACCCGCCAACTTTGGCACATGGGTCCCACCTAAAAAATGGACCAAAGTTGAGGAAAAACTGATTTTTCCAAAACCATTTCTAACAGTCTACATCAATAATGTGAATCGTTTAATGCGTAAGGCCTGTTGAGTAATTCATGTTTTTTAAAAATCACGTTAATTGTATATCAATAGTCACTTGATCAGATCACATTCATATCAACAATTTATTTTTAAAATCATAATTACCGTTGACACCAATTTGATTTGATCAAGTGGCTATGGATTCTTGATCAACGTAATTTTTTTATAAGAATAAAGCAATTAACGAGATCTACACATTAAACGGTTCGGATCATCGATGTAACCTTCGTAGTGAGCCCATGGAACCTAACAACATGCTCTACTGTGATTTCGAACTAGAGAGAAACTCGAGTCTTTTTTTAAGCATATCTAGAACGATATCTATTAGGGGTGAGCAGCGAATATACCGATCCGTCCAAATCGACCGAACCAAACCGATCTGCCGCATTTTTGACAGATGCATGATGACGAGCGGACGGTTACGGATTGATTTTTTCCAGTCCGCCTAATTTTGGACGGATGATGGATTTGAGATTCCTTTGGCTGCAACCGAACTGCCAAACCGCGAGCACCCTCAGTAATTTATAAGACTCTGTGTTTTTAATTTGTTTAGATATTCTGTTTGTGTTTTCAATTGAAAAAGAGTTTAAATATTCTGTTGAATATATTCTGTTGAAAAAGAGTTTTCAACTTGAATATATTTTTTGAATTGACAAAAATAAATGTCTTATTTATCTATATTTTTTGGTTTTTAAATTTAACTCTAAAAATAAAAAATAAAAAATATGATATATGCTGGTTAGTTTTTGTTTTAAAAAATAGATATAAATGTAACAATATAGATGCATACAATCTCTACTATGGCTCTGTTCATGGTTTTGGTGGTTTAAATTGTTTTTATATTTTAAGAACCATAGATTGTAATACTTTATGTGAATGAGGCATGTTGCGATTGTAATATATGGATGAGATATGCAATGATTGTAATACTTTTTTTAAGTCATTGACTGTAATACTTTTTTTTTTTAGGAAGTGCACAAGTTGAATAATGTTAAAAATTTATAAAATTTTAAACTGCTAAACCGATTTGCATCCATCCGTCAATCCGCTCAATCCACATCCGCCGAATTGGTAGACAAATGCGGATTAGAGGTTCTATGACCGCAATCGACCAACGTCCAGCCCTACATTATTATAAATTCAGAATTTAAGTTTATAAAAAATTAACACATAATTTGTCAAGTTATTGTGGTTAAATTATAGGCTTTAATTTGTGGGTGTTTACTTTTTGTTTGGTTTGAGTTTTAAAAATAATTTTTTGAAATTTTTTTAATTTGTATATTTTTTTGTAAATTAAAAAAAAATTAATTATTTTGTAAAATATTTAGATATACTTAACAAGTAAAATATTTATAAATAAATCTATAAAAAATTAATAAATATAAAAAAATAAAAATGTACTATTTTTTTGTATTAAATGAATTTTTAAAATGTTTTGAATTTTTTTTTAATTTTTTAAAGTGGATCTAAAAAAATTAAAAAATTAATGAAAAAAAATATATATATACAAATTGAAAACTCAAAAAATTATAAACCAAACAAAAAATACATTATAATAATTTTTTCTTAGACTTTTGAGTTTATAAAATGAAAAACTATACGTTATGTAATTATTGATTATTCCACATCAAATGTAGTTATTGATTATTTGATTAATATGGTAACATTAATATTAATATATTTTAAATCACTAAACTTATGATCTAGACGAGTATACTGGTGGTAATACTATGGTGGCATCACTAGTGAGAGTTTTTACAGTGTTATCAGTATTGGTTTTGATTTTTTCGAGACCTAAAATAAGCTTTTAACATGGAACTTTTTATACATATAAAAATAATTTCAAAATAAGCCATATCAATTGATTTTGACCTTTTTTTGACAAAACTAAATTAGTTAGTAATTTAAATTTTATTTAAAAATTTTAAACTTTCATGTGGATATGTAACTCAAATTATTAACCACATGGTTAGGCCAACTGTTGTGAATGAATTTATCATTAGCATGAGATACTTTTATAAGAAGTCTGACTCCTCAAATATTGAAATCATAGAGATCTGAAATCACATTCACTTTCCCATTCCCATTCTCTCTTGAGATTACTATCATTCAAATATAGTATAACGATTCCGGTTTAGACCCAAACCGTTTATTGTTTCGGATCCGGGTTTCCTTGTCCTTAATAGTTGTCCATGTTCTTGTTCATCTTATTTCTTGTTGAATTGGGTTGTGTGCGCATTGTGGTTGCGTTTAAAACAGGTTGGGAGTTCATTTTTTCAAATGAGTCATTGTCTAGATTTTGGTCAGTTCGCTCGAGCGGTCTTTGAAAACTTCCAATATATTTGCAAGTCTGCAAATATACTGGGAGGGTGGTGCTTTTCGCTCGAGCGTTGTTTCTTACGCTCGAGCGGTCTTTCTTGCGTTCGAGCAGTTAGCCTTTGTTTGCAAAACTTCTGAGAGAGTGTCATTGTGCGCTGGAGCAGTAACTTTGTTTGCTCGAGCGGTCTCACTTATTGTGTTTGGTCGCTCGAGCGGTCTGTGTATATATTAATCCGTAAAAGTCACTTTTTGAGTCATTTTCTCATCTCTCTCTCTCTCTTTCTCTCTCTCTCTCAACATTCCAAAAACCTAGATGTACTCCCTCTCTCTCTCGAGAACTTATCTTCTACCTTCAAATACACTATCATCCATTGATCTCCACACCATATTCCCTTTGATAAAAAGGTAGAGCTTACCTGGAGCTTTATTCTAATCAGAACAAAGTTGATTTTTGGCTTCGTCGATGTTTTTTCACTCTCTCTTTTGCCTTCTAGCTTTGATATAGGAATTTCTCCGCACTTTAGTATGGGTTTTCACTTGGTTATTTGTCTATTTAAAGAAATCTTGAAATTTGAGGATTTTGGATAAAATCTAGGGTTTGGTTTTGAAATCAAAAGAAGAGTTTTCAAATGGGTGCATGGAAAGGGTTGTGGGACTGTATTTATGATTGAGTTGTGATGAAATGATGGATTTTTATCTTTAGAATTGATTTATAAAGAAAATGAGATTTTGCCCTAAAATCTTAGATATTTGATTTTGTAAAAAAGAAATGGAAATAATGTTGGGTTTTGTGAAATTGGAATGATGAGGATGATGATGGTGGAATTGGATATGTATTATTACTCCTATCTCAAAATTTTGGAAAATATATCTTCAATAAAAATTATCTTTTGTTTAGTGATATCTGTTTTGGGCTATCGGTGAAGGATAACTATGATTGTTGTAGAAATTGCATGAGAATTAGGTGAATTGAAACTAATTTCTCATCTATTTGCATTGAGCATTGTTACATACTTAACACATTGAAAATAGTTATTGTTTTAAGAAAAATAGGTAAATACCTTGGTGAATCTGGGTAGGGGGTGTGGTTGTGGTATTATGTTAGCGTATGTGTCCTTGGTGAAAGTTCAGAAACTCGCGCAGTTAGGTGTCGAGTCTTCCGATTAGTATCGGTAAAAATGGCATTGGTAGTACTTGTATAGCCTACTAGGAGACACATATCTAGAGATTTCCAGTATTTGTAATCACTGCCTTGTTTTTTGTTGTTCAAGAAATATTTTCATGAATTGTGATATAAACCTGGCATTGTATGGTTTTGGAAAGAGATATAAAATGTTTTAGCACAAGCATTGCATATGCATTTATCTTATAGCTTTGTTAAGATTCATATACTGTGTTAGAGTATCTCTACTAGGTTTTGGCTCACCCTATATGGAAAAACTATTTTCAGGTGCTGATGATATGCCTTCGCCAAGGCCATAGCTTGGGAGGACTTGGAATCAGGAGCTTTTTTTGTTATTGTTATATTTATTTTTGTACAAGCCTAGGGTTTTATTGTATTGAGTTTAAACTCACTTTAGTTATAACCAAGCATCGTCTTGAAAAGTTGTAGCCATTAGGGCATTTATATATCTGTTTAGCTTTTATTTCATATCATTAATTTGTGGCACATGCCATAGATGCAGGATTAGAATTTATGAATGTATAACTGCATGCGTTACCTTTTGTAAACCAACTAGGCCAGCCTAGTTGGTCACCATACCTTCCTTAGGGTTTAGTCTCAAAGAGGTCATGGGTTCAATTTCCCTTAGGGGAGTTGAATTAAGGGAGTGTAAGCACTTATGTGTTTTGCCAAGGATGGGGAGATTTTCTTGGGAGCAGCTTGCCTTCAGTCCTTCATCGGACTGGACGGTGTTGTTCGGCCCGTGGGGGCCTACCACAAGTCCTGTTTTGATAATCCGAACCGTCAATGTGTAGAACTCGTCGAGTACTATATGACTGTAAAAAATCACGTTGATCGGATATCGATAGTTATGTGATCAAATCAGTTTTGTATATAAAAAAAAAGGACGGTGAGCAAATTAACGGTTGACAAAAAATTGATAAGATGAGATAGCTATCGATATCTGATCAACGTGATTTTCTATAGGCATAAAATACTCGATGAGTTCTACACATTGAACGGTTCGGATTATCAAAACGGGACTCGTGGTGGGCCCCCATGGGCCGAACAACACCATCCAGTCTGATTAAGGACTGGAGGCAAGCTGCTCCTATTTTCTTCCATAGGTGCTAATCTAACAACTAACAACTAACATTTGCCGATAAAAAAAAAAAAAAAAGTGTCACTTTTTGTACAATGGAATCATATAAATGGAAGAATATTATATTCAGAACTGTACTGTTATTTAATAATTGTCATGGGATGAATTATGATTATTATTTCGAAGTGTTACATATACATTATAAGATTAGTGATCAAAATAATCCAAGCTAGAGTACTATAAAAAATGAACAAACTATAACAATGTGTCTGTGATAACCCTGGTCCGTCTTATGCTAAGTAATCTTAATTATGATTATGATTATGTGTTTGATATGATTTTGTGTGCCATTTATACGAATATATGTGGTTTTAAATTTCTATCTGTTCACCGTAGGAAAATCTGTTTGACTTTCTGCTTTGGAATTTAAATTGAAGGCCCTATCAGCCACAGAAACTGAAATTGACTACGCCATTGTGATTGGCGTAATTTTTAGAGCCTACGGTGAAATTTAATTAAAAACTAATTTGGATCAAAATAATTAGATTCAGAACGATTAATTAAGTGCCATTAATTAGTCATAATCAAATTTGATTAGGCATGTATATATATAAGGGCCTTATTACATTTAATTCCATCTCTTTTAAGTCATTTGGCTGAGATCAACTCTCTAGGGAAAGAGAGAACTGACTTTGAGAGAGAGAGAAGGCATCCTTGTGCATTTTGGCTCAAGATTTGTGGATTGGGAGGGCTAGGTTCAAGATTCAACCACAATTGTGAGAATTAAAGCTCCTAGGTGAGTAATCAACCCTTAACTCATGGGTTTGAGTTTGTAATTAAGTAAATTCAAAGAGAATAAGTGATCAAGAACAAGAATTGTGTTGTAATTGATGAGTTTGAAGTCATGGAATGCATGCATGTGTATAATTGCCATGAGTTTGTATAAGTTGAGCATGAAAAGTATGATCCATGTAGAATTTTAGTTAAAGCTCATGTTGTGGTCACCATTTGCACCATGTAAGTTGGAAATGGGAGTTATATCTCACATGCATGTACAATTCATAAGAGTATGAGTTTTGAATGCATGAATTTGTTAGGTGGAAAGGAATTTGGTGTAATTTGGAGCATGCATGTATTTGATTCATGGGATTTGAGCTTCTCAATGTTGTAATTTGGTGTTTATGTCATGTTGGTATATGTATATGAGGAATATGGGCTGTAAAATGCAAGAAATGCCAACTTGAATGCGTGTTTGAAGCTCAAGAACAGTTCTGGAAAACCTAGAATTCGTGAAGTCTGCTCGAGTGGGGGAATCGCCGCTCGAGCGGGAAATACGAGCTCCCAGAAGTTTTGCAGACATGGGTGTCCGCTTAAGCGGGGACATTCACGCTCGAGCAGGGAGCCATGTAGTGAGACTTTCAGCTCGAGCACCCGACTTCACGCTCGAGCGTAAAAACGAGACAACCAGTACTTTTGCAGACCTAATGGGTCCGCTCGAGCAGGAAAGTCCACGCTCGAGCGGGGACCCCTGTTTCTAAAATTTTGTAAATGTGTTCTGTGTTTCATTTTCCGTTCTCTTTCACTTCTAAGTACTCTTAGGCATGCATTGAGCATTATGAATGAATTAAAAGAATAAGAAAGAAGCCTAAGAGGGATGTATGAATTAAGAACGGATTGAATCGTTTGTGAGCCATATGTGTTATGTAATGTGTAGGGTTGAACTCTAGGGTGAATCCACAGGCAGATCACTGTGAGTAATATCTTAGTAAAGATACTTTGAAGTATGTTATTTGTCCAATTGCTTATTTCCCTATAAGCCTTATAAGTCTGTTAATTTGAATTGTGGACAAATGTTTGCTATGCCATATGAATGGGCCAAAGGCCAGTTTGACATGAATGAAAGAGTGAATGGGCCAAAGGCCAGTTTAACATGAATGAAAGAATGAATGGGCCAAAGACCAGTCTGATATGAATGAAAGAATGAATGGGCCAAAGGCCAGTTTGACATGAATAAAAGAGTGAATGGGCCAAAGGCCAGTCTGACATGAATGAAAGAGTGAATAAGCCAAAGGCCAGTCTGAAATAAATGAAAGAATGAATGGGCCAAAGGTCGTTTGACATGAATGGATTGGGCCCGAGGCCATCTGATGTGTTTGGAACCGCAGTTACTTGATATATATATATATATACTAGATAGAAATGTGAATTGGGCCCAAGGCCGTTGGTGCATGTCGTTCTAAATACTGTTCGTGTATCTTCCTTATTTGATATTATTCACTGGGCTTTCGCTCACGCTCATTCATGTGTCTGTAGGTGAGCCAAGGGAGGTCCAAACCCAGTCTCAGTGAAGTTTGTGAGAAGCAGTCAAGGTTTTGAAGAGTCAGCCCATACGTCTCACGCACGAGACTTGTTTTCGCCCTTTTGCTATTTCTTTATATTTTGTCATGTTGGCGAGAACTTTGGATTACGGTTGTATATAGTTTTGATTGGCTGACTTAGACTTGAATGATCCTGTATGTATAGAACTTTGTGTTGTTACATGTTTTGACGTGAGTTATTAACATGCATATGTATGGATTGTTATGACGTGCCATGTAAGCACAGCTCTATAGACAAAAGTTTGAAATTTCTTCCGTTTGGCCCCTTTACTCTGATGAGTTATGTCTTGTTTGGTTTGAGGCCGTAGGTAATCCTTTGATTACTGGCCGGTTATGTCCTTAACCCATAGGGGCGGGTTCGGGTCATGACAGAGTGGTATCAGAGCGCGAGTTAATAACTCACACACTTGTCCAAATGAGCGATAAGTGTTTAGAAAAGATCTAGGATGCATTCATGTGATAAGTATGAATTTGAAAGTATCGAGAATACGCTTAAATGTTTTAATGTGAACGATTATGTGTTATAAGTTGTGATTTGCTTGCATTGCAAATTATTTGAATATGTATGCTCTTTAGTATATGCATACCTGTGAATCTTTTGTATAAAGTATAATGCAAGTCTAATCAGATGGTGAGAACAAGAGGTGATGAGATAGATGAGTCCTCTACCACCAGAATGGATAGAATGGAAAGATTGATTCAGGAAATGGCAGAAACATTGAGGCAACAACAAGAGTGGCAACAACAGTAGCAGCAACCACATCCTCCACCTCCACCTCCACCTCCGGCACCTCCTGTGCTAGACTTATAGAATGACGACCGAATAATTGCTCTCACCAAAGAGTTTAAGAAAATGAAACCACCATAGTTTCATGGGGGATTAGATCCGTTGAAAGCCGAAGCATGGGTCCTCGGCATCGAAAAGCTATTTGAAGTGTTCCCTTGTTCAGAGACACAGAAAGTACTTCTAGCCACCTTTATGCTAAAAGATGAAGCAAGAAGATGGTGGATGTTAATGCGTGAGAATCATAAGGATGTTGACTGGACCAAATTTTTGGGGATTTTCTATGATAAGTACTTCCCGCAATGTGTCCGGGACAGAAAGGTGTCAGAGTTCATGGAACTAAAGCAAGACAGTATGACGGTGGCTGAGTATGAAGCCAAATTCACTGAATTGGCCAGGTTTGCACCACATGTGATTGATACTGATTATAAGAAAGTGAGGCATTTTGAAGGTGGGCTTCAAAGTGACATTTTAGAAAGGGTGAATGTCTTGAAGCTGGAAACCTATATTGGGGTGCTAGACTGGGCCATAATATCAGAAGCGAACATAGCTAGACAGGCTAAGTCAACAACTGACTGGAAAGGCAACAAAAGGCAAGGCTTCTTTTCAAAGAAGAAATTTTCGAAAAAGCAAAACACGGGCTCCTCAAGTACTTCAAATTCTTCCCGAGATACATCTCCTATGTGCAATATTTGTAGTAAAAGGCATCGTGGGGTTTGTTACCGTGTGTCGGGAGCCTGTTTTAAATGTGGTAAACAAGGGCATATGGCCAGAGATTGTAATCAAAACAGTGGAAAGCTAGCTGCTAGCTCAACTGCATCAATCCCGAAGCCGGGAAATACTATGAGATCTACTACCACCGGAGATACCGTGAGGCAAGGGAGAGTTTTCGCGCTTGTTCCGGGCGATACACAGAATGCCAACGCAGTTGTCTCAGGTACTATTTCTATATGTAATCAGGATGCTTTTGTGTTAATTGACTCCGGATCAACACACTCTTTTGTGACATGTGCATTTGCATCTCGACTGAGTAGACCTCTAGAATTATTGCCATATCTGCTATGTGTATCTGCTCCATCTGGGGAATATGTGTTGTGTGAATCTGCATATCGTTTTTTTGACATGCGTGTTGGGAATGCCATTCTATATGTGAATTTGTTGCCCTTGAACTTTAGGCACTTTGATGTAATTCTGGGCATGGATTGGTTAACTAAATATTGTGCCACCATTAATTGTGTGACAAAACGGGTTGTGTTTAGACCACCAGAACAGGAAGAAATTGTGTTTGTGGGTAACGGGGTAGTACCTCCACCTTATTTAATATCTACAATGAAGCATTGTAAACTGATCAAAAGCGTGCCAGGGTTATTTGTGTTATGTGCTGTCTGAACAAATCTGTAAATGTTGAATTGAATAATATCCCTATTGTTAGAGAATTTCTAGATGTGTTCCAAATGAATTACCAGGGAATTGGTGGATAGGGAGATAGAGTTACAATTGAGATTATGCCAGGCACCCAACCTATTTCCAAAACTCCCTACAGAATGGCTGCTACTGAAATGAAAGAATTGAAAGAACAGTTGCAAGACCTGCTTAACAAAGGGTTTATCTGACCTAGCATTTCGCCATGGGGTGCACCAGTGTTGTTTGTGAAAAAGAACGATGGAACCTTGCGCCTGTGTATTGACTATCGAGAACTGAACAAGGTGACAATAAAGAATAAATACCCTTTACCTCGTATTGATGACTTATTTGACCAGTTGCAGGGATCACAGGTGTTTTCCAAAATCGATTTGAGATCCGGGTACCACTAGTTGAAAGTAAAGGCAGAAGATGTTGAGAAAACTGCATTCAGAACGAGGTATGGTCATTTTGAATTCCTTGTTATGCCATTTGGAGTGACTAATGCTCCGGCAGCATTTATGGACTTAATGAACCGGATTTTTAAAACCTACCTTGATGAATTTGTTGTGGTTTTTATTGATGACATTTTGATATACTCCAAGAATAGACTTGAACATGAACAACATCTGAGGATTGTGTTACAGATACTTAGAGAAAAGAAGTTATTTGCTAAACTAAAGAAATGTGAATTTTGGTTGGATGAAGTAATCTTTTTAGGGCATGTGATCAACAAGGAAGGAGTATCAGTGGACCTGCAGAAAATAGAGGCGATTGTGAATTGGCCTACACCGATAAATGTGACTGAGGTCCGCAGTTTCATGGGCTTAGCTGGGTACTATAGGAGGTTTGTGAAGGATTTCTCAAAAATAGCTATACCTCTTACCCAACTGACACGCAAAGGGCAACCATTTGAATGGAATGACGAAAGGAAAATTGCCTTTCATGAACTGAAAAGAAGATTGACCACTGCACCAGTTTTGACACTACTATCAGGTACGAAAAATTTTGTAATTTTCAGTGATGCATCTTATAAAGGTTTGGGTTGTGTGTTAATGTAGAATGGGCAAGTAATTGCTTACACCCCTCGACAGTTGAGACCACATGAGAAAAACTACCCAACACATGATTTAGAATTGGCCGCAGTTGTTTTTGCTTTGAAAATCTGGCGGCATTATTTGTATGGGGCAAAGTGTGAAGTCTACATGGATCACAAAAGTCTGAAATACTTCTTTACACAGAAGAAGTTGAACATGCGACAGAGGAGATGGCTTGAACTGATAAAGGACTATGATCTTGAGATTCAGTATCACCCCGGGAAAGCTAATACAGTTGCTGATGCCTTGAGCAGAAAATCAATGGGAAGTATGGCTTGTTTGCTTACTGAACAGAAAGAAATTTTGCAAGACTTTGAGAAGTCTGAAATTGAAAAGGTATTGTGTGAACAGGGCAAATTGATAGCCGTTATTTCAGCCGAACTGGCAATCATTAATGAAATTAAACAGAAACAAAAGAGGATGAATTCCTCAAGAAAGTGATTGATGAATTTGAGACAAGTCCGAAAGCAGAGTTCAGCATTGAAGGTGAAGTGTTGAGATTTCGGAACCGAATGTGTATCCCAGATATCCCGGAACTAAAGAAGAGGGTTTTAGATGAAGCCCACAAATCAGTGTTTGCTATGCATCTGGGTAACAATAAAATGTATCGGGATCTGAAACAAAGCTATTGGTGGCCTAAAATGAAGAAAGAGATTGCAGAATATGTGTCCAAATGTCTTCAATGTCAGCAAGTTAAAGTTGAACATCAGAAACCGAGCGGTTTACTTCAACGTCCTCTCTATTCCTGAATGGAAGTGGGAGCATGTGACTATGGATTTTGTTGTTGGTTTACCTCGGACTCCTCGAGGTATGGATTCTATTTGGGTTGTAGTTGATAGATTGACTACGTCTGCACATTTTCTACCTGTTAGAACTACATTTGATGCTTATAGACTGGCTACCATAAATGTTGATGAGATTGTTCGTTTATACGGAGTTCTAGTATCTATTGTCACGGATAGAGACCCGAAATTTGTGTCTAGATTGTGGAAAAGTTTACAAAGGGCTATGGGGACGGAATTGAGGTTTAGTACCGCATTCTACCCACAGACAGACGGACAATCAGAACGGACAATACAGACTTTGAAGGATATGCTAAGGATGTGTGCCTTGGATTTTCAAGGGAGTTGGGAAGACTATTTACCACTTACAGAGTTTGCATACAATAACAGCTTCCACTCCAACATCGGTATGGCACCATACGAGGCTTTGTATGGTAGAAGGTGTAGATCACCAATTTGTTAGAGAGAAGTCGGGGATAGAGCTTTACTTGGGTCTGAAATCGTGCAAGACACTTTTGAGAAGATTAAGACTATTCAGCAAAGGCTCAAAACAGCTCAGGACCGACAAAAGAATTATGCAGATGTCCGAAGAAGACCTCTCGAGTATGAGATTGGTGACCATGTGTTCATCTGTGTGACTCTGATGAAAGGCCAAGTCAGGTTTGGAAAGAAGGGCAAGTTGTCGCCCCGTTACATTGGGCCGTTTCAAATTCTAGAAAGGCTTGGTCCAGTTGCTTATAGAGTTGCTTTGCCACCGGGGTTCGAGCAAATCCATAATGTGTTTCATGTGTCAATGTTAAGGGGTTATCTTCGGGACTCGTTTCATGTGATTGACTGTCACCGGTTAGCTTTTGATGAAAATATGGAGTACGCCGAATGGCCGGAACGAATCATTAACCGGCAAGTGAAACAATTGAGAAGCAAGTCTATCCCAATGGTGAAAGTGGAATGGAAAGAACACTATGGGACAGATGCCACATGGGAAAAAGAGGATGAAATGCAACTACGCTATCCACATTTGTTTCTCGGCGAAGGTAAAATAAGTTTGGAGGACCAAACTTCCTAAAGGGGGGAAGACTGTGATAACCCTGGTCCATCTTATGCTAAGTAATCTTAATTATGATTATGATTATGATTATGATTATGTGTTTGATATGATTTTATGTGCCATTTATATGAATATATGTGGTTTTGAATTTCTATCTGTTCACCGTAGGAAAATCTGTTTGACTTTCTGCTTTGGAATTTAAATTGAAGGCCCTATCGGCCACAGAAATCGAAATTGACTACACCATTGTGATTGGCGTAATTTTTAGAGCCTACGGTGAAATTTAATTAAAAACTGATTCGGATCAAAATAATTAGATTCAGAACGATTAATTAAGTGCCATTAATTAGCCATAATCAAATTTGATTAGGCATGTATATATATAAGGGCCTTATTACATTTAATTCCTCCTCTTTTAAGTCATTTGGTTGAGATCAACTCTCTAGGGAAAGAGAGAACCGACTTTGAGAGAGAGAGAGAAGGCATCCTTGTGCATTTTGGCTCAAGATTTGTGGATTGGGAGGGCTAGGTTCAAGATTCAACCACAATTGTGAGAATTAAAGCTCCTAGGTGAGTAATCAATCCTTAACTCATGGGTTTGAGTTTGTAATTAAGTAAATTCAAAGAGAATAAGTGATCAAGAACAAGAATTGTGTTGTAATTGATGAGTTTGAAGTCATGGAATGCATGCATGTGTATAATTGCCATGAGTTTGTATAAGTTGAGCATGAGAAGTATGATCCATGTAGAATTTTGGTTAAAGTTCATGTTGTGGTCACCATTTGCACCATGTAAGTTGGAAATGGGAGTTATATCTCACATGCATATATGATTCATAAGAGTATGAGTTTTGAATGCATGAATTTGTTAGGTGGAAAGGAATTTGGTGTAATTTGGAGCATGCATGCATTTGATTCATGGGATTTGAGCTTCTCAATGTTGTAATTTGGTGTTTTATGTCATGTTGGGATATGTATATGAGGAATATGGGCTGTAAATGCAAGAAATGCAACTTGAATGCGTGTTTGAAGCTCAAGAACAGTTCTGGAAAACCCAGAATTCGTGAAGTCCGCTCGAGCGGGGGAACCGCCGCTCGAGCAGGAAATACGAGCTCCCAGAAGTTTTGCAAACATGGGTGTCCGCTCGAGCGGGGACATTCACGCTCGAGCGGGGAGCCATGTAGTGAGACTTTCAGCTCGAGCGCCCGACTTCACGCTTGAGCGTAAAAACGAGACAACCAGTACTTTTGCAGACCTAATGGGTCCGCTCGAGCGGGAAAGTCCACGCTCGAGCGGGGACCCCTGTTTCTGAAATTTTGTAAATGTGTTCTGTGTTTCATTTTCCGTTCTCTTTCACTTCTAAGTACTCTTAGGCATGCATTGAGCATTATAAATGAATTAAAAGAATAAGAAAGAAGCCTAAGAGGGATGTATGAATTAAGAACGGATTGAATCGTTTGTGACCCATATATGTTATGTAATGTGTAGGGTCGAATTCCAGGGTGAATCCACCGGCAGATCACTATGAGTAATATCTTAGTAAAGATACTTTGAAGTATGTTATTTGTCCAATTGCTTATTTCCCTATAAGCCTTATAAGTCTGTTAATTGAATTGTAGCAAATGTTTGCTATGCCATATGAATGGGCCAAAGGCCAGTTTGACATGAATGAAAGAGTGAATGGGCCAAAGGCTAATTGACATGAATGAAAGAATGAATGGGCCAAAGGCCAGTTTGACATGAATGAAAGAGTGAATGGGCTAAAGGCCAGTTTGACATGAATGAAAGAGTGAATGGGCTAAAGGCCAGTCTGACATGAATGAAAGAGTGAATGGGCCAAAGGCCGTTTGATATGAATGGATTGGGCCCGAAGCCGTCTGATGTGTTTGGAACCGTAGTTACTTGATATATATATATATACTAGATAGAAATGTGAATTGGGCCCAAGGCCGTTGGTGCATATCGTTCTAAATACTGTTCGTGTATCTTCCTTATTTGATATTATTCATTGGGCTTTCGCTCACGCTCATTCATGTGTCTGTAGGTGAGCCAAGGGAGGTCCAAACCCAGCCTCAGTGAAGTTTGGGAGAAAACAGTTAAGGTTTTGAAGAGTCAGCCCATACTCTCACGCACGAGGACTTGTTTTTGCCCTTTGCTATTTTGTTATATTTTGTCATGTTGGTGAGAACTTTGGATTACGGTTGTATATAGTTTTGATTGGCTGACTTAGACTTGAATGATCCTGTATGTGTAGAACTTTGTGTTATACATGTTTTGACGTGAGTTATTAACATGCATATGTATGGATTGTTATCACGTACCATGTAAGCACACCTATATGGACAAAAGTTTGAAATTGCTTCTGTTTGGCCCCTTTACTCTGATGAGTTATGTCTTGTTTGGTTTGAGGCCGTAGGTAATCCTGTGATTACTGGTCGGTTATGTCCTTAACCCATAGGGGCGGGTTCGGATCATGACAGTATCGCTTAAATATGACAATTTTCACATTAGTTGCAAAATTACTAATCAAGCTTGTTTTATCCAACTTGTCAATCAAATCCATTTAATTTTTCTTGTTACATAGTTAACTTATATAAGATTTATCAATTTCCAATATAAGATTTATCAATTTTAACTTTGAAAAGCTTCTTTCACAAAAGCAATTTTAAAAACTATAATCAATAGTATTCTATGCATAATTCATATATTTGATAAACAATTAACTATTAATTTTAAATAGTCCACCATATCAATTAGCTTTTTATTTATTTTTAGGAGTCCTTTTTTTTTATGAACAAGTATATAATGGCAAACATTTTCGGGGGGCCTTTTTTTAAAACAATTTTGAGGGGCCCAAAGCAACCGTTTGCTTGGCTTGTCCTCAAAGTCAGCCCTGATTCTAACAGTAGAACATGTTTGGGTAGTGATTAATTTAGCTAAAAAATCACTAAAAAAAAGTCATAAACTTAAAAGGTTTTCAATTCATACGTAAAAAATGAGAAATTACAAACAAAACCTCAGGTTTGACCATTTTAGCAAAAAAATTCTGAATTTTTTATTTTATCAATTCAAATCTTAAACTTTTGATTTGTTTTCATTAGTCAATAGACTCAATAAAAGAAAAAATATATTTTAGACATTCTATGTATATCTAAATTGAGTTTAATAACTAAAATTCATAACTAAAATTCTCTTTTTTTCATCGGTTTCATTTAACGAAAATAGGTGGTTTACATTAAAAATAAATCAAAACATTATGATTTAAATTGGCAAAATTAAAAACGTAGAGTTTATTTTATGAGAAATATTACAAACCCAGATTTAACTATCCAAAAATTACATAGAATTATCATCTAATAATTTAAATTTATTCTATATATGGATCCCACATTGCACAAATTTAATTTCAACCACACAAGCACCCTTTTGGGTAATTTCAAGGACCATAAGTCTGGGTCTTAGACTTATTCTTATTTAATTACAATGGTCAAACACTAGAATTTATTTTTATTTTTTTTAATTGTCCCAAAAAGTTAAAGAATTTTTCCATTTACTATATTTTTGAATTTTTTTTTTAAAAAGAGTCAATAAATCTTTCACAAATATATTAAATTTTTTCATCTCATATTTTAATAAAAAATTAAAAAAATCACTAAAAAAACAACTTTTCAAATAGGCTGTGCATGATTTCGAAAGTGGGAGCCAATAGATAGTTATCCACCTATTCTCATTTACAAGATTTTATTGATCGGTGACACACAATAAATAATTTGTAAATAGAAAGTTAACATGTAAAATACATTTAAAATGATTTATCAATGACAATTTTTTTTAACTATGGGAGTAATAAGAAGTGTTTTAATTGAAGGGATACATTAAATCATTTTAATCACCTCCACTATCATAGAAAGTAAGAAAATTTGAATAATGTTATATGTATCAATTAATGTACTAATTAGTGTATTAACAGATGATGTGGAATAATTTTAGAAGTTTTAAGCATTTGTAATTTGTATAATGGGTGGGGTCAATAAAAATATCATAACACTAGTTAGTACACTATTTAGTATACTAATTAGTGCATGCAGCACCACCGGAAAAAATTATAAATATCTTGCTAAAGACTAAAATATCATTTTCTCAAATTCTCTCTATTTCAACATATATTTTTGGCTTCTGTCAAGTTGTCATCTCAACTTGAAAGAGCGTTCGGGCTTGATAGACCTATTTTGGAATCGATTTTGATAATCCGAACTGTTCACTTTTTTTTTTTTTTATAAATTCGTTGAGTAGAATATTCATACAAAAAATCAAAATGATTGGATATCAGTTGTTATATATTTGAATCATATTTGTTTTAAAAAAATGGACGAAAATATTATTTTAAGAATAATCATTCATTTTTATAATATAAATTTCATTCAAATATCTACATATGTCCGATCATTTTGATTTTTTGTATAAATATTCTACTCAATAAGTCCTAAAAAGTGAACGGTTTGAATCATCGAAACGGGACCTATTTTTATTTTAATATTTTCTTTATGGGTTTGGATCGCTCAAATTGTCATATAAACTTGAGAGAGCGTTTGGACTTGGTAAGCCCATTTTTGATAATCCGAACTGTTCATTTTTTAAGATTCATTGAGTAGAATATTCATGAAAAAAATCAAGATGATTGGATATCGATAGCTATATGTTTGAATCATATTTATTTTAAAAAAATAGACGACAAATATAATTTTAAAAATAATCATCTGATTTTTATAATACAAATTCGATTCAAATATATAACTATCGATATTCAATCTTCTTGATTTTTTGAATGAATATTTTACTCAACGAGCTCTAAAAAGTAAACGATTTGGATGACTAAAATCGATTAAAAAATAAGTCTACCAAGTTCAAACGCTCTCTCAAGTTAAACTGGCTAACTTAAGAGAACCTAGACTTTTTTTTTTTTTAATCGCAAAACTAAATGCATTTATTTTTAAATGAAATATCTTGTTTTTTTTTTTTGGAGCTTTTTTCATAAATCCATCTTTAATTACTTATGTTCTAATTAATCCAAAATTTATTTTAATATTCCACTTAGTCCTGTCCTAGGTAAAAAGACAATATTAACATTTTCTTCATATCAGATCATACGTGCCTTTTTCCTCTCAACTCTACCATTTTCTTTTTCCCCAAATTAGAACCCTAACGTTGAACTCCTTCTTGTTCGACGAAAACCTTACGATCGGCGATTCCTGTTCATTCTGGCGACAAAAATCACGAAACGCTGTTCATTCCGGCAACATTGATTGCCAAGAACAATCCATTCCGGCAACCGAGATCGCCGATAATCTTCATTCCGGCAACTACGATCCTCAGTCCAACCGATATCTACAATGGTGAACAAAGGTAAGTTGTTTTCTTCAATTTTATAACTTTTTCTGACATTAAATCCACTAGTTCATATTCTTTCATTAAATCTGAATATTCACATTTCAATGTTTTAATGTTTTAATGTTTATTGGATTCGACATTTACACTTTGAAAATTAAAAATTATAATTTTCTTCTTTATGAAATGCTCTGTTTTTCATGTCAAATTTATGAATGCTCTGTTTTCAGCTTTAGTGTTTAGGGACTCAACATTTAGGAATGTTTATGAATGCTCTGTTTCTCATTGTGAATATTGAAATTCCTGTTTTCCATTGCTAACATTTTGTGTTTTCAAATATGAACAATTATGTTGAGTCATATTGTTGAGATTACAATAGACTCAAAACACCATTCTTAGTATTTGGAATTTGTTTTAACATTTCATTGATTATGTTCAGTGAATTGTCACATTGCTAACATTTATGTTTGAAATATGAATCTTCTTATTGTGAATATTGGAGTTTCTTATCCATGTTACATTGATTATGTTGACTCACATTGTCAAAGTTTTCATTTGACATTCATGGATTAAACTATAAGTCTTCCCATTGTGAATGTTTGAAGTCTAATTTCATTTACATTGAAATGTTCAATTATATAGTTGATATTCCAATATTCACATTCTTCATTCACAATAATGTGCTAATTGTTTTTGAGTAGGAATTTTCTCATTGTTAGTATTTTGAGTCTAATTTTCATTCACATTGATTAGTTGAGTAATATTCACATTGTCAAAATTCCATTATTGATATTCGTGTTTGAAGCATGAAATCTTCTCATTGTGAATGTTTAGAGTTTCTTACCCATTTTACATTCATCACGTCAAGTCACATTATCAATATTCCATGGTTGACATTTTTGTGTTTCAAGTATGAATGTCACATTGTGAATGTTTGGAGTCTAATTTTATGTTACATGAAAATGTTCAATCGTATACTTCTATTCCAATATTCACATTCTTCATTCACATAATGTACTAATTGTTTGAGTAGGAATTTCCTCATTGTTAGTATTTCGAGTCTAATTTCATGTCACATTGATTATGTTTGAGTGAATGTTCACATTGTCAAGATTCCATTATTGACATCGTGTTTGAAGCATGAATCTTTCTCATTGTGAATGTTTAGAGTTTCTTATCCATTTTACATTTATCATGTCGAGTCACATTATCGATATTCCATGGTTGACATTTTCTATTTCAAGTATGAATGTTCACATTGTGATGATGTGTGGAGTCTAATTTTCATGTTACAATGAAAATGTTTCAATTATATAGTTGATAATCCAATATTCACATTCTTCATTCACAATAATGTGCTAATTGTTTTTGAGTAGGAATTTTCTCATTGTTAGTATTTTGAGTGTAATTTTCATGTCAATTGATTATGTTGAGTGAATATTCACATTGTCAAGATTCCATTATTGACATTCATCATGTCGAGTCACATTATCGATATTCCATGGTTGACATTTTCTATTTCAAGTAATGAATGTTCACATTGTGAATGTTTGGAAGTCTAATTTTCATGTTACATTGAAAAATGTTCAATTATATAGTTGATATTCCAATATTTACATTCTTCATTCACAATAATGTCCTAATTGTTTTTGAGTAGGAATTTTCTCATTGTTAGTATTTTGAGTGTAATTTTCATGTCACATTGATTATGTTGAGTGAATATTCACATTGTCAAAATTCCATTATTGATATTCGTGTTTGAAGCATGAATCTTCTCATTGTGAATGTTTAGAGTTTCTTACCCATTTTACATTCATCACGTCAAGTCACATTATCAATATTCCATGGTTGACATTTTGTGTTTCAAGTATGAATGTTCACATTGTGAATGTTTGGAGTCTAATTTTCATGTTACAATGAAAATGTTCAATCGTATACTTCATATTCCAATATTCACATTCTTCATTCACAATAATGTGCTAATTGTTTTTGAGTAGGAATTTCCTCATTGTTAGTATTTCGAGTCTAATTTTCATGTCACATTGATTATGTTGAGTGAATGTTCACATTGTCAAGATTCCATTATTGACATTCGTGTTTGAAGCATGAATCTTCTCATTGTGAATGTTTAGAGTTTCTTATCCATTTTACATTCATTTTGTCGAGTCACATTATTGATATTCCATGGTTGACATTTTGTGTTTCAAGTATGAATGTTCACATTGTGAATGTTTCGAGTCTAATTTTCATATTACATTGAAAATGTTCAATCACATAGTTGATATTCCAATATTCACATTTTTATTCAAAATAATGTGCTAATTGTTTTTGAGTACAAATTTTCTCATTGTTAGTATTTCGAGTTTATTTTTCATGCCACATCGCTTATGTTGAGTGAATGGTCACATTGTTAAGATTCCATTATTGACATTCATGCTTGAAGCATGAATATTGTCATTGTGAATGTTTAGAGTTTCTTATCCATTTTACATTCATTTTGTCGAGTCACATTATCGATATTCCATGGTTGACATTTTGTGTTTCAAGTATGAATGTTCACATTTTTAGATGCTGTCATATTCTCTAATTCTTTACATATTATCTATGAGTGATGCTATGAAATTTGGTCCTCATCAATATTCATTTTAATAGCACTGTTAATTACTCATTCCTCTTAATGTCTACTCCCTATTTTTGTTTAACATTTTCTTGACAGATATTATATCAACACCAAAGACAAAAATAAAAAAAGAAGAAACCCATGAGGAAGAGACATCTCCACCTGATGTGAAACCCAACGTCGATATGAACAAAGTGAACTACCGTTCAAACATGACTGGCTTGGTAAAGTTAATGTCAACAACAAAGTTCACTCATGGGCAGCTGAAATGTTTGAAGAGAACTCCATTTTGGATGATGTTTGATGCATTGATAAACACAAAAATTGAACTATCATCATGCATGAAATATGACGATGTGATAGCAAAGATTATAGAGACATACAACCCTGCATCAAATTGTTTCAAAATTGGCCCCAAATCTGTCAAATTGTTCTGCACATGACATCAAATTAATTTTTGGAATAGACTGCGGATCTGTGCCAATGGAAACTGCATATGGTTCAAAGCCAACATTTGGACTTATCGGCAAGAAATGCAAGGACACACAGAGGCTTACATCGAAAAATATCCGATCTTTGATCGATGATGCATTGGTTGGAGAAAGAAATCAGATAATGAGGAGGTTGCTAGGTTGATAAGTTTGTATGCTTGTTTAAAGCTCTTTTATTCCACAACTGGCGAGACAATTGGATGGGCATACTATCAACACATAGAGCATTTGGACAAGATGAGGGAATATGATTGGGCAGAAACCATCAAGTCCACATTAATGAATTCCATTGAACTTCATCATCAACGTCCAGAACGAGTGATTGGCTGTGTTATGGCTTTAATGGTATGTAATACTACTTTCACTCACATAACCATTAATGTGTACGTCTGAAACGATACATTCACATTAGTTTATAATCATAATTTTTTTTTGACATGCATATTAACTGATTATGTGTTATGGCTTCATTGTCACATTGATTATGTTCAGCCATATTGTTGATATTCCAATAGACTCAAAACACCATTGTTTAGTATTTGAAATTTGTTTTGACATTTCATTGATTACATTGAGTGATTGTTATATTGCTAACATTTGTCTTTGAAGTATTAATCTTCAAATTGTGAATGTTTGGAGTTTGTTTTCCATATTACATTGATTATCTTAAGTCACATTGTCAAGGTTTTGTTTTTACACTCATAGTTGAACTATAAGTCTTCCCATTATGAATGTTTGTAGTCTAATTTTCATCTTACATTGAAAATGTTCAATCATATAGTTGACAATTTGTTACATTTTATGCAGTATTGGCTGTGTGAGCGTACCAAAATAGTGGAACCAACTTTGCAAAATGCAGCACCTCGATTTCTCAAATGGAATCTAACAAAACTTCACAAGAATGTGAAAAATTTGTCTTTCTCGTCAATCAATGCTGATGAGGTTAGATAC
The DNA here is from genome assembly GCA_030407325.1 of Camellia japonica. Taxonomy (NCBI): domain Eukaryota; kingdom Viridiplantae; phylum Streptophyta; class Magnoliopsida; order Ericales; family Theaceae; genus Camellia; species Camellia japonica. Next base: position 90,843,507 of record JAPPVO010000019.1, on the reverse strand, counting down.
CAACATTATCCAATGTGAATAATATTATTTATTGTCCTAAAACTAACAGTAATCTCTATTACCAGGTTTATATAGAGAAACTCATACTGACAGACCGTGAGAGCACACTGTTGGCGCAAACAATAATTCGGGATGAGGAGAATCAAAAAGATGCACCTGACAGTATTATTCATCATGAAGTCAAAATTGAGGAAGAAATGGATATGAGCATACAAGACGATGACATTGATGAGGCATTTGATACAGACTTTGGCAATGAAGCAGAATTTCAGAGCAATGAACATGATCAAGCCAATATTGAGGAAGGTACAGAGACTCTTGCATATCTACATGCACATGGGGTGCATCAAGTCGTTGTGTCGAAGGTTGCTCAGGACAATATTATAGCGAAAATGGTTGCTGACCATCAAAAAGCATTAGACCTCATTGAGAAACTACAAATTGAGAACCGAAATCTGCAGGCAGCAAATGACATGAAAGACAAAATCATCTTGGAGTTGGAAAAATTAATATGTAACCAGAAGGAGAATCCAACAGTTCAGAATGAGTTGTCCACTCTCAAACATACAATTGATAACAAGAATGCAGAGATAGAAAGGCAAACCAACTCCATAATTGACCTCCAAATTGAGAAGACTATACTCTAGCTTGAGAAAACTATGCTAGAAGATAAAATTGATGATGATGCAGTACATGCTGTCACACAACAAATAAACCAGGAGACTATGGATGTGGAACTGAAGCAAAATTTGAAGAAGAAGACCCAAAAAACTCCTACATCTTTGGTGAAGCGCATCAAAATCAAAAAAAGGAAAGAATTGAAGTTGCCTGATTTTCAATATCAAGACAAAAAAGGTGACAAACAGAAAAGGAAGTTCGAAAATTTGGAACAAAATGACATTGAGAAGCAATGTGAAATTCTAGATCCAGATTTTGAAGGCTATTTGCACAAGCTTCGAGACATCAAGCGTCCTAAACATAATAAGCTTAGGCTGTCCAACAAATATCAGGTTTGGAAGATCATATCTGAACAGGACAAGCAAAAGATAAAGAATATGCACAAAAATGGAGGTTACGGGTAAGCATATTTCAAACAACTTCTATATCTTTACATGCCATCCTTGTCTTATTATTTCTAAACTCTAAATGTAGGCTAACTGTTTGGCGAGGAAGCACCAAGGAGACTTATGTTTTCTATGATGATCTTGAGTCAATAATTCAAGACAAGTCCATAACAAACAATGTATGCTGCTTTGTACATTGTCCATTAAAGGTTATATATATTAACATTCACATCATAATCACATTAACATTGAATATATACAGGTCATAGATGCATATGCAGAAATTTTAACAAGAAAGCAGGAATCAATGATGACAAATTCACAACAATTTGACAAATCATTCTTTTTCAACAGCTTGTGTTTGGTATAATTTGTTATTTTATTTTTTTTATCCTGAATTAAAAACAAGTTTGATCCCTTATTTATAAAACTAATTACTAACAAAGTGCTGTCAATGTTTACAGAGCATGATTAAAGATGAAAAAGCAGAACTACAAATCAAATTCATTGATCCTCACATCAAGCAAGCAAATCAGTACCGATATCTGCACTTTCCACTCCACTTTAAGTATCATTGGACCATAGTAATGAGCGACATGGATGATGGAGTGTGGAAGCACTACAATTCAATGAGGCCCAGAGATGGTTCTGAAGACATACACTTAGCTCAAGCAAACATAGTGGTAATTTCAATATTTCATTCAATAATATGAAAAAATGTACATATTGAGTTACTATCAACGTAGTTAAAATACTATATTCTACACATCTAATCATATCACAATCACAGAAAACATATATCGAATCACATATTCGGAAATTGCTCTCCACATCTGATATGGCAGATACATTAACACCCTCAGATTATCTCAAGCCATTGCAATCAGTTCATGCATGCCCTCAACAAGACCCAAATTCGTGAGTATTTACAATTAATTTCTCATTGACATAGTAGCTACAACCAATGTGAATATAACAAAATATTGATTCTTTCTTCTTCTTCTTCTTTTTTCTCATACAGTCTTAATTGCGGAGTTGCACTTTGCTACATAATGAGGCAACATGCCCTTCATGAACCAATTGAACCTGTGCTGGACAAGGAAGCTTGGCTTGCTATGAGAGCTCTATTAGTTGAAGCATTCCTGAATGATCCTGAAAGAACAAATCATCCAAGTTTTGTTGTTGACACCAATGAGGATGCATCTTAGAACTAGACTTCTTTTGATGTATGATGATGAAACAATGTTAACATCAGCTTTTGTCCAAGTACAATATGTTTTGTATATAATATAACACTCACTAACATGTGAACTTGGGTATTGTTAGTTACTAAACAATCATTCCACAAAGATGTTGATATGAATAGCTATATACATTTTCTCTACCAAGAAATGTACTTTTAATATCAATGTTCTTTCTTGGTCTTATTCATGGTGTATGAGTATTATTAGTCATATATGTGTTTGATAAATACAACACAATGTGAAAGTTTACATATGTATATCATATGCTCATCTGTCAACACATATTGGGAATATATGTAACTTTTCTACATTTATTTTGCAAAAAATCAAAACAAACTATTTCAAAAAAAAAAAAAATGTAAAGAAACTACAAAATTACAAATTTCATAGAACGACCCGTTAACAATGTGAACTTTCACAATGTACATATAACAATGTGAACTTTCACAATGTTAACTTTTTATTGACACATTGTATCAAAATATGAAATTTAACATTAAGAAGCTTGCTCCAACAAGTACATCTCACACATGAACTACAAATTGTTTACTGATGCAAATATATGTAACATTCACAACACTATGTTATTTATCTAAAACAAATTCTGCACTATAAATACTCACAACTCAACATAATATTCACAACGATATAAACATGAACCAATACTCACAACTCAACATAATATTCACATGAACTCTATTATTTCATCTTAACATTCACAATGTGAACATTCAAAAAAAAAAAAAAAAAAACTACAAAATGACAAATTGCATAGAATTAATGAATCCCTTCTTATTCAAAAATTATATCGAAATACAAAACAAGTACACCAATGTATCAACTAATAAAATGTGTATCCAATGCAAATGTATGTAACATTCACAATGGTATCTTATTTATCTAAAAAAAAGAAAAAAAACACTGTAAATGTTCAAAACTGAATGTGAAATTCACAATGTCCACCAACTATCAACCAATATAACTCTGTATTGGTTCTTTACAAGACTTCCGATTGTGCCTGCCATCTTTCCACATCTGCCACACCTGATTTGACTTACTTTTTCCCCTCGAGATGGTATTCTACTCTTTCTCGGCCTACCAGCTGGCCGTTTTACAATTGGAGGTAATATGATGAAATCGCTAGAGCAAAAAGCTGGTTTCTCCACAGATGGTATTGGGAAAATAGCCGTTGCATATGCTTCCCTATAATTGTCTACATGAAAATATTTTTCAACACAATCATTAAGATTATATGCACTCCTTTGGATAGCCGCAACAGCATGTTCACAAGGAAATCCATTTATCTGCCACTGGTAGCAAGAACAAACACAGCGTCCAACATCAACCATAACTGATGGAAACGAATGCACCTCGAACACATCATCATTAGCTTTACTCACATTCCATGACCTACTAGAACTGAATGAATCTTGGAGGTTAGTCTCAAAGGTAAGGCAAATAATTCCATTCCACTTGTTTTGCAATATCCTTCGCTCTGACATTTGACACATTATTTGATTCCGGATAGTATCAACCAATTTTGTTATTGGAAGATTCGTGCTTCTTTAATCCAATTGTTGAATGATTCAGCAGCATTGGATGTCATCGCCATATCGTTGTCCCCTAACACATAACAGCAAAAATTGTCACAATTTAATACCATATGTGACATTTCACATTGTTATAACAACACAAAAATATAAACAATGTACATATAACCATCATTATATTCCATGAAACAGACAATTGTACACACTTTACCTAAAGTAAGCATTTGCCCAATGTTCTGGTTCTAACCCTGACAAGAAGTTATATGCTCGTTGCTTCCCCTCACCCTTCAACTCTTCTAGTAATGCATGAAAACCTGTCACAGTAGGTTCATATGCACAATCACCAACTTCTGTATTAAGTGTTCCTTGAAACCATTCTCTATACCCTTCAACTTGTCCCTAAAATTATTCTTTAGGTGTTGTAAACACATCCATGATATGCTGATGGGAATGCCTTTGGCATTGCTTCCAAAAGCCCTAGATTGCGATCAGATACAAATGTCATGCGTCTATCATCAGCAATTACTTTTGATAGTTCATATAGAAACCATGACCAATTCGATTCACTCTCCGAATCAACAATTGCAAAGGCTACTGGAAACAATCCTAAAAACAAAACCAATGTTAACAGTCACAACTCACACACAAAAAGTAAACAAATGTAAAACTTCACATCACAAAACTAAACAAACCTTGGTTACCGTCTTTAGCTGTCGCTGCAAGCAATTGCCCTTTGTATCTCCCTTTTAGAAATGTTCCATCAAGAAAAAGCAAAGGGCGACAATATTTGAAGCCATTTATGCACGCAGCAAATGCTATAAAAAACCTTTTAAACTGACTAGTCTTCAAATCATAGTCAATATTGATATGACTTCCAGGATTATAATGCTTAACAACATCACCATACCATCTCAGTTGGTCAAACGATGTAAAGTAATCACCATGCATAGCCTCTCTCGCTTTCTCAACACCTAACCATGCTACATGGTAGCTGATATCAAGTCCATAGTCTGCCTTGAAAGTATACGCCACATCAGTGGGACGCGTTAGTGGTCTGTCCCTAACACGCTCAGATACAACATTTGACACCAAATCAGAGCTGAGCCTTGGATTTTTTGAAGTACGAACATCAGCACCACAACTATGTATCTTAGTCCATCTCTTAAGGTAGAAAAATTGGTTTGCTCTTTGGACTCTACCATGCACAGACCACAAACATCCCCTATCATCTCTATGTGAGCATACAACAGTAATTCGTTGTGAATCGTTTTTCAAATATTTGAATTTAAACCCACATTGCACTGCATATTTGCATAAAACAGTACGAAACTCAAAAGCTCCTCCTGTGAAACATTGACCAACATGCGTAATACCATTTACCCAAACTGAAGACAACAAAACCTTCTCACTGTGTCCACAATATCTACGAAGCAAATTTGTTTGATTCTCATCTTCAATGCATGGATTTACTAAACTACTATATCCATCAGTGCCCAATTTTTGCTCAACAACAACATCAATTCGTTCAACTCCAATTGATTTACCAAGCAATAACATGTTTTGCAATTCCTCATTGTTATCCAAATGACAATTTGTATACCCCGGCAGTCGGTAAAACATAGTGATTGAATCAGCAGACAAATCACACCATTTGTTGCACACACATTTCACTAACTCATCAAAGGAAAATGATTGTACCACATTTATCACAAACATGTTTGACCCATAGCAGCACAACAACAACATGAAAAAAATCCATTTATCTCATATCACACTGCAAAATCATCAATAGTATCAATGAAATGTATCAAGATTTTTAAATAGTTCAAATATTCACATCAAAAAAAAAAAAAAACTCTACCTCCTCAACAAACAATCATAAGCCCTACATTTATCATCATACACACAACATACAACAAATTTTAAGCTCACAGTATACACACATACATACAATTTTAATTATAAAATTCATATACTGATAGCATGAACTTCCAGTTCACTAAAGGCAAAAACAACAGTTTTTTCAAACACTGATGCAACAAAACTTCATCATTCAAAAATTCACATGAACACAATGATTTCATCACAACAACAAATCAATCACTAATCGCATGACATAAACATCACCGTAATCAATTGATGATAAACAATGAAGAAAGACGAAGAACAACGAAGAACAAAATGATGATAAACGAAGAAGAATGATAGAACATAACAATGAAGAACAAAATGATGACGAACAAACAATGAAGAACAGAACAAATCAAAACACCATCTCAAACAAAAACTAACCTTCTCCACAATATCGACTGAAAACCAGACAATCGCAAATCGCAAATCGCAAAGACAAACCACAAATTGCGAATCGCGCAAAACCTAGAACTTCAATAATCGTAAAATCGCGCCCAATCTATAGCTTCAGAAACTACCAAATCGAAAATCGAAAATCGAAAATGGCAAGGAGAAATCAGAAATTGCAAAGAATCCAGAATCCAAACGCAGATTATCGACTTCCCAAAACTTATATTCAAACAAGCACCTATATATATAAGGGTAAAATGGTCAAAAAAATATATAATAAAACTCAAAATAGGACCTCCGGGTCTACAAGTGTAAACTTTAGGATTTAATAAAATTAAAAAAAAATGGATTGATTGGTATAACAAATCTGAAATAGGATTTTCTGGTGATTGGATATCGATAGCTATTTTTATTTTAATATTTTCTTTATGGGTTTGGATTCGCTCAAATTGTCATATAAACTTGAGAGAGCGTTTGGACTTGGTAAGCCCATTTTTGATAATCCGAACTGTTCATTTTTTAGGATTCATTGAGTAGAATATTCATAAAAAAAAATCAAGATGATTGGATATCGATAGCTATATGTTTGAATCATATTTATTTTAAAAAAATAGACGACAAATATAATTTTAAAGAATAATCTGATTTTATAATACAAATTCGATTCAAATATATAACTATCGATATTCAATCTTCTTGATTTTTTGAATGAATATTTTACTCAACGAGCTCTAAAAAGTAAACGATTTGGATGACTAAAATCGATTAAAAATAAGTCTATCAAGTTCAAACGCTCTCTCAAGTTAAACTGGCTAACTTAAGAGAACCTAGACTTCTTTTTTTTTTAATCGCAAAACTAAATGCATTTATTTTTAAATGAAATATCTTGTTTTTTTTTTTCTTCTAATTTTTAAATGCTCTTTATTTTTATAACAAATATAAAAAAATTATATGCCCTTTGTTTTATTTTTTTAGATTCATTTTCTGTTATTAATTAAAATTTTAGATTTATTTTCCTTTTCTTTTTTTTTTTTTTTTCTTTTTAGTTTTTAGATTCACTTTCCTTTTTAAAAAAAAAATAAAAAAATAGATTCACTTTCCTTTAAAAGAAAAAAATAGATTCATTTTCCTTACACCATATAATTTAATTATGATTGAAAATAAAGGGCATTTAAAAATTAGAAGAAAAAAAACCATCAAAATTTCATTTAAAAAATTCATCAAATATAAAAAATACAAAAATAAATTAAAAATAAAATTTAGTATATTTTTATATTCTTGTGCATTTATTTAATTTTTTAAATATATTTTCACAAATATTTTATGCATTAGAAAGTAAAAAATTTAATTAAGATATTAAAAATAAAAAAAACACTAAAAAAGAAAAAAATAAATTTTTAGAAAATCATTAAAAAATAATAAAAATACATACACATCAGCCCATTATCTATACTGTGTGTTAGCACAATTGCTAAGAGAGGATTAAGCGGGACACGAGAGAGAGAGAGAGAGAGAGAGAGAGAGAGAGAGAGAGAGAGAAAACTGGAAGAAAATTAGGTTCTAAAATGGGAAAGAAAGTACAATGTCACCCGGGAAAGGTTGGGATCTCAAAAAAAATATACTCACTTTTTTATTTAGGGTTTTGGTTAAAGAATCAGATTTCCTCTTTGCATTTCTTCTTTGGATTTTTTACTTATAAGTTTATTGGGCCCACTTCTAGGCCCAATTTTGATAATTCAAACCGTGTGTATTTTAAGATTTGTTCAGTATATCATACCTGTAAAAATCAAGTTGATCGGATATCAGAAAGCATGTGTTTGGAAAACTCGAACTAAAAACTATTTTTTTAAAGAATTTAATAAACAGTTTTCCGAACACATGTTTTCTAATATCCGATCAACTTGATTTTTAACAAGTATGATATACTGAACAAATCTTAAAATATTAACAGTTCAGATTATCAAAATTGAGCTTAAAAGTAGGCCCAATAAACTTGTAAATAGGAAATACAATGAGGAGATCTTGATTCTTGGTTAAAATCCCTTAAGCCAATAATTAATCATCTCATCCAAGCACTCAAATTCAATCTAACCTTAAGGAAATCAATCTTAGCTTTTCAATTTGAAATAATCCAAAATATGTACACATCAGCCCATTATATGTATAAAATTAATTAATTGTACTAATGGATAATATAACATAATTTTAGAGATTTTGAATCTTTATAATTTATATAATAAATAGAGTACATAATTTTAAAATGATAATATCATAATATATATTAATATATTAATTAATGTACCATTTAATATATGTCGCATCACTTAGAAAAATGCTTAAGAGCTCTAAAATAAGAGCTCTAAACCATGCACTAATGACATGGAAGTGTGTGGGGTCCAGCCTGATGTGATGTTTTAGCTTGAAATTTTTTTTTTTTTGGACATGCCAACTCATTAGAGTTCTTTTAAAACTCTACTTTTAGAGGTCTATAGCATTGTTGCATCACTTATTATCCATACTGTGAGTTAGCATATTCCCAAAGAGAGGATTTCCTTTTTAGTGAAATGGGGACAAAAGAGAAAGAAAGTTGTCAAGAAATTTAGGTTCTAAAATGGGAAGGAAAGTACAAGGTCACATGGGGAAGGGTCTAATCAGCCTTCAGACCTCAAAATGCAAAGATGGGAAATAAGGGTTTTGGGTTTTTCTTCCAAAATTTTACTTTTTTTGGGTATAAAATTAATAATGTTTTGGTGCATTAAGTGTCAGAATCTCACAAATTTTGTGCGATAATTTCAAATAAATAAATTAAATGTCAATAATAATTACAGATTTCAGGAAGTCCATCTCTCAAATCCTAAGTTGAATTGCGTACTTGTGCACAAAGCGAGACAAATTGTACATTAATTTTTCAATTCATCATAATCACTCTAGATTAACCAGTTACACTATATTTATATTGAGATATTTTTGTCTTAGAGAGTCCATCTCTTAGCTCTCCAACTGAATCAGACCTGTGTGCACGCAAATCAAGATGATCGCAGCATTGCATTCCTTAATTAATTGGGTTTAGGAATCTAATTTCATGGACATGGGATATTGTTGCGACTCCTGTTAAGTTTTTATTTTTGACAATTCTATTTGCAAAAAAATTTTAATTGTAATTTTATTCGGTTTTTTATTTCAGTGAGGTTATGAATTTTAGATGCGAATCTAATTTGAATTGTGCCTATGTAGAGGAGTTTGTGATCGGAATCCTATCATGTTTGGTACTTCACTGACTATGTTGGGGATCGAGCGAAGGATTGTCCGTTCAGTGTCTTTGGTCCCAAAAGTTTGTTTTGACTGTAAAAATACTGAGAAGATTCATTTCTCGCTTGAGCGACACTTTGGTGACTTGAGCGAAGACTCTTGGAAAAACATGCGTTTTAGTTTCCTCGCTCGAGCGAGAATTCCTTCGCTCGAGCGACCATCGCGGCCCTGTTTTCTATAAATATGTATTTCAGTCCTTTTTAGGGTTACGGCTTCTAGATCTTTTTCTTGGGTATTAGGGTTTTCATCTGGAGCTTCTTTGCTTGTTTCCTTTGATATCTGTGAGAGTTTAAATCATGAATTGAGTGGATTATATCAAAGGGGTTTGTTTGTTTTATTTATTCAATACAAAAGAGAGTATTGTTTTTCGATGGATTTCGTGAAATTTGAGCCTGAAGCTTTGGTAGATTTCGGAATGGCTCATCGTCATGATTTGACATCGGCATTGATGATTCAACGTTGGACAGGACAATTCCGAGGTGAAGATAGGCTAGAAGAGGCATATAGGGGTCAGTTCGATTCGGGCGTGGATTCGCTAGGTAATTAAGAGTACAATTGTGTAATTCCTTTGTATTTTCTTAGTGGATTGTTTGTAATTTTTGCCTGTGGGTTTTTATCACAATTTGAGGCACTCCAATTGTAATTTTTTCACGTTAAATCGTTATGTTGATTTGTCTTGATTATTTGATTGGGATTGTTATTTGCTGATTAAAATTGATACATAATCACAAATCTATATCTAGGGGATTTCTACATTTTTTAACTCCAAGTCATAGCATCCTGTTTTGAGTTTTCGTAGAGGCTCATCCCAAGTTTTTTTTTGATAATTCGAATAGTTCATATATAAAGTTCGTCGAGCATATCATCCATGTAAAAAATTAAATTAATCAAATATCTATAAGTCCATGATCGGGTCCTAAATTTTTTTAAAATGAATGCTTTCTTATTATAGGGATTTAAATTTTCAATCAATTTAATTTTTTATATAAATAATTTATTTAACAAATTTTATAATATGAGTAATCCGGATCATAAAAAAAAAAAAATTCAGAATGGACATCCACCAGACTCACAGCAGGCTATTGTGACTTGGACAACAACATCCCCATTTCCTAATTTCATTGACCTACGGTGTGTTCTCATATAAACCTCGTGTATTGGGCCAGATGCTATGTTTCTCAAAAAGTTATTGGTTGGTCCTAGGCCATTATTAGGTGGTGTCCTAATAATGTTGTAATAGGTGGAAGAGGCACGTGGCAGTATCCAAGAGTATCAAATAATTTTTCCTATCTCTCCACACTATGTTAGCTTGAGGATCGATACATGCTAACTGAGACAACTAAGGCTTCGTTTGTCATATAGTTTTTGAGTTAAAATAGTCACAAAAAGAAAATAAATTAAAAAATTAATAAGATAAAATATTATATTTAAATCATAATTATTTTATTTTTTTTTTTATAAAAATTAAAAAAGTCAAAAAGTTTATCCCAAATAAGACTTTTTAATCTTAAGCTAAAATAATTAAAAAGCCAACCCACATCTCAAACAAAGGCTAAATGTGTTGAAAAATAATTGACAAAGGTCTAAACTAGAAAGATAGACCATCTCTAAAACTTTATTATAAATAATCTAAGAACTTTATTATAAATAATATGAATTTATTATACCTCCATTCTATTAAGAAATTTTTTAATTTTTCTCGTCTTTGTCATCAGTATGTGTATTATTAATTGAAGGAATGAAAAACATATGCTTGTAAAAAAGTAATTCTAAATAAATTATAAAATTTAAATCAATACAAATTAAGAAACTGAAGTGAATATGGAATTAAAAATCTAAACTATTTAAAATTCTATGCAAATTTAATTCTAAAATTATAAAAAATAAAAAGGGACAATTATAAAAAACAAAATCCAAAGTTTAACCCTTGCAATAAAATAAATTTTTAATTTTTAATTTTATCAATTTAAATTCTAAACTTTTGATTTATTTTCAACTTAAATTATTTGTCCATTTTCGTTAAGTAAAATTGATAAAAAAAAAAAAAAAATTACATTTTAGTCATTGAATTGATATTTTAGACATTTTTCAATCGGTTTTTTCTTAATGAAAAAAGGTGAATGGTTTAAATTAAAAATAAATCAAAATATTAGTGTTTAAATTGACAAAATTGAAAACTCATGATTTATTTTATTAAAAGACTCAAACCTTGGAGTTTTTTTTATTTTTATTTTTTTATTTATAATTGTCCCAAATAAAAACATAAAAAAAAATATAATTCTTGTTCTACATTAATTACTCAATAAAAAAATAAAAATAAAAATAATAATTAGGTCAATTTAATAATCGTAACATTATAAAATGAACAATTTAAATTATCAGAACGGGACACATGATAAACACCACAGGCATAAATAACAGCCTCAAATTTAGATTATGGACTGGAGAATGTGTAATATATTGTAAGTTAAAAGTTAATAATCCAAATAGTATAAGTCAAAAAATACCCGCTGACATCTTTCAAATAATCAATTATTTTTAATTTATTTAAACTATTTTTACCTAATAAATTACACTTTACCAAATCCCAAATCTACTGAAACCCAAAACCCAAGTCCACCCATACCCGAACCCGAACCCAAACCTTTTTTCTTTTTCTTTTTTTTTAAAAAAAAAAAATTACGAAAAAAAAACTTTTGAATTTGAGTCTTGTGATAAAATAAATCCTAAATTTTTAGTTTTGTCAATTTAAACTCTAAATTTTTGATTTATTTTTAATCTAAACTATTTGCTTATTTTCATTAAATAAAATTGATAAAAAAAAATATATGTGTTTTAGTCATTAAATTTAATGAAAAATATATATTAGACATTTTATGAATATCTATATCGAGTTCAAAGATTAAAATATTTTTGTTATTGATTTTACTTAATACAAATAGATGAATAATTTAAATTAAGAAAAAAAAAATCAAAGTATTATAATTTAAATTGATAAAATTAAAAATTAAAAATTAATTTTGTTATTTTGATTTTTTCCTTTTTTTCTTTTTTGGAAAGAAACCCCAACCCAAACCTAAAACCCCTTGGTGCAACTCTCTCTCTCTCTCTCAATCTTCTTCCTTATATCCACCACTGTGATCTGTTTTCCCTACCTCAACCATAGCGATTTGCTTCCCCAAAGTCCTCACCGCTGCAAAATCTCCCACCAGTGGCCATAGATTCTCGTCGCTGAGAAGCTCCGACAGCCGTGACAACTTCCCTTTCTTTTAATCGTTTCTTCCTTTAACGATTTCGACTCCGTCAGCCCAATCTACTCAGGTATGTATTATGCATCCTGTTTTCTTTGTACTGTTTTTATTTTTTTATTTTTAAAGTTGTGGTTTGTGTAAAAGTTTAATCTTTTATAAAAATCAAGTCTTTTAGCCTTAATTCTGCTCTGCGTTAATGATGTTTTCAACTTTAATTAATTCGTTTCTTAGATGGCATCATCATCATCGTCGCGGCGGTCGATAGATATGGGGAGAAGGAACAGAGGAGGACCGGTCATCGTGAGATGTACAGAAAATCCACAGCCTGCTATATATGACAAATATTTCTGTTTATCTGCCGCTGAGTTTGACGATTCTTACAACATCAAAGAATGTTACGTGCTCAATCTATCTAGCAATAATAATAATGAGAAAGAGAGAAAGGAGATGAGCGGAAAAAGATTTGTTCAAAACTTTCCGACTTCTGAACTTCGAGCAGCTCGTCTTGCTGTCAATCACGATGAGCGGCATAGAGGAGAAAATCCAGCGACTCTACCTCTCATCGCTCAGTTGGAGAATGGTAAAGCCGACCGTGAATATGGTACCTGCTCAGCCATGGTAGGGTCTAGAATATATAGGTTCGGAGGGAGTTGCCATGATGAAGATGGTCACAATTCTCGTCTTGTAATTTATTTTGATATTAATCATCCAGAGAAGGGTTGGAAGAAAGGTCCTCGCACTATCTGTGGCCGAGCAGATGCTGCTGTGGTGGTGGTTGATGGGAAAATTTTTGTCTTTGGTGGCAACCAAAGGAACATTCCCGGTATTTCTTGCGAATTTTTAAACACCAATTTAGAAGAAGGAGGAGGAGGCAACAGAAAAAGAATAGGGAAGGGTAAGTGGAGTCCTTTGAAACATGATGCTCCATCTTCCCTTGGCCATAATAATTTATTTGCAACAGCTGCTCTTGATGGAAAGATTTTGGTTGGTTCCAGAGTATCAAGTGTTCTTTTTATGTTTGATGTTGCAAACCAATATTTGGAAAAAATAGCTCCTGATGTCCACTTTATGAATTCTATAAGCAAGCCGATTGTCGTGGGCACTCAAATTTACTGGATTGAATATGATTTTCCACAACTTCATATTTGTGATTTTGTACATGGAAACAAGTTATCGGTGCCCATTGCAGATTTCAAGATTTGCCAATATCTAAGTGAAACTTCTGACGATACCCATGCAATGAACATGACCCTAACACATCTGGCTGATGATGTGTTTTGCATTGTGTGGCTCAACAATGAGAGTCTTCTTCTTCATTGCACTGTAGTTCAAATTTCTACCACAATCGGTGTATCTGTCTTGTGCTGCCATTCTTATGGGTTCCATCAACCTACTTCCTTCCTAGATTGCCTGCCTACGGATCCCCCCCTATTGTAAGAGCACATCTTGATTCATGTTTTGTTTGTTTATTTGTTGTTTAGTTTGATATCTAATCCCAAATAATACCTCTAATGATATCTGAATTTTCAATTATGTAACTGAACTCTGGTCCCCCTTCTTTTTTTTTTTAACAGTCTTGTCCCCCTTCTATGGAATCATTTTTCTTATTACTTTTTTGATCTAAAATATGTTTTGAAGATTAATGAGTAGATAGCAGTTTTTCTTTGTCCGGGGTCTAGAAATTGTGATGATTTAAATTAAGATAGTAGTTTAATTTGTTCATCCTTTTTTTTTTGATCAGCTAATTTGTTCATCCTATACAGGGAAATTGTTTTGCTATGCTAGTTTATCATATAAATTGAACTCATTAACTAGTTTAGATATCTCGGTGTTTACATATTTTAATTTGTTATATTCCAAATTTTATTTTTTAATCTATGCATGATGAGTCATTTTGAGTATTGAAATTTAGATAGTTTGTTATATTCTTTTTGGTATGTATATAATATGCTGTTCTTTTTTTAGTGATTGTATCCTTCTCTTTGTGCTCTATTCAAAGAGACAAGAAGGGATACAAAAGAAAAGAGTCAAAAAGGCAAACATCTTCTCAAGGAGTGTCCTTGAATACACAAAATTTGAATTTTACATTTTCATACAAAAATAGCCCGAGGCTTAACATATAAACATCAAAGGAGAGCATCCGTGCTTCCATCCAAAATCCTTTTCCTAGACAAATCATTGAGGTGGCGCATCAACATCTTTTCCTGAAAAGTGGTTAGTTTTGGGGTAAGCTAATGCCCACTAGGAATACATTTAACAAGTTATATAATTAATCGAAATATATATAATCATACTATTCACTTATTGGAATAAAGTCCATGTTTTCTCCTTTTAAAATCGAAAATTTGTTCCATGCATGATTTCTATTTCCAAGTTTCATCAACAAAAGTGGAGTGGTAAATACGCTATGATGTCCCAAGCAAGAGCTGCAAACCTTGCATACATATATAGATTAATATACAGAAAATAGTCTCACATTTGTCGGCTCTAAAAATGGTGGAGCGATGGGTACCCAAAACTTTCCCTTTCCACATTTGTCGACTCCAAAAAGGGCAGGCTCATGGATACATAGTTCTAAATTACGGTATCGAGTAACATAACGGTATCGATCGCAGAGTATCGGTATCGGTAGTATCGACCGGTACGTATCGGGTATCGGGCGTCGCGGCTGTGAAATTTCAAAAATCATTAGCAATCCATTTAAAACTCAATTTTATGCATTTTTTGGACTATTTTAGCCTTAATTTATCACATTTTAATCAAAATTTTGATATGTAGAGACACTTTTTTGACTCATTTTCAACTAAATGATATGTATTTATTTTAGTCTCAACCTTTTATTTAGCATATATGTTAAACTTTTAATATAAAATTGATTTGAAAATATTTTTTTACTTATTTTCAACAATGAAATACTTCCACATGCACAACAAATTAATAAGAGAAAGAGGGACATGAAAATAACTTTCACTAGAACCACCTCTGTGCGCCATTATAACTTTCAATTATCTATAATAACAGTTTTCAATTAATAAATATTGTAATTCTAATTTAGTTAGTAATAATAATGCATTTAAAATAAAAATAAAAATAAAAAATCTGAAATATTAAACATCTTTACTTAACAATTAAACCTCTTTAAAAAAACTGACAGATTAAACCTCTATAAAAAAAATCTGAAATAAAAAGATTTGACCGATTAAAAAATCTAAAATAATAAAAAATCTGAAATAAAAAATCTGACAGATTAAATCTCTTTAAATAATATATATATAAAAATATATATTGAGCATATGTGCATTTAAAATATATATATAAAATATTTTTATATATAAAAAATTATATTCTATGCCGATAATATATATATATATATATATATTTAAAATTATGAGAGAACAAACCTGCTCCTGAGTTATAAAATTATGAGTTCTATTCAGCTTCTGAACTTATGTGCATTTAAAATTATGTAAAAAATTGCTCCTGAGTTCTATTCAACCTCAATAATATATATAAAAAATTATGTGCATTTAAAAAAATAACCACAGAAAAAAAAAACAAAACAAAACAAAAACAAATTATAAACAAACCGAACACCACTTAAAAAGCAAAACCATGACTTCTTCAGCCAAAATAAAAAAACAGAGCATCACATATATATGACTTCTTCAGCCAAAATAAAAAAAACAGAGCATCACATATACAAACAGAGCATGAGAGAACAAATCTTCAACAAACCTTCAACAGAGCATCACCCGTATCAGACTGTATCGGAAACAAATCGCTTACGTATCGGATTCAGGCCGATACGTATCGGGAATTGGCCGCTACGGACGCGAAATTCATTCTCACCGGTATACTGGTGAGTATCCGACTCAGCACTCCCATTTTTCAGTACGAACCGGCCGGTACGGCACGTACCGGCCGATATTTAGAACCTTGCATGGATACCTAAAAGCCTTTCCCACATTCGTTCAGCGATATACACAAAAAAGGGCAATTGGGCACCTTGACTCCCCACACAGGTACCAAAATACATTACACGACTCAAACCAAAGCCCGACTCACTACCTGGACTCATACGCTATTTACCCCCTTCCAACACCTTCCATACATCAACGTTTAAGAGTTACAAAATATAATTATAAAGGTATATGATGCATGAATTTCCAAATCTCAATTTCCCTATGGTAATTTCAATTCACAACAATCCAATAATTTACACATCAACAATGAATAGATTCTCCAATTCATAACCATCACCATTTCAAGGTTTTGTGTTAAAAAGTTTCGAAATCTCATATTACAACATCAAAGTTAAGTCAATACACCAAATTTCAAGTTTTGGAGACTAACTGAGCAAAAACCCCTTTTTATTGAACAAATTCGAAAATTAGGGTTTTGGAAAAATTAAGGGTTTTTCCTCTTTCATGATTTAAAGGCCAATTCTTATTATCAACAACAATAATCATCCATAATGTACCTAAACTCTTCCATAATCATGAGGCATAGCCATCTTTTCATCAATCCCATTTATTAACACAACACATTATATATATATATATTAATATCTAATGAAAATACTATATATGTATCTCAAATCAAAGATTTAACAAGTTAAAAGTATCCATACCTCAAGAATGAAGACAAAAAATGAAAACCCAACTCCAACTTTGATGAAATTGCAAAACGGTCAGTAGAACTCTTGATCCAAGCGTTCCTTTCAACCTCCTCGAAGGATTTAGGGTGGATTTAAGGTAAAAAGTGTTTTAGGGCTAGGGTTTTGAAAATGGGTGAGAGAGAAAAAAAGAGAGAAGAGGGTGGAAAAAGTAAAAGAGAAATGGGTTTAATCGACTTTTAAGTGAGCTATCCCGAACATACCGCTTGAGCGAACTTTTCACTGCTCAAGTGGTAAAAGCAAGGTTCTATAAGTTTTGCAAAGTTATAGTGAAAATACTGGGAGCCTAATTTCTACGCTCGAGCGACCACTTTATCACTCGAGTGATCCCGCTTGCAAACTAGCAAATTACTGAGAGCTATGCATCTACACTCGAGCGACCTAATGACCGCTTGAGCGGTCTACCAGAATGAACTATTACAATATGGACTCTATTTGACAAATATTTCTTTTCATATATTTTTCATGGTAAATCGAGATAATCTACAAACCTTATAAGGGCTTACTTTTTTTATTTTTTTTTAAAAGAGTCACGTCAGTATGTATTTTGTTAATTACATGTAGAGTTCTACACAAACCCAAACCTAATTTAACTATTTTATATGGACTATATTTGACAAATATTTATTTTTTATATATTTTTCATGATAAATTGAGATAATCCACAACCCAATACCAATTTTGCATCATGTTTTTCTTCTTATTTTTTTCAGGGTATAACGATTTTTTTTTTTTTTAATGCTAAATTGCTATTTTTTTTTCTTATACTTATTTTCTCGTACATTATTATATACCCCAATACCAATTTATATTGTGGATTTGTAGTTTAAATTTTATAGTGATTCTATATGTGAAATTATACTTCATTTCTTATATGATATATATATATATATATATTATTAAAAGTAGTGTTTTTCCTATGCTAAGGTGGCACATTATAAGGGCTTATTTTTTTCTAAACATTACAAGGGCTTACTTTTTTCTAAGAGTCACGTCAGTATATATTTTCTTAATTACATATAGAGTTCTACATAAACCAAAACCTAATTTAAATTATACTAATTTTATCTATTTTATATGGACTTTATTTGACAAATTTTTTTTTTCATATATACTCTCGAAGAACCTCTAAAGTTTAGATTTTCTACTTAAATTACTTTTTCAATTATTGAAGAATAATTTCTTTTATGTTTTGACATCATATTACAGATGATTAAGCACTTCACACACTGAAATGTATCTATTGTTTGGATGTTTTCATTATTTTTTATTTTTGGGTTTAGATGTTATTATGTGATTTTTTCTTAATTAGCCCTTGTTGAATTTATTTTATATAGTGGATATTTTAATTTAACTAGAGTTTATTTTATAATCTTATAATTTAATATATATATATATATCATATAAAATCAATATATGATAATCTAACTACAACATATTTATATTTAATTTTTTTAATAAATTTTAATAATTTCTGTTTCTACATATTTTTATTTTCCAAATGAATATAAAAGAAAATTAAATAGTTTGAATTACTTTTAATTTTATGTTACTAATTTTTCTTCTAATTTAACTATTATTTTTAATATCAAAATGAGTATTTATTTTACTATTTTATAATTTAATATATATCATATAAAATTATTATATGCTAATTACACTTTTATAATACGATAGAACTAAAATTATCAAAATACATAAATAATTTAACTAAAATTAATACATATAAGTATTCAAGTAACAATTTTATAAAACGATAGTGCTAATATTATCAAAAGTAAGTAATTAAAATCATACTCTACATAATTAATTTTTGTATTTTCTTCTTAATTATATTTAATCTTTTAAATAAATTTTGTGTAGTTCTATTTCTACATATTTTTATTTTTCAAATAAAATAAAAATAAAATTAAATAATTAGAATCACTTTTAGTTTTATATTACTAATTCTTTTTCTAATTTAATTATTATTTTTAATATCAAAATGAGTGATTATTTTACTATATTATAATTTAATATATATCATACAAAATTATTATATGATAATTACACTTTTATAGCACTATAGAACTAAAATGGTCAAAATAAACAAATAATTTAACTAAATTTATTATATATAAGTATTCGAGTAATATTTTTATAGAACGGTAAGACCAAGATTATTAAAATAAATAATTTAAATTATAAAATATTGTCATATAAAAATATTATAATAGATCATAATCAAACACCACTTGAAATATAATTAAAGACTCAATACACCACTTTAGACATAACCAAAAACAGAAGAAATTAGCCAAGACCTTTTCGATTAATAACCAAAATAATACATCATGAGTTATAATCAAGTCATAATTTATATATTATAGAATTTTGAACTTTTTTTTTTTTTTGAAACTTTGAAATAAATTACCTTTATAAGCCTTTTACATAGAGCAGTGACAAATTTTCAATAATCATTAGCAAATCTATTTATAATTGACTTTCAATTGTTAAAATATTTTATATAAAATATTAAGATTCAAAATTAATTTTCTATTTTAAAAATAAATTTTTATACATCGGGTCAAGTGCTAATTATTTGTTATAAATGAAACAATCACAAAGGGAAATGGAAGTCTGGGTGTGGTTAAATTAATTGTAAGGTGTAGGCATCTCAATTCTCGTTTGGTGAACGTTTTAGGATTAAAAAAAAGTATAAAAAGACAAAATATGTTATATAAGTCAATAAGACAAAATATTATATCTAAATTATAATCATTACATTTTTTTTCTCACAAAAGTCAAAAAAGTCCAAAAACAAAAATATTTTCAAGGATTTGGTTTGTTTTTGTAGTGGCAGGGGACTGCTGTCAGGAAAAAGGATAGAGCTGTTTGGAATGTAATTCCTTTAGCAATTTTGCTGGTCAATTGGGTTTGCTAGAAATTAATTGGTTTTTGAAAGAATTCAACCCAGTTGGGATTCCATTACTGAAGCGATTAAATTGAGAGTAGCATGCTGGTCCAAGGCCAATAATATTTTCAAGGATTATATGGTGGATGACTTTGTACTCAATTTTTAGCAAATCAAATTGAGCAGATAGAGGTTCATGCATGCTCTGTTTTCGCAAATAGATGGTTGGCTTGGATGCATCACAATACATCGTATATCTCACATCTCGTTCTGGAATGATCAATATCCCTCATTCCATTCATATTTCACTCCCTTCTACGTCAAAGGGTTAATGGCTTGGAAAAATCTTAGATGAATCTTGTGTAGTAACCAACCAATCTTAAGAAACTGCCGATCTCAAACACCTTCTGCCACTGCTTCCACTTTAGACAGATCTACTGCAATTCTGTTCTTCGACACATGTCCCCAAAATTTTACTTCTTCCACTTTAGTTTAATGGCTTGGCAAGCTTGGGAAGTACTATATTAGCACATTTTTTTTTTTTTTATCTTTTTATATTTTTGTACTCATATCATTCTTCTATTTTTTTTTTTTTTTTTTTTTTACGTCTTTTCATAAAAAAGTTAAAAAATTATACTTATTTAGTACTTTCCAAACAATCTCTGAGCATTTCTTGTGGCTTGGTGTATTTCAATAACAAAGATTTGAACAGATAAAAAGAATTCAGTGAAAATAATTGAATAGATAATAAAATTTAGACAGATATTTGAACAGATAAGGAGAAAAATTGAA
Organism: Camellia japonica; assembly: GCA_030407325.1. Classification (NCBI taxonomy): domain Eukaryota; kingdom Viridiplantae; phylum Streptophyta; class Magnoliopsida; order Ericales; family Theaceae; genus Camellia; species Camellia japonica. The sequence continues at coordinate 90,822,428 of JAPPVO010000019.1, read as the reverse complement.
CAAATAGTCGAAAAATTTTAATAGATAGAAAATAATTTGAACAAATGGATATAAATTTAAACATATAGTCAAAAAAAATTAAACTTAAGAGGTAAAATTGGAAACAAAATATCTTTCAGAAAAAAAAGACTTCTCACCAAACTATTTCACCAAAGGTGGACCTCTCATAAACAAAAAATATTGGGCAAATTATACGAATGGTCCCTGTAATTTGGGGCTTGTGTCACTTTGATCACTGACCTTTCAATTGTGATATATTTGATCTTAAATTTTGAATCTCATTTCAAATAAAGACAATTGAAGACACCGCTGCTCCATTTTAAGGGCAAAGTCGTCAATTTGATAAAATATAAATTAATTTGACAAAAATAAATATCAAAAAAATATTTTTAAATTTTTAAAAATTATTTCTACCCACCAAAGATAAAATTATATAAAAATAAATAAATCTTTAAAAATTTTATTTTTTTACTAAATTAATTTTTTGTATGTGTTTGGATGATGATTATGTAATTGGTGGTTGTTTTTGTTGATATTTTTGTATGGTTATTATGTTATAGATGGTTGTATTTGTTATCAATAGATATTTTTTGTTGTAATGGATGGTTATTAGGCTTTTAATATATAATCGATATGTTTAATATATGAAATATTTTTGGTTTTGGATTTTCTAATTTAATGGATTAATTTAATAATGATATCAAAATTGTTGTCATATTTGGCTTTTGAAAAAATAGAAACTAATTTAAAGAAAATAAATATCAAAAAAATTTATTTTAAAAAATTATTTCTACCCACCCAAAAGATAAAATTATATAAAAATGATGTGTTATTAATTTTTTTTTACCAATTTAATTATTAATTTCTTAGAAAAAAAAAATTGAAAATAGATTTTGAAAACCAAACTAAATAGAACTTTATAATGAAGAAAATTGCAGTATTATTTATTAAAAAAAAGGTCATTACATTTCAAACAACATACAAGTTAACCAATGCAAAATAAATTATATGACGACTAGGCCCTGAAATTGACCATTGTAAAAACATATTTGATTGTCCTTATTTGAAATAAGATTTAAAATTCATGGTCAAATATATCACAATTGAAAAGCCACCAAAATGACGCAAGCCCTAAATTACAGGAACTATTAGTGTGATTCGCCCAAAAATATTCACTGGACCTAATACCTTATACCCTCCTTAGATTGGACTTTTAACAATTTTCTCAAATTTTTATTCATCATTTTTTATAATTAAAATAATGACCAAAATTTTATATTTCATCTAATATTATTGTTAAATAAAATATCTTTTTGGGTAAATTATACTTTGCATCCTTGCATTTTGCAGCAAATCTCACTTTAGCCCCTACATATGAAATCATGACAGCCAGCCCCCTGCACTTCTAGTCAAATCTCATTTTGATCCCTGCAAAGTGCAGTGATGCAAAGTGTAATTTACCCTATATATATATATATATATATATTTACATATAAAGTTTAAAAAATATAACATCATTTTCTTAAGACAGGTTGGCGGATCAGGTTGGATTAGGTGGCTTTTCACACGCTGTCCTTCCAAATATAGGTGGATTTAGAAAAAAATTTATCCGCATCCATCTATTCATACTATCAAAATCACTTTTAAACGGATTGATTAAATCGAGTCGATCGATTTTTACAGATCGAATGGGTTATGAACTGCCCTACCTGTGATGAATAGCGTGTTTGATGATATAGATATTAGGGCAAATTACAGCGGTAGTCCCTGTAGTTTACCCGTTTTATCATTTTGGTCCATATTGTTTCAATTTGATCAATTTTGCCCCTGAATTTTATGGATTGTGTCATATTCGTCCAATAAATAATGACGATTAAATTTGATGGACGAAAAATCAAATGATGTGTTAATTTGGTCCTTGTAGTTTACAAGATGTGTCAATTTGATTCGTATTGTTTTGACTTTCCTAAAAACTACAAGGATCAAATTGACACATCCTATAAACTACAATAACTAAATTGACATATCATTTGATTTTCTGTCCATCAAACTTAACCGCCGTTATTTATTGGACTAATATAACACAATCTATAAAATTCAAGGGCAAAATTGATCAAATTGAAACAATAGGAACCAAAATGATAAAACGAGTAAATTACAGGGACCACTTACATAATTTACCCTTTACTCATTGTGCAGAAATTTCATAGTTGAAACACAAAAATAATGATTATAATGTTGGGCCGGAGATCGCGGTTAGTGGCTGATGATGATGAGTTTAGATCCTCTCTTTGGGCTCTCTCCTTATCTTTCTATTTGCAATGGTGGAAATCCACTTTGAGTTGATCCAACGGTTTAGATTTAGCTATTTAAAAATAAAAAAATAATAAAACAAATTTAAATTTGCTTTTACCGCCCAAATCTGGACCGTTGGATCAACTCAAAGTGCATCTCTACCATTGCAAATAGGGAAGTAAGGAGAGAGCCCAAGGAGAGGATCTCAACTCGATGATGATGACAGAGAACCATCACCTCAGCATGGGTTCGATTCACTTTTTTTTTTTTTAATAATTGTAACCAACCTCTTTTTCATTTTCCATATAACACAACTCACAAGATACGTTATTAGTGAGTTTAATTATTATAAATGACATAATTTAATATTATGAGAGTTATGACTATACAAAAATTTGAATTATAATTAAATATCACATGAGGTGTAACAAAATAATTCTTGGATCATATAAAAAAAATAATATCATAATTAATATCACAATGTGTCATAACTCATAATGCATTAGATCATAACCAAAATACAAAAATCGTAATAGAAAATGCATATGATACACCCTCAGATTTCCCAATAATCTATTGCCATAGAAGGTTGATTGTTCACTCAAAACTTTGGCTCCCTTAATATAATAGTTTTATTACACTTTATATTTTTAAATTATAATTAAATTGTCTACTTAATCTTTGAATTATCGATTGAGTCTATTAAATCCCTAAAATGTAAATCAAAGTCTATTTAGTCCCTAAATTATCAATTGAATCTACTAAGTTCCTAAAATATTTAATTCAAACATATTTAATTCTTAAAAGGATTATAAAAATAAAATATAAATACATAAGTATTATAAATTAGTAAAAGACTATCTAGTTAAAATTTTGTTTCAAAGAACCCTTATATTTTTATTATGCCTTTGAAAAGTGGGTATCAGTTTTTATGGTAAATTTTATTTATAAGAGTAAGTGTAACGCTCCAAATTTTATTACTCGAATATTATTATCTAATCCTTGATTATAGTCCATTTCCATAATAATAAAAGTGGAAGCAAGAATAAATAGCTAAGCAATAAATGTTCTCTCTCGTATGTACTGTGATGAACTGTTCAACTACAATAATTTATAACATATGCCCTTAGGCTTACACAGAAGAAAATAAAACAAAACAAATAAATACAAAGGGATCAACCCTTATTACAATAAGATGACATTCCGCCTACAAGTAATAAACCTCGTGGCCAACAAGTAAAGAGACTCCATGGTTTTGAACAATATTCCCAACTTCTCCCCTAAAAAAATGGTTAACACCGTGAGATGAACAGTAATGTCCAGTAGAAATCCCAATAATTCTAAACAATAGTATATTATAGATATATATGATCATGAATGCTCCAGCTCAATAAATATATATAGATAGTATTGTTTTTCATATCCAAAAGATACATACATGCATATACTTTTTCTCAAAAGAATCATTCTTTATCATTTCAAAAAAATCCATTTTTAGACTTTCGTAACTTATCATTTTTAATTCAAAAAGATTTTCAAACTTAAATCCCATCTCAAATATCATACACACAATAACCATTTCGTCAACTCTATGACTTATCTTTTATAATCCAAATGATTTTATCACGTTGTTTATTTTCAAAATCAATCCACAATTAATCCTTTGTACTCTCGTACTACTCATTTACATCAAACAACACTCACATTATTACCGAATTCAATATCCACCTCATAACACAACTTTAACTATATTCTTAAAACATATTTTCATCAACAATAATCTCTACAAATATACACACATTAGCAATAAAATCTCATAATAAAATAAACAACTTGTGGTCTCGCCAAGCCCCATATTACCACTGTGGTCTTGCCAAGACCCACGTTTGCCTGCTTTACCGGTTGCTAGCCAGAATGAACGCATTACCTCTATATAGCACAGCCTGCTTTACCGGGTGCTAACCAGAAGGAACACATTACCTCTATATAACACATTAGCCTGCTTTAACGGTTGCTAGCCGAAAGGATCGCGTTACCTCTATATAGCACAACCACATTCCATAACACATGCATCTCAATTTCCTTCCATTCATTCACATATAATTACATAATTATGCAGTTAATCAACAACACATACGGTTTCATATCAACCTATTTTACATCAATTCTACAACAAGTAATACCATCCTCCACCAATGGCCAATGACAAAACCTCTAATCATTTAATAGTAATAATATAAATTCTTATGAACAAGATAGTGTGATTCTCATAACATTTCCATACCTCAGTATTACCAATATTGTCTAGAGTTAGATTAACAATTTTATCATCTCGTAATGTCCACAATTGATTCCACTATTTTCAATCACCAATATTTACAACGTAGGTCAATTTCATAATAATCATTTACTTCATTCTCTCTCTACTTTCCATTTCTAGTTCACATTAATTATTACAATCATCTATTAATTACTTTTTAACCATCACATTTTTCAATTTACCAATGACAATACCTAGCTCAACCATTCATAAACATTAACTCTTTTTCATACTATATAACCATCAAATAAAAATTAGGTTTTTCATTTTAAACTTCACAACTAACTAGTAATATGATCAATTCATCATATATTAACCAAGACATCACAAGGTCAACCATTCAAAAATTTCCTTTTCTTTCCATTTCACAAAAAAATCATGACTCAATTTTTATGTATAAAAAAATCATCTTTTCTTTTCATCCTCATAAACATAAAATTAAAAACTAGGGCTTTTTATTTCAACTATCATAAACATGTTCTATTAGCTTAAAATTTTCATAATCAACAACAAAATATAAGATTAAACTATTTGATTTAAAACCCTAAATCTCATCTACACGTATTTCAAAAAATCACTTATAAACTCATGTTTTTTATGCAACATAAAGTACCACATATCTATCTATAGTGATATATTGAATAGAATCAAAGAAATCCCTATCTCAAAATATGAAGAAAAGCAAATCCGAAAATGCAAAGCTTGCCAGATCAAGAATCCAAGACTACCATTGCGAAGAGTGCGACGAGCTCTCCAACTTCTCTTTACAAAGATTATGCAAAATCTCACTCTAAGGACTCCCAAAGAGAGAGAGAGAACGAGAGAGAGAGAGAGACGAACTCTCTGGAAAAGGAAAAACAAAATGAAGAAGAAGAAAGAGAAAAGAAAAGATAAAGGTGTGAAGCCCTGAAATAAATGACAATAAACCATATATCATGTTAATTAAATAACAACACATGATAGAATAATTAACATCCATTAATTCCAATTACCTGTACAGAAGAGTAACATATGCAGATATACATTCACAAGTTCAACCTTGAATCTATAGCATATGCTACATGATAAGGGAATAGGATGAACATAAACAAATAAGATAATGCCCTAATGACTACAATTTTCCAAGACGATGCTGGGTTACAACAAAAGTGAGTTTAAACTCAATACAAATAAAGCCCTAGGCTTGTACAAAAATATTTACAACAAATAAACAAAATGAAGCTCTTGCTCCAAGTCCTCCCAAGCTATTGCCTTGGCAGAGGCATATCATCAGCACCTGAAAATGGTTTTCCCACATAGGGTGAGCCAAAACCCAATAGAGATACTACAACATATTTTATGAATCTTAACAAAGATATAAGGTGAATGCATATGCCATACTTGTGCCAAAAACATTTCATATCTCTTTCCAAAATCATGCAATGCCAAGTTTATAACACAATGTATAAAACCATCTCTTTTACAATAGAAAACAGAGCAATGAATACAACACTGGGAATCTCTAGGACATGTCTGCAAATAGGCTACAAGCACTACCAATTTGTCATTTTTACCAGTATTAACTGGAAGGCTCGACACCTAACCGCACGGGTTTCTGGACTTTTACCAACGACACGCAGGCCAACTTAATACCACAACTACACTTCTACCCAGATTCACCAAGATATCCACCACTTTTTCTCAAAACAATATATATTTTCAATTTGTTAAAGATGTAACAATGTTCAATGTAAATGGATGAGAAATTAGTTCCAATTCACCTAATTCTCATGTAATTTCTACAACAATCATAGCTATCCTCCACAGATAGCCCAAAACAGATAAATAATTTCCATAAAGATAAACTTTCCGAAAATCTCAAGATAAGAGTGATAATACATATCCAATTCCACATTTTCAATATCAATTCAATTTATTATTATGAAATCAACATTTGATATTCTTAGGGCAAAATCCCCTCTCTTTTATAAATCAACTTCAAAAATAAAAATCCATCATTTCATCATAACTCAACAATAAATACATTTCCTCAATCATTTTTAACAACCCCTTTGAAAACCCCTCTTTTTGATTTCAATCCAAAACCCTGGATTGTTCAAAAATCCCCTTTTTCACAATGTTGTTTTTTAAAAACAAATAGCTAAGCTAAAAATCATAAGAAAGTGCAGAGAAACCCCTACCTTGAAGCTAGAAGGCAAGAGAGAGAGAAGAAACTTCAACGACGCTGAAACCCAACTTTGTTCCGATCAAAAGAAAGCTCTTGGTGTGCTCTACCTTTTGTGTCAAAGAGACTAGGGTGAAGAAATCAACGGATCTAGGTGTATTTGTAGAGAGAATGTCAGTTCTAGAGAGAGAGGGTCTCAACTTACAGTTTTGAAATGTTTAGAGAGAGAGATGAAAAAGTGATCCAAAAAGTGACTTTCTGGGACTGATATACGCACAGATCACTCGAGCTCAAGAATGGTCACTCGAGTAACCAGACACAATGAAGACACCGCTCGAGCGCAAGAATGGTCGCTTGAGTGCACAATGCACCCCTCCCAATAGTTTAGACCTGTAAAAGTTTGCTCGAGCGCAAGAAGCATTGCTCGATCGTAGATATCAAACTCTTAGTAGTTTTGTAGACTGTAAAAGGCCGCTCGAGCGAACAAGCAAAATTCTAGACAACACAGTTTTGAAAAGTCTAACTCCCAACCTATTTTCAACCCAACCAAGACACTCCATTAGCCAAACTTAATAAGGAATAAGGAAAACTAAGATATGAACAATCGTATAAGATAATAAAACTCGGATCTAGAACATCAAATAGGTCGGGTCTAAACTAGAATCGCTATAAAAGAAGAGGAGGTGAGGGGCAGACCCACGTGGATTGCCTCTTATTTATTTATTTATTTATTAATATTCAATTATTGATCTATTTTTACTTACATCTATATATATACATCAAATAAAATCATTTTAGCAACACTTTAATATTTTGTAACATAAAATAATATAATTTTTCTCATCACAAAATATATTTTTCGTTTGATAAAACACATCATAAATTTACATTTCAAACACTTATTATAATATAGTATAATAAATAATAAAAACTCTCAAAGTGGTACCTTCCATTCACATAATTAAAAAGGACCAAATAGTTAAACATGTGTTACATGAACTCAAATTAAATTGATTCTAAATTATGTCTCTTGAATTAAATTTCCACCCACGAACCAAACATGCCCCAAATATATACAAAACTAAACACAATAAGTTTTATCTCAATGTAGCGACCCTGATTTTTCGTAAGTCTTTATTTATTTATTATTACTTTATTTTATTTTTGGCTTTATTAATTGCGTGGTTACATGAGAATTTAATGTGTTGTTTAATTAATTTAATGTGATATTTAATTATATATAATTAATTTCAATATTTATATTTATTAAAAAAAAGGGGTGTTACATGTATTCATTTTATAAAACATATTTATATATGTTGTAGTACTTGTAAAATATAATATAATAATAAATGTCAATTACGTTATAAGTACTAGAGAGGTGTTGAAAAAAAAAGGAACAAAACAAAACAAAAATAGAGACGGCAGCCGAGAGAGAGAGAGAGAGAGAGAGAGAGAGAGAGAGAGAGACATCAAAATCAAGGAATGCTGTGTGCAGAATTTCTGAGAGAAAAAAGAGACATTGGGGAAAGAAGAGGAAAGGAAAAAAAGGGTTAGGGTTTTATTTTGGGGGTTCTATTAATTCTTCAAGTAACTCGTTGGTCTTTGAAAAATAAGTGTGAGCACTGTGGGTGTTGATTTTTGACCACACAACCAAACGGGAAACTCAGCTGGAGAGCACCGGCAGAATAGATTAAGCTCGCACAACCTGTCACAGAAAGATAAGAATCCGGTGGTGGTTCGTCCACCCGAGGGCACTCCGACGCTTAAGTCAGTAATCAAATATCTCTCAAAGATAGCAAATTGTGCTTAACTCACAAGAAAACACTTATTGCTCACAATATTTCACACATACCTGAGACCCACGGGGGTGCCTTGCTTTTTTAGCCAGCACTGACCTGATCCCTGTAGAAGCCTCACTTCAGTGGACTCAAGTTCAATGTTCATCTTGGACTCTCAGCTAGATAAGGATAAACTCCCTAAGAGCTTTATCTTTATCCAGACTGAGATCCTCCTCTGTTCTAAGACTCTTGTCCCTTATTTGCCCATCTTGAATTCCGGCATCTCTGCAGATAACCTCGGCCTAGCTGAGATTATCTCGGCATCATGACCAGGCCACGTGGCACCTCGGCTGACACTTTGGCATCACCTTTGGCCACGTGTTGTCATTTACAAAATATGTCCCCACAACTACCCCCTAGGTTCTATTACCTTGGCAACCTGAGGTGATGGAACCTACATCGCTTATATATTATGTCGGCTAGAATTCACTCTTTCCTTCGACCAAGATCAAGACTCATCAGTTTCAAGTACCCAGAACTCAACTATCCATCTTTACTAATGATCAAGAACCAAGAGTCAAGTTCTTTTAATATCTTAACCGATATCGCTCCTCTAACCGAGGTTTTTGCTTCATTAATCAAGAACTCCAAGAGTTTTGACTGCGCATGAGCTGTCACGCACGGTTTACTCAACCGTTTCTTCCACGCATCCGTTCCTCATTAGTTCGTACCTGACACGCGCTATCAGGTCAAGTTACTTCTGCGCACGCCGCCTGACAAACACGTCGTCCAAGGCGCCTCATTATGTTTTGCTGCATTTTTGGTTTTTTTCACAAAACTCTTTCTTCTCCCTCCGTCTTTTCACTTTTACGAATTCAATTTGCCTTGTCTCTCAGACTCTCTCTCTCTCTCTTCTCTCTCTCTCTCTCTCTAACATTTCTCTTCCAAGTCGCCATTTTTCAAGCTCTCAAGCTCTGCAATTGCCTTTTCCATCACCGCTGGCGTACCATTCATTATTTGACTTTGATAGTTAAAGTCGTCTGACTCTAGCGTATCTCACTCTGGCTCCAGTCGGTAAGTCCCTGATACCTATTCGTATTTCTGTTAATATTTTCAAATAATTTGTACTGTTCTTCGCCATATTGTTTTACATTATGTCTGTCTAAATGCTCCACATGTTGCCATTGAATCCCCTTTTTGCTTTTTCGCCTATTCTTATGTTCTGATCATCTTGAATCTTCACTGTGCTTTGAATTTCATCACTTTAAAATGTCAAACATGCTTGTTTGCAATTTGTGCTGTTCAATCTATCTCTGTCTATATACAATGTTCGTGGTTCTTGCATACACATACGCATTGTTCATGTGTTTGACATTTTAACAATTTGCCACTATTTTTGACTTTTACATATCTGCACACACTTACTCTATGTTCTTGAATCTCTGTTGTTTTTTTTAGTCTGAATCATGCTCTTTTATGTTTCTCTTTTACTTGTTTTCCAGATTATTGCCTTTGATTCTTATTTCTATTATAGACTTAGGTTTGGGGTTTGATAGCAATCACATTCTTAGGAAAATTGAAGCAGATTCCCATTTAGATCTTCAAAACCCTTGCCCCAGTACCTGTTTAGGATTTAGCCGAGGTTCCCAAGCCCTACCAGTCTCTTCTCTCTGAAATCCCTCATAAAATATCATAAGTCGAGAACATGGGTATATTCAGGTGGAGGGTAAACACCCCAAAAAAAATTGAGTACTTTAATAGAGAGTTCTCTATCCCAGCTGACGTTCAGATCAGGTTAGCTGGAGAGGAGGATTCCATCATTCATGCCTTTCCCCGTTATTGCATTAATTTGAGTGCGGACTTCAGTTTTCTTTAGACATTCTCTTTAAGGAAGTCCTCCACTATTACAAACTCAACCCTATGCAGTTAGCCATCAATTCCTATAGGGTTATCAATGGTATAATTGCCCTAACCCACCGAGAAAAAGCTAGGATCACATTAGCCGACATCCAATTTTGTTATACCATGTGTGGCCTAAAGTCTGAAAAAGGCTACATTTATTACCTCAAGCCCAGATCCACTGCCTACAAAATCATAGCCGATCTCCCAGACTCCAACAAGGGTTCTGGAGATGATTACCTGATCGTCTCGAGTAACTGGGAGTTTGCTCCTGATGATGATCTTCATCTCTTCCCTTTACACCAGTCGGTGTTTAACGAAGGTGATGGTAAGAACTGAGTCATCTTCTTTATCCTATTTTTCTAGGACTTGTCAACTCATATATCTCTTTTTGAATGTTTTTCTTCTTGTTCTCTTTTGTAGCTTTCCCCCAGCCAGCAAAGGATTTTCGACAAACTTTCTTCCCTGGCCCCGATCTAAAAAAGCTACTGGAGTTACCAGTGGAGAAACACAAGGCCCCCCTATTACTTGATTACATTCCGACTTACAAGTCGACCCCGCCTAACGTTCCCCGCCGAAGCAAGACTCCACCTTCTGCAACAACTCCACCAGTTGCTTCCTCACCCAGGCCAGACCAGGCCTCTTATTCAAATCCAGTTGAGGTTATATCCACATCCATCCCCCAGTTGATTCCACCTTCCCAACACCGACGTCGACGTCGAGCTCCACTAAACATCATTGCCAACAGAACTCGAAGTCGTAAACGACGAGATTCTAAAGAATCGACATACGACCCAACAAATCCACTAATCGCTCTGCCAGCAATTCATTTTGGCACCAAAATCACCGTCATTGCAACAACCGAAGAGATGGGCCGCGGCAAAGCTATCGTGGAGGACCTCCTAGCCGACCTGCCAGGAGTGGTAACTGTTCAATCTTCTCCATCAGAGTCCCAGCCCAAGCCAAAACCAAAGAGGGTGAAAAGGGCTAAGGCAAAGGCCCTAGTTACCCAAGTGGACACCGAAGTCACCTTGCCGATCTCCAAACTGGCTGAGATCGAGAAAAATGCCTCTGCTGAGAAGAGGCCTTCCAAGGCCGAGATATCTGACAATCGGCAATCAAAACGGTTGAGGTCTGAAGGTGAAGAGAGCCAAGGATTTTTCAAAGCCGACAAGCCCTGGGCCCCAGTGATTTCGATTGGCGACCGACCGATGACAACTAGCGACAGTGCGATTGACAACATCAAAGTCGGCGCCGCTCTCTCCACCGTTGTTCTTTTGCCTACTGATCTCAATCGAATGGCCGAGATCATTGAATATGAAAACTTTGCTTTAATGATGCAACACTCTATTCTAGTATGTGCTCAACTCTTGTCTTTTTCAACTTTTATTTCAAGTTCTCATACTTAGAAATTTTACTAACTTGCTCATTTTTTTCCTTTCAAGCGATCCAGCACGCTCCTTCTTTTGCAACGAAAGCCGAGGCTTTCAAGAAAGAATTGGTCCGCAAGACCAAAGAGGCTGCTGGCTTCCTTGCTTCCCTCAATAACACCGAAACAAAAATAAAGATGCTGCTCGATCAAGCCAAGGCTGCCAAACAAGCTCAAGATCAAGCCGAGGAAAATGCGGAAGCTACTGAAGCAATTGCTGATGTACTCAGGGCCGAGGCCAAAGAATCCGAAGCCAAAATTGCCAAAGCCGAGGCGGAGTTGCGACCAAGGCAGCCGAAATTAAGGAAGCTAACGAAAAGGCCTACATCGAAGGCCAAGTTGACGTGCATGACACTTACAAGGAACAAGTAAACCAAGCTTGCAACCGAGGTTTTTATCTCGGCTAGACGGTTGCTCTGAACAAACTTTTCATCCCAATGGATTTCGACCTTCAATGGATTCCGACCTTCGAGATATCAATAAACTCCAAGTTCCTTTCCCTCCGTCTACTAAAGGATCGGGCGGCGAGGCCAACGCAGAGGAAATTGACGCAGAGGATGCCGAGGAAGAGGAGTTAGTTGCTGATGGGGCCAAATCTCCAACATTGAATGATTAAGTCCTGGACTTGACTCGTGATGAGGAGGAAGACTTAGTTTCCAAGGGTACTTCTCCCAAACAAACAACTTCTGAGGCTGAGGTCAAGGCAGCCGAGAAAAGCTTGGACCAAACCCTTCTAGAAATTGACGCCGAAGCCACATTGCCAACCGAGGTCGACACAACGCCAACAGCCGAGGTTGAGCAACCTGAGATCAGTGCCCATAATTCCAATACTTAGGAATTTTTTCTTTACTTTGAACTTTACTTTTGAACAGTTGTAATTCTTTGTAACTTTGGACAAGTAATCTCTTTGTCAGGCCGAAGTGCCTTTTTTGTCTGCAGTTTTGAACAAGTTGCTTCTATGAATGCATGCTTCTTTTTCTCTAAGTGTTGAATGTATGCTTCCATACTTAGAATATTTTTGCTCTTCCACCACTTTCATCCTAGTACACCTTAACTGTGTAATCACTTTGGTTTAGAGTACCTCAGATATACTACCTTGATTGTTTGTCTCGGCCAACAATTGGAATACCACGGCTAACACTTAAAAATATTCCGAAATATTTTTTATAAGTGTTGCTTCTTTATTCAATCAAGTGCTGCTTCTTTACTTCCATCAAAAGTTCACGCTTCCAACCATTCCAAGCTTGACAACTTGGTTGGTCATCTTGGGTAAAATGTACATTGGATACTTCTTTCCTCATTACCTCGGCTGACTTCAACTTGTAAATTGTTCTAAAATTTCAACAAGTGTCAAGCCCATTCTAACTTGTAAATTTTCCTAAAAATTTCAACAATTGCCCAAGCTCTCAAGCTTACTTTTCTGAAATTTCAACAAGTGTCAAGCCCATTCTAACTTGTAAATTTTTCCTAAAAATTTCAACAATTGCCCAAGCTCTCAAGCTTATTTATCATTCTTGCTCACTGCCCCCTAATGTGAACCTAAGTTCCCCTTAAGTTCACATTATGCATTTTTGGCCTTTCGCCAAAGTCTGATTCAAATAAAGACTAACCGAGGTGTTTGACTTTGGTTTCTCTGTTAATTTGACTAAAGCGGACTTAGTTCCATTCAGGTTTTAACTTTGTCGACTTGGCAGGTCTAGGTTAACTTAACTTAGTTCAACTCTATTATATACAAGTATAATTCAACTCTACCATATAATAAGTCTAAGTTACTCGTCATGTTTCATTCAGAAACATTGCCAACTTAGTTCAACTCTATTTTACGCAAGTATAATTCAACTTTGCCATATAATAAGTCTAAGTTACTTGTCATGTTTCATTCAGAAACATCGCCAACTTAGTTTAACTCTATTATATGCAAGTATAATTCAACTCTGCCATGTAATAAGTCTAAGTTATTCGTCATGTTTCATTCAGAAACATCGTCATTGGATTGGTCAGTCTTATCGCACAAATTTCAAATTCATAAAAATCAAACTAGCATTTTATTATTACTTCGGCTAATAAAATTATAACATAAACTTCAAAAAACAAAAAACTAATGATAAAAAAAATTCAAATTGCAAGTGTTCCAGGGTCTTGGCAACTCTTTGCCATCGGTGTCTTCAAGCCGGTATGCCATATTGCCGGCAACCGAAATGATTCTCTAGGGCCCCTCCTAGTTTGGGCCAAGCTTGCCCTCTCTAGGATCCTTCTTGTTCCCGACAACTTTTCTCAGGACGAGGTCGCCAACCTTAAACTCTCTTGGGTTGACCTTCTTGTTGTAAGCCCTAGCAAGTTGTTGCTGGTATACCCCCAGCCGAATTGCTGCTCTCTCTCTTCTCTCCTCTAGCAGGTCCAGATCTCCGATTAGGAATGCCTCATTAGTCTCATTCTCTACTCCCTGGGTTCTAACTCCAGGGATGCCGACTTCCAGTAGGATAACTGCTTTAGTGCCATAAGCTATGGCAAAAGGAAACTCCCCAATTGATCTTCTTGGTGTAGTCCGATATGCCCAAAACACATTAGGCAACTCTTCTACCCACTTGCCTTTTGCTGCTTCCAGCCTCTTTTTGATCCCATCCAAGATAGTCTTATTGGATGCTTCTACCTGACCATTACTTTGAGGAAAACTTGGAGTGGAGTAGTAGTTCTTGATTTTGTACTTTGCACAGAAGCTTTTGATTAGCTTATTGTAGACACCCCATTTTTGACCGTCCTCAAGACTTGGATGTCATCATTTGAACACTCGATGATTTTGTATGCTCGTGTTCGTTTTAAGTGCCTGAAGGTCTCGGCCAAGCGCCTTGCCTTAGAACCTCTAAACTTGTCTGTTTTGTGCTTGGTTGAGGACCAAGAGCTTGTTGCTTCAAGTCTGGAGGAAAGGGTGGCCTGTTGGCCATTCCCTACTGTCCATCGGCCATGGCTTGTGCTTACCGACCATCAGTGGTGGCCGGTCGGCCACACTGATGGCTGGTCGGCCACTAGTGATGGCCGGCGGCCATTTTTCTCCTTTTTTAGATATTTGTTTACCAGTTGTTGCTCACTGAAGTGCATCTCCATACATGTGTATGGAGGGATGAATACAAGCTTGAATCTTGATTTTCTATATATAGGGGGTGTCCTCCCCCATTTTAGAGGGTTAGACATTTTGGATCAAAATTCTCTCTCTCTCTCTCTCTCTCTCTCTCTCTCTCTCTAAAATTCTCTCTCTCTTCTTGTTTTATGCTTTGTAGTTAGTTTTCTCTACACCTTTGCACACTAACTCTTAACCAAACTTGACCACCTTGGAGCTGAGGTCCCTTGGAGCCTAGTTTGACTTTGGAAAGAGGTTTGAGCCTGAAATTGTGGCTGATTTGTGCTGTGCTTCAAGAGATATAAGACTCACCTTGAAAGCTTTGATTTGACCACTTGTTTTACCATCTTTTTGTACTGTTTTTGGCCTAGTTTTCAACTACAAAAAGCTCTGTTTTTATGGATTAAAAATGATGGTTTGAGGCTATTTTGTATAAAGGGTTAGCTCACCCTTCTTGTTTCTTTAATTATGTGAGCTTTTATACTATCTTTCAAGGCTCTCAAATCAAACTTTTTGGGCCTTTAAACCACTGAAATTCAGAGTTATTTCAGTGGTGGAAAACATGTTTTGAAGTCCAAAATTGGAGGGGTTAGCCTCCCCTCCTTGTGTCTTACTTGCATGCCTAGTTAGCTTCACATGGTAGCATGTTTTTGTAGGTTAACTTAGCTTGTTTCCAACATGCTTTTGCTACTGTTTTGACTGGTTTTAGCTCTGTTTTGAGCTGGTTTGGCCATTTGAGGCTTGTATTGTGTGGTTGTAGTGCAATCTCCCTCACTAGGTTAATGTTTTAGGCTTTTTAAACATGAATTACATGAGTTGCTTACATGTTTTAGTGTCATGTTGCACTCCATTTCAGCACTGAAATCTCTTAGTTAGCTTATTATTCGGACCCTCCGTCAAGAGGGCACAACTGTTGTAATAAGCGTGCGTGTGTATGATGCATGTCTTCCAACCCCCATTTCTTTCTCCCTTTTACTTATCAGCTTTTGATGGTTAGTTTTAGGGCATGTTTCAATTAGCATCCTTATGCTAGCATGTTTGCATTCATTCATTCGTCTTGCATGCACCGGGCTCGGCGCATCATACAAACTGCATAGTATTTCAATTCCAATTTGAATACATGTTATCTAAATTGCATTCACATGACATCTTAGAATAGCCGAGCCTATTGTAGCTGCATTTTTTTTGCATGTGTTGCATTAGGCATTGTTAACATAGCTAGGATCATGCATTGATTACTGACTAGCTTTTGTTTTGGCTCGGAGTACTAGGTAAGCTTTTACGCTTTAGCATACTGCATGAGATGTGTATGTTGCCATGTATAGCATGCTTGCCATGAGGCTATTTGCTTAACTGATATAACTGCATGGATGCCTGTGGATGAAGGTTGGATTGCTTGAATTGGAACAATTCATCAAAATGCGAGTTTTAAGCCCACTTTGCGGAGTGGCAAAATCATGTTTTCTAAGCCCACTTGGGTGGCAAAATCCGCATTTTAGCCTACTTGTGAGTAGCAACTTCAAACAATTTTCAAACAAACAAACATGAGATGTTGTGTTCCAATTTGAGTGATTTGGTCTATACTTGTATGCTGTGTGCATCACGTAGTAATGATAGATTAATAACCGGAATAAGAACACATGTGTTTTCAAAAACAACATATCATGTTAGTAAAGGCTGATCCTTTGATCGGGCGAGCAGGGGTGCTCATTGGATGACCTTTCCATCTCGTACCCAAGTTCCCGAGCTGAGACAACTTTGGTGATGACGGACACGTGGCCTTAGGCACGAGTCAGGGTTTCCTAAATTTCTCCAAAATAAAATATTTAGGTGACGACTCTAAAATCTGGCAAAGCAGTCCATGTTTGGCGCTTTTTAATTAAAATCAATTTTTCAAAACGATTTGCTGGATTTGGACTCTTTGGTGATTTATCAGTCTCACATTGCACTTTGTGAGATTAGATTCAGAACCATGACATGAGTCCGAACTATAGTAGCTAAGAACAACAATTCGCGCCCTCGCACGTGAAGCGGAGTTCCGGGCGGTCTACACTTATGCTTCTCGATAGTTAAAACCTCATGAGAGACGATACCCTACTCATGACTTAGAGCTGGCAGCAGTTGTTTTTGCGTTGAAAATGTAGCGACACTACTTGTTTAGGGAGCGCTTTGAGTTGTTCACAGATCACAAGAGCCTCAAATATCTTTTTTCTCAAAAAAAGTTGAAGACGAGGCAACAGAGGTGGGTTGAATTCTTCAGTAGTTATGATTTCGAGATCCTTTACCACCCGAGGAAAGGAAATGTGGTTGTAGATGCACTTAGTCGACAACATG
Source organism: Camellia japonica (assembly GCA_030407325.1). Taxonomy (NCBI): domain Eukaryota; kingdom Viridiplantae; phylum Streptophyta; class Magnoliopsida; order Ericales; family Theaceae; genus Camellia; species Camellia japonica. The sequence continues at coordinate 90,805,091 of JAPPVO010000019.1, read as the reverse complement.
GGATTGTAGCTTGTTTGATGATTCAAGAATGAAAGTCCTCGGAGTTAATTTCGATGCATGATGTTCAACCAATAGAGAGTGTCGAGAGGGCATACATTGGTAGCTTGACCGTGCAATTGACGTTATTGGGTAAAGTTCATCAAATGCAGTATTTGGACTTGTTAGCAAGCTTGATGACCTTGTAGTGGATTTGATCGATGATTGTCCTACTGATTGGTCTGTGGACTCAGATGGGGGATTGCGATTTAAGGACAGGTTATGTGTACCTAACATTGTTGAATTGAGAAAAGAAATTATAGATGATGCCCATAGGTCCTGACATACCATTCACCCTGGTGGAACTAAGATGTATCATGACCTGAAGAGGATGTTTTGGTGAGAAGGTATGAAGAAGGACGTAGGAAAGTATGTTTCTCAATGTTATGTGTGTCAATAGGTTAAGACAGAACACCAACAACCGCTTGGACTTTTGTAGCCTCTCGAGATCCCTACTTGGAAATGGGAGTACATCTCTATGGACTTCGTGGATAGATTGTCGCGGTCTAAGTGAGGCAATGAATCTATTTGGGTGATAATGGATAGACTCACCAAATCTGCTCATTTTATTCCTATCAGTGTTAACCGAACTACGGATAAACTAGCTAGGCTGTATATTTGGGAGGTGGTGTGACTTCATGGCGTGCCAGTTTCTATAGTTTCGGATCATGATCCGTTGTTTTTAGTAGAGTTTTGGGAGAGTTTTCAGCATGCTTTGGGTGCTAGGTTAGACCTGAGCACTGCTTATCATCCGTAGACAGATGGGCAAACTGAGCGGGTAAACCAAATCTTGGAGGATATATTGAGAGCATGTGTCCTTGATCTTGGTGATAGTTGGGAAGAACACTTGCCATTGGTGGAGTTTGCTTATAATAATAGTTATCACTCAAGTATCGGGATGGCACCTTTTAAGGCTTTATATGGGAGGCCATGTCGATCACCTGCTTGTTGGATGGAGGTAGGAGATGTGCCATTGTTAGGGCCAGAGTTGGTGAGAGAGACCACAGAGAAGGTGAATATTATTCGGGAACGTATTAAGACTGCACAGAGTCGTTAGAAGAGTTACGCTGATAAAAAACGTAAGGGGGTTGAGTTGAATGTTGGAGATTTTGTGTTTCTAAAGGTCTTGCCGATGAAAGGTATCATGTAGTTCATAAAGAAGAGAAAGTTGGCACCTAGATTTGTGGGACCATACGAGATCACTGAGAAGATTGGTAATGTGGCTTACAAATTAGCCCTACCACCTGCTTTAGCTATGATTCACAATGTGTTTCATGTATCTTTATTGCGGAAGTGTGTGCAAGACCTTTTCTAAGTAGTATCACAAGAAGTGTTGGAGATTGGTGATGATCTCACGTATATGGTGCGACCGGTTACTATTCTAGATCGGGATGTAAAGCAGTTGCAGCGCAAGAAAGTGAACTTGGTTAAAATGCAATGGAGTGAGGATGAGTATGATATCACTTGGGAATTGGAAGAGAAAGTTTGGCGTATGCACCCGGAGCTTTTTGTTTAGTACTCTTTCCTTTCGAATCTCGGGACGAGATTCTTTTGAGGTGTGTATATTGTAGCGACCCTGATTTTTCATAAGTCTTTATTTATTTATTATTACTTTATTTTATTTTTAGCTTTATTAATTGCGTGGTTAGATGAGAATTTAATGTGTTGTTTAATTAATTTAATGTGATATTTAATTATATATAATTAATTTGAATATTTATATATTTATATTTATATATATAAAGAAAAGGTGTTACTGTATTGATTTTATAAAACATATTTATATGTTTTGTAGTACTTGTACAATATAATATAATAATTGTCAATTAGGTTATAAGTACTAGAGAGGTGTTGAAAAAAAAAAAAAAACAAAAACAACAAAACAGAGGCGACAGCCGAGAGAGAGAGAGAGATTAATCAAAATCAAGGAGTGTTGTGTGCAGAATTTCTGAGAGAAAAGAGAGACGGTGGGGAAAGAAGAGGAAAGGAAAAAAAGGCTTAGGGTTTTATTTTAGGGGTTTTATTAATTCTTCAAGTAACTCGTTGATCTTTGAAAAATAATTGTGAGTATAAAACCTACTTCCCTTGCTTTATGTTTAATTCGTTGTTTTTATTCCTATTTATTTGATGATGGTTATTTGTTTATTCCTATTTATTTGATGATGGTTTGATATTGTACTTGAATGTAGATGGTGGATTGATATCAATTATTTTGGTTAGATGTGTATGCAAGGTTTAGAGTTTTTATATATATATATATATTTATTGTATGGTTGTAATCACACTCATGGTTATATGAAATTAAAATAAATTAGGAACTCATAGATAAATTCCTTACACTCCACCATAAGTCCATGGATTGTTGTTTTATTTGAGTATTAGTGAGAAAGAGTGTATAAAAAAAAAAAAAAAAAAAAAAAGAGAGAGATGAGGATTATATGATTTATTTGAATGCCTTAGGCTTAGCATTATTATGTTTGTTCTCATGAGTAGATGAGAGATAGTGTATATATATTGTTGCCTCGTTCTCAGGAGTAGACAAGTGCTTTGATTTACGCGCATACGTATATGCTAACCATCCGAGGAGTGTGGGTCAAACTCGGGACGATATCCCCATGCAAGTTTAGCTTAGGAGCGGTGTTAGGTATATGGGAGGCACATGGGATATATGTGTAGGCTGGAAGTGAAGGACTGAAGTGGTGGAGTGAAGGTACAAAAAATTAAATATGAACTTATTGGTATAGTTTGAATTGTATTGATTTGTACATCTTGAAAAATAGTACGTGACCTCAATAAATTACAAAGTTTGGGCAGAGGCATGTATACGTAATTCTACACAACTTTTGTATTTTAACTTTTTATTAAAAAGATCGATTAGAACTTGTAATCGGACTATCTTGGTTACAACAGTTTTTGTTCATTTTAGCAATGCAGATTTTAGATGCTGTTTTAACCCACTAAATGAGCTCATTTTTATTGGTTTCATGTAAAATGGAGTAAAACATTATTCTGAACACTTTTTGTGTTTTGAACTTTTCTGAAAAAAATCGACTTAGGGCAGTTTCTTTTCGTTTTCAGCTTCAGATTTTTTGGTTGAATTCTGTCTAGGTTTTTCTATCAAGTTTTTCTCTCAACCTGTTCAGTTTCTACTAAATTCGTTTACAAGTCCTTTTAGGAAATTTGATTCTGTACAACTTTTGTTTTTTGAGTTTAGTCAATTCGAATTATTTAAGCATGAAACAGTGTGTTTTTTTTATATTTCTTCAGCAATTCACTTATAATTAAATTATACTAATTTTATTTTTTTTTGCAGAATGGTGGTCTTACTAATTTTTTTATGTAGGGCTGACCCACCATATTTTTATTTTTATTTTGTTTATTTTATACTCAATTTATATTTAGTTGTGTACGAGTAAGAAACTAAATGTCACCGTATCTTGGGAAACTATCCCTTCGTCTCGGTACGGGTGGAACTACTTGTCTTGTCCCGTAACATAAATTAAATGTACTTTTATTTATGTCTGGTGGACATGTGGGTGTCAAATATTTGTACTCATACCAGTATACTTGTATACTTACCCGTTTTGTTTCTTGACATCTTGGGTGCGTTCTATTTGAGCGTAGCCGAGCTTCCTTTGCAAGATTAGTTGGGGCTACGGTGGTGACGAGAAATAACTATAGTTATTGAACATGTCTCTTGGACTTGTTTTGTTTTCTTGAGCTTATGGTTGATATTAGATTATTGTATTTATTATTTTTTTATGACTTTAGTATTTTGACAATTTGACATTGTGTGTTATTTTTCAACTTTATATTATTTATGTTGTTTTGACTAGTTGTTGTTACTTTAATGTTGGAGGTATTAGATAGTTATGAAATTATGAAGGATGGTTTAGTTGGCATTTTGTTAGTTTTTTTTTTTAATCCCTTGTAATCTTTTAAGCATGGAAATTTACTTAAATCTTATGGAGACGAGAACGTTTAGATTTTGTTTCACCCCTAGGATTTGGATGATGGAATATTGATTGGGGTTTAGTCCTAATTTAATATTTAATTGTCCAAATTTTAGGGTGTGACACTCAAGTCATGATTTTAATATCAAATCTCAACACAAAAATTTTGTTATAACTTAAACTGAACACTATTTAATTTGTAAATTTTTAGAAAATAAATACTCATCCATAAACACTTCATAAAATTTTCATAAGTGTTTGAGTTATACAACATTTTTTTTAAATTTTACAAAAGTAAGGTCTTCAACTCGAGAGACACAAATTTCACCCCGAACTTGTGTAACAAATTAAAAACTATGTTTCAATTATCATAAACCCATTTACAAATGATCTTTTAATATAAAAAAATCACTAACCACGCGGTACAAAAACCATTCAATTAAATTATGCAATGATTTTATAATTAAAAAAAAATCTGAGTCATTATAGTAAGGGTAATTATTTATAATATTTTTTTACTTATATTTTACAATGACTAAATGCTTGCCTTTATGTATTATTATATGTCAAAGTTTGTTCATAATTTCTATACTTTAAAGTTTTTCACTAAGTTTGTAACGCCCCGAAATAAATATAATAACCTATCCACAATATCAATAAACAACGACAATGATAAAGTAATTATCTGTCATTAGCTTTCAATTGAGTTTTACAAAAGAGTTACATATACTGATATGCATTCACAAGTCTAACCCTAAATCTATAGCATATGTTACATAATAAAGAAATAGGATGGATGTGAAACAAATAAGAGGTGTCCTAAAGGCTTACAACTTTCAAAGACCATACTTGGTTACAATAAAAGTGGATTTAAGTCCAACACAGTTAAAGGCCCTTAGCCTGTACAAAACATATACAAGAAAAATCAACAAAATGAAGCTCTTGCTCCAAGTCCTCCCAAGTTATTGCCTTGGCGGAGCGATGTCATCCGCACCTGAAATGTTTTTCCCACATAGGGTGAGGCAAAGCCCAATGGAAATAATCCAACACAGTATACGAATCTTAACAAAGATATAAGATGAATACATATTCAATGCTTGTGCCAAAACATTTTATACCTCCTTCTAAAACCATGCAATGCCAGGTTAATGTCATAATTCATAAATTCTTTCCTTTACAATTGAAAACAAGGCAGTGAATCACACTCTAGAAATTTCAAAATCAAATACACCCTTTCACGAAAATTTCGTCCACGGAAAATCGTAAACCAGCACCCATGTAAACGTAGGCTATACAAGCACTACTAATGTCATTTCACGAAAATTTCGTCCGCGAGATTGGCACCCATGTAGACAAGCGGTTTTTAGGACTTTCACCATAGACACTTAGGTCAACTTATTTCAATGTGACAATACATACTTCATCGATTCACCAATTTTTCTCAAAACGATAAACATTTCTAATGTATAAATATGAGATAATGCTTGATGCAAATGAATGAGAAAAATAGTTTCAATTCTCATGCAATTTCTACAACAATCATAGTTATTCCCCACCGATAGCCCAAAATAAATATTTCTAAACAGGTGAACAATTTTCAATAAAGATAAAATTTTCAACTTTTAAGATGTGGGCGATAATACATATCCAACTCCACCATCCTCATCAATATCAATCCAATTCCATATTTACAACATCAATTCATTATTTATATAAAATCAACATTTGAGACATTTAGGCCAAAACCGCTTTTTTTCTTCCAAAATCAATCCCAAGTATCAAAATCAACCACTTCATGTTACAACCCAAACCTGCCCCTATAGGTTTAGCGTTGTAACTGGCCAGTAATCCTAGGATTACCAAAGGCATATGAACAAATTAAGCAAAAGTAAAAAGGCTAGAGGAAGTAAATACAATATATAATGTCCATAGAGTTGTGTAGACATACATGAGACAGAAAATATAAAACTTTAATACAAATACGTGACGTCATAATTACATTAGTTTTATGTCACCACATTACAGATAGACCAAAAGTCAAGTTCAAACTTAAACAAAAAGGAAATTAAAAGTCATAACAAAGTTCACAAAACTTCACCACATCATAGTTTGGGAACCTCCTCGAGAGGCACTATGGTTGGCTGACCAAAACAACTCCCTAGGCAGCAGCTTAGGCTTGGACACGCGCCTGCTCACCTACATTCATAAATAATACAGTGAGCTGGAGCTTAGTGAATAATAACAAAGTAAAGATTTTAATAAGTGATGTCCATAACAAATTTAGAAATCAGAATTCAGATTCAGAAACAGAGTCATATTCATATTCATACTCGTGTTTAGAGTTCACATATCCATATGATCATACGTGGCACATCCATTAGCGCTAACAAATCCGATGACCCATATTTGGGACGACCATAAAGGTATTCTAATGACTCATATGCACAGAGACGTTTCCAATAACCCATAAAGGGACGGCCATAAAGGCATTCTGATGACCCATGAAGGGATGGCCATAAAGACATTCTGATGACCCATAAAGGAACGCATATCATATGATACTAAGGATACCACAAATACATTTCAGAAACTTGGACAATCATTCATTCATACAAAACATAGCATTTCAGAAAACTGATCATTTCATATCATAATGTTCAAAAAATATTTAACATTGAACATAGCTTTACAAAATTATTACTCATAGATGATTCCAATAGCAAAACAGATAAATCAGACGAATCAGATATTCTATGGCACGTGACCTACACAAACACATAACAGATACACGTTGAAACACACGCTCGAAAAATACTTAACTTGTTTCTTTTCTATCTTAGTGTGTTTATAATTGGTATCCTCATTATCGTGTCTTAATTAAGGCTTAGGAATGCCTAGGATGCAATGAAGATGCCAAAATGTAACTTGAAACACTTAGTCAAATTTTCAAAAGTAAGGCAGTCTGCTCGAGCGTAACATCGGTTGCTCGAGCGATCTGCAAGGTCTACAAAAGTACTAGTTACATGATTTTTACGCTCGACAGATGCTCGACAGTCGCTCAAGCCAAAGACTGAGTAAACAAGGTCTTCACTCGAGCGCAACTTCAGTCGCGCGAGCTGTCTGCAAAATTCTATAAAACTTCTGGGAGCTCTCATTTTACGCTCGAGCGGAGGATCAAAAATAAGGGTGATCGCTCGAGCGCAGGTTCTAGCGCTCGAGCTAACCCCCAAACTCTGCAAAAGTACCGGGAGCTCGCATTCTTCGCTCAAGCGCAAACTCCACCACTCAAGCAAAGGGTGCAAATTTTGTAATTTCTAGATTGCTGATTCAAGTTCAAAATCCATTTTCAAAGCATCAAAACACATCTTTTTAGGCAAAAACTTAGTAAAACATTGAGAAACTCATAGTACATAATGAATTTCAAATCATTTCGCAAAATCAAGCCCAAAAGCTTTGCCAATTATACCAAAACCAAACTTGAAACTTTGAAAGCATAACATGCATGTAATGAATTGAATTCAAAGCCTCCAAATCATGATCAAATAATGTAAAATGATGGAAAACATGATGAATTCCCAAAACTAAGGTAGAAGTGTTACATACATGTGAGAATTCTTGAAAATTAAGCTCAAAATGTAAGAAAATATGTATCCATACATGGTATGACTTAAATTCCTTCATTTCTAGCTCAATTCTCATACTTGATCACAAAGTCAGATTCTCTTCATTAATGACTTAGATACAAAGATTAGGAATCAAATACTCATCTAAGGTCTCCAATTGAGTTCTAATCAACAAATTCTTGAGCTCCTACTAGCCAAACCTTTAATTCTCTACAATTCCAAGCTTGAGTTCAACTTTCCTAAGCTTCTCTCTCTCTCTCTCTCTCTCTCTCTCTCTCTCTCTCTCGTTTATGAGTTCAAGAAGGGGATGAAATGCTAGTGTCTTACATCTTCTAAAGTCACTTGTGCCTTATATAGGCTTAATTAGGTTGCCTTAATTAATTTAAGTTAAGGTTAGTTAATTAGGATTATTTTATTATTTTATTCTAATTAATGGGGTCCGAATCGAATTCCAATTAAACCTACCATAATGTTCTAAAAATTCCAAATAACACATAAACCAAGTCAATTTCGTGATTAGATGTCGATAAGGCCTTCAATTCGCAGACAGATCTTTCTACAACAGACAGATATAAATGCAAATAACATATAGCACATGCAATTAACGTAGAATTTCATCTTAATTACTTATTAGACATTCTTAATCATGGATTATAGACTAATCACAGGTCGAGGTTGTTATAGTCTTCCCCCCTTAAAGAGTTTGATCCTCCAAACTTGAATTACCTTCTTTTTGCAAAAATATCGGTCTAGAGGGAACAAATCAGGGTATCTCTTCATCATATCCTCTTTCATTTCCCATGTTGCATATGTCCCTCCATGATTTTGCCAATCTACTTTGACAAATGGAATTTCTTTGTTCCTCAGTCTTTTGATTCGGTGGTTCACAATTTGAATTGGCCTCTCTTCATACGTATAGTCATCCTTAAGAAGCACATGTGTTGGCTCAATAACATGGTGCGGATCCCGTAAATATTCCCAAAGCATCGAAACATGAAAAAACATTATGCATGTTCTCCATAATCGAAGGCAAGGCTACTTGGTATGTCACATGATTGATTTTCTCAATGATTTCGTACGGCCTAATGTATCATGGTGCCAACTTTCCCTTTACCCCAAATCGAGTTTACCCTTTCATTGGAGTCACTTTGATAAACATATGGTCACCGACTTCATATTCTCAATCCCTCCTTCGTACATCCGCATAACTCTTTTACCGACTTTGAGTGGTTTTCAATCGTTGCTGGATCAATTTCACTTTCTCGGTTGTTTCTTGCACAAGTTCCGATCCTAATAACGGTCTATCGCCTACTTCGGCCCAACAAATTGGGGATCGACACTTTCTACCGTACAGAGCTTCGTAAGGAGCCATTCCAATACTTTAGTGGTAGCTATTATTGTATACAAACTTGGTCAGAGGCAAATAAGTCTCCCAATTTCCTTAGAAATCCAGTACATTTTATTCATATTTCATATACCTTTTCTTTTTCCCTTCCCAAATCCCTTTCCAAATTCCCTAACCAAACACAACGTAAGATTATCACTTCCATCCTATCCAAAAAAAAGATTATCACTTCCATGTCTCAACTCACTTCCATCCTATCCATGCGGTCACAACAACAAAGGCTTGTTCGTCGATGTCGCCGAGTTGTTGGGTTTGGGCCGGGGGAAGTGAGGCTGAGTGTAATGTCCCGAAATAATAGCAATAATTCATCTCACGACATTTATTAAATAACAATACATTCCGAAAATAATACCCTTTCATTCATATGATTTAATTGTACAAAAGGTGACACATGCAACTATACATTCATAAGTTCTAACCTTGAATCTATAGCATGTGCCACAAGCAAACGATATGAAATAAAGATTAAATAGATGATTAATGCCTTAATGGCTACAGCTTTCCGAAACTATGCTTGGTTACAACAAACTGAGATCAACTCCATACAGTTAAAGCCCGAGGCTTGTACATAAATAAATACAACAAATAAACAAAAGGAAGCTCTCAACTCCAAGTCCTCCCAAGCTATGTCCTAGGCGAAGGCATATCATCGGCACCAGAAAATTGTTTTCCACATAGGGTAAGCCAAGGCCCACTAGAGATACTCTAACACAGTATATGAATCTTAACAAAGTTATAGGGTAAATGCATATGTCATGCCATGTACCAAAACGTTTTACATTTCTTTCCAAAACCATGCAATGCCAATTTATATCACTATTCATGAAAACATCCTTTTATAACAAAAAAATAGGGCAGTGGATGTAAGCACTGGGAATCTCTAGGTACGTGTCTGCTATTAGGCTATACAACCACTACCAAAGCCATTTTACTGGTACTAACCAGAAAGATCGGCACCTAACTGCTCAGGTATCTAGACTTTTACTAAGGACACACAGGCCAGCATAATACCACAACCACACCCCCTACCTAGATTCACCAAGATATCCACCCATTTTTCTCAAAATAATATACATTTTCAATGTTTAAGTATACAACAATGCTCAATGCAGAATGGATGAGAAATATGTTTCAATTCACTTAATCCTCATGCAATTTCTACAACAATCATAGCTATCCTCCACCGATAGCCCAAAACAGATATCTTTATTCAAACAGATAATTTCCAATAAAGATATAATTTCATAAATTTCAAGATGGAAGTGATAATACATATCCAACTCCACCATCATCAACATAACCATCATTCTGTTCTTACAAAACCCAACGTCATTCCTATTTCCTTTCACAAAATGAAACACCCATGATTTTAGGACAAAATCCCCTTTTCTTTAAAAAATGATTTCAAGTATAGAAATCCACCATTTCATCATAACTCAATCACATTTAAAATCACACAACCATTTTCAAAAGCCCATTTGAAAATCCCTCTTTTTTATTTCAAAATCAAGCCCTAAGTTTTATGCAAAATCCCCCAAATCACAATATTTTTTAGAAAGACAAATAACTAAGTTAAAAACCATACTAAAGGTTAGAGAGAGATGAAAAAGTGATATAAAAAGTGACTTTTACGAACTGATATATGCACAGTCCGTTCGAGCGCAAGAAGTGACGCTCGAGCGTCCAGACACAAAAATAATTACCGCTCGAGCTCAAGAAGTGAAGCTCGAGCTTCAAGACACAATGAAAAAGGCGTAACCACTCAAGCGTAGGAAGTGACGCTCGAGCATAGAATACACACTCCTAGTAGTTTTACAAACAGAAGGCCAACGCTTGAGCGCGAAAAGGGCCGCTCGAGTACAATATCGCTCGAGCGCAAGAAGCTTCGCTCGAGCGAAAAATAACAAGTCCTAGTAGTTTTGCAGACCTGCAAAATTACTAAGAGTTCACAAAGCGTAGAAGCAAAATTATGGACAACAAGGTCTTTGAAAAACAAGATAGCAACCTATTCTAAACACAACTAACACATCCCAATAACCAAACTCAAGGAGCGGGAAAAGAAATAGCACATGGCAGAGTTGAATTATACTTGCATATTATGGGTGCTGATTTCCGACCACACTGCCAAACAGAAACTCAGCAGAAGAGAACAGGCTGCTACAGAAAGATAAGACTCCGGCGATGGTTAATCCATCCGGGGGCACTCCGACGATCAAGTCAATACTCAATTATCTCTCAAAGATAGTAAATAGTGCTTAACTCACTAGCCAGAATATAAAAAACATACCTTAGACCCACCGAGAGTGCTTTAATTTAATAGCCATCACTAACCTGATCCCTGTAGAAGCCTAGCTTCAATGAACTCTAGCTCAATGCTCATCTCAGACTCCCAACCAGATAGAGATAAACTCCCTAAGAGCTTTATCTTTATCCAGATTGAAGTCATCTCCCATTCTAGGACTCTTGTCCCTTATCTGCTCATCTCGGATTCAAGTATCTCCACAGATAACCTCGGCTTAGCCGAGATCACCTCAGCAACATGACAAAGACACATGGCACCTCAGCTGACACTCCGGTGCCACCTTGGCCACGTGTTTGTCATTCACAAAATATGTCCCCGCAACTGCCCCCTAGGTTCTATTACCTCGGCATCCTGAGGTGATGGAACCTACATCATTTGTCCACATAGCACGTTGGCTATGATCTACTTTATTCTTCGCGACCAAGATCATCACTCGTCAGCTTCATACAACCAAGACTCTACAGTCCACTTGATCAATAACCAAGAACCAAGAACCTAGCTTTTCAAGTTCCTTAACCAGGACCGTTCCCCTAGCCGAGGTTCTCGCTTCATTAAATCAAGAACTCCAAGAGTTCTATCTGCTCATGAGCTGTCACGCATGGTTTTCTCAACCGTTTTATCCACCTGTCCTTTTCTCATTAATTCGTACCTGACACACGCCATCAGGTCGCGTCGCTTCTGTGCACGCCGCTTGACAGAAACGTCGTCTAAGGCATATCATTTATGTTTTGCCGCCTTTTCGTGTTTTAACAAAACATCTTTCTCTCTCGGTCTCTTCACTTTACATTCTTGCTTTCCCTCTACGTTCAAGTTTTTCTCTCTCTAACAAATTCCCAACCTCCATTGTTGTTTCTTCGAGCTTTCTGCAACCGCTTCGATCACCTCCTCCAACGAGCTTTCAACCACTTGGTTCTGAATACTCTCGTCATCTGCCTTCGGCGAGGCTCATATCGACGTTCATCTCATTTAGTAAGTCACAATCTCCTCCCTTTTCGGTCTCTGATTTATTTCAATATCTACTGCAAGTTTATATGCTATTTGCTACCATTGTGAATCTGTTTTGTGCTCTTGAATCTTTACTTGTACTTTGAATTTCATCATTTTGGGTGCCAAACGTGCTTGTTTGGGACTTAGTCATTCAATTTTGCCACTGGGTATGCACACACAGTTCATGACCCTTGTACACACACATGCACTGTTCATGTGTTTTGATGCTTTGACAGTTCATCACTGTTCTTGACTTTTGCACAATTGCACACACTTACACAGTGTTCTTGAATTTCTGTTTGTTTTCTTGAGTCTGAATCATTGCTCTTTTCTGTTTTTCTTGCTTATTTCCAAATCTTTCCCTTGATTTCTTGTTTCCATATAGATCTAGGCCTTGGGTTTTGATAGAAATCATATACTTTAGGAAAAACTGAACCAAATCCTCCCTTAGATCTGAAAAAACCCTAGGAGCTGCCAGTTTAGGGTTTTAGCCGAGGTATTCAAACATATTCCACTCATTCTTTCCCAAACCTTGCACCTTCTTCCTTTAGCCGACGTCATGGGTATGTTCAGGTGGAGGATAGATACCCCAGAGAAAATAGAGTATTTTCATCGAGAGTTCTCCATCCCAACCAATGTTCACCTTAGGCTGGCAGGGGAGGAGGACTATATCATGCTGATGAGGACTCCATGCCTTTCCCTGTAGTTGTTTTCATAGAGTGTGAACTTAGGTTCCCTCTAAACATTCTTTTCCGAGAAATCCTTCACTATTACAAGCTTAACCCGATACAACTAGCCATTAACTCCTATAGACACTACAGGAAATACAGTTTTTAGTGGCGTTTTAAAAATGCCACTAAATGTCTGAAAAACGCCGCTAAATTCTGTGGTGACGTTTTTATTATACGTCGTGGATACAGCTGTCGTTATATGTTTGCGACGTTTAAAAAATGCCGTTGTAGACCTTATTGCGACGTTTTTAGAAACGTCATGCTACAGTCACCATCGGTGTTTCCTTCCGGCGAAATGACGCCATATAGACCCTATTGCTGCGTTTTTTACAAAAACGCCACTAAAAGCCCTTTTTTTTTTTTTTTTTGGTGGCAAGAATGCAACCTAATGAAATTTTAACTATTCAACAATAATATTTTATTCGATACTAGTTAAAATTCTCCAAAATATATTCAAATCCTGTTTCAAAAAATATATATATATATTCAACCAAACACATCAAAATTGAAATTACAAAAATTACAACCAAATTCACATACTCCATCATCATCTCAAAATTTAAAATTCTAAGAAAAGAATAAATGCATAAAAAAAAGTACAAATATGATTGATACACAACACTTCGAAGCATCAATTTCGAACTTCTTCAACTTTGGAGAAAAGTTTCCCAATTTTTCCTGAGTTCATATAAGTTGCACTCCTGCCAAAAAAAAAAAAAAACAACATTTCACACAACTGAAATGTAAAGAATATTAGAGATGAGTCACAATCAAATCACCTTGTCCAACCAAACTGCAACATATGATTTAATCCATAAGTTACTTGTAGATGTTTTGCTACAGAAATTTCCCAGAAATACAAAACACAAAACTTTAAAAGAAATTACACAAACAAATTAAAAACTACTCTATTTTTGAGTCATGAGTTCTATACATTTTTCTGCATGTTTTACCCTATGTAGCTAAACCCTATGTAAATTTCAGCACTTGATTATATATATAGATGCCAACATACAGATTTCAACTAATCAAGTTCATAAAAGCCATTTAGAGCAATCCAAAGCCATAACCCGATGTAGAACAAAACCCTACATGGAAGAAGATCAAAGGAGATTGAAAATCCCGAAGAAAAATTACAAATCAAGTGCGCAAAAATAAGATTACCAAAATGAAAATCAATGAGAAGTACTGGAGATTAAAGGAGACATATCAAAGAGCTAAAATTCTAGTCTTCATTTGACCAAACTGAATGTGAACAATACAAAACTATTTCTTAGCTGTTTAGGTAGGGCTTTAAGATCAACATATAAATAAATAAAAATAAATGAAGAAGGCAGTTATATTACACAAATACATATATATATATATATATATATATGAACTTGGGTAAAGAACTTTCGGTGAGGGTTATACCATGTTGGAATTTTTTTGTAGAGAGACATGTTGGAAACTTGAATTGACCTTGGAGTGTTTTTTATTTTGATATATGCTTTTTTCCAATAATTTTTTAAAAAAAATCAAACATTTTCTTTTATCAATCAATGACTTTTTCCTCCAAAAAAAAAAATCAATGACTTTCGGAGTTTTACATTTCTAAAAAACCGAAGGAACAACCATAAGATCTACAATGAGGAAAATAAATAAATAAATGTTATCCTAAGTTAGGCTCAATGTACCTGCTTCTGCTGACTTTTTTTTTTTTTTTTTTTTTCATTCTTCATCCAAAAATTTTGACATCCATTTGGTGAGGGAGCATGGCCATCAACACATGGCAAGCTAAATAGCCATCTCGGTCATTTTTTATGGCAAAAGGTCCTATCTAAAATTCTCTCCATTGAATGATGCTTTTCTGTGTTGAGCCAATAACCACTTCATTGAATTTAATTGAATCATTGATGCATCTAACTGTTAGTTTTCCTTGATTATCTCCAACTTGCATCCATGGATTGAGATGAACCCCTTCCATAGCAATTATATTTACCAACCGTGGACGGATCATTGGGAGAAAACATCAACGCACCAGTACTCAAGTAGTTTCGAGCAACATGTACCCTGTAATGTCATTGTGCAACTCTACTCAGAAAAATTTAATCCGCGCCATCAAATTTTGTGCAATGATATTTTCACACTACACTTTAAGCCTCACACAAGACAAGCACATACCTTTTTTGTTTCGTGTTGTCAATGCTTTCAGATAAACAGGAGGCTTCTGATCTTGAAATCTGGCCCAATGAAGACAGGTATTCGTAGAGTGCACCACCTTTTGTTGTTGCTAACAACAATCTTGACGGTACTATGGACTGAACTACAGAGCTAAGCCGTGAGTCCAATTCACTGCACCATAGGCACAAACAGAATGTTTAACATATAATAGATTCTTGATGAGTAGAGAAGACGAAGAGACTCAGACCGGAAACAGAATTTTAAACTAATGTAGATGCCTCAAGCTGCAAGACAAGTTGCATCATTGACCAAAAAAGCAAATAAAGGAAAATTCACTTGGGTTAGGTGCATGGAATGGCTGGTCATTATCCATAAACCACATCCACAGAAATGTAAATTCTACAAGAAATAGGACCTTTCGGAGGTGGGGCTTGGACTATGCTTTACTGGCCTTGGCTCTACCATGTCGATTTCCCCCTATTCCCCACATATTATGAGGATGAAAAAAGTTATGTAAGAAATAGACTTCATTGTATGTTGATGAAAAAATATGTGATTTTTATTAAGTTTGCATAAATGTGCTCGACATATCTTAACTTACCTTTTGGATCACGGTGACACTGAAAACATTCGTTTTTGACTTGGGCAAACTCGATTGAGCTCTTCAATGGCGGTGTATAGACTGAAGCAGAGATCAAATGATCTTGAAATTGGCCTACTTGAAGCAGAGATTGAGAAGGCTGAGTTGTTGACGAAGGACACAGCACCACGCTTCAAGCCCCTGAACTAGTGTTCTGTGATACCGAGGTTGTTGGATGCAACTCTCGATCGGCAGCAACATCTCTCTATCTCCATTCTTTCCATTTGCTGGTGATCAAGAACTCCATCCCAAACATGGACCACAAAGAGGAAGAGAACGAAAATTAGAAGAAAGAAGCAAAAACACAACAAGCAAAAGTAAAAAAATACTAGATATCAACCAAATCGAGTGAAGAAGAAACTGAATTTACAAACATCAACGTAAATACATTCCAGATCCTTACTTTTTAGCCATGAAACTACACAGATCTTCAATGAATTCAACAAATCCCTTACCTTGAGCCGTGCCGCACCCCACCCAAAAACAAAAAAGAACGAGCCCTAGATCGATTTAGATTACAAAGATTCGAACAATAACTAAGATAAACGCTCAAATCAAATACAGAACCAGCTTTTCAAGATCAAAATGACGAAGAATCGATCCAGAACGAAGCACCAAGTGTCGATCCCTCTCTCTCTCTCTCTGAAGTCGCCTCTCTCTCTCTCTCTCTCTCTCTCTCTGATTGACTTAGATTCCCACGACTCTTAAAAGCAAAAAAGAAAAATAAATACTTTTTTCTAAACTAAACTACACCATTTTAACCATAACCCAACGTTTCAAAAATGTTGTCCTACCATTTTCCGATGACCGGCGTGTAAAAAACAAAATCGTGTTCTAGATTTTCCATATTTTACAGCGTTTTAAAAAACGCTACTAAATAAACGTTGTTGTATCCCTATTTTCTTGTAGTGAGAGTTATCAATGGCATAATTGCTTTAGCTAGCCAAGAAAACGCTAGGATAACACTAGCCGACATCCAATATTGTTACACCATGTGTGGCCTGAAATCTGAAAAAGGCTACATCTATTACCTCAAGCCGAGATCTACAGCCTACAAACTCATAGCCGACCTCCAAGACTCCAACAAAGGTGCTGGAGATGATTATTTCATTGTCTCAGGCAACTGGGAATTTACAACTGACAACGACCTTCATCTCTATCCTCTATGCCGATCGGTGTTTAAAGAGAATGAGGGTAAGAACCACGTGTCAACTTTTCTGTTTAAGACTTATTACTTTATTCCTTTTATATGTTCTAATGTATGATTTTTGTTCTTGCAGCTCTCCTCCAACCCTCAAAAGATTTTCACCAGTTCTTCTTTCCCAACAAGGACTTCAGAAGGCTGCTGGGCTTGCCGGTTGATCAATGCAAAGCCCCTCTGCTACTCAATTACATTCCAACTTACAAATCCACATTGCCCGATGTTCCCAAGAGGAGCAGGACTCCTCCTTCTACTACAACTCCAATAGTTGCTTCCTCACCAAGGCTAGACCAGGCCTCATCTTCTAATCCAACCGAGGTTGCATCAACGTCTGCTCCTCAACTGATTCCTCCAGCCCAACGCCAACGCCGATGCCGAGCTCCACTCTTTACTCTTGCAGGCAGAACTCATAGTCGCAAACATCAAAATACTGAGGCGTTGGCTTGCGATCCAACCAACCCACCTACTGCACTTCCAGCAATCCACTTTGGCACCAAAGTCACTATAGCCGCCACTGTCGAAAAGATGGGTCGTAGCAAGGCTGTCGTTGAAAACCTTTTGGCTGACCTTCCTAGGGTCGTAACAGTTCAATCCTCCCCATCTCAATCCTAACCCAAGGCTAAGCCAAAGAGGGTAAACAAAGCCAAAGCTAAGGCAATAGTGACTCAGATTGACTCTGAGGACACTGTTCCAATCTCCAAGTTGGCCAAGGCTGAAAAGAGTACTCCATCGGCCGAGAAGAGGCCAGCCGAGGCTGAGGCGTCTGACCCACCATAATCTAAAAGGCCGAGATCCAGCAGTTCCTCTAATCCTTTCGGTTTTCGCACAGACGCTCCTTGGAATCCAAAAGTCACAGTCGGAGACCGACCTCTTCTTGCGAGGGATAGTGCTTTGGACAATTTAAAGGTCGGTGTTGCCATTTCCACAGCCGTTCTACTCTCAACCGACATCAACCAGATGGCTGAGCTTTCGAAGTATGAAAATTATGCAATGATGATGCAACATTGTGTCTTGGTAAGTCTCAATACTTGTAACTTTCTATCTAACTTTAACTCTGGTTTCCATACTTAACTAATTTCCTTTGCACTCCTGCAGGGTATCTAGCAGGGTCACTCCCTGGCAGTCAAGACCGATGAGTTCAAAAAAGAGCTTACCCAAAAGACAAAGGAGGCTGCCAAACTCCTTTCTTAACTCACCAAGGCTGAGGCCTGCATCCGAGGTCTCCTAGATCAGGCCAAAGCTAATGAAATGGCCTTGAAGAATGCCGAGGATAAGGACGAGGCCGCGAAAAATATTGCCGAAGTCGCCAAGGCCGAGGCAAAAGAAACCAAGGAAAAAGAGGCTCAGGCCCAAACTGAGCTCCAAACGGCATTGTCTACAAAGGCAGCCGAAATCAAAGAGGTGGACAAGAAGGCCTATGTCGAAGGGCAACCGACGTCCACGAAGAATACAAAAAGTAAGTCAGACAGGCATGCAACAGGGCTTACACCCTTAGTTGGATGGCTGCTCTGAATGAACTAGCTATCCTCGAGGACTCACCTCTCCGAGATGAGAGCCGACTCGTCGTGCCATTCCCTCCCGCTCTAATCCAACCCGAAGATGAGGCTGAGGATGATGAAGAAGCTAAAGCCGACAAGTCTGGAAGACTTAAGCTGGTGGAGCCAAGTCCCCAACTCTGAATGAGCAAGCCGTTGACTTGACTCAGGATGACAAGGACGAGGTTCCCAATAACGCGCCTGAAGCCGAGGTCGAAAGCGCCGAGAAGAGCCTTGACAAGACTCTCCAAGAGATCGACGCTGAGATCGAGGCCGAGAAGCTCTCCCAGTTGTCTGTTGAGGCTGAAACACAGCCAATCGTCGATGTAGAGCAGTCTGTATAACATCTTCTTTTTTAGCTTTGTAATTTTTCTTTGTAACAGTCTTCTGCTTTTAGTTGGGCCGAAGTGCCACTTCTGTAATTGAACAATCCTTTTGCAGGCCGAAGTGCCTTTTTGCCTATGGACAAGTTTTTCTTTTGAATGCAAGTCTAATTTCTTCTTTCAAGTGTTGTATGTTTGTATGCTTTACTGTTTTCTTTCATATCTTTCATGCTTCCATACTTAGAATATTTTTGCATTCCTTCAAAGTATATCTTAGCTGTATAATGACTCCGAGATAAAATACCTTGGATATAAATCTTAAATGTTTTCCTCGGCTAACACTTAAAAATATCAAAATATTTTTACAAGTGTTATACATTTTTACTCTTTTACTTTCACATGCTATCTTCTATCAAGACTTCTTCCTTCTACCCTTTCCAAGCCTGGCAACCTGGTTGGCCATCTCGGTAACTATGTATCTCGGATACTTTTTCCAATATAACCTCGGCTAACTTCAACTTGTAAATTTTTTTGAAATTTCAACAAGTGTTAAGCCCATTCTGACTTGTAAGTTTTGTCTATAAAATTTCAACAAGTCCCAAACACTTTAAACTTTTACATATTATTCTCTAGCTCTCTGCCCTCTAATGTGAACCTAAGTTTCACTTATGTTCACATTAAATACGTATAGCCTTTTGCCGAAGTCAAATTCAAACAAAGACTAGCCAAGGTTCTCAACCTTGGTTTCTCTGTTAATCTAACTGAAATACACTTAGTTCCATTCTAAGTTTAATTCTGCCGACATGGCAAGTCTATCTTCAATTCAACTTAGTTCAACTCTATTATATGTAAGTATAGTTCAACTCTGCCATATAATAAGTCTAAGTTATTCGTCATGTTTCAATCAGAAACATCGCTAACTTAGTTCAACTCTATTATATGCAAGTATAATTCAACTCTGCTATATAATAAGTCTAAGTTATTCGTTATGTTTCAATCAAAAACATCGCCAACTTAGTTCAACTCTATTATATGCAAATATAATTCAACTCTGCCATATAATAAGTCTAAGTTATTTGTCATGTTTCAATCAGAAACATCGCCAAAGGACTGGTCAATCCTATCACACAAATTTCACATATAAAGATCGAACTAAAATTATATTATTACTTCGGCTAATGACATAAATTTTGAAAAACAAAAATCTAATGATAGAAAAACTTCAGGTTGCAAGTGTTCCAGGATCTTGGCAACTCTTTGCCCTTACTGTCTTCAAGCCGATATGCCCTATTACCGGCAACCGAGATAATTCTATAAGGCCCCTTCCAATTTGGGCCAACTTTTCCTTCTCTAGGATCTTTTTCGTTGCCGATGACCTTGCTTAGGATGAGGTCCCCAACTTGAAATTCTCTTGGGTTGACCTTCTTATTATAAGCCCTAGCAAGCTGCTACTAGTATGCCCCTAGCCGAATTGCTTCTCTCTCCCTTCTTTCTTCCAGTAGGTCTAGATCTCGGGCCATGGATGCCTCGTTAGTCTCATTCTCTACTCCTTGGGTTCTGATCCCTGGAATGCTGACTTCTAGTGGGATAACTACTTCTATACCATAAGCTATGGCAAATGAGGATTCCCTAGTTGATCTTCTCGGTGTAGTCCGATATGCCCAGAATACATTGGGCAACTCTTCCACCCATTTTCCCTTTGCTGCCACCAGCCTCTTTTTGATCCCATCTAAGATAGTCTTATTAGATGCTTCTGCCTGACCATTACTTTGAGGGAAACTTGGAGTAGAGTAATAGTTCTTGATTTTGTACTTTGCACAGAAGCTTTTGATTAGCTTACTATCAAATTGTGTACCATTGTCTGCTATTATTGCCATTGGGATCCCAAACCTGGTGATAATGTTCTTTCATATGAAGTTCTTCACATCAATATCCCAAATCTTCACAAGGGGTTCAGCTTCTACCCACTTTGTGAAATGGTCAGTTGCTACTAGTAGAAACTTCCTTTGTCCAGTTGCTTGGGGTAGTTGTCCAAGAAGATCCATGCCCCACTGGGCAAATGGCCAAGAGCTGGTCACTGGGTTCAAATCTCCTGCTGGTTGATGTATCAAATGTGCAAACCTTTAACACTTATCGCACTTTCTAACATAGGTTTCAACATCCTTTTGCATATAGGGCCACCAGTACCTCTGAGTAATGGCCCTATGAGCAAGTGATCTGCCCCCAATATGGCTTCCACATATTCCTTCATGTATTTCATACAAGAAGTCTTCAACTTGAGAGGGATGCACACATCTCAAAAGGGGACCAGTAAAAGACCTTCTGTAGAGATGTCCTTCCACTGTCAGGCTAAACCTAGCTGACTTCAGTCTGGTCTTGTGTGCTTCTTTGCGATCATCTGGCAGCTTCCCATCTCTAAGGAACATTACTATTGCATCCATCTAACTTGAGCCTATCTCCACACACATTGCTTCGTACTCTGTGATCAATGGTTCCACACTTGGGCCTGACAAATAATCAACCATTATTGTCCTTGCCTCCCCTGATTTTATTGCACTAGCCAGGTTAGCCAAGGCTTCGGTATGGCTATTGGTATCTCGGTTAACCTGCTGTAGTCCGCAGTCCTGAAAAAAGGCTAGCAATCTAACAACCACTTTGACATAGGCTATCATTCTTTCATCTCGGGCTGCATACTCGCCTGTTACCTGGTTCACAATAAGTTGGGAGTCACAGAAGACCACCACCTCGTCGGCTTCCATTGCTGCTGCCAACTTCAATCCTGTGATCAGTGCTTCATATTCTGCTTCATTGTTTAAGGCCTTAAACCCCAAACGAATAGGCTGCTCTAACATCCACCCATCTGGAGATACCAACACCACTCCTACTCCTGCTCCTTGACGGTTTAAACTTACATCAACAAACAGGCGAAAGGAGTCACCGATGTAAATATCCCAGGGCTTGAGTTTCTCTTCTTTCTTCTGTTCTGCTATGGGGTTTTTCATTCTCAGCTGGATCTCTTCTTGTTCCCCTGGACATCCTAGACAGCGGCTCATCGAAGCCCGACGTGAGATGGCTCCAAGTGTGAACTCGGCTACAAAGTCGGCCAAAACCTGGCCCTTAATTACTATTCTGGGCCTAAATTCCACATCGTATTGGCCTAGTACTACTGCCCATCTGGCTAACCTATCTGTTAGATCTCCTTGTTGTAGTAGGGACTTCAAGGGGTGCTCAGTTAATACCACAATCTTGTGGGCTTGGAAATAATGGTTTAACTTCTTAGAGGCCATCATTAAAGCCAATGTCAATTTCTCTAGGGATAAATACCTGGTCTCTGTGCCTGCTAGGGTTTTACTCACATAGTATAATGCCCTTTTCTCTCCTTTCGCTTCCCTAATTACCACTACACTCACTGCATGTTCCAAAACTGCCAAGTATAAGAATAGCTCCTCTTCAGGTATTGGATTTGACAGAACTGGAGCTATTGTCAGGTACTTCTTTAATTCAGCCAAGGCGACTTCGCACTCCTCAATCCACAAGAAATCTGTGGCCTTTTTCAACAGGCTGAAAAATGGTTTACACTTATTTGAACTTCTGCTTATAAATCTGTTTAGGGCTTTTGCCCTTCCAGTCAACATCTGCACTTGTTTTGCTGACATTGGGCATTTTAAATCCAGGATGGCCTTAATTTGATCTGGGCTTGCCTCAATGCCCCTTCTGGTAACCAGGTATCCCAAGAACTTACCAGATCCGACTCCAAATGCGCATTTCAAAGCATTGGGTCGGAGTCGATATGTTTTAAGGAAGTCGACAACTGCCTTCAAGTTGGCCAGATGATCCTCAGGTTCTGTGATCTTTACGACCATGTCATCAATGTATACTTCCATTGTTTTGCCAATTAGATGTCTAAACATCTTGGTCACTAACCTTTGGTACGTTGCTCCTGCATTTTTCAACCCGAAAGGCATCACTCTATAGCAATACAGCCCTTTTGGGGTGATGAATGCAGTCTTCTCTTCATTAGGGGGATACATTGCTATCTGATGGTACCCCCTATAAGCATCTAGGAAGCTCATTCTCTCATGCCCTGAAGTGGCATCCACTAATTGATCGATCTTGGGGAGCGGGAAACTATCTTTGGGACAGTCCTTATTCAGGCTAGTGAAGTCCACGCAGACCCTCCACTTCTCATTCTTCTTTTTCACAACAACTGTGTTTGATAACCAAGTGGGGTAGTTTACCTGTCGGATGGCTCTAGCCTCTAACAATTTGTCCACTTCCTCCTCTACTGCCTCTACATGAACCAACGTCAGCCTCTTCGCCCACTGAATGATGGGTTTAGCCAACCTGTCTACGTTCAGTCTGTGGCATGTAACCTCGGGGTCAATGCCAGGTATCTCGTATGGCATCCAGGCAAACACCTCTATGTTTGGTTGCAAGAATGCTTCTAACTCCCTTTTCTCTTTCTCAGCCAAGCTTGAGCCGAGGAGGAATAAGCGCTCTTCATCCCCTTGCTGGACAAGAATTTTCTTCAAGGCTTCC
Organism: Camellia japonica; assembly: GCA_030407325.1. Taxonomy (NCBI): domain Eukaryota; kingdom Viridiplantae; phylum Streptophyta; class Magnoliopsida; order Ericales; family Theaceae; genus Camellia; species Camellia japonica. Next base: position 90,781,653 of record JAPPVO010000019.1, on the reverse strand, counting down.
TCGCTTTTGTCGGCCGGCTCTTTGCTGACGTCATCCAGGACCTCCATGTTCTCGTCCTCAATCTCTACTGTTTCTGCTTCTCGTACATTGCAAGTGGATTTCATTACTGCCATAGAGCAATTCTTTGCCTACACCTGATCCCCTTTGACCTCATCAATTCCATGCTCTGTTGGGAACCACAACAGCTAGTGTAATGTTGAGGGAATAACCCTCCTTGCGTGCAACCATGTCCTTCCCAAGATAACATTGTACGGGTAGGGGGAGGAGGTGTCAATTACTGTGAACTCTCTACTTATCTTCTTGGTGCCTGCCTGCACCTCCAAACTTACTGCCCCTAAGGGCCATGTCGACGTTCCATTGAACCTGACCATTGGACTGTTAGACTGCTCCAAATCATCTCAGTGAAGGCCAAGCTCCTTGTAACATCTGACATACATGATGTCACAAGAGTTGCCTTGGTCGATCAGAATGCGCCTTACCTGGCATTCTCCAATCTTTAGGGATATCACCAGAGCATCGTTGTGTGGATGCTGCACCATGTCTAGGTCAGCTTTAGTAAAGGACACCATTGGTCCCTGGTACTTGTCTGCTATAGGCCTTTTTTGCTGGATCTGATACACATGTTGTAAATGCTTTACCCTTTGAATCTCCCCATGTACCTCGTTCTCATTGACCTTCAAGTAAATCACATTGATCACTCGAGGTCCATTTGCTTGCGATTGTGGTGCTGGTAGAAGTGGTGCTGCTGGTGCTTAGGGCAGCCTTGCTTACTCTTCCCTTGTTCTAGCCTCGTCTACCAGGTCCCTTAAGTGACCTTGTTTTACCAGATCTTCCAAATGTGTCTTTAGGGCTCTGCACCCCTAAGTCAAATGCCCATCCTCATTGCGGTAGGCACATTACTTTCCAAAGCTTCTTTCCATAAATTCGCCAGGGATCTTCTATAGTGCTCTATAGTAAGGCTGATTCCTAATCCTTTCCAAGACTTTGTAAATCGGGATCCAGAACACTATGGTGACCACCTGTGCAGCCCTCAGTCCTATTTCTTGTCTATTAAAATTTTTATTACCTCGGCCTCGCTTTAGCGAGCTGTTCCGCTTCTCTTGCTTTGACGCCTTTGTTCCTTGCGTGTCTTCTTCTACTCTCGCATATTTCTCCATTCTGGTCATAAGTTCCTCCATACTTTTTGGTAGTGTCTTTGCCAGTGACTTTCGAAGCAGGCAGTTATCGTTTAGGCCATTCTTAAAAGACACGACTGCCAACTCTTGGTTGCACCTTGGTATTCGATTAAACACCTCATAATACCTTTTGGCATAAGCCCTGAGGCTTTCATCCTCACCAATTCTCAAAGCCATCAGGGAGTCTACCCTCAACGGCTGTAGTTTGTTTGTAACAAACCTGGCCACAAACATCTCAGCCAGGCCTTCCCTACTTTTCAGAGTTCCTTTCGACAATTTGTGAAACCAATCTAATGCGATTTCCCCAAAGGATGAGGGGAACACCTTGCAGAGCAACTGTTTGTTCCCAGTATATAGTGCCATTGAGTTCAAATATAAGTCAACGTGAAAGTTAGGATTGGACTTACCGTCATATATCTGGAATCTCGGCATGTGGAACCTTTTTAGGGCCTCAAACTTTTCCAATTCCACTGAGAACGGCGTTCTCAGCTTGACCGGAGACGTGACCTCGGCATCTTGTCGCTTCCTCTGGAGGTAGTCTCTCAAATCCTCCTTAGTCCGTCTAGGAGCTCAGTTGTCCACGGATTTCAACCTTTTTGGTGCGCTGCTCCTGGTGTCGTTGTGAGTCCTCTTGGACTTTCCTTCATTCATAGTATCGAAACAGAGCTCCTTCCCTTGAACATGCCGATGTTCCTTGGCATAAGTTTCCTTGGCACGAGGTGTCTTCTGAGACTCTCCTCTCATCGATTCTCCTCGCCCGACCTCTCGTGAAGACCAATGCGAACACTCCTTTCCCCTATCATGCAGAGGGACTGTAGAAATTGCTCTCTGTCCCCCTTTCTGGGCATCGTTCTTAGCCGGTGGCATCGGCATATCCTCCAATGGAAACAGTGGCTGTATGACGTTGTTTTGCATCATGAAGTTGACGGCCGATTGTAGGTTTGCCAACTTGTTTTCCATTCCCTTCATCTCGTCGTCCCTCCTCAAGCATCTATCTTTCCATACCTGGAGCTCGCTTTCGTTGTAATACCCGCCTTGGCATGCTTTGTTCAGTGCGTTTCCCTCCTGGCCGGCGTCCTTTTCTCCTGGATTCTTATCATGAGGTTCTTCATTACAGTTGTCCTCCTCAACGTTAGGATCGGCGTTTTTACCACTCTCATTAGGGATGTCGCCCCCAATCTTTTCTTTCTGCCCGTCGTTAGCCATCTATTCTCCTTATGTTTCCCACAGATGACGCCAAATTGTGGGTGCTGATTTCCGACACACTGCCAAACAGGAACTCAGTAGGAGAGCACAGGCAGAATAGATCACACCCGAACAACCTACCACAAAAAGATAAGACTCCGATGGTGGTTCGTCCACCCAGGGGGCACTCTGACGATCAAGTCAATACTCAATTATCTCTCAAAGATAGCAAATAGTGCTTAACTCACTAGCCAAAATATAAAAAGCATACCTTAGACCCACTGAGGGTGCCTTACTTTAATAGCCAACACTAACCTGATCCTTGTAGAAGCCTAGCTTCAATGGACTCTAGCTCAATGCTCATCTCGGACTCCCAACCAGATAGAGATAAACTCCCTAAGAGCTTTATCTTTATCCAGACTGAGGTCCTCTCCCATTCTAGGACTCTTGTCCCTTGTCTGCTCATCTTGGATTCCAGTATCTCCGCAGATAACCTCGGCTTAGCCGAGATCACCTCGGCAACATGACCAAGACACGTGGCACCTCGACTGACACTCCAGTGCCACCTTGGCCACATGTTTGTCATTCACAAAATATGTCTCCACAAACAACAATACAAAATCATGAAACCCGAGTCCAGAATAACAAATGGGTCGGGGTCTGAACCAAAATCGCTATAACCTTAAAGAATTTTGTCCCCGAAATTATAAATCAAATTTTAAAACCATGTTTAAACCAATTACAACTTTGATAATCAATCAATTCCAATACCATGACCCATCCATCGATCATTCATTCTCATCAACATGATAAACAAGTTGTCAATAATGAATTTTATAAAAAAAACAAAAAAAAACAAAAACACTCTGGTATGCTGTGTATTTTTGGAGTACAATTTACTTTTATTACTTTGTCGTGTAAGAATATTTTTTCAGTGATTTGCTTGTTGGGTGTACAAAGCTTTAAAAAGTTACAGAAATTTTAATATACACATCTTTTTAACTATATGTATCTTTAGTTGTGTTATTTTTTTTAATTATAGCTAATTTTTTTATTCAATTATGTCTCATATTTGTTTAATTATGATATTTTTTTAATTATAATTTAAAAAATATAAAATTATATCATTTTATTTGTAGTTATAAAATACATATCCTACCATAATGTTCCTCAAATTGTACAAACATAGTAAAAATGTTGAAGAAAGCTACGTAGGCCAAGGAGGCTCGTTTGTCATTGTAATGTGTTTGCACTCGTTCAAAAAGTGAACCAAACATCACATAAGGTATAACAAAAAATTCTTAGGTAATAACAAAAATAATGTCATAATCAATATCGCAATTGACAAATAATAACAACACAATAGGTTATAATAAAAAACACAAAGGTCATAATTAGGAGTGCATATAGTACACACTCCAAACATAGAATTTCCCTATATATATAATAGGTTACGTTTCTCTTATCTTCATATGGCAACATGAGAGAACTTGAGAGACCCGTAGAGCCCACCATGTTTTGATAATCTGAACCATTCACTTTTTAGGAATCGATGAGTAAAATATTCATGCAAAAAATCAAAATGATCGACTATCGGTAGTGTTATGTTTTAATTAAATTTGTATTACAAAAAATGGATAATTATTCTTAAAATTATATTTGTCATTCATTTTTTAAAAAAGTTAATATGATTTAGACATATAGCTACAGATGTCCAATCATCTTATTTTTTGCATAAATATTCTAGGGGGATGCACCAATAAATCCCAAATTAATAACTTATGCACTGTTTAGTCCTAAAAGTTTTCTTATAGACTGAAAGGTCCCATTACAATGTTAATAACATCAGATACAATGTTAATAACATCAGAGTCATGTTACAAACATTAGATTTTTAATGTTCATCAAATTTCAATAATGTTTGAAAATATAGGATGAAAAACATGTAATGTTCATCAGATTTCAATAAATTTTGAAATTATAGAATGAAACATCAGATCATTTACATCATTTACATCATGCTAATGTAAAAATGGGACTAAATGGATCATAAGAAAACTTTTAGGACTAAATGGTTCAACGTTTCAAAAACTAGGACTTATGGGTAAATTTTCCAATATTCTACTTAACGAGTGCAAAAAAAGTGAACGATTTGAATCAACGAAATTAAAAACTAGAAAAAAAAAATTAACAATTATAAACCAAACAAAAAATACATTCTAATAATTTTTTCTTCGAATTTTGAGTTTATAAAATGAAAAACTACACATTATGTAATTATTGATTATTCCACATCAAATGTACTTATTGATTATTTGATTAATATAGTAATATTAATATATTTTGATTAATATGGTAATTATTGATTATTCCACAATTGTGATCTACATGAGTATACTGGTGATACTATGGTGGCATCACTTAGCAATGAGAGTTCTTTCACATTGTAATCAATATCGGTTTTGATTTTTTCGGACCCAAAATAAGCTTTTAACATGGGTCTTCTATACATATTGTTGGAACAATCTTCCGTGTACAATAAATAAATTGAAACTAAATCAAACAAATAAAATAAATAACGTACCGAAATTATTTTACCGAACCAAAGAATAATAAAAAGATCAAGTCGAGTGTGTGACACTCTGTCTTTAAGGCAGATTCGCCCCGCTATGGTGCTTACGGACTAATGGTGTCTATCTCCCTGGATACAATGATCTTTACAAATTTGTAGTAGCACTCCAAACAAATTTGTTCGGCGAACTAGAACCTGTGTTCTATACTCTCTAAATTTTTTCTAAAAAATATATGAAGAATATATGCAACAAAGCAAAGATTGGACAGCAAGAAAATAGATTTTCAAACTATTTTCGGATCTCTAAACACTGCTGGAATGATCTAAATTTATAGGCAACACAAACTGTCCCGAACAGGTATGAAAAAAAAGTGAACATATGCATTTTCAAACTGTACAGGTACTGTTTGAATTTCAAACAGATCTGGCAGTTTCAACAGATAACTGCACAGTAGTTAAATCTGTTTGAAAATAAATAGAATCTGTCCGGGTGTGCAACAGATTTGGAAACTGTTTGGACAGTTTAATCTGTTTGGAAATTTGACTGAAAGAGGCACAATTTTTGAACACAAAATTTGAATTCAATTTTGAATTGAATTCAATTTGAAATTCAAATAATTTCCTATAAGAATTTGGAAAACTTAAAATAAATTTTATCCAAAAAATTAATATTAGAATCGGACCGACGGACGGCGGTTGCAGTGCGCGCGCGTGTGTGGTGGTTTAAGCCAAGGTTTCATTTTTCCATAACTTCTCCCTTCTACAAACTTGGGGTGCCCCTTAGGGCCCAACCCAAGTTAGTACACGAAGAGCTTATATACCCGCAAAAGCTCTCTTAAAGTTTCAATGCGAGACAACCTATTTTAAGGAAGCCCACATTTACTTCTTTAATTGTCCATTCCACGAACCCAAAAACGATGTCAACTTCCCATTCACTCATAAATGGTTTTGACAAACCGTCTTTACCGTGTGACTTATCATGAGACAAGGAACACATCACCTCTTCGGACCCACCCTAAAAGACGTTTGGGACCCACTCAATTTTGGACTCAAAGTTGGCCCAAAATAAGCCTTATAAAACCAAATTTTTCAACAATCCCCCACATGAATAGAATTTGACGGAGAGAAAATGCAACAACATGATTTAATTACAGAGAGTACAGAAATTGGAAATATTCTGCAAAGGATAGGTAGCTTTTGACTTTGAACCTTCCCTTGTGAGACACTATCAGATTTACTAGCTAACCAGTGAACATGATTGTAGACGTGCCCGAACATCCCAGCTCCGCGCGCGAGATGGCGCAAAATCCGTTTTGTTCATTAGCTACTACAGTTCGAACTCAATGTCACGATTCTGAATCTAATCTCGCAAAGTGCAATGCAAGACCGATAAATCACCAAAGAGTCCAAATCCAGCAAATCGTTTTTGGAAAACTGATTTTTGTAAAGAAGTGCCAAACATGGACTGCTTTTCCAGATACAGAGTCGCCACCTAAATATTTTATTTTGGGGAAATTTAGGAAACCCTGACTCGTGCCGAAGGCCACGTGTCCGTCATCACCAAAGTTGCCTCGGCTCGGGAACTTGGGTACGAGAGGGGAAGGTCATGCAATGAGCACCCCCGCTCGCCCAATCGAAGATCGGCCTTTACTAATGTGATATCTTGTTTTTGAAAACACATGTGCTCTTATTCTGGTTTATTAGTTAATCTTACTACGTGATGCGCACAACACACAAGTATAGACTAGATCGCCTAAGTTGGAACAAAACATCTCATGTTTGTTTGTTTGAAAATGGTTTGAAGGTGCTACACGCAAGTAGGCTAAGACGTGGATTTGCCACCCTCAAGTGGGCTTAGAAAACTTGATTTTGCCACTCTCAAGTGGGCTTAAAACTCGCATTTTGATGAATTGTTCCAATTCAAGCAATCCAACCTTCAACCACAGGCATTCATGCAGTTAATCATTTAAGCAGTTAGCCTCATGGCAAGCATGCTATCATGGCAGCACTAACACACATGCAAGATGCTAAAGCGTAAACACTTACAGTGTACTCCAAGCCAAAACAACAACTAGTTAGAAATCATGCATGATCCTAGTTTATGTTAAGATGGCTAATGCAACACATGCAAAATGCAACTAGAAATAGGCTCGGCTATTCTAAGATGGCATATGAAATGCAACTTGATAACATGTATTCAAACCGGAATTGAAACACAATGCAGTTAGTATGATGCGCCGAGCCCGGTGCATGCAATACGAATGAATGGATGCAAACATGCAAGCATAGGAATGCTAATTGAAACATGACCTAGAACTAACCATCGTAAGCGGTTAAGTAAAAGGGAGAAAGACGTGGGGTTGGAAGACATTCACACACTCACGCACACTTATTACAACAGTTGGCCCTCTCGACGGAGGGTCCGAATGAATAATACAAGCTAGCTACGCTAAGCTATTCTAACTAATTTAATAATCTAATTAGACTAATTATTACAACACTAAATTGAAAATTTAGCTATGCTAAGCTAATTAAGAATTTACAACGATGAATTAATTTAGCTAACACATTAACTAATCAATTACAAATTAACTAACTATACAAAGCAGTTAAAACAGCCTCAAGAAGAGGGATATATGCATGCTTGGTCGGCTTCGCTCGGAAATCCAATGCCGTGCCTCATGTTACCTCTGTTTGCACTGTTTTAGAATTCTGAAAACTGTACAAATCTCCAAAACACTTCTGATACACCTCATGGACATTCTGAGAGGTCATCGGCCGAATGGTATGGTCATCGGCCAGTGGATAAGAGTCATCAACCACTTTGAGGCTATCGGCCAAATATTGTTAGCCGATCGGCACACTAGATAGCCGATCGTCCATCTCTTCTTGCAAACTCTCCTTTTTGCTGTAACAGAACACAAACAGAGGCATGGCAATGTATTTGCAAGAAAATGTGTGTGCAACCACACCCCTTATCATGTTTGAAACTCAAAGGAGTGTAGTGCTCGACTCTCAAGCCATCAATCACGTATTCCAATGCATGATGGCCAAAGAGGCCGAGTTGCACAAATCAATGTCACATGAATGCACAAAAACACATAAATTCCTTGACCTCTATCATGAATAATCAAGAGGGTCGGCGACCGAGAATTGAGGCACGTTTCATCACTTCAAGTATGAAACATCCCTCGTTCCTCGTGTTTGGCTTAACACCCCAAACCAAACACAATGCAATGCATGCACAACTTAACAAAGCTATTGGCATGCGAACTCAATGCAATGCAACCTAAGCATGCAAACAAAGCTAATGTACCAAGCATGCAAAATGCAATGCAACCTAAACATGCAAACATGCAATGTACCAAGCATGCAACAACATGAAAAATGGACTTAAACTAAAATGGACAGACCTCAATCATGCCCAAATCAGTGGCCATAATCACCAAAACTAAGGCACCAAAAGGCAAAACATGCATGCACACATATTGGTCCATAAGCTAGGCAACAATGCACAACCCTTAGAGGCACTCAAAGGGTGAAAGAAGTGGGAGCATGGCAAGTCTATATGCTCTGAAATGCCATGGTAGATGATGCCAAATCATGTACATGTCACAAATGAAACATGCTAGGAGGCTCAAAGCTTGAAGCTAGCATAGGCACTTACACTATAGCTATGCAATGCATTGAGCATATGGCCAATATAACCCAAAACAGTCCTAGAGCATGCCAAAAAAATGACAAAACATGCATGGAGCAAAGCCAAAACAAGCTAGCATGAAGGGTCAAAACATGGAATATGTAAGGCCAATAAGGAGGTTTACACTACACCTACCAAAGCCAAGCATGAGATGACTTAACCAAAAAAAATCAGAGTTATGGCATGTCAAACTAACACCAAAAATGGGCTAATACCAAGTCAACACATGCTAGAATAACAAGCTCACTCATTAGGCATGCAAGACTAGTAAAGGGGACTTACACTACAAGTGTAAGAAGCAAATGAGGGATGCTCTAACCAAGTAAAAATAGAGCTATATCATGGCCAAATACGACCAAATACACACTGAAATGGTGACCCAAAAGCCTGGTCAAGATGGCATACACATATGCTCATTCCTAAGGCATAAAGAACCAAGCCTTCAAAGCATTGAAAGAGTGACAAATGTGAGGGCATGTCAATGAATCATGCTCTGAAATATTATTCCAAATGATGCTAAATCATGCAAATAGCCCAAGCAATGCATGCTAGTGGCTTGGAAACTCAAGGCTAGTGAGCTAAAATGCACTATGGCTATACAAAGCATGGCATGCATGACCAAAACAACATAAATCAGACCTTAAGAATGCTAAAACATGGCCAAAAGCTTCTTGGAGTTAAGCCAAAATCACACTAGAATGACATGTTAAAGCATGATACGCATTAGGCTAATTCATGGAATTGCACTATAAGTGCATGGAGCATGCAAGAGGTGACCAAGACAGCCAAAAACAGAGTTATTGCAGGTCTGATAAGTCACAAAAATGAGCCTAAACAAAGCCATAAAGAAGTAAAAACACATGCTCATTTGGTTGGCCATCAATACTAGCAAGCAAGACAAGAGGAGAGGGGACCACCCTCTCCTATTTGGGCCCTCAAAGCAGGGTTTTTACCACTGAAAATTCTCTGGATTTTAGTGGTTCTAAGGCCAAAAAGAAGTTGTTTGAAAAGTTTGAAAGTTAGCTCACAAGGCCTTACAAGCCAAGGAGTAAAAGGGAGGACAACCCCCTAGCCAACCAAGGCACAAACCAAGACTTTTGGGACTGAAAAACAGAGGAAAAACAGAGTTTTTTATAGTTCAACACCAACCCAAAAAAAACAGCCCCAAAGTAGTGTGCAAAACAAATACAAAAGAGGAGAGGTGCTTACCCTTGTAGCACAGAATGGGCCTCTTTCTTGGCTCAAATGACCTTCTATCAACCCAAAAACCAGTTCCAAGAGACCTCAGCCCATGGATATGCAACTTCGATGAAGGATGCCTAGGCAAACTAGTTATATTTCTCTACTTCTATGCACTTCTATGCATAAAAGCGGAAGAGAGAGTGAACTATAGAGAGAGAGGTAGAGATTTAGGTCTACAAATTCTAGAGAGAGAGGAGTTTTTACAGAGAGAGGCTCCCCAAAATTGCTTCAAGAAGTTCTAACCCTTTAGAAATGAGATATTTGGCTCCATATATAGCAAAAGGCAAGAGTTTGGTCAAAAATATCTAAGCATGGGACAACTGGAGGTTGTGTGGAATAGCTGGAGATGAAATATCTTCAAAAAATCTGAGTTTGGGTCACTCTTGGCCGATCGGCCATCTTTTGTGCCGATCTGCCACTTATCTGCTACTTTTTTGGCCGATCGGCCAACAAAATCTGTTTTTCAGGCCCAATTTCAAATGGGCATAACTCCTTCATATGAACTCCTTTTTAGGTCATTCTTGTGTCCAAATTGAAGCCCCGGAAGTAAGATTTCCAATGGTGGAAGCCTTCCATCAAAATTCCAACTGTGCAAAATGTTATGCATGTTTTGGTGAAGACTGTTCAGTTTCGGTCCAACCGGAATGATGCCCAACTTCCAACAACCATATCTCTCCCATTCGGACTCGGTTTGAGGAGATTCTTGAATGTAAAATGAAGCGCCGGAAGTTTTTTTCCAACGATGGTGGCCTCATAGCTTAAATCCAAGTGCATAGACAGATAGACCTGATTTAGCAAGGACCGCTCGACTTTCTCTTAGCAATTCATACCCAACTTCTTCCTCAACTAGGTTTCTTCCCTCCACTGCTCTTTTCTTCAACTCCACACCCCTAAACAAGGTTCTTTGAAATATTTTTCAAAGATTTCATCTCTCTTTCATTCATTTGCACTTTGTCCTTGCTCGGTTTATCGAAAAGCGCAACATTTGACAAAATGCGAGCCTCGGAACATCGTAGGAACTTTATTTCAAAAATATTTTGAAAGAGAGGGTTTTAAGTTCTAAAAACCATTCAAAATAGTTTTAGTCCAAAATGGGGTATGAGGTTAGGATTTGACTCCCCTCTTGCCGAAGAAATCGAACCTTTGCCCTGCACATCTTTCATCACCAAGTAAATCATCAGTAACGCCCAAGTCTTAAAGGCGGTCAAGAATGGGGTGTCTACAATGATGTCTTGAACTGTTCAGCAGTTTGTGTAAACCAAGATAATAGAACTCACACAGTATATCCCCAGACACAATTTAGTTCTCACTATTGTGTTTATTTTGGCCCTGAACAGCCTGGTCTTTCGTGAGTGCTCTAGAGAATTGTAGCCCTTCACAAATCTCATAGAATCGGCCCAGTTCACACTCACATAGGTGATTCTTATGAAGAATATCCTACCATACTCCACTAGGTTTACCTAGATATAAGAATCATTTAAAGTATTAATTAACTTAAAAACGCTGCAAACATCACTATTTCATCATAGAAATGGGTAGGAGTTTGACTCCCCAGTGATCCTTCTAAGTCATACACAACTCAGTTGTCCCTTTGAACCTAGATCTTGGGATCTCCAGTCAACTAGGTTGGGTTACTGTTGTGGTAACTCTTATTTAATAGGCTTAAGTCCCATTCCCCTCAATGAATTTTCAACTAAGTCTCTTGCTAACCCTTTGGTTAGTGGATCCACTATGTTGTCTTTAGACTTCACATATTCAATGGAAATAATTCCATTAGAGAGTAGTTGTCGCACGGTGTTATGTCGACGACGAATGTGTCATGACTTACCGTTATACATATGACTCTATACTCTACCAATTGCTAATTGACTATCACAATGTATACATATAGCAGGCACTGGTTTTGGCCACATTGGAATATCTTCAAGGAAGTAGAAAAGCCATTCTGCTTCTTCCCTAGCTTTATCTAAAACTATGAATTCTGATTCCATAGTAGACCTAGCAATGCAAGTCTGTTTGGAAGATTTCCAAGATACAGCCGCCCCACCAAGAGCAAAAACATACCCACTGGTGGATTTCGAGTCTTTAGTATCCGATATCCAATTTGCATCACAGTATCCTTCAAGTACTGCTGGATATCTAGTATAATTTAGCCTAATGTTACGAGTAAATCGGAGATATCTTAGAACCCTTATAATTGCTTTCTAGTGTTCTACTCCTGGGTTATTCGTATATCTACTTAATTTGCTTACTGCATAAGCTATATCTGGGCGAGTACAGCTCATCAAGTACATTAAGCTTCCAATAATTTGGGCATATTCTAATTGAGAAATACTTTCCTGTACATTCTTAGAAAGAAACAAATTAACATCCACAGGTGTTCTAGCAAGATGATCGTCATCTTTGCTGAATTTGTCAAGTATTTTCTCAGTGTAATGAGATTGTGACAAAGCATAACCTTCTGATGTTTTGGTAATTTTCATACCAAGAATTACATCAGCAATACCCATGTCCTTCATGTCAAAATGTTTATTCAACATTTTCTTGGTAGTTTTAATCATGTCATTATTACTACCTATGATGAGCATATCATCCACATAAAGACATAAAATGACATAACCTTTATCTGTGTTTTTAATATAAACACATTTGTCATACTCATTAATTTGACATCATTGCCTTGTCAAATTTTTCATGCTATTGCTTTAGCGCTTGTTTTAAACCATATAATGATTTAACCAATTTACACACTTTCTTTTCTTTTCCTGGAACAGAAAATCCTTCTAATTGTTCCATGTAAATTTCTTCATCTAACTCACCATTTAAGAAAGCGGTTTTCACATCCATTTGATGAATTTCTAGATTGTACAACGATGCAATAGCAATTAGCATTCTAATGGATGTTATTCTAGTAACTGGTGAGTATGTGTCAAAGTAATCAAAACCTTCTTTTTGTCTATACCCTTTGACCACAAGTCTTGCCTTGTATTTGTCAATTGATCCATCCGCTTTCATTTTTCTTTTGAAAATCCACTTGTACCCAAGAGGTTTACAACCTGGTGGCAGATCCACCAATTCCCAAGTGTGATTTTGTAGGATGGATTCAACTTCACTATTAACAGCTTCTTTCCATAAAGGAGCCTCAGGACTGAACATAGCTTCTTTAAAAGTTAGAGGTTCATTTTCTAACAAAAATGTTAGAAAATCTGGACCAAAATATTTTGAGGTTCTAGCACGTTTACTACGCCTAGGTTCCTCTTCCTCAATTTGATCTAACTCTTACTCTTGTTCTTGATCTTGACTAGTAATGGCATCAAAAGATCTTTTATTATTACTAGTCTCTTGTCCAATTTTATTTGGAAATACATGTTCAAAGAATGATGCATTCTGACTTATGAATCAAAAACCGATATGCACTACTATTCTTGGCATAACCAATGAAAATGCAATCAACTATTTTAGGACCTATCTTAGTCTTTTTAGGAGCCACTTTAGCCAATCACCCCCACACTTTTAAGTATATGTAGGATGGTAGTCTCCCATGTCACATATCATAAGGTGTTTGATTCACTTTCTTTCAGGGTACTTTATTAAGTATATAATTAGCAGAAAGTATTGGTTCCCCCCCCCCCCAACAAGTTCTGAGGTAATCCAGAACTCATTAGCATGGCATTCATCATTTCTTTTAAAGTCCTATTTTTCCTTTCAGCAATTCTATTTTGTTGGGGTGAGTAAGGAGCAGTGGTTTGATGAATTATTCCATGTTCTTTACAAAATTCACCAAAATGTGATTCATATTCACCACCTCTATCACTTCTAAGTTTCTTAATTTTCTTACCAAGTTAATTTTCAACTTCATTCCTATATTGAATGAAAGTTTCCAAAGCTTCATCTTTGGTTCAAATTAAATAAATATAACTATATCTAGTATAGTCATCTATAAAAGTGATAAAATACTTTTTCCCACCTCTAGTTTGAATTGATTTAAAATCACAAATGTCACTATGAATTAATTCAAGTGGTTCCGTACTTCTTTCAATTGAATGAAAAGGAGTTTTAGATAATTTTACCTCAACACAAATTTCACATTTATGATTTAAATCAATGCCAAATTTAGGTAAACATTCCATATTAATTAATCTACGCAAAGATCCATAATTAACATGTCCAAGTCTACCATGCCATAAATTTGAAGACTCAAGCAAGTAAGAAGAATACGTATTTTTATTAATAACAGAGGGTACAATAGTCATTACATTCATTTTGATAAAGCCATCAGACATGTAACCTTTCCCTACATACATCCCATTTTTGGTAAGCACAAACTTGTCACTTTCAAAAACTAGCCTAAACCCATTTTCACTCAACAAAGATCCGGAAACAAGGTTCTTGCGAATGTCTGGTACATGCAGCACATTATTGAGAGTGAGTTCCTTTCCAGATGTCATCTTCAGAATAATCTTTCCTTATCCTTCAACTTTGCAAGTCGAAGAGTTGCCCATAAAAAGTTGTTCACAATTGTCCACCACTGAATAAGATGTGAACATCTTTTTGTCAGTACAGATGTGGCGAGTAGCACCAGTGTCCACCAAGCATTCTTTAGGATTTCGGACAAGGTTTGCCTCGAAAACAACTGTAGAAAAATTTATGACATCTACACCATTGGAAATTTTTTCCATTTCGGTTATATTGGCTTGAGCAGGCTTCTTGCTCGATCTTTCTTTGCCTTTATGTTTGTAACGGCAATCTTTGGTTCGATGTCCCTTTTTGTCACAAATGTAACACTTGCCATTAAATTTGTACTTTTTAGTTTCCCCTCCCCCCCCCCCTTTAGAGCCTTGTGATGAACTTTCTCCAGAAAACTTCTGTTTCTTGGCTTTTGGAGCATGTTCCACCACATTTGCCTTTGACTCCATTGGATGCTTACTAGCCCGCTTCTCTGAATTGCGATTGTCCTCCTCAATCCTCAAATGCACAATCAATTCTTCCAAAGACATTTCTTTGTGCTTGTGTTTGAGATAGTTCTTAAATTCCTTCCAGCCTTGTGGTAATTTCTCAATTAAGGCTGCAACTTGGAAGGATTCACTGAGAGACATGCCTTCTGCGTGAATGTCATGCAGAATGAGTTAGAGATCTTGAACTTGGCTGATCACAATCTTAGAATCAACTATCACAAAGTTTAGGAATTTACCAACCACAAATTTCTTTGAACCAGCATCTTCTGTTTTGTATTTTTTCTCCAAAGACTCTCAAAGTTCCTTTGCTGTCTTGATAGGACTGTAGACGTTGTATAATGTGTTGTCAAGTCCGTTCACGATGTAGTTCCGGCAAAGGAAATCAGCATGTTTCTAGGCATCGACCGCAGCAACCACTTGCCAGTCAATTTTATCCTCGTTCAGAGTAGGAGCATTCTCACGGAGAAAACAAACTAGGCTCAGAGTTGTAAGATAGAACAATATTTTCTGTTGTCATCTTTTAAAATTAGTTCCTCAAAACTTCTCTGCCTTCTCACCATGATTGACTGGCACAATCACAACAAGAGGGGTTGGATATATTGCAGCCACCACACTAGTACTTGTTTGGGCATTAGTTTGACTAGTTTCAGTAGCCATGAATTCTAAATTATAAAATAAAATTAGAATTAGAATTTTATATTACACAAAAAACTTAAACCAAAACCACATAATTAAATTCCATAAAAATAAAAGAAACAAGAAATGTAACTTTTATTTTTCAATTAATTTGGAAATAAAATAAAATTTTATTTAACCAAATTAATTCCACACAAAAAATTAAATTTATGTAACACTTCAATAATTAAAATACTGAAACAGAATTTTAATTAATGAACACTCAGAAAATAATTTCTGAAAACCAAAATTAATTTCTGACAAAATTCCACAAATAAATATTTTGAATTATTAATGACACCAGTATATTACTACTAGTTGTCAAAGAAAATAGACAGTATATTACTACTATCTGTCAAACAATATATTACTACTATTTGTTTTCCAACCAGAATATTATTTTTGTAAAATCCCAGAAAATAATTTCTATAAGAATAAGAAAGAGAAAATGAAACAAACGAAAAATTCTGTAAACAGAATAATTCGAATCTGTCTTCAGATTGTTGGAACAATCTTCTGTGTACAATAAATAAATTGAACCAAATCAAACAAATAAAATAAATAACGTACCGAAATTATTTTACCGAACCGAAGAATAATAAAAAGATCAAATCAAGTATGTGACACTCTGTCCTTAAGACAGATTCGTCCCACTACGGTGCTTGCGGACTAATGGCATCTATCTCCTAAGATACAATTATCTTTACAAATTTGTAATAGCACTCCAAACAAATTTGTCCGGTGAACTAGAACCTGTGTTCTATACTCTCTAAATTTTTCCTAAAGAATATATGCAACAAAGCAAAGATTGGACAGCAAGAAAATAGATTTTTAGACTATTTTTGGATCTCTAAACACTGCTGGAATGATCTGAATTTATAGGCAACACAAACTGTCCCGAACAGGTATGAAAAAGAAGTGAACAGATGCATTTTCAAACTGTACAGATACTGTTTGAATTTCAAACAGATCTGGCAGTTTCAACAGATAACTGCACAGCAGTTAAATCTGTTTGAAAAAAATAGAATATGTCCGGGTGTGCAACAGATTTGGAAACTGTTTGGACAGTTTAATCTGTTTGGAAATTGGACTGAAAGAGGCACAATTTTTTGACACAAAATTTAAATTCAATTTTAAATTAAATTCAATTTGAAATTCAAATAATTTCCTATAAGAAATTGGAAAACTTCAAATAAATTTGCTCCAAAAAATTAATGTTAGAACCGACCTGACCCACACCCACACCCACACCCACGCTCGGCCGGTCGGCGGCGACGAGGCGCGCACGTGTGTGGTGGTTTGAGCCAAGTTTCCATTTGTCCATAACTCCTCCCTTCTACAAACTTGGGGTGCCCCTTGGGGCCGAACCCAAGTTAGTATACCAAGAGCTTATATACCCACAAAAGCTCTTTTAAAGTTTCAATGTGGGACAACCCATTTCAAAGAAACCCACATTTACTTCTTTAATTGTCCATTCCACGAACCTGAAAACGACATCAACTTCTCATTCACTCATAAATGGTTTTGACAAACCGTCTTTACCGTGTGACTTACCATGCGACAAGGAACACATCACCTCTTCGGACCCACCCCAAAAGACGTTTGGAGCCCACTCAATTTTGGGCTCAAAGTTGGCCCAAAATAAGTCTTATAAAACCAAATTTTTCAACACATATATAAATAAATAAAAAATAATTTCAAAACAAACTTCTAATATGAATAGATTTTGAAATTTTTTGACAAAATTAAACTAGTTAGTAATTTAAATTTTATTTAAAAATTTTAAACTTTCATATGGATGAGTAACTCAAATTATTAACCACATGGTTAGGCCAATTGTTATGAATGAGTTTATGATTGGCATGAAATACTTTTATAAGAAGTGTGACTCCTCAACTATTGAAAGCATAGAGATTCGAAATCACATTTTTATTCCCATTCCCCCTCAAGATTACTATCATTCAAATATAGACTATAAGATTAATGATCAAATAATCCAAGCTAGAGTACTATAAAAAATGAATAAACTATAACAATGTATCACTTAAATATGACAATTTTCACATTAGTTGCAAAATTACTAATCAAGCTTGTTTTATCCAACTTGTCAATCAAATCTATTTAATTTTTCTCGTTACATAGTTGACTTATTATAATATTTATCAATTTTCCATATAAGATTTAATTAATTTTAATTTTGAAAAGTTTTTTCGCAAAAGCAATTTTAAAAACTATAGTCAATAGTATTCTATATAGAGTTCATACATTTGAAAAACAATTATCCATTAGTTTTAAATAGTTCACTACATCAATTAGCTTTTTCGTTTATTTTTCGGAGTCCTTTTTTTCTTTTATGAGCAAATATAATGGCAAATATTTTGCGGGGACTTTTGTTTTTTAACCAATTTTTAGGGCCCCAAAGCGACCGCTTGTTCGGCTTGTCCCAAAGCCGACCATGATTGTAACAGTTGAACATGTTTGGGAAGTGATTAATTTAGCTAAAAATTGACTAATAAAGGTCATAAACTTAAAAGGTTTTCAACTCATACATGAAAAAAAATAAAAAATAAAAAAGAGAAATTACAAACAAAACCACAGAGTTTGATCATTGTAATAAAAAAAAAAAATTCTAAGTTTTTAATTTTATTAATTTAAATCTTAAAGTTTTGATTTGCTTTCAATCTAAACCATTAGTCATTAAACTCAATGAAAATATATATATATATATATATTAGACATTTTATGTATACCTATATTGAGTTTAATGACTGTCACACCCCGAAAATAATCCCAACATGAATAATACTTCAACCACATACATTCATTAATTACAACCATTCTCCATCCTTTATATCAAAAATCTCCATGGTTTATACAAGGGTTCCACATGCAAATATACATTCAATGATAAGAAGACACCTGAATCTATAGCATGTGAAACACATAGTCTCAAAATAAAAGAAATGCCCTTACGGACTTACATCTTCCAAGGCAATAGCCCAGTTACACAAAATGGTCTCTCAGACCCATACCAAATTAGCCCTAGGCTTTACAAAAAAATCACAACAAAAGAAAAAGTGATCTCCTCTTCATCAAAACATATCGACACCCTTAGCTTGGTGGGATCACAACATCTTTACCTACACCAAATCCCATAAGGATGAGCATAAAGCCCAGTAGAGAATTCTCACAAAATATATATAGTTATGCAACTCTAATTAAAAATGCAAATGTCAATGCCATGCCATGCCATACGCCTTTTAGAAACAAATCCATTTCATGCTCCTTTAAAGATCACCATCTTTCAATAAAATTTGCAATCTCAACTTATTTCAAAACTTCTATTTTTTTTTTTTTATCAATAGGGGCGGTAAATACGACACTCGTAATCCCTAGGCTGGTGTCTACAAGTAGACTCTACAAGTACTACCAAAATGTCATTTTTACAAGTATTAACCGGAAGGCTCGACACCTATCCGCGCGGTTTTCTGGTTTTTCACCATGGACACTCAAGCCAACTTATCAAGTTCAACTACACCCCCTATCCGGACTTACCATGTATTTACCCCATACACAATACCATAGTTCTTATTACAATATAATCTTTCTTCAAAGTAAACATGATGAGAATGCAATAATAATAAAATTCACTTCATGCGCATTAAAGGTAATAAATCCGATGAGAATGTGATGCAATGATTAATATCTCATAACTTTTCTCCATTTTCAAATATCTCTACAACAAGATCAATCAATTTAATTTCTCACTTCTTCTCTTGTAATGTTATTTCACAACATAACCATATACCCGCAATTCATAGCAACAACCACAATCACTTGCCAAGCATAATTCATAGCAAGTTAGTCTCTTCAAGACTATATATATATGTTCTCAACATAAATCTCCAAGATTTTACAATTCTCACATTTTCAAGGCACACAACCATTTATCATTTCCCAACAATACATGTTCTAGTGCTTAACAATTATATGAAAATAACATCTCATTTCTCTTACCTCACATAGATAGTTATTTCTCTAAACATTAATGAAAATTTACTTTCATTCGCCCTCTTGACATAAAAGAATAAAGAATTTCATAAGTATTTTTCTTATTTGTCAAAATCCCCAAATTTTAGGGTTTTTCATCAAGACAAGACACTTTTCCTTCCCTTGGTAAATCCCAACTAAAATCACATTTCTTAGGTTA
Source organism: Camellia japonica (assembly GCA_030407325.1). Taxonomy (NCBI): domain Eukaryota; kingdom Viridiplantae; phylum Streptophyta; class Magnoliopsida; order Ericales; family Theaceae; genus Camellia; species Camellia japonica. The sequence continues at coordinate 90,761,939 of JAPPVO010000019.1, read as the reverse complement.
TGTAAATGAACAATCAACATGGAGTAGCAAAGATTGAGTTTTGGAAACCCACATTTAAAAATTTCTCTACACCTTGAACCAAACTTGAGAAATCAACACAAAACTTTGAGAGAACTCTTAAACCATCATCAATGTAGCAAAACATGTATATATAACTCAAGAAATCCCTACCTCAATGCTTTGGAGAAAATGGAGAGAAAAAACCCTAGAACAAAAAGATGAGAGACCCTTGACTTCCACCACACCAAGTGAAGCCCTAGTTCTTGATCTTCAAGGTTTGAGAGGGAGAGATGAGGATGATGATGAATCTAGATGCAAAATCAAAGAGTTTTGGGTGTTGGAAGAGGTTTTCTAGAGAGAAGGGAGAGCAAATATAACCTTCAGAGTGAAAGGAAATGAGCCCCAAGTGAGATACAACTCGGCCAAAAGGGCAAAAAAAAATAGAGATTCGGACTGTCCCCATCCCGCACGTGTGGCACGTGCCCCCGCACGTGCGGCCCTTCCATCCGCACTTGGTCCCGCACCTGCAATTAAAGCAGTGTGCAACCTTCAGCAGCTCAACCCTCACCGCACGTGCGGCCTCACCTCCCGCACGTGCGGCCTAAGGCCCTGCAGCCCAGAAAAGTTGAAAATATATCTTGCTAAAGACTAAAATATCATTTTCTCCAATTCTCTTTATTTCAACATTATATATTTTTGGCTTCTGTCAATTTGTCATCTCAACTTAAGAGAGCGTCCGGGCTTGATAGACCCATTTTGGAATCGATCCCAATGACAAGAACTGTTCATTTTTTTGGATTCGTTTAGTAGAATATTCATACAAAAAATCAAAATGATTAGATATCGGTAACTATATATTTGAATCATATTTATTTTAAAAAAATGGTCGACAAATATAATTTCAAGAATTACCATCCATTTTTTGTAATATAAATTTCATTCAAACATATATTCGATCATTTTGAATTTTTGCATGAATATTCTACTCAACAAGTCCTAAAAAGTAAATGGTTCGAATAATCAAAACGGCACCTATAGAGTATATTTTTATTTTAATATTTTCTTAATGGGTTTGGATTTTCTCAAGTTGTCATCTCAACTTGAGAGAGCGTTTGGCTTAGTAGGCCCATTTTGGGACCAATTTTGATGATCCAAACTGTTTATCTTTTAGGATTCGTTGAGTAGGATATTCATGCAAAAAATTTAGATGATTGGACATCAGTACCTATATGTTTGAATCATATTTGTTTTTTAAAAAATATACAACAAATATAATTTTAAGAATAGTCATCTATTTTTTGTAATACAAATTTGTTTCAAATATATAACTACCAATATTCAATCTTCTTGATTTTTTGAATGAATCTTCTACTCAACGAGCCCAAAAAAATAAACGGTTTGGATGACCAAAATTGATTCCAAAATAAGCCTACCAAACCCAAACATTTTCTCAAGTTGAGATGGCCAACTTCAGAGAAGCCAAACATTTTTTTTTAAATCACAAAATTAAATGTATTTTTTCTTTTCTTTTTTTCTTCTAAATTTTAAATGCCCTTTTATTTTTATAACAAATATAAAAAAAATTATATATCCTCTATTTTATTTTTTTAGATTCATTTTCTTTTATTAATTAAAATTTTAGATTCATTTTCCTTTTCTTTTTTTTTTGAATTTTTAGATTCATTCCTTTTTTAAAAAAAAAAAAATTAGATTCACTTTCCTTTTTAAAAAAAAAAAGAAAAGAAAAAATATAGATTCATTTCCTTACACCATATAATTTAATTATGATTGAAAATAAAGGGCATTTAAAAATTAAAAGAAAAAAAAAACATGAAAATTTCATTTAAAAGAAAATTATCAATAAATCCCATATGAGGAAAAGTTGATCCTTTTAGTCCTTAGAGTTTTCTTATGAACCAAATAGTCCTTTTTTGTTTTGAAAAGTTGTATTTAATTGATTTGGTACCATTTGAGTTGACATTAATGCCCTTTTGTGATTTATTTTTGTCTAATGTTTGATTCGATTTTTGTGATGAGAATGTAATGTTGACTTATGCAAGATATTTGTTTGATAACGTTTGCTGGATGTGAACATCACCAACCCACTATTCAACAAATTGAACCCCAAAACAAGGCATCCAAATGTAAAAATGTGAAAATGTCATGTTACTTTAACACTAGAGGTGACCTAAATTCAAACTAACATTCAATTACAACATTATCACATTACAATAACCACACCACATGGTTGACATCAAACACGCCTCATGGACAAATGAACACTACAAGCATTCAACTAACATAAACTAAGCATATACATCCTTTTAAAACCCACCAGAAAATAAACCCTAACATGATATTCCGCACTACAATTATCTAGAAATCAAACATTACATACCTTCTTGTTTAATTGTCATTAACCTTCAACACCGAATCCGACGATCAATTCTCCAATTCTACGTTTGTCCAATCCCACACTTCACCAATGTAGCGTTTGTATCCCTAAATTCGCTTTACGTAATCAGCATATATGGACCCAAATCTCACGTTTTTATTAACGTCTAAAGATTTGTTTTGTAATGTTCGAATCAATGGAACAAATGGGACTGCAAACTACAGGGTTTCGACAATGTATGGTTTTTTCACCACAAATTCGATGTGGAATTGGCAACTAGAAGCAGAAATCCATCATTCTCATTTGTGAATGCAATTGCAATGCCCCAACTTCTGGGCAATTAATAAATCAAATCAACCTCAAATTTATAATTGCAGATAACTCATAATCTCAAAATTACAAATCGTCTCTATAAATAATTAACACAGATGTATCCAAAATATAAATTATACAAATCTCCAAAACTAATATATAGTTGGGGGCCCACAAATCTCCAACTCAATAATCCTTTAATGCTTCAACTCGAATCGCCACTAGATTTACTCCACACTTGAAAAATAAATTAATTCGTGAAATATACAATACAACAGAAATAACAAGGCTCGGACAGAGAATAAATCAATAGGAATCCAATAATTTACAACATGGCACAAACAATTTGATTTGAGATACCAAGCAATTTACCAAATTGCACAGACAAGTCAACTCGACATATTATAATTTATTCAATATTAAATACCTGGTCCTACTTGATACATGACCAGTGACTGGCCCCACCCACCTCACCCAAGCACAACTGCTTATCCGGGATATTGGTCCAAGCTATTGGCAAGGTCCACTCGATCCATGTATGAAGCATTTCTACGTCATTTAGCCAGACAAATCAACACTGACTACACAGAACAACTTCAAAAAACTTATCAAATGACCCGAGTACTCAAACATGTCAATAGATAATGATTTCATAGGATTTATCAAATAATCACAATAATCAAGAGGATTACAAATTGGAAGTAATTAAAATAAACTCTTTGCAAAGAGATAAAGGAATCATATTGTATACCACCCGAATTACCTCAAAGCAATCTCCTCCGTCACCAACACTAGAATTTCGATATTTCTCCATGGATCTCCAAAATCTAAGCCATAAGGTATATAAGGTTTTACAAAATCTACAACTCTCCTCCTATATGAAAATGTTAACTCTCACTCTAAATACTCCCGATCCAAAATCAATATTTCTATAATTAAAAAGGGAACAATATGAGAGAGACAGAGAGCCAAAGGCATAAGATGATGGAAAAAATGGTTTCAAATTAATGGGAGGCTACTTAGCCTCCAAGAAAACTTGGAGCCAAAGAAATGGGAAAAAAATATTAAATGAAAGGAAAAAGAAAGGACGAAGAAATGATGGAAAATAAAATAAGAAAAGATTATTTACTTGGAGAAAAAGAAAAGAGAATTTGCTTGGAGGGAAAGAAAAGAAACATGGCATGGCACCCATGTGGATTTTGTTTGGAACTCATGTAAAATAAAATAAAATAGAAAACCTAAGAGATGAATAAAATACTGATAATAATGAGGTGAAGCTAAAAAGAGACAAAACAAATAGAGAAAATAAGTTAGATTCTCATCTAAGAATCTTACCACCAAACTACCACCAATACCTCTCACTAAAATATTAATATCTCAAAAATACAAGGTTTCACAGCAATGTTTCCAATAGTGAATTGAACAATGTGACAGTGAATTAAGGAATCGTCCCATGTTTCTGTTTTCAAATTCCAGGACAAGTTTGCTTTAGTACAGCTTTTATATACTTATAAGGGGAATTGAGGTACACTAACATTGGCAGGAAAAAATTAAAAAGGAAAAGGAAAAAGATGATACCCAAGCAATCTTTGACAGAATAAAAAAAAAAACCCCCTATACAAGGGTGTACTGAAGATAGTTTGGTGTAATTCTTATAAAGGGCTATGCACAATACCGCTAAGACGTCCAAACCATTTCGAATCGGGCCGAATTGCGTATTTTTTCATTTCTGACTAGCGGGTTGGGCGAGTGGGGGTTCCAGCAGTGACAGATTGGCGTGGGTGACAGTTTGAAAATGCCAACCCCCCTAATAACCCGACCTAACCCACAAGGTTACATAAGCCCTGTTTGGTACAGCTTAAAAGCTGCTTATTTCAGCTTTCAGCTTAATTTAAGCTATTTTGATGTGTTTGGTTTAGCTTATAGCTTATAGCTTATAGCTTTTTGGAAGTTAGAAATCAACTTATTCTTTGAGTGGGGCAGGAGATGCTTAATTTATAAGTCAGAAATCAGGTTATGTTCATAGTTATAAGCTATAAGCTGCTTAGGCATAAGCTATAAGCACTTTCCCACAGCTCTACCAAACAGGGCCATATACTCACATCAAATGTACCTACACTCTCACAGACACACACACACAATAATTTCTCAATTAAACCTAATTGACACCCAAACATCTAATCTCATTCATCATCGTTGCTGCTCTGTTCTTGTTCCTCCTCCTTACCTCGTCGATCAGCACTGCCCTCGCCGTCGCTGCTCTCCACTCACCGCCACTACTCTCTGTTCATCGGTACATGGCTCTTTTCTCTCTCTCTCTCCCTTTACTCTCTCTCTTTCTTCTGCTGGTTCTGTTGTGAGCTTGGATATCCTCCTGTTGACCTATTGTGTGATGTGGACACACATGGTCAAAATGTGTGTTTTAGGAGTGCAATCTAAAATGTAGAAAAGGCATCTTCTTGAAATGAATATGAGCAGCAAGTAACATGTCCATTAAATTTAAAATGCTGAAAAGGCATCTTCTTGTTGGTATAATCAATCTGGGGCACTAGGCTCTGTTTGCGTAAAGTGTTTGTTTTTGGACTCAAACTCACCTTCACGTAGGTGAGGGAACCTTAGAAGAAAGGTGCTCTTCTTCCAATTATTCTTTGTTTAGTTTAGAAATAAAAATAATTTTCAGGTCCATTACCTACTAATTCTGCTTTTCATAATTTTTTCAACAGTTTTTGGGTGAAAATTATTTACTTTCTTAAGCTTTTTCTAAGCTGTGAGCCTGAACAGGATCTTAGATTAGAATTGAGCTGAGACCCTTATTTTCCTTTGCATAAAGTCAAAAAAGTCATGAATTTTTTTCTTTGAATTAGATTTGATATTTTATGAATAATTTTGGTTGTTGGCCATGCTTTATTTAGTTGTCAGCAGCTTGTAAGTGGTGCATTTTGTAGGAAAGATTTGCCATGGTAATGTAGTGATTTTAGTCAAGAAATGGAGTAAAGAGCTTCTAATCCCTGAAGTTTGACATTTTTGTGGATTAGCTCTAGAATTTATGTTACTCTCATTTAGTTACTGTTAGACAAATAATTAAATCAACTACTTAAAGAGCAAAAACACAATTCAGTCCAAGTCCATAATATTTTAAAAACACAATCCATAATATTGCTGAAAATTAATTTTAAACATGCTTTCTCAGTTTTAAATATTTTTACTTATCATCATTGTAAATTTTTTATTTTGTACTAAATAATGGATGAAGAAAATACAAGTAATAGTTGTTTTGATGGTGGCAACCCTACTACACCAATCCAAGTCCCAACTATAGAATCAACTACTGTTGCTAGTTCTTAAGGTTAGACTTAATTTTTATTCTTGAAATTTTTGTTGAGTTTGATGATTAGATTAACTTTTAATTTACTAGTTTGTCAATATTTAATGTTATATTAGATGAATAAACATCTATTTTAATTTTGACTATTTTTACTAATATATAAATTAGATCTTTTTACTCTTTAATTCAAATTTTGTAATTTGAATTATGTTTTTTTATAAACCACCAATCCACCCGAACCGCCAAGTTGAAACTGTCATTATTTGCCAACCGAACCGCCGGTTTTTGATAAAAAAAAAAATGGCAATTTCTAATAACATTTTATCAATCTGCCACCCGCCATATGGTTTTTATTTTACTCTTATACCGCACCGACCCGCACCACACACACCCCTTTGTTTATTATTATTATTATTATTATTATTATTATTATTATTTGAGAGTTTGTATTAGATTGTTTGATATAATTTCAAACATAAATAATTTAAAGGGTTGTTTTGAGAATTATCTTTTTTAGTAATTTTTTGATTTTCTACGAAAAAACGTGCAAAAATGTGAAGAGATTAGTTGATTTTTTTATAGTAATTTTTTTGGCTAAAATGTTGCTTTCCCAAAATAGGCCTAAGTTCAAAAAGATCTGATCATTTGAAAGTTGAGAAAAATATGCTTTTAACTTTTGTTTTTAATTATCAACTTTCAAATTATAAATTGCGCCAAACAGACTCATTATGCCAGTAAGAACATCTCCAACAAGAAAACTTAATTATTAGATATCCTTGAAATAACCGTGTGACATTATATACATAGTACTTCTATAAATAAAGAATCACAAAACACACTAAAAGCATCTTCAATCCTTCATTCGAAAAAAAAAAAATGACTCCCTTGATTTGATGACCATTTCAAATCCTTTCATCAAATTGAGAATTCATTAAATTTGAATTTGATAAAAAAAAATATATAAAAAAAGAAGAAGATGAAGTATTATAGATGATTTGTTTTCATCAAATTTGATAAAAAGATAAATTTGGGATAAGAAGATAATTTTTTAAAAAAATTTGATAAAATAATCAGAGTAATTCAATATCCAGCTACATTCTCTCTCTAAAATGAGAGCTTCTCTCTCTAAAATGGGAGGTAGTCTACCAATGGGTAATTTCTGAGATCCTGTAGCTCTATTCTCTCTTAGTCTTTTAGGGCTTGTGTGTTCTTCCTCCCTATTCTTTTGGATTCTTTGTTCCCGTAGGTGTAATCTTTGAGCTCTTGTAACCCTGGTTTCTTTTCCATCTCTATTAAGGCCTTTGCGATCCTTCTCTCTATCCATTCTTGTTCGGTGTTTTCATCTGTGTTCCCTCTTGTGATATCCCTGTTCCGTAGTATGCTAATTGGTCCTTAATTTGAGTATGATTATGTGTTTAGCATGATTTTGTGTGCCATTATGTGAATATATGTGATTTTGAAATTCTATCTGTTCACCGTAGGAATATCTGTTTGAATAATCTGCTTTGGAAATTAAATTGAGGGCCTTATCGGCCACAGAACTCGAAATTGATTACGCCATTGTGATTAGCGTAATTTTTAGAGCCTACGGTGAAGTTTAATTGAAAAATTGATTCGGACCAAATTAAGTTGATTAAATTAATGAATTAGTGCCCAATTACTCTATATTATTATATTATGACTTAGTGGGGCACTATACACTCAAATACCCTCCTTGTTATTCCTCTTGGCTGAATTAAACCCAAGAAATAGAGAAGGGAGTCGGCTAGAGAGAGGGAAAAGAGGAGAGTTGGGTATTTGGCTCAAATTTGTGAAGAATTAGAGGATTAACCTCAAGAAATTGCTATAGTTTGGAAGATTGAGCCTCTAGGTAAGCATTTGGTCTTGAATTCATAAGTTTGAAATTATGGTCTTGTAAGTTCAAGGGTTGTTTGTGATCAAGAGCATGTAATGAGTTGATTTTTGTTGAGTTTGAAGCCTTAGAACTCATGCATGTAAGAAATTACTTTGAATTTGCATGTTTAAGCTTGAAATACATGATTCAAGTAGAGTTTTGGTTGAAACTCATGTTTTGATCACCATCTGTGTTGTCTAAGTTAAGAATGTGGCTAAATCATCACATGCATGTACAATTTATGAAGATATAAGCTTGAATGTATGAATTTGTTATGTTAGAATGAGTTTGATGGGAGATTGGGGCATGCATGTGAATTAATTGTGAAATTTGAGCCCCATGATGATGTGTTTTGGTGTTTATACCATGTTAATACAAGAATATGTGAAACTGGAGCCATAGTGTGCAAGAAGCATTAGTTGAATGTCGAATTTGGACTCAAGAACACAATCTGGGAAATCCAGAATTTTGACCTCCGCTCGAGCGGGGTAATGGCCGCTCGAGTGGGAAAAACGTGCTCCCAGTACTTTTTGTAGACTTGGTGTCCGCTCGAGTGAGTGAGGTCACGCTCGAGCGGGGGAGCTATTTAGACAGGCCCTCCGCTCGAGCGTCCTATTACACGCTCGAGCGTATTTTTCACCTATCCAGTACTTTTGCAGGCCTCAAGGGTCCGCTCGAGCGGGGACCCTGTTTTCTGAAATTTTGTATGATCGTTCTGTGTTTCGTTTTCCGTTCTCTTTCACTTCTAAGCACTCTTAGGCATGCATTGAGCATTGTAATTGAGTTAAAGAGATAAGAATAAAGCCTAAAGAGGAATATGTGAATTAAAGAATGGATTGAACTAATTGTGACCCATATGTGTTACATGATATGTAGGGTCAAGCTCCAGGGCAACTCCACAAGCCAATCACTGTGAGTAATATCTAACATACGTTATTGTCCAATTGCTACTTCTATGTAAGTTTTGTGAAGTTCATTAATTTGAATGGTGGGAAAAGTTTGAAAGGCCTATGTGCCAGTTTGATATGAAAGTTTGAAAGGCCTATGTGCCAGTTTGATATGAAAATTTGAAAGGCCTATGTGCCAGTCTGATATGAAAGTTTGAAAGGCCTATGTGCCAGTTTGATATGAAAGTTTGAAAGGCCTATGAGCCAGTTTGATCTAAAAATGTTGAAGGGCCTAAGAGCCAGTCTGATATACGGGCCTAAGAGCCAGTCCGACATGAAAGTTTGAAAAAGGCCAAGGGCCAGTTGACATGAATGAATTGGGCCCCAGGCCGTCAGTCGTATAATGTTTCAATGTTTTTCCCTTACTTGATATTATTCACTGGGCTTTCGCTCACGCTCATTCATGTGTTTGTAGGTGAGCCAAGGGAGGTCCAGACCCAGCCCCAGTAAAGCCTAAGTGGATCAACATAGGTTTTGAAAAGTCAGCCCTCGTGTCTCACGCACGAGACCCATCTTCGCCTTTTTGTTATGTAGTTATATTTTGTCACGTAGTTATATTTTGTCACATTGGCGAAGTTTTGTATATGTCTGTATATAGTTTCATGGGTTAACATAGTTTTGAATGATCCTATCTGTACCGAACTTTTGATACTTTAATTCTGTCGTGAGTTATTAATGTTTATACGTATGACTTGTTTGACGTGCCATGTAAGCACAGCTCTAAGGACAAAATTTTTAAATTGCTTCCGTTTGGCCCCCATTAACTCTGTTAAAATACGTTTGGTTTGGTTTGAGGCCGTAGGTAATCTCACGATTACTGGCCGGTTATGTCCTCAACCCACGGGGGCGGGTTTGGGTCATGACACCTCTGGTTCTGGGCATATGATTTCTGTTAACACAACTAGACAAATAGAAAAGTATATTGAATAATATTATGTGTGTGTCATAAAATACAATGAAGGCCCATATATATAGGCAAGAACGAGAAAGAGAATCCTAATCCTACTATATAATGTAATCCTAATCCTATTATATAATGTAATCCTAAACCAATATATATTACTAACAGCCCCCCTCAAACTCAAGATGGTTTCAAAGAGACCAACTGGAGTTTGGAAAGTAACTCATGAAAACGACCAGGAAGATGAGTTTTAGTAAACATATCAGCAACTTGAGCAGCGGAAGAAACAGACTGAAGTTGGATAATGCCACTATTGACATGCTGACGAATAAAATGACAATCAATCTCGATGTGTTTGGTGCGATCATGAAAAACATCATTGTGAGCAATCTGAATAGCACTACGATTATCACAATGAAGAGTAGTAGCAGTGGGATGAAGTACACCCATGTCCTTAAGTAACCAACGAAGCCATAAAAGTTCCTGAGTGGTGTCAGCAAGAGCACGATATTCCACCTCAGTACTGGACCTAGAGATAACAGTTTGCTTCTTACTCTGCCAAGAAATCAATGAACTTCCAAGAAAGAAACAATAACCGGTAGTAGAGCGACGATCAGTGGGATCACCGGCCCAGTCAGCATCAGAATATGCACATAACTCAAGCGGAGTGTGAGCAGAGTAATGAAGTCCATGAAACAAAGTTCCCTTCACATAACGGAGAATATAAAGAACAGCAGCATAATGAGTAGATCGTGGAGCAGACAAAAACTGACTGACAATGTGAACTGCATGAGAGATATCAAGCCGAGTAACAGACAAATAGACCAGACTACCTACTAATTGTCGATATGGAGTGGCATCAAAAAGGAGAGTGCCCTCTAAAGAGGTAAGACGAGCATTGTACTCAAGCGGGGTAGGAGCAGTCTTACTATCCGTGAGACCAGCACGAGATAAAAGATCAGATGCATATTTGGCTTGAGTGAGATACAAGCCACTTGGAGCAGAAGAAATCTCAAGACCAAGAAAATAACTAAGAGAACCCAGATCTTTCATCTCAAAATGAGAGCTGAGAAAATGTTTCAGCTCATGAATGTCATCAAGATCATCACCAGTAATAATCATATCATCAACATAAAGCAATAGAAGAGTAATGCCACGAGGCGTCTTGTGAATAAAAAGAGCAGAATCATAGGAACTTGAAGAGAACCCAAATTGAGTAATGGTAGTACTGAACTTGGAAAACCAAGCACGAGGAGCCTACTTGAGGCCATAGAGAGCACGACGAAGGCGACAAACAGTATCTAGGGGATGCTCATAGCCTGGATGAGGTTGCATGTAAACTTCTTCAGTCAGGTCACCATTGAGAAATGCATTCTTGACATCCATCTGAGATAAACCCCACTGACGTGAGGCAGCAACAGCAAGTAAACTACGAACATATGTAAAACGAGCAACAGGAGCAAAAGTCTCCTCATAATCAATACCATACTCCTGAGTGAAGCCTTTAGTAACTAGACGGGCTTTGTAACGTTCAATTGTACCATCAGAATGAGTTTTGATTTTATAGACCCATTTACAACCAATAGGAGTTTTGCCAGAAGGAAGAGCAACCATATCCCATGTATGGGTCTTATGTAAAGCCTGTAACTCATCTGCCATTGCTTGCTGCCAAAGAGGATTAGTGCAAGCTTCATGATAGCTATGAGGTTCATGGAGACTTAAAATGGTAGAAAAACAATGTTAATCTTGTAAATAACCTGGTTGTTTAGAGACCCATTTTGAAAGAGGAACAACAGAATGAGCTTCAGGAGAGTTCTGTGTAGGAAGGAGATGTACCATGGAGACGTTCATAAGGGGTTCGATTGTTAATGATAGGAGAGGGATACGGTTAATAGTGTAAACAGCCGTAAGGGCAGCTTCACCCCAAAAACGCTCAGGACAAGAAGAAGAGATAAGAAGAGCTCTGACTGTATCAAGAATGTGCCTATGCTTGCGTTCAGCACGACCATTTTGCTGGGAGGTGTGAGGACAAGAACGATGGGGAAGGGTACCTGTAGACACCCCATTTTTGACCATCCTCAAGACTTGGACGTCATCATCTGAACACTCAATGATCATCTATGCTCGTGTTCGTTTTGAGTTCCCGGAGGTCTCGGCCACGCGCCTTGCCTCAAGATCTCTCAACTTGACTGTTTTGTGCTTGGTTGTGGACCAAGCACTTGTGTTTTGCTTTTGAGGGAAGAGGATGGCTTGTTGGCCATCCCCTCAACCCATCGGCTAAGGCATGATGCCATCGGCCTGGTTTTCTTGCCATCGGCCAAAAGTGTTGGCCGATCAGCACTTTTTTTGATTGGTCGGCACTTATGTTGGTCGATCGACGATATTTTCTGGCCGAACCCTGTTCATTTGCTTTTTGCAGATATTTTATGCCAACTGTCACAGCTGGCATGCACAATTCACCCCCTCCATACACGTATATGGAGGGATTTGTCCCTTGGCTTAGCTTCTCCAACAAGCTTAGGAATTGAACTTCTATAAAGAGGGAGCCCCTCCTCCCTTCTCAGAGGTTCAGAAAATTCAGTCTTGAGGGATAGATATACTTTTGTATCTATATTCTCTTGTTTGACCTTGTTTTGTGCTCTAAAGTATTGTTTTGTCTTACTATTGTACACAAACACACACTAGAACACCATCCTCTTGGAGCTGGGGTCCCTTGAGGTTGATTTCAGAGTTCTTGAGCTGGTTTTAGTCAAAGGAAGTTGCTGGAGCTTTGTTCTTGAAGGTGTTCTTCAAGGGTGAGCAAACTACCTTTTGATCTCCCATTCTTGCTTAAGCTTTTAGACCTTCTTTCTTATTGTTTTAAGCTTAACTCTAAACTTCAAAAAGTTCTTTTTTTGTGTGCTTGAGACCTTTGTTTGAGGTCACTTCTTGGTTTGGGGTTGTTTACCCCCTCTTAGGCCTTGTTTGGCCTTGTTCTTGTGTTTTATTTTTAAGCTTTGGGATCACCTTGTTTAGGCCTTCCCACCACTAAAATCCAGAGGGATTTCAGTGGTGGGGATGGTGTTTTAAGGTCCCAAAAAATGAGAGGGTCATCCCCTCTCCTTATGTCTTCAATACTTGCTTTATATGCCTCATGAGTGAACATGTTTGTTAAGCTTGTGTTAGCTTGTATCTTAGCATGTATTTGTGGTTATTTTGTTGAGGCTTACCACTGTTTTTGCTTGGTTTGGTCACTCCATGCATGGTTTATACACTTGTAGTGTAAATCACACACACTAGTTTTATATGCTTCATGAAGTAGCATGTCATTCTAGCCTATGTTGTGTCCATTTCAGCATGTTCGTGGGCTTATTTCACCATGTCATACCTCTGTTAGGGTTTGGTTTAATAGCTCCTTGCATGCTCCATGCACTTGTAGTGCATTTCCATGAAGTAGCCTAGTGTGTCTCATGCATTTGGACCATCATCCTTGCATGTTTTGGCTTAACTTTAAGAAGTTTTTGTCCATGTTGTCGCATGCTTAAGCTCTGATTTTGGTTGTTTTGGCCATGCATGACATGCTTTGTATAGCCCTAAGGCATCCTAGCTTGTTAGCTTCAAGTGTCCAAGTCACTAGCATGCATTACTTGGCTCATTTCAATGATTTGGCATCATTTGTTATGATATTTCAGTCCATGTTTCATGCTCATACACTTGCACCTATCACTCCTTTAATGCTTTAAAGAGTTGATGTTTTATGCCTCATGAATGGACCATTGTGTATGCCTCTATGCTTAGACCTTTGGGATGCCATCTAGGTGGGTTTTTGGGTTTATTTTGACATACCATAACTCTGATTTTATTGGTTTAAGTCATGCCATGTGTGGTTGTAATAGGTGTAGTGTAACACCCCTTTTGTAGCCTTGCATGCCTCATGCTTTTGGTGTTGTGTTCTAGCTTGTGTTGGCTAGTTTCGGGCATGTTTTTGGTCTTGTATTGACCTATCTTGGGACTGTTTTGATAGCCCTTGGCCCTTTGGGGCTTGCCTCGCATGGCCATGGTTTGAGTCCCTTGGCTAGTTTTAAGTTTTAAGCCTTCTTGCATGATTTGCTTGCTTTGATTGCTCGGTTTGGCACCTTTCCATGTGTGATTTCAAAGCTTACCATGTTTGTCACATGCCCATATTTGTCCCCTTTTAAGTGTTCTTGAAAGTTGCCCTCCCATGCCTAGGTGATAGGCCATCACATGTGCATGTTTGTATGTGCTTTTGTCTATCATTTCTTAGCATTTTGGCCACTGATTTGGGCACGTTTAAGAGTTGTCCACTTCAGTTTAAGTCCATCTTTGCATGTTGTTGCATGCTTGCTTCATTTTGCATGTTGTTGCATGCCATGCATGTTTACATGTTTAGGTTGTATACCTATTGCATATTAGATGCATTGTATGATCTTGTTGCATGCTTGAGTTATTCACATCATGCTTGCATGTTTGCATTGCATTATGTGTGCATCCCTTGCCTCTTGATCAAGCATGATAAAGGTTAGGGCCCCTTATGTGTTTTGTGCATTTCATTTGAAATTGAATTGCACACTTTGCTCCTTTGGCCATCATGCATTGGAATGCGTAATTGGTGGCCCGAAGGTCGAGAACTACACTTCTTTGAGTCTTAAACATGATAAGGGGTGTAGTTGCAAACATTGTCTTGTAAATGTATTGCCATGCTCTGTTTGTCCTCTACTGCAGCAAAAGGAGCATTTTATAGAAAAGGATGGTCGATCGGCCATCTTTAGTGCCGGTCGGCTACAAGTGTTTGGCCGATGGCTTCATATTTGGTCGATGACCTGTTTATCTTAGCCGATGACCTTGATTTTTGGCCGATGGCCTTTCAAAGTGTCCTTGAGGTGATTCAGAATCATCATAGAGAATTGTGCAGTTTTCAGAGGTGAAAAACAGTGCAAACTGAGGCAACATGAGGCATGGCAACGGATTTCCGAGCGAAGCCGACCAAGCATGCATTTGTTCCTCTTCCCGAGGCTGCTTTACTATTTTTATAGCTTAATTAATTTGTTTAATTAATTAAGAGTTGTGTAATAATTAATTAGCTTGTAAGTTAGTTAATTAGTTGATTTGTATTATTCTTTCGGTCCCTCCGTCGAGAGAGCGCAATTGTTGTAATAAGTGTGCGTGTGTGTGATGCATGTCTTCCAACCCCACTTCTTTCTCCCTTTTACTTAACCGCTTACGATGGTTAGTTTTAGGGCATATTTCATTTAGCATACCTTATGCTCACATGTTTGCATCCATCCATCTGTATTGCATGCACCAGGCTCGGCGCATCATATTAACTGCATTGTATTTCAATTCCTACTTGAATACATGTATCAAATTGTCGCATCTCATATGCCATCTTAGAATAGCCGAGCCTATTCTAGTTGTATTTTGCCTGTGTTGCATTACTCATCTTGACATGAATTAGGATCATGCATTGATTACTAACTAGTTCTTTGTTTTGGCTCAGAGTACACTGTGAGTGTTTATGCTTTAGCATCTTGCATGTATGTAAGTGTTGCCATGACAGCATGCTTGCCATGAGGCTAATTGCTTATGTGATATAACTGCCTGAATGCCTGTGGGTGAAGGTTGGATTACTTGAATTGGAACGATTCATTGAAATTCGTGTTTTAGCCTACTTACGAGTAGCAAACTTCAAACCATTTCCAAACAAACGGATATGCGATGCTTTGTTCCAAATTAGGCGATCTAGTCTATACTTGTGTGTTGTGCGCATCACATAGTAATTCTAACTAATTAACCGGAATGAGAACGCATGTGCTTTCAAAAACAAGATATCATACTTAGTATAGGCCGATCTTTGATCGGGCGAGCGGGGGTGCTCATTGCATGACCTTCCCCAATCGTACCCAAGTTCCCGAGCCGAGGCAACTTTGGTGATGACGGACACGTGGCCTTAGGCAACGAGTCAGGGTTTCCTAAATTTTCCCAAAAACAAAATATTTAGGTGGCGACTCTATATCTGGCAAAGCAGTCCATGTTTTGCACTTCTTTACAAAAATCAATTTTCCAAAACGATTTGCCGGATTTGGACTCTTTGGTGATTTATCGGTCTTGCATTGCACTTTGCGAGACTAGATTCAGAACCGTGACATTTGAGTCCGAACTGTAGTATGCTAGAGAACGAACGAGATTTTGCGCCTTTGCAAAGCGCGGAGCTTTGGGAGTCCTCGGGGCACATCTACAGTACCATACTTACGAAGAAGTTTTAAAAAACTAGTCTCTTTATATTCTTGAGCATTGTCAGATCGGAAAACTTTGATAGAATAACCAAATTGAGTTTGAATCATTTTAACAAAATCACAATAAGTTTAAGGTAACTCCGAACGTTGTTTTAAAATATAAATCCAAGTGAATCGAGAATAATCATCCACAAAAATAACAAAGTATCTAGAGCCTCCCATTGTGGTATTGGGAGAAGGTCCTCAAACATCAGAATGAACTAAATCAAATGGAGAGTTTGAAACTGAATCACTTATATTAAAAGACAAAGCTGGCTGTTTAGCAAGTTGACAAGATTGACAATCATTATGATAATTAGAAGAAACATAACCTAAATTGCCACTAGATACTAAAGTACGTAGTCGACCAAAAGAAACATGCCCTAATCTAGAATGCCAAAGATCAAGAGAGGGAGTGGATGCAACATGCTGAGTAGGTGTAGAAAATGGTAGATGAAGATTGATGAGCTCAAACAGACGTCCAGTTTTACGCCCTATCCTAATAGTTTGTCCTGTCCGCGGATCCTGAACTTGACAACCAGAGGAGGAAAAGAGAACAGTTAAACTAAGTTCACAAAGCTGACCAACAGAAATAAGATTTAGGGTGAGGGCAGGAATATGATAAGCATCAGAGAGAGACACAGTGGAGGTAGAGACACTACCAATATGACTAACAGACATATGAGTGCCATCAGCAGTATGAATAATAGGTAAGGTACTAGAAAAAGTAAAAGAGGAAAAAGTAGTGGAATCTGATGTCATATGATTACAACATGCAGAATCAAAGAACCAAGAAGAGCTACCTGGGGTGACGGATAAGGTAGTGTTATGAGAGGTACCAGAATGTGCCTGTTGAAACATGGCCTCCATATCATTCTGAGAATAATATGGAGCTGATGGATCTATAGGAGGAGTGGAAACCTCAGCAGCAGCAGCGGCAGTAGCAGTAGATCGAGAGGCAGGATTATACCGAGACCCTTGTTTATAGTGACCCCTCTTGAGTTCCCAGAAGAGTGGTTATTTCGAGATTGTTTCTGAGGACAGTGATGCTCAAAGTGACCAGGCCCTTGTTTGTGACAAGTATGACAATTCCGAACTGGACAATGAAGAAGAGAATGACTAAAATTGAGACCGCGATTCTAACAATACTGACAAATCTAGGTGAAGGAACCAGAAGGAGTCTGTGTGTGAGGAACAGCAAGAACAATGTCAGTAGTGGGCTTAAGAATACCAAGATGAGTCTCCTCAGACAAGAGTTCAATCACAGCTTGTTCTAGAGTGGGTAAAGGATCCCGGTGTAATAAAGAAGCTCGGACAGGCTCAAAAACAGGAGTGAGAGCCATAAGAAACTCAACCAAGCGGTCCTTATCACGATAATCAGCAAAAGATTGGGCATCGTTGTCATCAACCCAAACAAGCTTACAAATAGAAAGCTAATCCCATAAACTATACATGGATGATAAGAAATCATTAATAGATTAACCTGGTACCTGACGTTGACCATGAAGACTAGTGCGAATCTGATATCGATGGGAAAGGCCAGTTGTGCGATATTGGTCTTTGAGAAAGTCCCATATAGATTTGGCAGGAGTAGGGTTGGTATCAGTTTGAAATCGCCCAAATTAGAGATGAATTGAAGTGGTAGAGATGTTCCGAAACCAAGTAATAATACGATAATTTTTTCCATCCTATGCATCCAAGCGGTCAAGAAATTTGGTTTCAGTTTCATCTGCAGCTTGGATTGGTTTCGTCAGTTCACCAGTAATAACTCGCCATAATTGTCGACCTTTGAGAAAGGCAGACATAGCTTGAGACCAAAGAAGATAATTGGTGCCTTCAAGAACCACAGAAATTGGTTGAGCCGAGTCGGAGCGATCCATTTATTGAGAAAAAGACCAAATCTGGAAAAACAGAGGGCACCACTGAACTCAGAATGCAAAAAAACCTTGGGAACGGGTCTAAATACACCGAAAACGGGCCTAAAACGGATTGAAAGGGCAAAAAAATTAACAGGATGACGTCAACGATAATGTCAGCGGCTGCAGAGGCGCTAGGGCTGACGTCAGCTGAGAGGCGCGCCGCTGACATCAGCAAAGGGTGTGGTGGTGACGTCAGCAAAGGCGGAGAGGCGCACGCGTGAGAGAAGCGTATCGCGTGGACCTACAGCAGATGGCACGTGTAAGCGCGTAATGCAACTGGTGGCATGTCGTCAAATGTGCCAAGGGAAAGACGACGCGTGGAGGCGCGTGCGGAGGTTTTTATGAGTGAGGGCGGCGGCAACGGAATCGTCTTAAGAAGAGGAAGGATCTGACTACTGTATTTGGGGATTACGGCCACTAAGAAGAGTGCCGTAAGGAACTAACAGATCAGATACAAAAAACAAATTTGTTACCGGTGGCTGAGATTGCCGTGAGGGAGCCAAGAAACAAGGTTCAGAACCTATGCTCTGATACCATGTTAACACAACTAGACAAATAGAAAAGTATATTGAATAATATTATGTGTGTGTCATACAATACAATGAAGGCCCATATATATAGGCAAGAAGGAGAAAGAGAATCCTAATCCTACTATATAATGTAATCCTAATCCTATTATATAATGTAATCCTAATCCAATATATATTACTAACAATTTCTATGGATTCTTTTGTCCTTGCTGATGAGTGTGAGGATGTCTCGGGTTTGTGTTTAGTCAGAAAGATTCTAGCTCCTAAGACTTTGAACAAGCTGGCAGTTACTAACATTATTCAAGGTGCTTGGAAGGTGAGAGCAAAGCTAGTAATATCGCCTTAGGGTGATAATGTGTTTCTTTTCTAGTTCACAGACCTTGAGGATCGTCAGAGGGTCTTATTAGAGGCCCCCTAGTTTGTTATAGGAAGTCTTCTAGTTCTTCAGCTGCTTCAAACGGGAAGGACAACGTCGAAGCTTGAATTTCATTGGTGTCCTTTTTTGGTCCAAGTCCATGGATTATCGGTAGACATGATGACTAAAAGCCATGGGGAAACGATAGGTAATCGGATTGGGAGATTGGTTGAAGTTGAGGTTTGGTCGGAGGGACTCCTATTGGAATGCAGTTTCCTTCGTCTTAGAGTTAATGTTGATATTACTAAACCTCTGCTTCAAGGATTCATCCTTCATCGATGAGGGGCTCCTGGGGTTGAAATTGATGATGTTTGTGTCCTGTATAAATACGAGAAATTGTCTGAGTTTTGTTACGATTGTGGGCGAATTGGGCATGAAAACCTCTCGTGTAAGTTCGTTTCTAGAGAAAAGGGGGTTAATTCCGGATATGGACCTTCAACGTGAACCGGAAGGGCTAAACTTCAGGGATTATTCATGATTCTGCTCGTCGTCAAACTGTTGGAATAGTTAAACGTGGTAATAATACTCCTTGGCGGTCGACTGAGAGCCCTCTGGTGAACCCTCCGATGGTGGAGCGTGCTCCTATTGTATGTAGTGACAATCTGTTGTAAGAGGTGGCAAGGGCTAGGGGTGTGCCTCTACGTGAGGAAGTGGGGCAGGTGTCCTTGTCTATAGACCCACCTGTGGTAATACCACATAATTCAGCCAAAAAGATTGAAACTTCTGAAACGTTGAAGGTTAAACTTGATCAATCGGTATCATTACAAGGCCAAATTGGCCAAGGCTTTGGGCTATAAATGTCCACTGGGCCAGGCGTCTTGACAGTTAATTCTTCTGGACTTGGGCATCAAGCTAGTAGGTTTGCTGAGAAAGGTGGAGAGCTTTCTGGGCCTTGCTCAAGGACCTATATTCCTAAAGCACTATCAGTTTCTCTTGAGTCATTGGGCCTACCTAGGCCCTCCTATTTCGTTACTGAGCCCATAGATAGTTCATCCTCCCTAAAAGCCCAAATCTCTCTCTCTCTCTCTCTCTCCATCTCCCCAAAGTTAGTGGGTTTGGAGGACGTCCAAAGTTTGGGCAGCCCATGTCAATTAAAGTCCAAAATCACTCAGCTAGATCTAAGCATTTCTAAGTCTTCATGGACTTATCCCTTAAAAGCTTCTGAGGAGGCCATTGAAAGTTCTGAACGTCTTCATCGCTCCAAGTTATTTGTAGAAGCAACTCTAGTGGTGGACAATGAAAAGATTGACATCCAATTTGCAAGAGGCAATTGTTGTGCTGAGGAGGGTAGGTATAAACAGAAGACGCCTCCCTGAAGAGTGGGATGACCTAAGAAACATTGGCTGTTTGAGGTTGCGGTGGAGATGGAGGAACCAAAATTGACAGAAACTTTGTTTTGTTCAGTTCAGGTGAGTCTTATTTCTACTGATATTGAAGATTGTTGTTCACAAGTACTGAGCACTTTTCTGGTTGATGATTATGAGATTCGAACCCAGTGGAGGGCGGTGGCTGACCCTAATCAGCCACAAGATTCATGTTGATGATCAGCTAGAACTGTCAGGGGTTAGGGCATCCCCTGACAGTCTAGATCTTACGAGGGTTATGTATAACCCATCGTCCCGCAATGGTCTTTTTGATGGAAACAAAGAATAAAGTTACAAAATTGGAGCGAATTCGTCGTAGACTCCATTTTTCTCACACATGTTATGTTGATCCCGAAGGACTTTCAGGTGGGTTAGCGCTTTAGTGGACTGATGAAATATTTGTAGATGTATGATGGAAATCTAAAAATATTACTTGATGTGTTATGTCTTGTGCTGGTAACTGTCCTTGGGCGGCCTCTTTTGTCTATGCTCTTCCTCAGACATACTAAAAAAGAGTTTTGGAATTACTTGATTCGTGTGGGCAAATCGATATCCTTGGCTGGTTGTGGGGGACTTGAATCAAGTGGCTTCAATATGGGAAAAGTAAGGAGGGAATGAATGTAACTGATCACAACTGGCCGATTTTCAAGAAATGATTTCAAGTTGTGATTTAATTGATCTTGAGTTTAAAGGAAACGCCTATACTTGGTCTAACAACCAATTGGAAGCAATAATGTTCGGGAGCGCTTGGATCGTGCGTTGGCTACGGTGGATTGGCGTAATATGTTTCCTTATACTCAAGTTCATTATGACTTATGTTTGGGTTCGGATCACTGCCTGGTTATCATAAATTGTTGTGTTACCCTTAAAAAGACTCCTAAAGTCTTCAAGTTTAGTCTATGTCGGTGACTAATCCTGGTTGTGCACAGATTATTCAATCATCTTGAGGTTCCATACCAGCAGGGCCTCCTATGGTCTAGCTAGTCCAAAACATAACGAGTTGTCTGAAGAATCTTCAGTCAGAATAAGGAGTTCGGGAATAACAAGATTCAACTAGACACCACCAACTCTCAATCTTGCAAGGGCAACTTCATTCTATGGAAAACTCAATGCCTCAGAGTTAGGTGAAGACGGAAGTGGAGGCTTTGTTACTTAGAGAGGAAATGTTTCTCCATCAACGATCAAGAATTAATTGGCTTAACTTCGGGGATAAAAATTCTACATTTTTTCATGCGACAGTTCACCAATGAAGACAAAGAAATCAATTGGTCAAGTTAAAAAATGAGGAGGGAGAGTGGCTTTCAGATGACACGGACATTGATAATCATCTTTTCAACTATTTTAGTTAGTTGTACAATGGTGAGGCCCCAAGTAGAATTGACAAAGCAGTGGAAGTGATGGACCCAGTTATCTCAGAAATAATGAACACTCGGCTCATCCAAGAGGTTATAGATTTAGAAATCAAAGAAGTGGCTTTCCAACTTAGAGCTTTGAAGGCCCCAGGCTCCGATGGGTTTCTCGATTTCTTCTACCAAAAATTTTAGGATGTGGTGGGTGGCAATGTATGCTTAGTGGTGAAAGATTTTTTCTGAAGTGGTTCTCTACTCAAGGAAATGAACTTGGTGTTGATTCCCAAAGTTAATGCTCCTGAAACTCTTTCCCAGTTCAGACCAATCAATTTGTGCAATTTCTTTATGAAGGTTATCACAAAAGTATTAATTAGCTTAAACAAGTACTTTGTGAGATTGTGTCTCCTGCTCAATCAATTTTCGTGCCAGGGCGCCTAATCCAAGATAACATTATTGTTGCACATGAAGTCTTTCATGCTTTGAAAGTTAGGAAACGCAAGATTTCAGATTTGGCCTTGAAATTAGACTTCAACAAGGCACATGACAAAGTTCAATGGCCCTTTCTCCAAGCAGTTTTGACAAAATTGGGTTTTGGGCAACGGTGAGTACAACGGGTTATGGAATGTGTTACTACCGTAACCTTCACAATTGTTAACGGGGCAAAAAGAACAAGCTTTACACCTTCGAGGGGTCTCTGGCAAGATGACCCATTATCTTCATACTTGTTTCTCTTGGTGATGGAAGTGTTGTCCATATTGATTTCTAAGAGTGTCCACCTTCGAGGGGTCTCTGGCAAGGTGACCCATTATCTTCATACTTGTTTCTCTTGGTGATGGAAGTGTTGTCCATATTGATTTCTAAGAGTGTCCATGACGATCGTCTGTCGAGCCTTAAGATTAAACGTACATGTCTAGTTTTGTCTCACATTCTCTTTGCCGATGATGCATTGTTATTTTTCAGAGTCGAGAAAGGGCAATGCTATGAGCTGTTTAGGCTGCTAAAGCTTTACGAGGATGCCTCTGGCCAATCAGTGAATTTTTAGAAATCGAGCCTTTAATTTTCAACAAATACAAATCTGATTAGCCAAAAGCAGCTCAGGGATTTGTTGGGTATAGCACAAGTGAAATCTAGAGCCAAATATCTGGGATTGCCAGCATGTTGGAGCCGATCAAAATTGGAGGTATACGGTTTCTTAATTGAGAAGGTGTTATCTACGCTAGGTGGGTAGAAGGCACACTTATTGTCATATGCGAGAATGAAAACTCTCATCAAATCTGTTGCACAAGCTATCTCATCGTATGCCATGGCTTGTTTCATTTTCCCAAAGAAATTCTGTGACAAGCTCAATGCTTATATCCGCAACTTGCGGTGGAAAGGGAACCTCGACGGAGGCGGCATTCATTGGGTATGTTGGGGGAAGATGACCAGTTCAAAGAATAAAAAGGTCCTAGGTTTCCAAGACTTTCAATCTTTCAACAAGGCCTTGCTTGCGCAACAATGGTGGAGGCTTGTTAAATTCCCTCAATCTTTTTTGGCACAGTTTATGAAGGGAATTTATTTCCCATATTCAGATTTTATGCATGCTTCAAAAAGGGCTTAACCTTGTGGACTTGGTCGAGCATTCTTCAGGGTCGAGAGGTGTTAAATTTTGGGTTGAGATGGCAAGTCCACAATGACAATTTGATTCATTTCTAGGATGACAAATGGTTACCGACAGCTCCTAATTTTAAGATTGCATCTAGAAGACCTGTGGGTAATTCGGTTGCCTGCGTTAGCAATGTTATTGACCCCTCCTTGAAAGATTAGGACCATTCGAAGCTAAGGAATTTAGTCTCCAAAGTAGAAAGTGAGGCTATCTTCTCAATTTATGTTTCTGTAGAAGACAACGATGATCAATTGGTTTGGCATTTCAATCCTAAGGGAGCCTACACTGTTAAATCTGGGTATCAATGTGCTCAGAATCAGGGCGCTACTCCTCTTCAAGCTTTACCTTCTCCATCTTTCAAGTGGTCTGACCAAGACTAGAAATTTATTTGAAGTCTTAACATTTCACCAAAACTGAGGCATTTCCTTTGGACCAAAACTGGAAATTTATATATTTTTCTAGTATTATTATGGAAAAATACCAACAGTAACAAACTTTAATTACTTGAAAAATTGAATCGAATCCTAGTACTAAAATTAGGTTCTAAATAGAATTGTGATTTCTGTCTAGGGATTGTTGTAGCTTTGTTTATCTCCTTTTTCCAAATGCCTTCCATGTTTACCTTAAATATAGTTAATATCTCTATGTCTGATTTGATTTGAGAATGTGTTTTAGCTACCTTCTAGAACAACGAACAATAATGATATTGTGCATTGCATTGAAATCATTCGGTTTGGAAAACATCTAAGTGGGTCAGGACCCTCCCTTGGATATAGACTTGCAATCTACCGCTAAAGGCTAATCACTTTTTTGTTTTAGTAGTACATAATAACTTGGAAAGTTGATCATAAACTTGAATTTGATTTAAAATTAAGGGAACCTTTGTTTTTTTCCCCGCCGACCATGTAGTTGAATAATAGTCACTTTTCTAATTGGTTAATGTAGTGAGTTGAGACTCATTCAAAGTAGTAGATCCACTATTTTAGCCAATCAAAAGTGAGGGTATTGTTTAAAAGTAGGTAAATAAAATTAAACTTATAAATAGAAGTAAGAATCTCTTTAAAGATAATAATTGTCATTTTAAGTAATTAGCATTGGCATCTTTAGATCTATATCATTTTCCTTGTAGTGATAAAAAATTGATCTAAGAATACAAGAAAAAACTTTTGTAGTGTTCTTGATTTAAATTGGTTTTAGTTATGTGACTTTGTAGCTATGAAGCACGTGTACTCCAAAAATATTACCGTACAAGTACCAGGGACTTATCAGGTGCGTATATGCATATCGGTACGGCTGCACGCGTATCGGATATCCCAAAAACGCACCAAGTACTTTTTATACGATCAGTATAATGATGCGTATGTGATGGGCACACCACGGGTACGTTTTTGGGTACTTCGGGGTACAAAACGAGATTTTTTACAAATTAAATGGTATCAGAGCAATTTTTTGTCTATTTTAAAAAATATATAAATTTGGGGTACTTTTGTAATAAACAAAAACATGAAACAAATTAAAATTAGGGTTCTATTCTATTCGATTGTCTCTCTCTTTTTCTTGAAACACAGGGAGACTCCCAAGAGCCGAAGAACTCCTTCCTGCGAAGCTATTGAAGTGGTTTAATCGAAGGTGCTAATCGATTCTCTCCTTCAAAGATCACATTCCTTTAAGTTCATCTTCGATTCTTCCTCCTCTTCTTCTTCGATTCTTCTTCCTTTTCTTTGTTCTGTCCAGATTTTTTTTCTTTGTTCTGTCCATCTTCGATCTCTTTGTTCTTCGATTCTTCCACTTCTTTCATTTTTTTCCAGATTTTTTTTTCTGTTTCTTCGCAGCAAACGAAGAACGAAGACATATCAATTTTCATTTTTTTTTTCCAGATTTCTGTTTCCTCTTTTCTCATTTTTTTTTTCCAGATTTTTGTACTCCTCCTTGGCAGCAAACGACCCCCTCCGCTCTAATAACGACTCCTCTTCTCGTCAGGTACTCCCTCTTTTCCCTCCGTTTCTAGGGTTTTGAATGCTGTTCTATTTTTGCATGCTCTTTCTTTTGAATCTCAATCTCTGTTGTTGTTGTTGTTGTTTTTTTTTTTTTTTTTTTTTTATGTGTTTGAATGCGTATATTAATATATTCAGTTGGTTTTTTAGACCGTTTGTTGGAATGAAAGGTTTGTTCTGTTGTAATGGTTGTTAAGCTGTTTCTTTGTTTTAGGCACTGTTTGATTAGAAAGAAAATTTGTTTGAATGTGAAAGGAATGGAAGGAAAGGAAAATATATTTTTTTCTAAACATTTTATTAGGATGAAATTTTTGCAGGAAAAAGATAAGAGAAATTTTTTGTAATTTTAACTATAGGTTACCCCTTGCATTGCATGGACAAATTTTATTTTATTATTATAATTATTTTGTTATTATTATTATTTTTTTTTGTGCAAGAAATTAAAAACTCAATTACCATTGCTAATATGTGTTGTATAGAAAAAACTAATTTTGTTGTTGTTTCCTACTCTTTCATGCTAAACAAACTTAGCAGAACAGATTGGCTTTTGAATCAATGTGAACAACTTGTGCTGAGTTATATTAAAATTTAATTAAGCTAATGGGTGTAGTGTAATAAAACGGTTTTGTTTATGATGTCTTTTCTTTGATATACTTATAAAAAAAAAATAGTGTAATTACATCCATATTTTTTATTACACAAATATGGAGGGTGCCCCCCACAGCATTTCACATGTTATCAAAAAAACTGAAACAAATTTTCTTTTTTCATTTTTTTTTCCAGATTTTTGTACTCCTTTGTTTTGATGTTTCCTCTTTTTTTGTAATTTCTCTTTTTAATGATGTAATTGAATTTAATTTGTATGTTGGATGTTTAGCTATAAATTTAAAATTTAAAAAAAAAAAAAAAAATTGGTGTACCCAGCCGTACCCGTACCTTACTTTTTTTAAAATTTGCCATCTCTGCGTACCCGTTTTGCACCCGCACCCGTGCTTCTTAGCTTTGTAGTATTTGTTTATGAATTGAAACGACATTGATTATGAGATTGTGGTGTTTCTTTGTGAACTGAAGTAGTGTTGGTCATAAAGCGTTTGTGGTGTTTTTGTTACAAACTAATTTTGTTTTTTTATGACCTAAATTGATAAAAGTCATCCACCTAAAAAATTGTTAAAAGTTATGAATAGTATATAGTAGCACTTCCTATGAGATTGTTATAGGGGTTAAGATTAAACTGATAATTGCATGAGTGTTGCATAGCTTATGTTTGGTTGTAGAAAAGCAAACTTCCATATCCAAGCTACTCAAATAATAATTCAACATTGATCTTGAATCCTCATTTTCAATACAATAAACAGAAAAACACTGAAGCATTATTTTAAAAAAGAGAACAGAAAACAAAAATAATGCCCAACAAGAGTCTGAAGTTAAACAGATCAAACAATGTCAAAAGAATTAACATTTCCAAAGATATCATCAACCCAGTTCAAGAAGCAAAAATCCTGTAGATGATGGAATATGAAATTATTAAAGTTGTTTGTATGAGAAATTTATTTGCATGTGCTATGTTCCTTTTTGGTGATAATAAAATTTCTTGGACACATATAAGTTAAAAGGAAAAAATAAAAATAAAAACAGTATTTTTAGTGCTCTAATTTCTTTTGTATTTCTTTTGTATTCTTCATCTTAATCACTTAAAGTTCTCAGCTAAGAAGTTACTAAATTCAATTGGTAACGTAGTGAATTGATTGTTATGCATATGTAATTAAACACAAACCCAGTTGAAAAGAAAAAGAAATTAATTCAAAAATGGAAGGCCCAAATGCAATATTTGGTTTCATCAGTTACTTCATCATTTCCTTCCCATTTTTACGTTTCTCTTTCTTAATGGACTCCACAACCTATGCCTTTCTTTCTTTCTCGCCCCTCTAATATCATATACATCTATATGTATGTGTTAGCTAATATTGTGGATTATCTAACAATGAATCTATATGAGTAGGTTATTTTTGACAATTGCCTCGAGGGATGGTTTGGTCATATTACTGGTCTATCTCTCTACAAAGAGATGGGCGTCTTTGCATTGTATTACCCACCCAACAAATATGAAATCTAACGAACAACAAAATATAGAGGTTTATAATGTCATTCAAAAATGTAATTACAAATCTCAAAAACCATACTTAACTGCAAATTTGTTGGTCTGTAACTATTCATTGTATTTAGTTTGTACTTGAGAAATATTTTATCTAATTGTTTACAGTTATATAATTTGAAGAAATTATTAACTGATTCTTATGTTTTGTTTGTAGTGCTATATAATTTTATTTTGAATATTTAACCTTTTGTAGTGATAAATGACAACAGGTATATATTGCTCGATCTTGAGATGAGGATTAAAAAATCAAGCACAAGGTCTGTGGTGAAGAGGAAAATTTAGCAAACAAGATTCACTTGCTAAAGAAATGTTGATCAATGGATGAATCAACATTGATTCTGTGAAGTTGTTTTTGATAGTGGTTCATTCAATTTTTAGGTGTGGATCATCTATGCTCAATGCAAGTGTTGGAAGACTTTCGAAGTACACCTCAACTTTGGTGAAGAGTAGTTGGAAGACTGCAATTCTTAAACAACACAGGTAATTCGTGACCCAAATTTTGGTTCCATGACATTTTGTATTTGCAACTTAGAGTGGAAAACGAAAAGATGAGAAAATTCTCTACATTCTCTAATATCTGAAATAAGACATTCTTGTCATCTTAATGGTTACAAATTTCATTTCAAGTCTTTATCAATTGACAGACCACTGTTTTTAAGTATGACATGTATACGTGTGCAAAGATTTCTTGAGTACATTTTGTATTTGTATAATATCTTCATACCTTAATATATTGTTCCAACCAAATAGTAAAAGTCCCAATTAATAAATTGATAATAAGAGAAAAGGTTAACCCAAAAAGGGGACTTCTATTGTACAATTACCATATTTAACAGAGTTAAAGTTGGTAATAAATTAGTGACTGACTCGTGCGAACTTGAGAGAGGGACTCACTTCTCTTTCTCTTTGTTCTTCTCATAATGTGTCTTGCAATAAATACTCTCTCTGCTGAGGGGTCAGAAAATGGAGGAGAATGTAGGTCTGGTTGGAGATTGAAGAGGGGTTTGTCGCCCAATTCTGTTGGAGACACAAACCTGGCCGGAGGGATCAAGATGGAGAACGGGACAAAGGATTGGGACAGGGAAAGGGAACAGAGTATCCCAACCCCTCTCGCTTCTCTTTCTCTTTGTTCTTTTCAGAGCTTGTCTCTCTACGGAGCTCACCATAAATGCTCTATTTCTCAAAGCCCTATCTATAGCTTCTCTTTCTCTTTGTTATTCTCAGAACTTGTCTCTTCGTTCTTGTTTATATACTCCTTCATATTTGACTCTCAGAACTTGTTTCTTTGTTCTTGTTTATATACTCCATATTTGATTACAAACACAAAAGCTTGAAAATCTTCAACTGCTCTTCCATGGATGTTAAGGGGGTACTTGTTTATTTTTATGCAATTTTTTTTCCCTTCTTTCAACTGTTAATTTTTTTATTTATTTGTTTTTATTTTTTTATAAAGAACCCGTTGAGAAGACGAAGGCGGATGTTCTATGGGTAGAAAAGAAAGCAAAAATAAATTCACAGAGCAGAGTTTTGAACCAGAAGGAGAGGAAGAAGAGAAAGTAAAGCAAGGATATACTTTCTTGTGTGGTTTTGAAGATGATCAGTTCAATAATGTTCCGATCAGTATTTCAGAAGAAGAAATTGAGAAGGAAGCTCTGCGTCTTAAGAGAATGCGTTTGCTAACGCATTCTACTTTTCTGAGAACATATTTTTTGGAAAAACTAAATCGCCAAAATGCATCTCCATCACTGAAAGAATTCCACGACCGTTTCAAAAGTGGGTTAAATACCGACTATTGAAAAGGTGGGTATTTGACTCATTTGGTCTGAAGGTTCTAGGTTTCGGCGACGATGTTTGCTCTGTTTTTAAGTAAGTTTCATTTCATTTCTATTAAATTTGCCTTTGATATCTTTTCTTTTGTTTATGCTTTTTGTTTTTGTTTTTTTTTTTGTTTTGGGTGGGGGTTGTTATGTTCCAGGCAGATTGGTGGTGGTTTGAAGGAAATCCTCTATTGTGGTGAGTTTCATGGCAACCTAGCTACTGGGGTGATGGTGTCGCGATGTCGAATGGTCAAGTTTGTCAACTTGACCAATTTGCTAGCCTCCCGTCGCAAGTCGATTTCAAAGCTGGTTTGAAGAAAGATATTGAGGATTTCAAACTGCTCGTTCTGAAGATAAAACTGTCTGGAAACTCAACTACTCATGTTGCTTTGATTTTGTTTTGCCATCTTTGTGATAAAGCCCAACTAACCAGCGGAGCTACGCTTGTGTACGTATTCATGTTATTATGTTTGTATGTACATAAATTTTTGAAAATAATACACATTCATGCATTCTTCGTATTTTTAATACTCTTTGATATTTATTTTCTTCTTATTTTTAGGGACTTAGCTTTCTTCATTTACAGTAACGCCTTTTTTCATGATGATAACGACGGTTGCCATCTGTTCATTAGCGTTTAGGACTTTTATTAAGGGCAAGCTGCGCATTGGTCTATCTATTCTTCATTTCGGTAGGGGTGTTGTTAATGAGTGGGTGGTAGAGTATTTTGCAAGATCCGCGATTTGTTGCATTGGAACTTGTTAGCAAACGCCCCAATCAGTCATACAACAAAGCCTTCGGTATTGTTAAATTTCATAAAAACTTTATGGTACACGTAGACAGTCATTTGGTGAGTCATTTTTTCTCTGTCTACTTTCATATTTTATATATTGAAGTGCACTATATACTTACATATAATAATTGTTAATTTATTTATTGATGTTGTAATGCAAAAAATATCAGAATTTCGTCGGATGAAACATGCTACCAAGTTACTAAGGAAAGCATTTCCCGACTTTCCGGCCAAGTTTTTTATTGAGTTGCCATTGGTATTCGAAGTCATTAGTATAACTTTGGGTGAACTCTAGTTTTATTTTACTTTATATAAAGTTCTTTTCCTTTGGTTTTTGTTATTTTATAGTATAAGCCAATGCTGTTATTTTTGATTTTTGGATTTACTTTACTTTCTGTAACTTGTATTTTTTTGAATGTTTTAGACCTTATGGTTTGGTGTCACACATCTGAGTGTCACGTATCGACTCATTAGGGATGCGAGTTCTACACCAAACACCTTGCAAGCGCATTAGTTTGTGAGCAGCAAGGCAGACAGGGTAGATCCCTATCACCTATCCTGGGTTGGTCTGTAGGCATAATTCACGGGGTATGCAGTACCACTCATGGAGCTGGCTTCTCGGGAGGATGACAAGCGCCCAGTCCGTGGCAAGTGGTATCAAAGCCAACCTAGGGGCACTGTGATGGGACGGTACGTGGGACTTACACCAAGCATCTTCATTGTGGGGTCCGCACCAAGGGTGGCGTTCGTGCCGGGGCGGGTTTCCTGTGGGTAAGGGAACGGACATGCATGGAGGCAAGCAGGGTAATGCCCCTTGACGTAGGCGTCAAGGATTGGCGGTGGTACCATGTCACGTACCGACTTATTAGAGATGCGAGTTCTACACCAAGCACCTTGCAAGTGTATTAGTTTGTGAGCAGCAAGGCAGGCAGGGTAGATCTCTATCGCATCTCTTGAGTTGGTTCGTGGGCATAATTTACGGGGTATGCAGTACCACTCGTGGAGCCGGCTTCTCGGGAGGATGACAAGTGCCCAGTCTGTGACACGAGGAACGTGTTCTACCTTTTCATGAAATGCCAATTTCAACTTTTATACTCTCCAAGTAAGTTGCATCTTTGTAGAAATTTTGACCTCGTTTATGATGTTATTGTAAAAGTGAATAGCTACTTTAACTGTTGTTTTTAGTATTAGGCTTTGTTTTTATATATATACACATATGTTTTTGTTCTCATTATTATTATTATTATCATTATATAATTTATTTGTAATTTGCATTTATTTATGCTTGGCAATGCTATGTGCGGTTCGTGGTTTTTGTGCTGTCATTTTGCTTCTTTAAGGTTTTTTTTTTTTGGTTGGAGGACTCGAATAATTATGATGGTTGTCTTTTGGATGATTGTAAAACAAGTTATGGTGGTTTTTTTTGTGAGGATGATTGCAACTTTGAATAGGTT
Source organism: Camellia japonica (assembly GCA_030407325.1). Classification (NCBI taxonomy): domain Eukaryota; kingdom Viridiplantae; phylum Streptophyta; class Magnoliopsida; order Ericales; family Theaceae; genus Camellia; species Camellia japonica. The sequence continues at coordinate 90,730,458 of JAPPVO010000019.1, read as the reverse complement.
GGTGGATGACTTTATTTTTCATGTTTTTGGCTTCTTAGAACATGATTTGTTTTGTTTTTTAAAATGAAAAAGTGGTTGTATTCTGTCTTATCAGTTTTGTTAGATGCTTCTTCTCATTTGAATTTTAAATTTGAAATGTTTTGAATTTGATATGATGATTTTTTTTAAAATGTTATTTGTTATTGAATTTAGAGAATTCTAGAATATATACAAACCAACTTGTCTAGTAGTTTTTAGTTTGATTTTCATAAACATATTTCTGAATTTTTTTTCTATAAATGTAAAAATTAATTTGGTAAAATAAAAAAAAAAATTAAACTCTTATTATTTATCTTTTATCATTTGGTAACCGGAATTAATTTTTAAAAAATTTAAAAACATTTTTTTTTATATTTATTTTTATTAAATTAGTTTCCAATTTGTTCAAAAAAATTTCTGAATAAAATCAAACATAAGGTCTTTGTTTTTGTTAGTTTTTTCATATGATTGATTACTATGCATCTCGACCGGATTGAGTGTTAATTGATGAAACATTTGGTTAGCTAGTTGTTCTATTGAAATGTAAATTTTTGTTATTGTGGAAGAATTAATTTGTTTTCTAGTTTTGGATTATGATTTTGGTTGGATTCCCATTTCTTTTTTCTAGTTGGAGTTGCATTTGGCAGCATCTTAGTGTTCCTGTCTTGTTGGAACATTTTGACAACTGCCAATTTTTTTTGTTTAATCAAAAACTAGATAATATATTAATATTTCCACAATAACAAAAATTTACATTTTAATAGAACAATTAGCTAACCAAATGTTTCATCAATTAACACTCAATCCGGTCAAGATATATAGTAATCAATCATATGGAAAAACTAGCAAAAACAAAGGCCTTAGGCTTGATTTTATTTAGAAATTTTTTTGAAAAAATTGCAAACTAATTTAATAAAAATAAATATAAAAAAAACATTTTTAAATTTTTTAAAATATCAAAATATAAAATTATGTAAAAATAATAAGTGTTTAATTTTTTTTTTTACCAAATTAATTTTTACATTTATATAAAAAAAATTCAGAAATATATTTATGTAAATCAAACTAAAAACTACTAAACAAGTTGGTTTCAAATTTGGTTTGTATATATTCTAGAATTCTATGAATTCAATAAGAAATAACATTAAAAAAAATCATATCAAATTCAAAAGATTCCAAATTTAAGATTAAAATGAGAACAAGCATCAAACAAAACTAATAAGACAGAATACAACTACTTTTTCATTGTAAAAAATAAAATATATCAGGTCCTAAGAAGCCAAAAGTATGAAAAATACAGTCATCCACCAACATATTCAAAGTAGCAATCATCCTCACAAAAAAACCACCATAACTTGTTTTACAGTCATCCGAAAGACAACCATCATAATTGTTCGTGTCATCCAAAAAAAAAATTTACAAAAGCAAAATGACAGCACAAGAACCGCACAGCATTGCCAAGGCTAAATAAATGCAAATTTCAAATAAATTATAGAATGATAATAATGAGAACAAAAACATATAAATGTATATATATAAAAACAAAACCTAATACTAAAAAACAATAGTTAAAGCAGCACTTTACTTTTACAATAATTTCAAAAAGGAGACCAAAATTTCTACAAAGATGCAACTTACTTGGATGGTGTGAAAGCTGAAATTCGCATTTTTAAAAGGTAGAACACGTTCCTCGGATGTGTGACACCAAACCATGTACAAGTTATCAGAAAGCAAAGTAAATCCAAAAATAAAAATAACAGCATTGGCTTGTACTATTAAATAACGAAAATCAAAGGAAAAGAACTTATATAAAGTAAATAAAACTAGAGCTCATCCAAAGTTGTATTGATGATTTCGAATACGAGTGGCAACCCGATAAAAAAACTTTGCTGGAAAGTCGGGAAATGCTTCCCTTAGTAACTTGGTAGCATGTTTTATCCGACGAAATTCTGGTATTTTTTGCATTACAATATCAATAAATAAATTAACAATTAGTATATGTAAGTATATAATACATTTCAATATATAAAATATGAAAATAGACAGAGAAAAAATGACTCACCAAATAACTGTCTACGTGCACCATAAAGTTCCTATGAAATTTAACAATACTGAAGGCTTTGATTGGGACGTTTGCTAGCAAGTTCCAATACAGCAAATCGCGGATCTTGCAAAATACTCTACCACCCACTCATATTAACAACGCCCCTATCGAAATGAAGAATAGATAGACCAGTGCGTAACTTGCCCTTAATAAAAGTCATGAACAGTCGTTATCATCATGAAAAATGGCGTTATTGTAAATGAAGAAAGCTAAGTCCCTGAAAATAAATATCAAAGAGTCAATATTAAAAATATGAAGAATGCATGAATGTATATCATTTTCAAAAATTTATGTGCATACAAACATAATAAATAACATGAATACGTACACAAGCTTAGCTCCCCTGGTTAGTTGGGCTTTTATCACAAAGACAGCAAAACAAAGTCAAAGCAACAGGAGTAGTTGAGTTTTCGGGCAGTTTTATCTTCAGAACGAGTTGTTTAAAATCCTCAATATCTTTCTTCGAAATCAACTTGCAATGGGAGGCTAGCAAAATTGGTAAAGTTGACAAACCTGACCATTCGAATTTGCGACACCATCACCCAGTAGCTAGGTTGCCATGAAACTCACCACGGAAGAGGAGTTCCCTTCAAACCACCACCAATTTACCTGGAACATAGCCCCCAAAAAAAAATAAAATAAAAGCATAAACAAAAGAAAAGATATCAAAGGTAAATTTGGTAGAAATGAAATGAAACTTGCTTAAAAACAGAACAAACATCAGAACAAACATCATCAATGAAACCCAAAACCTTTAGACCAGATGAGTCAAATACCCACCTTTTCAATAATTGATATTTAACCCACTTTCGAAACTGTGAAAACCCAATAAATAATAAAAGTAATAATAATTTTACAATTTCAAATATTTTGGTGGTGAATCCTAAAATGCAAATTAAATATTTGGAGGGGTCTTTTAATTAATTTTAAACCTAAAATAAATTTATGGTGAAAACCTTTAATTTAAAGGCAAGATTTATTATAAAAAAAGGGGGGGGGGACAAATTAGTAAGTATATTTTGATCTAATAAATTAATAATAGTTGTATTTTATTTAAATTAATGGAGAGAAACTATAATAAAACAAAAGATAATTATTTAGAGTCTTTTATGTCATGTATAACAAAGAAAAAAAAAAAACCTAGCTCTTTTAAGAATTTCCCTAGCAGCAGCAGCCGTGAGAGAGAGAAGAGAAACAAAAGGTTGCAACTAAGGATTGGATGTGTTGTGTTGTGTGTATCAAAGGATAGTCCGCCTAGGTTTTCTTTTCTTTTTTCTTTGTTCTTCATCCTTATTCTATAATTGTTTAATTCTTTGATGGAGAGGTTGTAGGTGTATGTATTTTGTATATATATATATATATACTGTTAAGAAATCTGCAGAGATAAATTGTGTGTAAAGAATGAGTGTAATTCTTAGTCCAAAAATTCTACACATAAACACAAACTTTAAAAATCGAGGGATCATATCAAAAGAATGAATTCTGAATTGAAATTTTTGCAGTACATTAATTACATATTGAATAGCATACCAGAATTTTCTTATAATTTTTGGAAGTCAAAATCCATATAAACTGATGCATTCAAATTTGTCCAGGAAACTAATACAAAATAGTAACTTCGGAAGTGTCATTTTCTTTGGGTATAAATTGAAAATTATCAAATCAACGTCATTAGAACCGGTTACGAGTCTAGTTTCTTACGTTTTTGGCCTTGCATTGATTGCTTAGGTATACTAAGAGAACCATTAATTTCTTTAAAGTGCTGCAGAAAGCGACCTGTTTGGATATAATTAATTGTAAATAATTATTTTGATAAGCAAATCAAGTAAAACCAATTGGGTTTGAACTTAGGATATATTAGTTGATCTCTGAAGGGTTTTGGAATTTTCTAACAACATGGAGTGGGTTTTTAATTTTTAAATTTAGCGAAAACTTATGTTTTAACAGCATAGATTGGGAAAACTTGTTTAAAATTATGTTTTATCTGAAAGTTACTTTTAATTAAGTTTTGATCTGAACTTATGTCTTGGGTAATTTTAGACCTTGAAGAACATGAACTTAGGTATTATTTAATAGTAACGGTGAATTGGGTTGAGCCGTGATAGTGTGATTTAGCTTGGGGTTATTTAGTTTCTTATTCTTTTTAATATTTTTGAGTTACTAGTGACATGTAGTTTTCGTATTTAGTTCAAGGTATTAGTTGGACTTTCCTATTCGGTTTGAGGATTATATTATACCGTGTTCTGGTGAGTAGTTGCATGCTACATATTTTTATAAATGCTCCCCTACCCTGAACTGTTGGAAAATTAAATTGTTGTTTCAGAACTAAACTGTTTTAATAAATTATTATAGTATCAATGGAATTAAATTATTTCTAAAATATGTGTAAACTTGGCAGACTGTAAATTATTTATTATGGTTTCATGTTTATAATGGTGAACTACCATGTTTTGCGAACTGAATTGTATTGATTATTGGGACCGTCTATATATAAAAGTCTAGGGAAATTACTCCACTGTGTGTGGTGACTCTAGGGAGCAGATTCAAGTTGGGCTGTGATGACTCTAGTGCTCAACGATTGTAAGGAAAAGACCTGGGGTAGGCTAGGTGACCTTCAATCGGATCATCTTAGAGAAAAGGCCCGGATTGTCACCCCGAGGATGACTCTTGGTTCAATATTGGATCTAACGGGCTTATTGCCTTGAGAACTTTGGGGCATGTTACTTGTTATTCTTGGTATCCAGAAAATTATTGATGATCATGTTATAATCTGTTTTAAGTGGAGAATGTCATTTGTTATGTTCTTGAGAGACATGAGTGTTTTAATTGTTAAACTGTGGAACTGTGGAACCTTCTTTTTGAAATAGATTGTCTTTATCAAAATTGTATGTCAATCTAGTTTCTGTGACGTGTATCTTATTTTAGAATTGAACCATGTTTTCAAAATTGTATTTACTATCTATGCTTCTACTCACTGAGTTATCAGCTGACTTAGTTGTTTATCATTTCTAGGTGATAGAAAGACTAAGAGTGGACTCATGGCATATTGAGTTTTGGTTTATTTTCTACTGGACTATTGATATATTTATTCGATGTAATTATGGATTCGTGTTTAGGTTTACGTGTGCTTTGGGTTAAGGCCCTGTGGGCCAGGTCGGTCATGCCCAGGTTTGGGGCAGAGGTTGATTACTATTTTGATGTCGGCATAGCGGGGACTCAAGTACATGGACTTCTAGGACATTCATTTTTTTTTTTTTTTAGCTTGTTGTGTCGGTTTTGTACATATATTATGGTTGGGTGTTATTTAGAATTATTTAATTTTGTGGGCGGTTTGTGTTTCATTTAGTGTATATGTTTGGAAGTTGGCTATGGCTAGTTTTACCATTTATACTTGTGACATGTCACTAAATTGAGTTTTGGTTTATTTTCTACTGGACTATTGATATATTTATTCGATGTAATTATGGATTCGTGTTTAAGTTTACGTGTGCTTTGGGTTAAGGCCCTGTGGGCCAGGTCGGTCATGCCCAGGTTTGGGGCAGAGGTTGATTACTATTTTGATGTCAATGAGGAATTTTATGTAGGCCACACATACACCATGTATGTTTTTGGTGGCCTGAAGTTATTTAGGAATGTTCGGGCACTAGTAATCAAGAAATGTCTTTTTGTCTTGAAGAAGTTTACGAATGGTTTTTTTTTTCCTTCCCTTTTATCGACTGATGCAAGTTCTTCCCAAGTCCTAAGAAAAAGCAATGTATGGCTGCATGGTTAGTTATTGACTTGCTGATACCTTGTTCTGTTGGATTATTATAGTTGGCTTGTGGATCAGTAGCTATTTAATTTGGTTTATTCATAGCTATTTTTTCCATGCAGTGAGTCAGGTATAGAATTGTAATATATGCTCTGTTTGGCTGTTTTTTTCCTGTTTTTTGGAGCTTGCTCTTTTTAATTGGTTCAGTATGCCTTGTGTTCCTACAGTTAATTGGCTATTTTAGTTACACTTTTCAAGTACTTTTTTTTTCCCTGCTATTTTTAATATTCTTGGGAAAATTGATTGATAATTGAATGTCTAGAATATTAGTACAAACTCAGATAATCATACTAATTGAATTTTTGGCCAACTTCTGATTTCTGTGAGCAACCATAAAATCAAATTGAAAGATGAGAGAACGTAACAAACACTACTAGAAGGCTTCAGCAAATTGACTTGCAAGCGTTTTGATAACAAAAAGGTCTGAAGGACTCAAAATATTTTCAAGGATTTGGTTTGTTTTTGTAGTGGCAGGGGATTGCTATCAGGAAAAAGGATAGAGCTGTTTGGAAGGTAATTCCTTTAGCAATTTTATGGTCAATTGGGTTCGCTATTAGTTTTTGAAAGAATTCAACCCAGTTGGTATTCCATTACTGAAGCGATTAAATTGAGAGTAGCATGTTGGTCCAAGGCCAATAATATTTTCAAGGATTATTCGGTGAATGACTTTGTACTCAATTTTCAGCAAATCCGATTGGGCAGTTAGAGGTTCATACATGCTGTGATTTTGCAAATAGATGGTTTTGTGAGCATTTTTCTGATTTTTTTGCTATGGGTTGTAAATTCTTGTTAGGAGTAGTAACGATATGGGTTGATCAAGGTCTGTTCATGTTTCGAGGGGTGTCTTCAGTTTTTGGTGGTTGAGCAAATCAGAATGGGTGGGTGGCAGCTTCCTGCTTTGGATTGATGACTTCTTTTACTTGGTAGGTTGTTGTTGGCCTTGTTGAGTTTTGTTGGCTGGATTGTTTAGACTTATTTAGATGGTGTTTGTTTTTCTGGTTTATTTTCTTTGGTGGTCTTTGGTTGGTGCCTTGCTAACCTTCTTGGGATTTTTTATTTTTATGTCTGGGTGTGCACATGATTTGCTTGCTTTGTATAAGACTACTTAGTTGAGATACGCTTAGTCGGCAATGAAATATTTTGTCACCTTGACTTATTCATGTAAAGTGTTCATTTCATTTTCATCAATAAATTTTCTTCTTTCACTAATTGAAAAAAACTGCACTTTGTTCCCATCATCGGCATCTTATAGTGGTCAAGAAGCAAATGACATTGTTACCAAAAACTACTAATCATAAAGATTACAATTCATAACAACCCTTGGCTGACACAACAATTTAACTTGGTAGGGTTAAAACTATTTAAAGGGATTAAAATGATGAGGTTGTAGTTAATCAAGAATTAAAAACGACAATGTGATAATAGTAATGTGGACTTTTTACTAGATTACACATCTCGTATCTTTTATATTATTATTATTATTTATTGTAAATGAAACAATCAAAAAGGAGAATGGAATTTGGGTGAGGTTAAATCAATTGTAAGGTGTAGGCATCTCACTCAGATGCAGCTGATGGCGAAATCTTTCAATGCAACACCTGAAATATATATATATATATAGAATAATGCTTGGGACCCCCTTTTGGGGGTCACCCCCTCACCCCCTTTGCTACGTGGCAGGTGGTGATTGGAGGAGCAGGAAAAAAAAGAAAAAGAAAAAGAAAAGGGGACCAATGAGAGAGAGAGGGGGTCAAAGGGGGTGGGGGGAAAAGGGGGGATGAATCATTGTTGATATATATATATATAAGAGGATTACCAAAGATAGCTTCTTCTGTGAACCCCATCTCTTCAGAGCTCCTCAACGCCACATTTTCTATTCTTATATTGCCTCATGTCTTGTATTATTATTATTATATTTTTGAGCAAAATATACTGACAGTTCTTACATTTTATACCTAGTGTTATTTTGATCTTTATACTTTTTATTACTCATTTTTTATCCTTAATTTTAAATTGTGTCAATTTAATCTAATTGATAATATCGTTAATTTTTTTTTCGCTAAATTTAGTTGAGTAAATTTATAATTTTGCCTTTAAAAATATGACACATGATAGTTATTTGACACATGACAGTTATTTATTTATTTGTTGCCCTTAAAAGCATGACATATGACATTTTTGGCACAGAGGTTGATTGCTATTTTAATGTCAAGGGGGAATTTATGTAGAGGGAGCCACACATACACTCCTTCCTCCCTTCCTTATTCACATTCTAGGCCTTGGAATCCCCATAACTTCAATTCAACAAGTAACAGAGATTGAGCAACAAAAGAAAAAGAAATCCAAAGGGTTTTGTTAGAAAACAAGTTGGAAATTTTCATATTTATTTTTTTTTCATTTTTGCGCCGGTGGTTTGCTTCAGATGGTGGTTGCCGGAGGTGGTCCTCTCTTTTTTTTTCCTTCTAGAGAGTCGGGGGAGGAAGGAGGGGTTTATGTGTTCTTGATGAATTCTGGGTTGTTGAAGAACTGTGTTGTGGGAGATGAGGTAAGAGGTGAAGAAGTAGCAGGAGAGATAAAATTAGAGAGGTCATTTGAGATATTTGTAGCAATATTACGCCAATCGGTGGGTTTGTTTTGTAATTTTTTCTTTTCTTTTCTTTTCTAGACAATGCGTGTGGTTCAAGCACTGTCCACTGCAAGTGAAGGCTCTATCAGCCCAAAAGTTTTATTAATTACAGTGAAGGCTCTATCTATTTAATAGTTAATGTATCAAGTCTTAGTGTGTTAAGTTAAGTTTGCTTCAATTTATTTATAATCTTATTTAAAGGCATAAAGGAGAATTGAAACAAACTTCACCTCACACACTAAGGCTTGATACATTAACTACTAAATAGATATGGCCTTACAATAATTAATAAAACTTTTGGGCTTATGATTATTTATATTTAGGCTTAGGGACTAAATTGATTCATTATTGAAAATTAAGGAGCTAAATTGTCATAATTGATACTATAGGGGCTAATATAAAACAAGTGTCAAACTTGAGGGACTATGGCTTTCTTGCTCAAAAAAGAACGACATAGTATATACATATGAAAAATATATGACAAGCTAATGAAATTTCAATACCCAAAACGACTCATCATGTATAGATTAAAAAAATATACTGATATGAAATATTACAAATTAAAATAAGTAAACAGGGACACATCTAAACTAGTTAATGAATCCAATTTATATATCATAGCAAAACAATTTCTCTAAATAGGATGAACGGATATCTTAATTTAAATTATCACAATTTATAGGCCACGGACAAAGAAAAACTACCATCTACTCGTGAATCTTGAAAAAAGATTTTAGGTCAAAAAAGTAATAAGAAAAATAATTCCGCAGTAGGCGTGACAAGAATTCACTTACATAATTGAAAATTCAGATATTACTAGTAGTGTTATTTGGGATTAGATATCAAACTAAACAACAAATAAACAAACAAAACAGGGAAGCAAGACGTGCGCTTACAACAGGGAGGGATGCATTTAAGATAGGCAATCTAGGAAGGAAGTCAGTTGATAGAACCCATAAGAATGACAGCAAGACAGATACACCGATTGTTGTAGAAATTCGAACTACGTTGCAATGAAGAAGAAAACTCGCATTGTCGAGCCACACCATGCAAAACACATCATCGGCCAGATGTACATTGATATCATCAGAAGTGGCACTTAGATATTAGCAAATCTTGAAATCTGCAATGGGTACCGATAACTTGTTTCCATGTACAAAACCACAATATAAGTTGTGGAAAATCACATTCAATCTAGTAAATTTGAGTGCCCACGAGAATCGGTTTGCTTATAGATTGCCCAAAGTGCACATCAAGAGCCAACATCAAACATAAAAAGAACTCTCGATGCTCTGGAGCCAACCAAAATCTTTCCATCAAGAGCAGTTGTTGCAAATAAATTTTGACAGCTAAGAGAAGGAGCATCACGTTACAAAGGACTCCACTTACCCTTCCCCTTTCTTTTTATGTTGCCTTCTTCTTCTTCTTTTTAATTGGTGTTTAAAAATTCACAACAAATACCGGGAATATTGTTTGCATTGCCACCAAAGACAACCACCACGGCAGCATCTGACCTGCCATAGACTGTACGAAGGCCTTTGTTCCAACCCTTCTCTGGATGACTAACATCAAAATAGATTACAATGCGAGGCCATCCATCTTCATTATCACAACTCCCTCCGAACCTATAGCATATCCACGGTCAGCTTTACTATTAGTATTCTCCAACTTCACAATGAGAGGGAGAACTGCTGGATTTTCTCCCCTGTGCCGCTCATCGTGATTGACAGCAAGACGAGTTGTTTGAAGTTCTTGAGTTGGGAAGTTCTGAACAAATATTTTTCCGCTTATCCCCTTTCTCTCTCTCATTATTATTATTGCTAGATATGTTGAGCATGTACCATTCTTTGATGTTGTAAGAACGGCTATACTCAGCAGCGCATAAGAAGAAATATTTATCATATACATTCGGCTATGAATTTTTTGTACCTCATCTCACCATGCCCGGTCCTCCTCTGTTTCTTTTCCCCATGTCCATCGATCGCCGAGATGATGATGATGCCATCTAAGAAATAAATTAAGGTTGAAAACATCATTAATGTAGAGCATAATTAAAGTTAAAAGCCTTGATGTTGTTTTGTTTGATTTTTTAAAAATTATTTTTAGATGAGTTTTCGCTTATTTTTAATGATTTTTTTAATTATATTTTAAACAATTCTTTATATTTTTTAAATGCTTCTAAGAAGTAAAATAAATGGATTTCAATATTAAGAAAATCACTAGAAATATATGAAAAATCAAACAAAAATTAATATGTTATTTTGTTTGGGTTTTTGTGTCTCATTGTATGTCTTTCCGTTTACTTTGGAATCAAGTTTTGTCTCTAGCTTCTACAGTTGCGATTTTAGCTCACATAAATAGTGTTAGAGCATCTCCAATACTTGTGCCATTGGTCATGCCAAAGCCAAAAAATGGCTTGGCTTCACAAAAGTCGTGCTCCAATGGTGTGTCAAAGCTCTAGCCAAAAAATAGCAAAGCCAAATTTGGCTCCAGGTTTGGCAACGTCATCTTTCAAAATTGGTACCAAAATCAACTATTTTAAAAAATCAACAATATTTTGGTACCAAAACTTCACAAATCAACAACAATAAAAATGGTTGATCAACGTCAACAATGTCTTGGGTATTTTTTTTTTTTTCAACAACAAATTCTTTTTGGGTTGGTAAAATTAAAATAGTTGGAAGTTTGGTTGGGGAATGGTAGTTGAAGAGTTTGAAATGTAGTAGTCAAATTGTTAACAAATTTAGAAGTTAGTTGAATTTGGCAAATGATTGTGTCAAAATGGCAAGTCTCAATTGGAGCGGGGTAAAAACAAAAATTGACTTTTGTGCACCGTAGCAAGTCAAAAACAATGGAGTAATTTTTGTATATGGATAGAGTATATGTCATGTGGTATCTTTTACTATTATGTATAATTTTAACAGTAGGATTCATTACTTTATGTTGGGTGTTTGGTTAACAATAGAGGGCGTATACATTTGTGATTAGTGAAAGATAATGCCATGTGATACCCTATTGGTATACAAAAATTTACCCAAAAAATGGCTTTGGCAAAGCCATTTTGGCTTCAACCATCAAAGATGCTCTTGGGCCGTGATTTGTGTTCCATTGAATTAGATTGATTTCTATTGGGCAAGGCATGTTTTGGCAACTTGACTGGAATAGACATATTTGCTATTGATCAATGTGTGCATATTATTTTTTATTGACCAATGGCCGGATTGAACGGTCCAGTCTTGATCTCAACATGAGACAACTTAGACTTTTTTTTAAACCCTTTTTTAAAGAGTGCGATGTCCCTGCATCCTTAGTAGGAGGCGTTTTGAAAGCTTAAGTTGCAAAACACAAATGATAAATTTCTCTATGGCTCAAAGAACATGTATTTGTTTGACTTTCGAAAAGCCTTCCATTTCCTTTCCTCAAACAGCTCTGCAGAGAGACAAATTCTGAGAAGAAGAAAGACGAAGTGAAGCGAGAGGGCTGTGAGAAACAGGACTTCAGGAATAAGAGAGCATTTATTGCGATTAGAGGGCTTGTGAGAAAGAGAAACTTGGAAAAAATACAAGCATTTCATTTGTTAACTATACATTTTAGTTGAGGTGATTCTACTTACACCACTCTTTTACCTTCTTACACCCTCTATATGAGATTATTTTTTTCTTCCAAATTTATTCATGTGTGAAATTATTTAAAAGGACAAACACTAAAATTAAATATATTTGATTATCTCCTTACACCCCTTGATCTTCAATCCTTATTTTTTCTTTCTCAACTTTTCTTTTCTCTTACACATCTCTTTTAAAAAAGTGATAATCATAGTGTTTTGATCATCAAAAAAAAGCAATGGAGGAAGAAACGGTGGTGAAAAACCATCAAAAAAGTGAAATAGTGAGTTTTTTTTATTAGTTTGATAGGTTTTTGTTTCGATTTTATGGGTTGGTCTGCGACTTTTGTTCGGTTTTCGAAACCGAACAAAATAATATAGTCCGGCATCATAGTGCCGAACAAAAATATAAGTCTGGTATCAAATTGCCGAATAAAAGATACATTTCCGGTAAATTATAGAACAAAAAATATAAGTCTGGTATCAAATTGCCGAACAAAAAATATAAGTTTGGTATCAAATTACCGAACAAGCCCAAATTATCATTTGGAACAAAGTGGTTCTGTAAATGTATAACAACAGAACGCTAGACAAATCTATTTTTTCCAGCAACATAACATTGGAGTAATTAAAATTCATTAGCATTTTATTATCGAACAGGCCCAGCACAAATTATTACTACATTATTTGGAAGGAAGTTGCTATGTAAATGTATAGCAACAAAAGGCTGGAACAAACAATTTATTCCAGCATTATAGCACCGAATTTTTGTAAATTGTTTCGCATTGTGTGACCAAACAGGCACTTCAATGTGGATTCTTCTGATTTTGTTGGGAAGCGAACTGAAATTACCCAATTGAATGGTAACATAATACTGGAAAACAAAATTTTATCCGGTAACATGGAACTAGAGTAATTCAAATTGTTTAGCATTATATTACTGAACAGGCCCAGCACAAAGTATGGGTGTAAAGAGATAGGTTTTGAAGAGTTTTTTATCATAGGGTTTGTTTTGGTAATATATTAGGTGTAATGAGAATTTAATTTTTTTTAAGTGATGTAATGAGATGGAGGGTGTAAGGAGGTAAAAAAGTGGTGTAAGTAGAATCATCCTTTAGTTAAAAAGTCATTATAAATTGTCACATTATTATTTTTACTTTTATGTACATCTTCTTGTAAAAATTATTAAAATAGTTTATTTCTAAACGGGCCATGCATTTCCCCGACCTTTTGTGTGTTGTAATAATTTTTCTATTTTTATGTTTTGTTTAGTTAATTTAAATGAAATGAGGATATTTTTTATAATAGTAAATAATAATTTTTTTGTAATTTTTTTTTTTTGGGGGTCTCTCAAACACATTTATGAACATTTAAATATAATTATTATTTCATTATACTCTATTCTCTATTATCGACAAAAGACTACGATAGAGAATCAAGGGGTGCGTTTGGTTAAATTTTTGAATCAATTTTTCAAAATTCAAAATCAAAAATCTGTTTGGTTTAGGATTTTTGAAAACTCATTCCAAAACTCAAAACCTGTTTGGTTTAAGGTTTTCACAAATGGAGCCAAGTTGTTGGAGAATGCAAACTGTTTAATTTGTATTTTCTAGTAAAAAATGTGTATATTAGATTTAGAATAATTATAAATGTAAACAAAAGTATAATATATATTTTATTAAAATTTTATATGACTTTTTTATGTGAAATATATTTTTCAGTCCAAAAAATATAGGCACGGGATATATATAGTCATAGATAGGGTTGCAAATGAACTGAGTTATTCATGAACAAGCTCGGCTCGGCTCGTTAAGAGCTCGGCTCGGCTCAGCTCGTTTATTAGGCTTGTTTAGTAAACACACCGAGCTCAAGCTCGCATAAGCTCGGCTCGTCAAGCTTAGTTCGTTTATTTTTATTTAAATTATATAATAAATATATTATTTATATATTAAATAATATACAAATATATATAAATAATAATATAAATACATTTTTTATATTAAATAATATAAATAATATTTTTATTTAAATAATATTTAAAAAATTATCGAGCCGAGCCGAGTCCAGCTCGAGTTTGATTAATATTAATGAGCCGAGCAGAACTCGAGCCCAGTTCCTTATCGAGTTGAGCTCGAGCTCAATAAACGAGCTCGATAAGTAAACGAGCCGAGTTCGAGCTCAGCAAAGCTCGGTTCGGCTCAATTCATTTACAGTCCTAGTCATAGAGTCGCTGTTAAATCAAATAAGTCATAGAGTCGTCGAGCTACACTATTTTGATATAAAAGACATACGGTAAGAAGTGTGAACTGCTACACAGAAGAATTGTCCTTGTTTAGAAACAAAAGGATCACAAAAAAAAAAAAAAATCACAACTCCACTTTGTACCGTAGAGATATAATCGCTTTGTTTGGTTTGTCTGTTTAAAAATAATTTTTGAAAAAAAAATTTAAAAAGTTATTTTGTTAAAAAAGTTTGAAAAAAAAAAAATCAAAATCATTTTTTTCTCTACTACACATAAGGGTAGTAAACGAACCAAATAACTTGAACTCGACTCGTGTTCAATTTGTTAAAAATTCGTTCGGGTTCGGTTCGTTAACAATACTGTGGAGAGAAAAAATATTGACCTAGAGTCCAAGGAAATGAGTATATAGCCCAAAGCATTTAACCCAGTCAAAGCAAGCTCCAAAGTGAGGGCTAGGCCCAAACCCTCGTCAAGTCCATCTTGAAGAAAAGAAACAAAGTCACGTGATAGAAGGTTTGAATAAGATCGCCTTTTGAAAGGAGATCCGTAACACAAATGAGAGCCCTCGGATTCGTTTGCAACCAATGACAGATATCAGAATTGACAGAGATGAAAATACGGGATCAGCATATCCTGACAATTTGATCATCCGATGAATAAGATCCAATGATCGAAGATAAGAGCCAGTGTCCGAACTAATCTAGGCCGTCCAAAATAAAACAAATCCAACAATAGCAGATCATGATAACTTGACCACTTGCCCAACCAATGTCTGGGGGCATAAAATACTATTGGATCAAGACAATCATCCAACGGGCCAAATGTAAGGTATTAACACTATAAAAGAAACAATCAAGAATAACAACCGGAAGGGGAAGAAAAAGAAAAACAATAAACTAATACAATTAGTCTTTCCTTTCAGATATACTACGTCGAAACTATATTCTAACTTGATCGTCGGAGAGTCCTCCTAACCAACTTTGGTCGGGAGGGATCACTGACAATTGGTATTTTCTACAAAGAATAGGAAGGAGCAACTCGTCTCACTTTCTCTGTAGAGAAAATTTCTTCCTTCCACAGATAATATCATTAATAATTTCCATAAACATTAAAGAACTATAAACTAATTATAAAATTAAAAATATATAAAATAATAATAATAATAATATTGTACAGTAGGGTCTAACTCACTTTTTTATTTTGAGTTTTCAATATGTACTTTTTATTTTTAATAAGTTTTTTAAATATTTTAATCAATATTTTTACTTTTTAAATCTATTTAATTTAGATATATTTAAAAATTACAAAATTTATTATTTCTTAAAAAATCACTAAATACAATAAATATTAAATATTTATAAAATTTCAATATATTTTCATTTTTTTTTTTTGTATTTATTAAAATTTTAGATAAATTACAAATAGATCTTTTGAAATTTGTTTAAAATTAAAAGAATAAAGCTTGGGAGCTCGAAACCGAGCTCCCCGAATCTCCGAAATTCAGGAGAGAGGAGAGAGAGAGAGAGAGAGAAATCGGGGAAGAGGAGGAAGAGAGGAGAGGGGAAGAAGCTCGTCGCCCGGCGTCACCCTCTCGTCGTCCGGCGTCGCCTGGCGTCGTCCGAAGCTCGTCGTCCGCAGCTCGAAGCTCGTCGTCCGGCGTCGCCCGGCGTCGCCTCGCCTCCGCCCCGCCTCCGGCAGCTCCTCCTCCGCCTCCAGCCCTAGTTTGTTGGGCCCTCCCCTCCCCCTCCGCTCCCCTTCTTTCCTCTCCTCCCCCTCTCCCTCCCCCTCCCCCTCCCCTCCCTTCTCTTCTTCTTCTCTTCTCTTCTTCCTCCCCCTTTGTGTTCTCTTCGTCTAAAATGGAGAAAAAAAAAAAAAAAAAAATATTCACGAAACGACGTCGTTTCGTGAATTTCGGGGGATTCGGGGGAAGGGGATCGAGCTACCAATCACAACTGAAATATAAATTGCCTATGTAAAATTACATCATGTCCCTTCAAATTTATAGTCGCATAATAAATCACCACTTTTATTTGATGTTATAAGGATTTTTCAATTAACAATACTAGTAATTTTATAAATTATAACTGCAGAGGAAAGTAGTCATGAATTTTATTTTTTCTGTCAACTTTATTAACTAATTTTTTTTTTTGATAAAAAGGTATTTGTAATTTTTAGAATAGAAGATAATCAGAATTTTAAGTAAATCTCAAGGTATATATATAATTTTCTCTATTTAAAAAAATGAAAATATTTTAATTTTTAAGTCTATTTAGATAAATTGGATCTAAAAAATAATATTGATTAAAATATTTTAAAATTTTACTTAAAAAAAAAATGAGGACTAAAAACTAAAAACATTATGTTTAAAAAAACTTAAAACCAAAAAATATTAGCTTAACGTTGAAATCATTATAACTGGTGTCATTAGTCAATAGAAAATCGCAAAAATTAATAAGTATATCTCTTATTAACCAATAGGTGATTCTACTTACACTATAATTTTATCTCTCTACAATCTTTATATGAGTTTTTTTTTCTCCCAATTTTATTCATGTGTGAAATTACCTTTAAGGATAAAAGACTAAAATTAAATATATTTTATTATTTCCTTACACCCCTTGCTCTTCAATCCCTACTTCTTTGTTTTCTTTCTTAATTTTTTATTTTTTCTTACACATCTCTTTTCAAAAAGTGAGAATCATAGTATTTTAATCATTAAAGAAAGTAATGGGTGAAGAAACAGTGGTGAAGAACAATCAAAAAAGTAAAATTGTGAGTTTTTTTTATTTATTTGGTAGGTTTTTGTTTCATTTTTCTAAACTGGTGTTCGACTTTCGTTCGGTGGTTCGAAATTGAACAAAATCAAATAGTCCGGCATCACATTGCCGAACAAAAAATATAAGTTTGGTAACCAACTACCGAATAAAAGATACATTTTCGGTAATCCCAAACCGAATTTTTTTAATTTGTTCGGTTTCTTATTATCATGTATTTTCAGTTTCATTTTTTTATATCTTTTATTTTTTTGCCTGGAAGGATTATACTTATACTCATTGCAACAACGCAAGTACTCAATATTAGTGGACTCTAGTCATGAATTCATTATAGACGAGATTTGTTAAATTTTTTTTATGAATACGATTTTTTTTTATTTTTAATTTGTATTGAGTTTTATTATAATTTGACGTATAAATATATTTATTATCTTTAGATTTTTAGTAGTCGTGAAGTATTAATTAAATGGGCTTCTGAAGTTGGGAAGAATACTGGATTTGTCATTGTTATAAAGACATCAAATGCAGGAGGCAATGGCAAAAGATCAGGACTTACACTTGCTTGTAAAAGAAGTGGTTACTATAGAGACAACAGGAAGATCAAGAGGGAACGACTGAGGTTGACGGGTTCTAAAAAGTGTGGATGTCTATTTCTATTAAGAGGGGAAAAATTATCTACAAATTACCCAGACGAATTGTGATAATATGTTTGATTGATGAATGCAAACAATAACAGATTCTATGGATACTTTATAGATATTCGTACATTTAATATTTTTATGAATAATTTTATGGATACTTTTTATGTATGATTTTATGGATGCGTGTTTGATTTATGAATTTTTGTAAAAAAATTTCAATGAACAATGACAGGGGCTTAGACAACTCTATTGTAGTTTGGCAATATGACACTAGAGTAATTTCATTTGTATAACAATGTATCATTGAACATGCACTTCACAAATGGCCCAAATAAAATTCTTGTTATCATCTAATTGGACGGCAACATAATGCTGAGAAAAAAAATATTGTCTGGTAACATGGCACTGGAGTAATTCAAATTAATTAGTATTGTATTACCGAATAGATCCACCATAAATTAAAAAATCATTATTTGGAAGAAAGTGTCTCTGTAAATGTATAGCAATAAAATACTGGAGAGATTTATTTTTTTGACAGTATAACACCGGAATAATATAAATTGTTTAGTACCGTATTATCAAAATTAGTGATGCAAAGAGATGAAATAGTTAATTTAAGATTAGTTTGATAGTATATTAGAAGTGTAATGAGAATTACATTTTTTTTAATAATGTAATAAAATAAAAAATGTAAAAAAATTAAATAGTAGTGTAAGTAGAATCACCTTAACCAAATCAAATTGTGGTCCTACCGCTAAATGAAATTGGTCATTGATTGGTGATAGCACTATCATTATTATATCTAATATTTACTCCTAAATTATAAGATTTGTTATTTTTGGTGTTAAAATTTTAGGAGTGTATTAAGGTTGAGTTTCTCTCAAATTCAAGTGTCACGATGCCCGTCACGGGATGGGTTTGATTTCAATTATTTAAATTATTTATTTTATATCTATAACCTGTGTAAAAATTAAATTAATTTAATAATTTTATTTTATTCTATTTATTTCTGAAAAAATAAATAATAAATATATTTTAAAAATAAAAACTATCAATTTTTAAAAAAATAAAATGACACAATTACTAAAGTGTCTTGCATTTTTTTTGAAATTCATAACAAGTGTCAAGAGCTAATTAAATTCTCTAAGAAAAATGCTTGAGACCCCCACTTTTTGGAGACCCCCACAATCCCCTTTGGATCTCCACCATTGATGTATGTATGGGACCAACTCATGTATGTATGGGGCCTACACCATTGATGTATGTATGGGACCAACTCATGTATGTATGGGGCCTACACCATGAATGGTGGAAATCCAAAGAGGAGTGTGGGGGTCTCCAAAAAATGGGATCTCAATCATTGTTGAGTTCTCTAATTCATATTTGAATTTAAGAATTTGAACCTGAGGAATCAACTCCCAAGCAAAATTAGTTTTGTTTTGTTTTGGTTTTCTTTCCTTAAAAAAATAATAATAATAAAAAATTGTGAGGCCGAGGGGTTGGTTATATATTTGCGGGTAACAGTAGTTTGGGGGGGGGTATTCTGTACTGTCCCAATCTCTCTCGATGCTTTAGATCCTTCGGTCCTTTTAATTTCATATTTTTAATAAAATTTTCACTTTATTGACCAAAAAAAGTCAAACTTTACTCTATATTGAATTATTTATTTTTCCAACAATATTTCTATATAATTTATTACTTTATATTTTAAAAATTTTAAAAAAATTATAACTCTCTTTAGTTTGAAATTTTAAAAAACAGTGCTATGTTTTCAATTCATATTTTTATGTTTTTTTTTTGTGATTTTTTTTAAAAATTTTACAGAATAAATTGGTGATAAATCCAATCAAGTTTAATATTACACCCATGTGAGATATTTAGTAAAAATTTGATAAATCTTTTAGACCCTCTAACATGTATCATGATCCTGTAAAGTAAGAACCTTGAAGTGATCTCCTAGAGTGAGAGATCTGACGACTGAAATTAAAACTAACCAAAACGACGTCGTTTTGATAAGTAAGTTGAAAATATATATATATAATAATATATAGCTCTGGTTCAAAATGATGATCAGGTTCCTGCAAATATGAAGCAATAGAGAGACTCTCTCTCTTCTCCTCGGCAGCCATGAAAGTATTAAACAATTTCAAAAACATTTTTACAGATTATACTCACATTAAACAGTTCATTGCTGTTATTGGCAAAGTCATTCTCCACAGCTCTTTCAGCTCTTCCACAACCTATTCACAGAAAAGAAATAGAGCACTTTAGAAATGGGTTATTAATCAAACTCTCTTTTTATGCTTGGTTCACTGAAAAAATAATAATAAAATTTATTTTAAATAGAATAAGGGTAAAATGAATATTGTTATACCTAGGTGGTTATGGGGAGTTTGGGGGAAGAAAAATCTGGGTCTTTGTCTTCCATGTTGGAGATTGATTGAGAAATGGGTTTGAAGAAGATTGATTTTAATCAATAAGAAAATTGATGACCGAACTTGCTATGTTTTGGTTTTGAGTCCTCATATTTTTTATGGGTAGTTCATGAACTTAGGAATAAAGAATAAGAACATGAACTTAGGAATAAAGAATAAGAATCAAAAGATTTTGGGTTGAATAGGAAGGAAAGGCTAAAAATGGGGAAGCATTGAATACAAGAAACAGAGGTTGTGTTTTCAAAATCAAACTTTTTTCTTTTTCTTTTTTTTTTTCAACTTACTAACCAAAATGACGTCATTTTGGTTATTTTTTATTTCAGCCGTTGGATCTCTCCCTCTAGGAGATCACTTCAGCGTTCTTACTTTAGAAGATCCTAAACCTCTAACATTACTCTTGCTCTTTGGTTTGGGCCTTGGCAAATCCTGAATTCAACTCATCAGTTGGCTCGAGTCACTGAAAACTCAAGGCAATTGGGCTTGGGCTGCGGCCAACTCAGCCCAACTGAATTGTCACTTATTCTCAGAATTTAGAGGTTGCATATTGCGCCATTTTGTTTGGGGTCGGTAACCTAAAATCTTAGCCACTGAACCAGTTATTAAAATTGTTTCAGTGGTTAAAATTCAACCTATTAATTTTGAAATTGTAGGCTAGAAATCGAAAACAGTCATTTTGTGCGAGTAATGTTAAATGTTATGTACCACACCTAGACCCCATCTAATGGAGACTTGTCACTTTTTTATATTGTTCTCATTTGAAAATTACACCATTTCACACCAAGTAATGTATCAATAATTCACGAACACATTATTAATTATAGAATTAAATCAAGTCAAAGCAAAGGTTGAGCGAAAAAAATAATAATAATAAGTGAGCCGAAGTATGTGTGAGAAAAAAATATTTAGTGCTCTTTGAACAAAATATATGTGATGTTCTAATTTGAGTTTTATTGGCTTAAGTAATAGGACACCTTTTTTTTGTTGGATTTTAGGCTACAACAAGACATGTGTTGCAACATGAATGGTGTGGAGCACTACTTCAACACCGCCAAATAACTTCTCTCCATTGAAGAAATATCCGCCATATAACTTCTCTCCATTGAAGAAATATTGAGTGCAAAAGTGATATCATATGTCAGTATCACCAATCAATGAGAATTCTCATGTTGCAATAATAATTTTTCGTTGAAAGTAATTTTCCTTTCCCAGTGTAATTGAACTTTAAAATTTTAGAATATTCGAAATTATTTGTGACGTGTTATAAATATTAAAATAATTATTCAGCAGTTCAGGAACATAAAATTTTACGGTAAAATATGACTCACATTTATTATGTAGAAAGGAGATCATGTTGCATTTTTTTATTTATTAGAAGTACCATATAAATAATATTATATAATATTTCGAAAGTATTTAATAATTTTTTCAATATTAGATATACAAAAATTTTGGAGAGTGTATGGAGAAAGTTTGGGAGAAAATATCAAAAAAAATATCAGGTTATAGTTGGTGGGCCTCCATTTAATTGTTCATTTATTTTTGGGTTCTTATGTCTTAATATATGCAGACATTGAGACCGACCTTGAAGGCCCATTGTCATTCACACTTGCAATCTCAAATGTTTTAGATCCTTCCAAGTTTAAAATCATTTTTTTTTTTTACTTTTTATCTCGCAAGTGAAATGAAAGTATCAGAAAATTAATCAAAACAATAATTAAAAGTAAAATTTATTATTGTGCATTCTTAAATGAACATTTTGTATGAAACTATGTACAATAAAGAATTTATAATTTATTTTAAAGTAATGTGCCTTAAGAACACATGTTAATAATATTTTTTAAAATTATGATTAGAAGAATAAAAATAAAAATAAAGATTCGAAGGATTCAAAATTATGGGTTTGGTTTGGAATAAAGAAATTATTTCATTCTTTAACCATAAATCCAAAATTTGCCTTGGAAAGTAATTTCTCCCTATCTTCTTGAAATTAACATAATTATTATTATTTTATATTTATTTTTTTTGGTGTACGCGAGCAAGCAAGGTAGCACTATGATGTCATAGTTCATTTTTTGATTTATAGAGGTAAAGAGAAAATATAAGTAGTAAAATTAAGTAAAAGAAGCTTAATTATTTCTTTTTGGTTGATTAGTTGGGTTAGGAAATTAAAAGAAAATGAAAATTATAAAAAAAAAAAAAAACATCATTTTTTATTTGGTTACCCAATAATTATATATAGATATATATATGTATATATTATTCTCTCTTTTTTCATTTCCATTTTTTTTTAATAATAAATTCAACATCTAAAATAGTATTAAACAAAATCCTTGAAGATTTGAGATTGGTACTTGAGTGACAAGTGGCAATTGTCCAGCAAAAGAACACATAACACAAGTGGGCATGTTTTGGTGAAGCTTTATATGCCAATAAAAAAATGTAAGACATTGATTTTAGCTAATATTATTTTCAACAAGCATTAAAGCCTTTCTTGAAGTAACAAAAATTATTTAATTAAAAGCTTTCTTGTTAACAAATTTAAAATATTTATATTTTTTACAAAATGCATGCAATAAAAATATAAAAATATAAATTTTATTAATTAATATTTTTAAAACACTTATTAAATAAATTAGTTTATTATTTTTACACGCACAGCTGCAAATCCAATGCCAACATCATGCTAATGACATGCATGCGTAAGTCGTCTTCTATCATCCATCTTGAGCCAAGTGCAAATAATTATACCTAAGCCCATTAAGACAACTGATTTAAAAAATAAATAATAAAGAATAAAGAGCACTCATGTGGTCAATCTTTTTGATTAAATCCAAGAATAAGCACCCATTTAGTTATTTTTAACAAAATTTGCCCTACACAACCCATTTTATAGTATTTGGAATGATGTGGGTGTAATATCTTTCATTGAAGGGTTCCAAGTTAGTGACAATGTTGGGTTGATTTGATTATTATAATCATATATATCTTAAACATTTTATTCTCTTTCTTGTTTTCATTGTCAACTACAAATTTTGAACATAGTAGATGATTTATATTATTATCTATTCTATTATATAAAATGTATATTTTATTTGGTGTAAACTTCATTATTTTATTTTTTTTTTGTTTTTTTTTTTTTTGTTTATTAAATTGTCCAAAATTAGTAAGTTTTTTCATGCATTATATTATCTAAAAATTTAAATATGAAACTATAAATATATTACAATTGCAGTCACCACTAATCTTATCAAACGTGTAATATTAATTAACTCCGTAGTCATTATATTTGAAATTTCCTTAACCACACAATGTCCTCAATTTTGCAGAACTGGATAAAGAATTCCTTTATTATTTATTTATTTTTATTTTTTTTAAACATAAGAGAACAAATTTTATTAAAACTTGAAGGAAATACGGTTAAAAGCATAACGTGAAAAAATAGGTTCTTGATAGGGACCTCCCAATACATAAAATAAAGTAACTACTTCCCTAAGCAAATAGTCTGATGCTTGGTTGGTCTTTTTAATTGTTTCTTCAACCATCTCAATTTATTTAATGTCAGATTGAAACCAAGTTAATTTCAATTCACTAACACATAAATCAAATATAAAATTGAACACAAAAAACAAATATACGAACGAGATTTACCAGATTTATTAGTAGAGCTTAATTCTAAAAAATTATGTCTACCAATATATTTTATATATCCAATTATGTGTTTATAGTTTATGTATTTTTAGTTTTATTAAATTGTAGTGAAACAATCATAATGGTGATGCAATGCCAATAAGGACTGCACGACGTCGTTTAGGGGAGACCCATATTGGTGGAGCTCTGGTCCCCTATTCACTCACTCACTCAGCTACTCAATTTGATTACCTACTTTGAGCACTGAAATGCTTCTTTGTTTGAGAGCTTTAATTGGCCAATCAGGAAGCAACAACATGCTTCTTGACTAATTTTAGGGACTTTGGGGTTTACGTAATTTGACCAATCCTATAGCTTTCACATGACTTGATGTGTATTTTCACATTAGGAAATTTTAGTACAAAGTTACACTTAGTTGGAGTCATGTTTGGCTATCATATACCATGTTTCTTTATTTGGGATTTTTTCTATATTTCTCTTTCACTTTCAATCTCTGATTATTTGGCTGGCTGATAGAGAGCGCTCAAAAGAAAGCTCATCTGAAATTAACTAGGGAAGGTCATTACTAGGTGGCGTTTGTCCAATGTTTTTTCCTTTTTGTTGGATTGTGAAGAAAGAAGGAAAATAATAATAACAAAACTCAAATTAATTTGATAATGAAAAAAAAAAATTTCTCATTTTTGTGGGTGCAAGCTTTCACATGCATTTAAAAAAATCCCATGCATAATATAATTATTTTTAGATTGTCCACGTTTGGGACTTTTTTTTTTGACTAAAATAGTCAAAAAAAAAACAAAATAAACTTTTTAGTCTAATAAGACAAAACATCACATTCAATCCATAATCATTACATTCTTTCTCTCACAAAAGTCAAAAAAGCTAAAAAACTCATCCCAAACGAAGCTTTTTAACCCCAGGCTAAAATAGCCAAAAAATAAAAAAAACTAACACACTTTCCAAACAAACCCAAAATGGTATAATCAAAGAATTACTTTTTTTTAATTGGCTTTTAAAATAAAACATGTTTGTCAAAACAACTTTTTGTTTTTTTTCTTTTAGGTTTGTATAACATTTTGGGCTGTTTGGCAAAAGCAAATTTGCAACTTAAAAAAGAGAGAGCTCAAAATAAAATCTCAAACTCAGCTTAAGAACTCGGACTTTGAACTTGAGCTCTAGCTTTTTCTTCGCTTGGATTTCTAGAGAAGCCAATCGTGTTACTGGCTCGCAATATCTCATTTCAAGGGAGCTTTCTGATTCTTCTTTGTAGCCTTCGGGCATTTCCTTGTTAAAAAAAAAAAAGCTCAACTTAAGAAAAATTAATTTTTTGAGCTGAAAAAGCAAATAAATTAAAACCTAGAAAAGTTTTACCAAATATCTTAACAAGTATAACTACCTAAGTCTATCAACACTTATTTATTGGCTTTTAATTTGGATGTTTAGCCAAACAACTATTAATTTATTTTATTTTTTGTGTGGATATTTGTGAGTTTGTATAACATTTTAGGCTATTTGGAAAAATTATTTCCTTTGCAACTTAAAAAAAGTATCTCAAACTGAGGTTAAGTGAGTTTTTTTAGCTGAAGAAATAAATAAGCTGAAAATTTGAAAATTTTTACTTAATGCCATAATGTTTCAAATTATAATTGTTTAAACATTGTGATTTAGACCCCCTTTTTTAGACCCCCTTTTGACCCCTCTCTTCTCTCATTGGTCCCCCTTTCCTGCACATCCAATCACCCCCTGACACATGGCAAAGGGGGTGAGGGAGTGCCCCCAAAAGGGGGTCTCAAGTATTATCCTTAAGTTAAATAAGTTGCAAATAGAGTATAGTCAAACGAAATGGCAGCATTCACCAAACAGGTTTTTTTGGGCTTTTCGGCTTAAAAGTGTTTGCCAAACAAGGCTTTGTAGCAAAAGTCACTTCACTGGACTGGACTATGCACAAAACCATCATGAATAAAAAGAGAAGTAATGCAAACAAGGCCCACCATGAATGTGTTTTTGTTTTTTTTTTTTTTTTTGGAACATCACCATGAATGTGCTGTTTGTAAGTTAACATGAGTTAGTTCTTATTTGTTAAAAATAATTTGAAAAATGTTTTATTAACAAGTGTTCTTGAAATATAAGAAAGAAAAAAAAAATTAAATTCAGTACACCTTTTACTGAAATTTAATCACTATTTAACTTTTTTACTTTCTTTTAAAATATTTTTCACTTCAATTTCAACAATGCCTTGTGAATTTGCTTAATTTTAATTTTTATTTTTTATTTTTTAAAAAAAAGGTATTTGGAAAAGTGAAAGAAATTGGAGGCTCAGTGGATCTGAAGATTCTTTAGTTAGAAAAATTAAATCCAACGGTTTGGAAAGTGTCAAAAGCAGGTCAAAAAGTAGGGCATGATTTATAGGGATAGGGGACCAAAACAGCACTAATTTTGGTGCTCTAATAGAGCACTAATGACATGACAATGAGTAAAAAAAATGAAATAAAAATAAACTAAGACCAAAACATCACATAACTCTGGATGGAACTCACTGCCAATTCATTAGAGCTAGCTTTAGAGCTCAAAAATTAGAGTTCTAAAATATTTTTCGGGACCAAAATCCCATTCAACCACCACCTCATTTATGGGGTGTTTGGTGTGAATTATAAAGAGTGATTATATTTTATTTTAATTTATAAATTTGTGTCACATTGTTTAGTGTAATTTCTGTTTATAATTTTTTAGGCAAAAATAGTTTAAATAAGTTGAGAAAAATTGATTATTTAAAAGCTGAGGAAGGGATATTTTTTATTTTTGCTTTCTGATTTTCAATTTTTAACTTATAATAAGTTATACCAAACCGCACCTATATGCCATATGGATGAACAACACTAGATTATATCCAATTTGTTGTGTCATATATACCTCTATTAATTTATCTTTTGGATTTACTGAAAAAATAATAATAAAAAATATATTATAAATGAAATTATTAATTACCATTATAAGATAATAGTCATTTTATATGAAGGTTAAAAAATGATCATTCTAATCAATTTTGTTTCTCAATGAACCAAATACTAGTCTACGTTAGAGTTTTAAGTTGTTGTGTCATAAAATATTTTTTCTTTCAATATTCAAAAATCCTCTTTTTAGAGAAATCAATCCTTGGAAATGTTTTTTCTTCTACTCATTTCTCCTTGCGAAGCACCTTCCTAATAAAGTTTCACTATTTAATATTGTATTATTGGTAAGAGAAAAATTAAAAAAAATAATAATAATATCACACAGCAGTAACACTTGTATCCGAGCATCACATTGATAAGGGACTCGATAGGGTGTGCATGCATCCAAGTGTAATTTCTCTTGCATTTTGATGTATGTTGTCCAATTTGATAAATATATTTTTCTTTTCGTACTTTCTTAACTTGTCTTTATTTTGTTAATGTCTTTAGTAACCCAAAAAAAAAATCTTAAATATTAGGATTCAACACTCATTTTGGGATAATTATTCAGAAGTTTCAAAATTAGAGCTGAGCAAGGAATCCATATAAGCTATAATCTAATCCGGTCCAGTCCAATCCGGTAGGTTTTGATTGGTTTTTTGAATCCATGGTTTGGTTTTGGATTGTAAATTTAAAAATTTGTAGGCCACAGATCGGTTTTGGATTGAATCCCACGATTCCGGATTGGAACCGATTCGGACCGTATAGAAATAATCTATATTTATACTCTATACCCTCCCACATAATATCATTTCTTGTTTCATATAAAAACTAAACTCTAACTTAATTCACGCCATTCACTCACTATCTCTCACTCTCATCTCTCTCTCGGTACTCTCTCTCTTCTCTTTCTCATCTTAGACTGAGTTTTCTCTCTCGATACTGTCTCTCACACTCTCATCCATCTCAAATCAGATTAGTAGCTGTAGCTGCTTGTCTCTCTCTCTCTCTCTCTCTCTCTCTCTCTCTCCGTGACACTGTTTTTGTTCCTTTGTTCTCAGATGCAGTCAGCTTAGAACATCCATCTCATCTCAGATCAGTAGCTGTAGCTGCTTGTCTCTCTCTCGGTGACACTGTTTTTGTTCCTTTGTTCTCAGATGCAGTCAGCTTAGATCATCCATCTCAAATCAAATCGGTAGTTGTAGCTACTAGTCTCTCTCTCAGTGAGCTCTCTCTCTCTCCCTCTCTCTCGATGAGCTCTCTTTTTCTCTCTTTTCTCTCTAACACTCTGTTACTTTTTTTTGTGGATTTCATGCCAAATCAGTGGATTTAATCTTAGATCAGAGATATTCAGAAACAGTGATTTCTGTGGTCGGTGGATTTCATGCCAGATTGGTGGATTTACTTTTTTCTGTTTTTATTTTTTCTAAAACAGTGGTTTTTGTATATAAGGAGAGAAACAATGTATCTTAAATTGGTATGTGTCTATTATATGATTTCTATTTTTATTTTATTTTTTCTTTGGTTTTGTGGTGTGGATAAAAAAAATTTCTTTGATTTTTGGTATGATTTATGTTCTCTAATTGTAAAAATCCGAAAATTTAAATTGTCCCTTAAATTTTATACTAGTATTATGGTTGTATGTTATGATATAGTATTAAATAAATAATAATAAATACAGAATCTAATTTGGCATTGGATTATCAAATATGAGATTAATTAGGGATTATTATTTGGGGCCAAATTAACAGAAATATGGAATTATAATACTAGTTGGGCCAAATTAAAGTTAAAGATAGTAAATAAATAAATATAAAAGTAAGAGTAAATAAATAAATAATAATAATAATAATAATAATAATAATAATAATAATAATAATAATAATAATAATAATGGGTGTGGTAGTAAAATAAATAATTAATTTTTTGTTGGTATACAGTAGAGTGTAATTAATTAGGGATTAATTTATTTATATAGTTATATTAGAAAATTGGGCCAAAGTGTAATTATCTTAAATATTTATTAAAGATAAGTATAAATTCATATAATTTATGAATTAAATCTGGGGAAGGATACGCGCTAGCCACGTGTTGGCCAGCTAATGTTCTTACCTCCCTTACAGGGAGGACGTGATCACTGTGTGGAAAAGAAAAGGAAGAAAAGAAAGGGAAAGAAAGGAAAAGTTAAGGAAAGAAAGGGAAAGAAAATGCTAGAAGTGAAGAAAATCTTTGGTAGTGGAAAGAAAGAGTAATGTATTAATTTTAAGGTGAGTTATATTATACCTTGAGGCACCATAATATATTTTACGTATGTTTTGACTTACCATAGTTATTTTATACAAGTTATGTTTTATAAATTATTATAAATTATATTAATATTTCAATTACGTTGATTAATTTCTAAACTCTATTTGTTAAAATGAAACCCATGGATATGTTTGTTTAACTTTTAATGATTATTTGACTATGACTTTATAAACAATTATGTTTTGTAAGTACCACCACGGGAGTCCCACGCCTTGGGGGACTTAAATAACCATTGGTCTCTGTTTGGTCACTTTGTGACTCTCTGTCTGTCATGGATCCATTGACCCTCTGATTTCTGGTGTGGAGCAAAGTGCTGTACGGAGCTAAGTGCTACACTGTTGTGGGAGCCACCTCTAGAGTTCGTACGAGCCACCTCTTGAGTCCATGCATCTATTCTGTTCTATTCAGTACCGTGGTTATGGTTATTTATTTACATAATCTCAGTTTTGCTACTTAAATAATTATTTGTTCAGACTAAGTTATTTTAAATATTTTAGTTACATAACTATCCATGGTTATTTTGTGTCCCTTATACTCTTGGTATAATATTTCTCACTCCGCCATGTGCTTATAACTGTTTATCAATTTTCAGAAAACAATGCAATTCAAAAATAGCTTTTGGAAAGTCTTAGATGCGGGACTGCAGAATAACACACACAACATTTTTATGATATTTTTATATGTAAATATCGGCCTTTTGGGTCAATAAATTTTATAATAAAAATAGAAGCTCCGATAATTATTTTAGTACCCTCACTTAAATATTATTTCCGCTCGCGTTTATTAATTTGTTCAAGAATTGGCCGGAGGTAATTTCAGTTACTGGATATCATGATGCTTAACCCTTGAGTACGAGGAGCGGGTCGTGACACTAATAATATTAATCCTATTTTTTGTTGTCTAAAACCAGCTTATTATCTCTGTTTGTTTGCTTAGAATTTGTGGAAAGGGAAATGTCTACTACTGCTGAATTTGTTTGTTGTTATCTACTACTGCTGTTGTTTGTTTGCTTTGAATTTTGTTACATAAGATGACATTTTGGAGAATTGGTGATACTGTTTTAATGGGTTTTTGTTATTTTATATGTTGCTGTTTTTGTTGATCATTTCACACATGATACTATTTGCTTTTATTTGCTTTAAATGTTCTAAATTTTTTTCGTTATTTAATTATGTGAATCCGTGGTCCTACGTCGATCCAATCCGTGTTTAACTGGATTGGTTCGAATTGGTTCTACGATTTAAACGGATTAGATTGGTTCTAATTTTTTAAAAATCGTAGATAACGGATTAGTTCTGATTTTATCCCAATCCGAACTATGCTCACCCCTATTCAAAATATTATATAATATTATTCATATAATATTCATAATCAATGACGTAAGATAAAACTTTACAGGCAGGGGCGGAGGGAAGGAGGGCTTAGGGGGGTCACGTGCCCCCCCTGAGTTTTGGAGTTTTTTTTTTTTTTTTTTTTTTTTTTTTTTTTTTTTTAAAGCATAAAGAAAATATTTTATACAAAAAAATTATAAAAAATTATTTAGAGTGAAATGTCAATGATATTTTTAAAATTATAAGAACAATAATGATTGTTTTGATTAAAAATAGAGAGACTACAATATTATTATTTATGAGAATTTTAATATAATGGTGATCTCTATCATTATTGATATGTAAATATAATTAATTTTAATGAAAATATAAATTTATTGAATTGTTAGTTACATTTAATATGCAGGGTTCACCCTCCATGTGTTTCTTTATTATTAATTGTTAATATCACATGTCAATGATTGCGTTGTATGACTATTATATTGAATTTTTACGCATATTTTGTATAAAAAAATTACTTTATCATTATATAATTTATTTTAAAACTTTATATTCATGACTTTTTTTAATGTTGTCCATGATACACTAATTACAAATAACATATTCACTTTATTTGGTTTGCGTTTTCTGAAAACACTTTTCAAAAAATTCTACGTTTTTGTTTTTCGTATTTTTTTGTTTTATTGAATTTTTTTAATATTTTAAGTAATTTTTTTAATTTTTAGACACACCTAATATAAATATACTTAAAAAGTATAATTTTTGAAAAAATCTTTAAAAAAGTCACTAAATATCAAAAATATAAAAAAAATACAAAAAATCAATACATTTTTTGTATTTTTATGTATTTATTAATTTTTAAAAATATTTTTTACAAATATTTTATTTTTTTTAAATACATCATGTACCTAAAAAAGTAAAAAAAAAAAAAATACTTAAAATTTAAAAATATTCACTAAAAACAAAAAAAAATAAAATAAAAAATAAAAAATAAAAAACTTAATTCAAAAAACTCAAATCAAATACGTTGATTTTTTTATTTATTTATTTTATATTTCTTGAAGTCAATCGTAAAAATTTATATGAAATATTTTTGTAAATATTTTTAATCTTATAATTAAGAAGTGCCCCCTCTGACTTCTTTTCTTAGCTCCGCCACTGTTTACAGGTGAGACTATTGAATAATATTCTCACTTTGACTATTACCAAAATTTCCCAAAAATATGAGATAGGTCCCCATTTTTGTAACAAAATATTAATTAGAAGTAAAATTTTAGAAATACTTATATGGAGTTATGAAGAATAGTAATGCTAAATTCATTGACAAATATACTAATAAACATATTAATTAAGAAACAGGAGTTGCATGTAAGTTCCACGACTAGATGAAACTACTTAGACAATATATCTAGTTAAAATATTATTTTTACATTTGTTTGTATCTCTAATATGAAGCTTCATTGAATTTCTTTCTTAATTTAGGTTAAATTAACATAGCTTGACTACATATTAGCTTAGGTGGACTCAAATGAAATGGTATTCCACTCCATTGAGGCCTTAAATAAATTATCTAATGGCCCATGATTGTCTACACATGTTAAACACGAAATGCAATCTCAGGTGCTTATTTCTTCATACAAAAATGCTATGTATCTACAAAGACATTTAAAAAATAATCAAAATTTAAATTTATAGTGTAAATATATATTTAAGTGTTATGTGAGTAACACTTAGACTAAATTTACATTTTAAATCTTGAATACCTTTTTTAGTAATTTTTGAATATATCACATTGTTGTTTCTTAATAGGTACCCAAATAAGATAAAGGGTCTTAATAATAAGGGTCTTGAGACTTAAGAAAAAGACAAAATACAATGACAAACACATGTTAATTTTTATTAATTTCAAAACACTTATCATTGAATTTAAAATTTCTTTTAGTTTTATCATCATTTCCAAAGAAGTTTTTTACACAATTTTTAATATTGAACAATGTTGGATACTTATTAGCATTTGCCAAAATAGATGACTAATTACATTAAGAATCCTAAACTATTAATAATATCATTTTATCTTCTTATCTATGAACTTGTATATTTAGATCTTCTCAATTATAAAAATGAATCAATTTCACTCCTTTAAAAAGAAAAAATTGTACGATTTTTATAATTAAGAAACCAAGGTGTTTGAGTTCATAAATAAAAAGAATAAACTGTTATTCATTAATAGTTAAGGGAGTTATAGTGTAATTAATTGTAAAATAAACTATAATCCCAATTGCTTGTTTCTTTAAATAATTTTGTATGGTACCCTACATGAAAAACACCAAAAGCAAGGTGTGCAAAAAGAGAGGAATTGTAGTGGCTAAAACCTCAAATGTGTTGGGTGGCTGAGATGAGCTAGATTTAGGGCAAAAAGAGAGGAATTGTAGTGGCTAAAACCTCAAATGTGTTGGGTGGCTGAGATGAGCTAGATTTAGGGCAGCCAAACAAACACTAACTAGATTGGTCGCCACATGGGGCGTGCATTCAAAATCATATTTACCAATCTTTGGTTTTTCTCATTATATTATGCTACAAAAGAAGGGCACAAACAAAGGTCAACCCTCTCTCTCTCTCTCTCTCTTAATCAGCCCCCTTACACTTTAACATGGCCCAATGAGAGAGAGATTTTTAAAGAACCCAAAATAATGGGAAGGAATTCGGAAGATTCAGTTAAGATACCAAGCCTATATATATAAACTAATAAATTTTTATAAATAGTAAAATTTATCTATAAATCTCATATTAAAAAATAATGATCCGATTAATTTTAAGAGTTTTTTTATAAATTAATTAGTCTCATTAATTTTAGAAAGGTAGATTTAATACATTATTTAAAAATTAAATTTACGATTATATCCTTATTTTTATTATATTTCTTTTTTTCTTTTGTGCTAAAAGGTAAGATACACAACTTATGTGAATTAAATTTGTGATGAATTTTTATATGAGAATTTTTTTATATAGAATGACATGAAATATAAGATTTTTCAAATATTTCAAAAGGAGTACCAAAATGACTTGAAATATGAAATTTTTTTAACATTTCAAAAGGATGTGAGATTGTTCAAATATTTCAAAATGAGTACAAAAGCTCCTTAGTAAATTTTAAACAAATGCATAATTTGAATCTGTAATACTCAAATGTAAGACTCTAATATAACATTTCAAAAAAAACTTCTTAGTATAACATTCCAATGTAACACATAAAAAAAATTCTTTGTGTACTTTTCTCAAACGTAATACTCTAATATAACACTAAAAAAAAAAGGATTTGGGGTTCTTCAAACGATTCCAAAAGGGTGTGGAATTTTTCAAATCATTCCAAAGTAATTACTATAAAAATTCCTTAGTAAGTTTTGGATAAATGTATAATTTCAAACTGTGAGTATTACGTTTGAAAAAAAATATACTAAGTAATTTTTTGATGTTTTTATACGTGTTATATTGGAGTGTTACATTGGAGATTACATTGACTATGTTATGTTTAGAAAAAGTACACCAAAAAGTTTTTTTGTGTGTTACATAACAAATTACCCATTTTATTAATAAATTATCAAATCAATTAACTATTTTTAATGATGTTAAAAATACATTTCGATTAATAATTTAGATAATTTTATTATTGTATAAAAGAGTAGTTAGGAATTTTATTTTTTCTAATAAACGTATTAAATAAATTTTTTTGACAAATTTGTAAATTTTAAAATTACAGGGAACAATTCATATTTTAAATAAATCTTAGCGAATATATTTATAATTTATATTCTAAATTTTGAGATAGGCTTCTCTTTGGGTCTTGTGGGACTCGCCACGAGCCCAATTCTAACAATTTGAACTATTCATTTTGTTTGATTATGCGGAAAGATTATCATAAAAAAAATGGATTGATTTGATAATTATAATCATATATTTTTATGGATATTTATTTATAAAAAAAATAAACCACAAAGATAATTAAAAAAAATAAACCTTCAATTTTTCGTAGACAAATGTTATAAAGTAGGACTATTGAATCATTATCATTTTTTCATGAATCATCTACATGTTAAAAATAAATAAATAAATAAATTGAATGATTTAGATCGTTTGTTTGGTTCTCATGGTAAGGCTCGCCAATACCTTCACCATCCTTAAATTTTAAAATTTTTTTTATCATTTCACGTGTCATATAAAGGCAAAATTTTAAAATTTGAAATATTACAATTTTAACTAAAATAATAGATGTCTAATCAATAAATAAATATTGTTTATAAGAAATATTAATTTTTATAGCATTATTCAAAAGTTAATGGTGATTGGTGTTTTAACATAAGAGCATTCATAATGGGATAACTAACAAAGTGTGTTATATGACAAAAAATGATAAAAGTGAGATTTAAAAATGTGTGTTAAGGTGTGTTAAGAGTTTGTTAATTTTAGAGAGTAGGTGGTGCAATTGATGTGTTAAGATGTGAGTTAAGAATATATATACATATATAAATAATAAATAAAATAAATAAATAATTTATTATGTTGCCTACGGCTCTTCTTCTCAGTTGAGAATATATATATATATATATATATATATGACCTTTGCTTCGTTCTTCACTTTGGTCTCAGGTTTTATCTCCGAGTTCCAGATCCTTAAAATGGACAACAAAAAAATTACTAAAATTACACTACAATAAAATTTCTCAAGAAGAAGAAGAAGAAGAAACAAGAGTTTACAGTTGACAAAAATTTGAAATAGAGAATCTGCTTAGACGGTTTGGGTAGGAGCTTTGGCTTCATTTTCTTCTTCTTAACCCTCACATAGCCAAGAACAGCACTTCCCAAATGTCTAGGCAGACAACCCCACTCTCTCTTCCCAGTGTTCGTCTCTCTTTCTCTCTTTCTCTCCCTCTCTCGTTGGCTAAAATGCTAACCGCAGTTAACACATAAGTTAACACACAAAACTAATGGCTGACACTAACACACAAGTTAGCAACTCCATTATAGTACAAAACTTTTGTGTTAGCCAAAAATTGACAACGAACACTAACAGATACACTAACACATTCATTGTGAATGCTCTAATAATAATATGAAAGTTATTATGAAGGGCATAATAGAGTATAAATCTTATCCACTAAAAAAGATTTTCTTTTTTTTTCTGGAGAAAAAAAAAAAAAAAAAAGTAACTTGAGAGGAATAGAATAATAATAAATAATAATAATAATAAAACTATAGACTAAGCCATAATGAGGCATCAGCTTATGATTTAAATTAATCTAAATTTTTGACAAATAGGAAAAAGGTATCTCATAATCCGATTGGAATTAACGGATCGAATCTATAAAATCTTTTCAATAAGGTAAATTCAACTTTTTTTAAAAATATTTCTCTTAGAGTGATTAGTAAAATTTGAATACTAAACGCTTATGAGGGGTAAGAGTCATTTTCAAGCTTAAACTTACAGCTATCAATTCCATAAAACTATATTATAGTCCAAAAAATTTCCGGATTTTCCTAAATAATGTTAAGCTAAGTTGGCACAAAATTATGCTTGGTTTGGGACAAAATAAAATCAAAGAAGGAAAAATTCACATTATCTTAAGGTGATTGGTCTGTCCTTTTCCATGTCTGTGTCCTAATAGCAACAACACTAAATAAATATTATCATCTAATCATGCCATTCTTATCCACAATTCAATCATTATAATTGAGTTTCCCATGACATGTTTCCAAGAAATTACTCTCCAATGGCCAAGAAATTTATGATTGCATGTGCATTAACTTACTCCCAAAAAATTATATATATATATATATATTCAGTTACCTTGTCGTATTTCGTATAACTACTTATATGATGTTCTAAATGAATCCTGCAGTAAAATGTCGTATTAGTGCTGACTTGTTAATCCATCTTGGTTAGGTAATTGAAAAAGGATGGCTTACATAATGTAGACAATATCATATAGTATTTTAAAAATATTTAATAATTAGTACAATTGAATAATTATTAACTAGTCCCGAAGTAATATATGACATTACGTATACAGTGTTACAAAACTAATTATGTAGTGAAATTTTTTGTAAGTGAGACATGCTAACTCACCTATATGGGTTGCAGTTTTTTATAAGCTAAAAAATCCCAAAAAATTTTAAAAATTAAAAAGTTACTAAAAAAGTTAAAAAGTTATCACTATTCACTAAAAAAAATAAAAAAATTAATTTTACACAAAATTATTATAAACAACTCTGACGTCCCCACAGACACAGAGCTAACTCTTTTAGAAAAATTGCATAGTGGAGTGCACAAACAATATGGTGTTGTTTGGCCCATGGAGGCCATCACGGGTCCCGTTTTGATAATCTGAACCGTGCAATGGGTAGAACTCGTCGAATACTATATGCTTATAAAATATCACGTTGATCGGATATTGCTAACTATATGATCAAATCAGTTTTGTATAACAAAAATTCATGGTGTTATAGTTAACGGTTGAAAAAAAATTAATCCGATCAGATAGCTATCGATATCCGATCAACGTGATGTTTTACAAGTATATAGTACTCGACGAGTTCTATATATTGAATGGTTCTTATTAGCAAAACAGGACCCGTGGTGGCCCCCTTAGGACATCCCACCGTACTGCCTATTCTATCACAATCTTCTCCTATACACTAATTTATACAATTTTTTAATACACATTTTTTCGTAAAAAGTCAAAAAGTTATCCCTTTTTTAGTCCAAAAAGTCAAAAAATATACTTATTTAGGACATTCCAAACAAATGTCATACCATATTTTGGAATATCTAATAATTTTCAGCCAAATGGGGCATAATTTATTTTGAGTCTCTCCTTTTAGAAAATGCTTGTAACTGCTTTGTACTAAGCAATTTCTTTCTTTTACTTGTTGGTTCAAAAATCAAAAAGGGTGTAATATACACACACACACATATATATATATATATATATTGTGAAAAAAAGGGAGTCAAAGAAGTTGCTTAATGTTAAAATGATGCAAAGTAGGAATCAAATCCTTCTTTGTAGCCTAAATCAAGTTGGTTCTTAAGACATACCGTCCCCTTTATCTTTTGGATTATTCTGTAAAAAGGGATTAAAAAAAAGTTAATCTACACAATATACATGATAATGATGCACTCTATCATTGATTCATTTCCCACTTCGATCTTAGTCCACCAATTCACAGTGTGATGCTTGCAGACAAACAATTTTATATAGTTATAGATTAACCTTATCATTCCTTTAATGACATTTAAATCTGTGTTTGCATTTTAAATTCGTCAAGTATTTTGTGCAAGGAAAAATTGATGAAGTAGAAGATAATTTTTTATTTTTTCTCCCATCTACTAGGGTTTTAATATCCAACCAAGTATCAAGATTTTAGACTTTTAGTATCAATATTTATTAATATATCGACTAATAGTATTTGATGTCGATCAATATATGACCGTATCACCTATTTCAACACATATTTTGATTGTACAATTTAAAATCATGCTCTTTATAGGGTTTTAGAATTTTAATATTGATATTTGTCAATATATCAATTGGTGCAATCGATACATAACCAAATCACTTATTCCAATACATATATTTTGATATTGCTATTTAAAGTCATACCTTTTTATAAATTTTTGAAATTCAGATACATTATAAAAGTGTAGAGGCTAAGGGTAATTGGGTAAATATGAATTAATAATGTGAGATAATGAAGCTTATTGATGTGAAGTAAGTTGTTTAGTTGTCTAAGATTAGTGAAACATGTTAGCTTAATACAAGGGCAATTTGAGGTTTAATTAATCATAATTACAATTATGATCTGGATCCCACTCCACCACTAAGCTTTTCATAATCAATGTTTTAAATATATATATATATTCTCATCCGTGCGCTCATTTACAATTTAAAATTATATTGGTCACAACGATGGTCCTCTAAAAGGAGAGGTCCTCATTATAACTTTGCTTATTTACTTGCATATTTTATTCAAATATTTTTCTTTAGTATTTGTTAGTTTTTGTTATTTTCTCAAACATTGTTGATATTTCGATATTTTGAGGGGAAATTGTTAAAAAATAACAAATTAAATAAATAATGGCAAAAAAAAATGGAGACCAAATATAATCACAATAGGGGTGAGAAGTTCAAAAATAATTTAAAAATATGGTGAAAAATACTCTTCTGTTCTTTTTAGTTTTACCATCAATCTCTCTCTATCTTCCCACTTCCACTCTCTCATCTCTCTTCCTCTTTCTTTCCCATTCACATTAGACGTTGGCTAACCGTCCTATGCTAAAAAATCTAACCGTCCATAGCGATCGTCAGTGCCACCCCAACCCTCACCTAAGCTCGTTTTTTCCACTACCACTATTGTGAGACCTTATATTTCCTCAAATGCCCAGCCCCAACACCTTTCCCATGCCACTATGACATCCCAATCATCTTTTCCTATGACCATCACAACACCCCAATCCCTCTCCATAACACTACACATATGTGAATCCTTACACTATGTTTAGTTAAGAAATTTGAAAAGAGATTTAGAAATAAAGAAAGAAAAAAATGTAAGTGAAATGTGAATAAAATATAACTGCATTTTATCTAATTTTATACACATTTTTCCTTTTTCTTTTCCTTTTCCTTTTCTTTTTTCTTTCTCTTTTCAAATGTTCTAACCAAACAGAGCATTACTAAAATTTTAAAATTTCAATAAATATCTTTCTCTGTCATAAGACCCCTCTTTTTCTTTCTCATTGCCATCTCTCTCTTATTAGCAACTGCAATAGCGGGGAGGCTAAGAGTGTGTGACTAAGGTAGGGAAGGGTAGAGGGTAATGGCAGGGCAGAGAAGGTTAAAGAAGAGCGGGGCAGGGGTGAATTTTAAGTGCATTTTATTATTTAGAAAATAAACTAAGTAAATTATAAATGACACATTAATCTATATAGAGAAATGTTAGACATGTAATTTAGATACTTAAATTTACTCCAATGATATGGCAAAGTAATTGGATCCTGTACGGGGGGCAAATATTCGGTACCGCTCGTATTCCTTGCGTCCAAGCTCCACTTCGATCTGATTAACCTGTGAGCACAACGGCAGTGTGTTGCCGGAAAACCCCTCCGACGATCAAGTTAGCACACACTCAAAGATAGAGAGATTGAGGAAGAGAGTTTCTCTCACCAGATGAAGTTCCATGCCCAGCATGGGAGGCGTGGTCATGTTTACATACTTTCTGCGCGTGCCTCTATGTCCATTCGCCTTTCGACGCGTGGACCTGCTCCCCTATCCTACTTTCCCACGTGTTAACGCAAATACAGCTAAACACCACCTAACCAAACTGCCAAACGGCGTTGGCGCGAACGGACAGCCTGGCGGCGTTGCCCCATCTTCGTACGACCGTATTACTTTCACGACATGCAATACTCCGAGCCGAGCTTCGTCATGACCGAGCTTAGCAGCCCCCCCGTAATGACTGAGCACTTGCTCGGCTGGCCGGTCTGCGAAGGATCCTGCACGCCGATCTCAACGAGCAAACAATGCGAACCGAGCTAGCAGAGAAGTTATCCCAGCCAAATTGGACCTGGGCTTTAACTGAGCGCACTACACTTTGATTGTCCCAGCCCAGCTCGACCCAAACATGCTCGGACCAATTTTAGCCTGGTCATTACCACGGCCCAAAGCCAGATTATGAAATCTCCCTCACAATTGCTCCTTAATTCCGTCCGCATTTGCGTGACCAGAATTACATTACAAGGCCGGGCTAGACTTTTTGCTCGGTGGTTCATTTTGCTCGGTCTAGAAACCTCAAAGTTGGTAAACAAAGTCAGCTCGTCAACTCGCTTCTTGGCGAGTAAAATCAGCTCAGCAACTTCTTGGGCGAGCAAAATCAACTTGGCAAGGACCTTCAAAGTTAGCGAGGAAAGCCAGCTCAGCTCAGCAAGGAACTCCAAGGTCAGCGCGCAAGGTCGGCTCGGCAACTTGCTTCTTGGTAAGCAAAATCAGCTCGGCAAGGAACTCAAAGGTCGACGAGCAAGGCCAGCTCGGCGACTTGCTTCTTGGCAAGCAAGATCAGCTCGGCAAGGAACTCAAAGGTCAGCGAGCAAGGTCAGGTCAGTGACTTTCTTCTTAGCGAGCAGGATCAGCTCGGCAAAGAACTCTAAGGTCGCAAGCAAGGTCCGTTCGGCGACTTGCTTCTTGGCGAGCAAGATCAGCTTGGCAAGGAACTCTAAGGTCGTGAGCAAGGTCAGCTCAGCGACTTTCTTCTTGGTGAGCAAGATCAGCTCGACAAGGAACTCCAAGGTCGGCGAGCAAGGTCAGCTCGACGACTTGCTTCTTGGCGAGCAAGATCAGCTCGGCAAGGAACTCAAAGGTCAGCGAGCAAGGTCAGCTCAGCGACTTACTTCTTGGCGAGCAAGATCAGCTCGGCAAGGAACTCAAAGGTCGGTGAGCAAGGTCAGATCAGCGACTTGCTTCTTGGCGAGCAAGATCAGCTCGGTAAGGAACTCCAAGGTCCACTCGACGAGTTGCTTCTTGGCGAGCAAGATCAACTCGGCAAGGAACTCAAAGGTCGGCGAGCAAGGTCAGCTCAACGACTTGCTTCTTGGCGAGCAAGATCAGCTCGACAAGGAACTCCAAGGTCCGCGCGCAAGGTCGGCTCGGCGACTTGCTTCTTGGCGAGCAAGATCAGCTCGGCAAGGAACTCAAAGGTCGGCGAGCAAGGTCAGCCCGGCGACTTGCTTCTTGGCGAGCAAGATCAGCTCGGAAAGGAACTCAAAGGTCGGCGAGCAAAGTCAGCTCGGCGACTTGCTTCTTAGCGAGCAAGATCAGCTCGGTAAGGAACTCAAAGGTCGGCGAGCAAGGTCAGCTCGGGACTTTCTTCTTGTCGAGCAAGATCAACTCGGCAAGGAACTCCAAGGTCACGAGCAAGGTCCGCTCGGCGACTTGCTTATTGGCGAGCAAGATCAGCTCTGTAAGGAGCCCCATGGTCAACGAGCAAGGTCCGCTCGGTGACTTGCTTCTTGGCGAGCAAGATCATTTCGGCAAGGAACTTTAAGGTCGGCGAGCAAGGTTAGCTCGGCGACTTTCTTCTTGGCGAGCAAGATCAGTTCAGCAAGGAACTCCAAGGTCGGCGAGCAAGGTCAGCTCGGCAACTTGCTTCTTGGCGAGCAAGATCAGCTCGACAAGGAACTCCAAGGTCGGCGAGCAAGGTCAGCTCGATGACTTTCTTCTTGGCAAGCAAGATCAGCTCGGCAAAGAACTCCAAGGTCGCGAGCAAGGTCCGCTCGGCGACTTGCTTATTGGCGAGCAAGATCAGCTCAACAAGGAACTCCAAGGTCAATGAGCAAGGTCAGCTCAGCGACTTTCTTCTTAGCGAGCAAGATCAGCTCGGCAAAGAACTCCAAGGTCGCGAGCAAGGTCCGCTCGGCGACTTGCTTCTTGGCGAGTAAGATCAGCTCGGCAAGGAACTCCGTGGTCAACAAGCAAGGTCAGCTCGGCAACTTGCTTCTTGGCGAGCAAGATCAGCTCGGCAAGGAACTCTAAGGTCGACGAGCAAGGTCAGCTCGCGCGACTTTCTTCTTGGTGAGCAAGATCAGCTCGGCAAGGAACTCCAAGGTCGGCAAGCAAGGTCAGCTCGGTTACTTTCTTCTTGGCAAGCAAGATCAGCTCGACAAGGAACTCAACGGTCGGCTAGCAAGGTCAGCTCGGCGACTTGCTTCTTGGCGAGCAAGATCAGCTCGGCAAGGAATTCTAAAGTTGATTAAAACCATCAATAAACCTCTTGCCGAATAAAATTCATCCGACAAGGAATTCCAGAGTTGATAAAATCATCAACAAACCTCTTGCTGAGCAAAATCTGTCCGGCAAGGAATTCCAAAATTGATCAAAACCATCAACAAACCTCTTGCCGAGCAAAATCCGCCCTACAAGGAATTTTGATCTTTCCGTCAAAATGATTGTTAGTTGCCCCTTGGACCGCACTAAATCTGCTTAGCGAGACAAAAATACAACAATTCTCAAGAAAATGGTCTATTTGTTTCATTGTGCCAATGGCAAAAAGGGTTACAAAAATAGAACTAAGAACAAAACTTTAGATTGGCAGAGTTCGATGTTCTGAAAATGGATCGGCCATTTACATTCCACGAGTTTTATGCCCCTTTTCCTCGACCTTCTTACAGACGTCTTCCAAAAACCGAACTCCCTATATCTCTTCCATGGTGGTTTGCATGGCCATCATCTTGTTCGACTGCGTGAACCTTTCGCACTACTCTCTTATTCTCTACTACCGGACTTGTCGTCACAGTAGCTGCGGCTGCATTGTCTTCGACTCGGATGTGCTCAGTAATGTGTTGCATGAGCAATTCCATGGTTGACGGTTGATTCATTATGAGCGAGTCCCTCAATCGATGTCCAACTGGAAAACCGCACTTATACTGAATGATTACAAGGTTGGTCGGGCAATCAAGGATCTCGTTGAAAATCTCCCAATACTTAGTGTTATACGCCTTCAAAGAGTCGTCTGGCTCCATCTTTACTCTCAAGAGATAGTCAATTTCCTTGGGCATTTTAGCATTTGTCTTAAATCTGGTGACAAATGCCTCTGCCAACTGTTGCCACCCGTCGATGCTCTCCTTTGGCAGCCTTTCGAACCATTTTAGGCCCAACTCACCCAAACTTGATGGAAAAACAAGGCACATGAGCGCATCGTTTCGCCTGTGCCCAGCCATAACCTGCCGGAAGTGGTTTACGTGCATATATGGATCAGCCTTTCCGTCATAGAGCGTGAACTTTGGTTGACGGAACCTGGGGGGGAGCGATGTGTTCTCGATCTCTACAGAAAAATGGGTGGCACTCAGCCTTGCCAACTCTCTGTCTGGTGGCGCGCGTGCCGCCAAGCGT
Organism: Camellia japonica; assembly: GCA_030407325.1. Lineage (NCBI taxonomy): Eukaryota > Viridiplantae > Streptophyta > Magnoliopsida > Ericales > Theaceae > Camellia > Camellia japonica. The sequence continues at coordinate 90,687,058 of JAPPVO010000019.1, read as the reverse complement.
GGTTGTGGCATGGCGACCTTTTCACTGGCTCACCCTCTAGGGACCAGCCGCTGCAGTGCAAGCACCCTCTGCGCCTCCTGCTGGCGAGCGCGCTCCTCCAACACATCCCTTAAGTCTTTTGAACGGTCGGAGCGAGAATACCTCGACGCCGTCGTCGGGCGTGAGGGGTGGTAACTGCTGTCTTGCGTGCGAGATATCGTCGCCGGTGCTACGTAGTCTCCAGCTCTGAAGCTTCTCGTGACGGAGAGTGAAGGGGTGCGACGTCTATTAAGACTACCGGAATGGCGGGAATGGGCGTGCTCGTTGTGGTTTCCCACTCCAGCAATGCCCTTTCCCTTCATCTAGCGTCTCATGGCCTCCATCTCCATCGCTATTTTCTCGATGATGGTATCTTGGTCTCTCAACTTGTCTTCCAAGTGTTAAGTGTGTAAATCTCGTCGTCGGCGACGCTCTTTTGGAATGACAAAGCGCCAAAAACTCATTGCGCGCTTGTTTCACGTATCCCTGGGAAGTCCTTGTGCGGAGGTCTCCAAATCAGCCATCGTCGGAATGGCGGACAGGCCATCTCTGAGACAAATGGACTCTGGCGTGATGCTGTCGATGGCGAGTAACGGAATGTCGTCGTGGTTCGCCATAAAAGATGACTAGAGAAGCTTGGAGGACAAGGTTTTGTCTGTCGAATTCCCACAGACGGCGCCAATTGTACGGGGGGGCAAATATTCGGTACCGCCCGTATTCCTTGCATCCAAGCTCCGCTTCAATCCAATTAACCTGCGAGCACAATGGTGGTGAGCTACCCGGCGGTGTGTTGCCGGAAAACTCCTCCGACGGTCAAGTTAGCACACACTCAGAGATAGAGAGAGAGAGGAAGAGAGTTTCTCTCACCAGATGAAGTTCCATGCCCAACATGGGAGGCGTAGTCACGTTTACATACCTTCTGCGCGTGCCTCTGCGTCCATTCGCCTTTCGACGCGTAGACCTACTCCCCTATCCTACTTTCTCACGTATCAGCGCAAATACAGCTAAACACCACCTAACCAAACTGCCAAACGGCGTTGGCGCGAACGGATAGCTCGGCGGTGCTGTCCCATCTTCCTACGACTGTATTACTTCCAAGACATGCAATGCTTCGAGCCGAGCTCCGTTATGACCGAGCTTAGCAGCCCCCCCCCCCGTAATGACTGAGCATTTGCTTGGTTGGCCGGTCTGCGGAGGATCCTGCATGCTAATCTCAATGAGCAAACAACACGAACCGGGCTAGTAGAGAAGTTATCCCGACCAAATCGGACCTGGGCTTTAACCAAGCACACTGCACCTGGATTGTCCCAGTCCAGCTCGGCCCAAACATGCTCGGATCAATTTTAGCCCGGTCATTACCACGGCCCAAAGCCAGATTATGAAATCTCCCTCACAGATCCTATATGATTAAGTGTATGACAAATTAAAAATTAATATCTATCATGTCACATCATTGTAAATCAAATTAAGAAAATTCTTTCAAGAATCTTAAATATTTTTCAATTTATATAAACATGTTGAAAAATTATAATATATTTTAATAATCAAGTCAAGTTGGGCCTTGAAAAATATTCTCATACGCATACTCATTCAATAAATGGGTTGAAAATTGTATCCTAATTACTACACTCTTTGTGTTTGACAATAGTAACTTTTTTTTGGCCTAAATAAACACAAAAAAGATAAAAATAAATTAAATAAGTTAATAAGTTAAAAAATTACATTTAAATCATAATATTTTATTTTTTCTCTTACAACTATCACATCTAAATAAAAAAAAAAAAACTACTAATAGGTCATAATAGTTAGACTTAATTCTCATCAAGTCTTATCGAAAATATATCTTAATAAAATCGTCGTTAAAAATAATTTTTTGTAACGATTATTTACATGTCGTTAAAAATTGACAATTAATAACTTTTTTGTCACGGTTTTATAAATTGTCACTAAAACTTAAAATTAGTGACTTTTTCTGTGACGAATTTTTCAAATAGTCGTTGAAAATTGAAAATTAGTGACATTTTTTTGTGATGTTTTTTTTAAATTATCGCTAAAACTTATAATTAGTGATATTTTTTGTGACAATTTTTAAATTGTTCCTAAAAATTAACAATTAGTGGCTTTTAATAATGTTTGATAAAAATATCATTAATTATCATAAAATCTATTGGATAATAAGTCTACCTATTAGAACCTATACATAAGTTTCCCTGAAAACAAAAAAAAAATTCTTCTCAAACCGAACTAATTTAATGTAACAGAACCGGTACAGAGCCCGAATATAGGGGCTCGAATTTGGCTCGAAATTAGGGGGAAAAAGAAGGAGGAGGAGGAGAAGAAGAAGGAGAAGAAGAACTGGACTGGAGGGGCCAACAAAATCGGGCGGAGGTGGAGGCGGAGGTGGAGGCGGAGTCGGAAGTGGAGGTGGAGGTGGAGGCGGGGCTGCGATGCCGACGAGCGACGAGCTACGAGATCGGCCGACGAGCTGCGACGTCGATGAGCTGCGTTCTCTCTCTCGTCTCTGTGTTCTCTCTCTCGCCTCTGTTCAACTCAACGAAGAAGAAGAAAGAAGAGAAAGAAATGGAAGAAAAGGAAGAAAATGAGGGGGGGGGAAAAAAAAATCAAAACCCAAAACGACGTATACGAACCCCTAATTTCGGGCCCTCAACCATTTTTCTTTAATGTAATTAATCAAAAAATAAGACTAAGGCCTTGTTTGGGAAGACTAAATAAGTGCACTTTTTGTCTTTTTTGACTAAAAAAGTGAGGTTGAAAATATGGATGTTTGGGTTAACTTTTTGACTTTTTATGGAAAAATGTGTAATAAAAAATTGTAAAAATTGGTTTTTAGAGGAAAATTTGAATTGGGAGTTGTGCAGCCGTAATTGTTGACTTTTGATGAATAGTGTTAACTTTTTAACTTTTTGAGTAACTTTTTAGATTATTTGGGATATCCCAAACTTAGCCTAAATTAATTCTTTCCCAAACAAAGCCAATCAATTCCTAATCCTTATAAAAGTGGGCTAGGATGAGCAGACTATCGGACCGGTACTACCCGTATTTTCTACTTATTATATATATATATATATATATTGTAAAGCGTGTATTTATGATTAATTTGTTGGTATTTTACATGCTAAAAATTTTCTTTTCCTCTCAAAAATGTTAATAGTTAAGCAAGATATTGGGAAAGTAAGAAACTTGGCCTTCGTTTGCCATATAATTTATTTGGGATTTTTTTTTTTAATACTATTTTAGTCACAAAAAGGCAAAAGGTTGATTTGGAATGTGGGTTGACTTTTTGATTTTTTTAGTCTAAGGTTAAAAAATCTCGTTTGGGATGAGTTTTTTGATTTTTTTGACTTTTATAATAAAAAAATGTAACAATTATGAGTTAGATGTGATGTTTTGTCTTATTCGACTAAAAAGTCTATTTTGTTTTTTTGTGACTATTTTAACCAAAAAGCCTAGGACTTTTTCTTTCCAAATGAGCTTAAAATAGGTTAAAAAGTCAATAAGATGAAAGCCACATTCAAATCATAATTATTTCATTTTTGCTTTTACAAAAGTCAAAAAACTTGGGAGCAATTTGGGAACTTTGTAAAAAGCCAACTTTTTGACTTTTTACCAAGTTCTCTCAAAAAAGCCAAAAAAAAACCAAAAAAGTTAGCTTTTTTGTCAAAAAAGTCACCAAAAAAGTCAGAAAGCCAAAAAAATCAACTTTTACCAACTTCCCAAAATATTATTCCAAACAAAACTTTTTAATCCCAAAACAAAATAATCAAAAAACTAAAAAATTAATCCACATCCCAAACAAAGTCGAATGTTAATATTCCCCAAGACAAAAGGTCCCTACAAGTAGCTCAAGGATAATATCATTTTTAACCCACTTGGTTTTACTAAGGATTCTTTTTGATAATTTTTTTTTTACCCATTTGGTGCTTTCAACTATTATTTTTTTTTTCCTTCTTTAGACATGAATATTATCATCAACTTCTTTTAAGAATCTCTTTATTATCTTGATGGGTGCTCCTCTTATTGTATTTGGGTGGCAAACAATACCCTCAATTTTTTATTTTTTTTTAATTTAAATACTTTGATAATGTGGTCCAATACATAGAGCCGGATTTCTAAACAAAATAAGATCAATATCACATTCACCTCAGACTTTTTTCTTTTTTTTTTTCCACTAGATAGTATATTAATTACAAATACAAGAATAATTATATTCTAATAATACATAATTAAAAGTCCAACAACCATAAAAAGAAAGAGAAAAGAAAAAGAAAAAGAAAAAAACTACAAATGAGATAAAATAAACAACTGATATAACAAAGAATTCCCATAATACATAGACAAATATTGATCCCTAGCCTCTGAAGTAAAAATGTACAAGAGTTGTCAGCTAAATAAAATCAGTTGTTGACATCCTGCGGAAAAAAAAAAAAAAATTAATAACTAGTGCTTTACATATAGACGAAGAAGAAGAAAAATGTAATGAAAGGTGAGGTTATCAAACAGATGTTCCATAAATGTATGGCTAATGTCCACATCAACTCATTATGGCCAATTATGTTTAAAAGCCAAATGTAACAAGCTTTTGTATGTATTTTTGTTGATAAGTGCTACACTCATTACAATATTGCAACCAATCACTTTATGTTACTGTGTTTGTTTTTAAGGATTTTTATAAGAATATTGCAACCAACCATTGGATAGGGACTTTATCTGAGCTGGATGCCTCTTTTCCTTAGAATCTGTAATTAATTTCTTGAAATTCATTGGATTGGGGATACTTGGGACCAATTATGCACCAACCAAATACAATATTCAATGGTCTCTGTTTGAATCTAGTGGTTTGGTTGATTGCGCTTGGAGCCTCTCACCTTTAGGGGTGAAGCAATCACAAAAATTACACATTTATTTCAAAACCATTATGGGATGCTTAAATTATTTTTAGAAGAAATTTTTATGATCAATGTTAGGTCGGTATTGCGTCTCCTTAAAAACATGTAAAATAATTAGCCTATCAAATTGTTACATCGTGAATGGAGATTGTATAATACAATTCTTTGCTAGAAATTACTGAATGTTTGATCTTGACAAATGAATGTTACCGAACATGAATATTACTATTTTTGACTGACCCTCACATCAATGATCTCTTTTTTTTTCCCTCTCTTTTTTAGTCTTGATTGATTATAAAAATATTACTTGACTTATCATGAATGACTCTATCGGTCTAAATAACTTTCACTTTAAATGTATTAACTTCAGAGAGCCCATCATATGATGTATATTTTTTCAATCTTTATAATTTTTTTTAACTTTCCAAAATAAAAAAAATCAATCATAGTAGTTCCGTTTGGCAAAAATTGTATTTGTAGCTCTTTCCTACAAAATAAAAATTGATTATTTGTAATGCTTGCAACATGCATAACATATATAAGTCGGACATGAAATCCAGATAAAGTTCTAATATGCTTAATTTTTGTAGTTTGAAAAGTTGAGATGTTTAGTTAAAACTTTTCAAGTTATCCATTTATTTGTCTTTTTCAATTGAAAAAAAAAAAAATCAAAAAGTTAATTTTTTGAAATAGGATTTGAAATATATATATTTTTAAGTCATAAACAAATAAATCTCTCAATGACTTAAATTCTTTCTTAATTGGAAAAAAAGAAATTATAGTGAAATATACACTTTATTTTATGATATGTGCATATGCATATGAAATATGGGCACTTAACAATCAGTCATATTAATTAGACTTATTTACTTATAGATCCTATTGATAAATTTATCAAAATGGCTTAATGGGTAATAAGTCCTATTGGTAATTTACACTATGAAAAATGCAATCGTTCCAACAACATAAACACCAAAACAACAAAAAACAAAAAAAAACAAAAAAAGCAGTCAAGCAATTAAATTAAGTTAATGCATTCGATAAATAATGGTTTTATAGAAACTGCATGGCATGATATATAGATGCCATTGGCTTCATTTGGGAGCTAGTTTTAATAAATAAAAATAAAATAAAATCTACAAAAAATTAATTTGTTTGATAAATTCTTAGTTTTTTTTTTTCTTCTATTCTTAAATTTTTTTAATTTTTTTTTTTTAACAATTGAAGTTTGCTTAGAGGGAATTAGGTTTGCCAAATGATTTAAGACTTTTTTTTAAACCAAAATGGACCTTCTAAACCATTATCCTGACTTGTAAGCAGCCACCAAATAAAGTCATATAGTAAATAATAATGTTACTAATACCAAAAAAAAATATATTTAAAAAAAAAAAGAGGAAAAATTAATTCGTAGTCACACCTATGTGAATATTGTACACTCTCTCTTTTTTATGTGCACCTAACACTAACATTTATGCATAAAATTATTAAAGATAGGTGGAATGCTTAAGAACTAGAAGATTACACAAAGAAACATATCCTTTGTTGGTGGATATTGGATGCTACTTCCCAATTGATACCAAGAGATTTCATGGAAAAAGAGTATGGGATTACCCACCACCACTTGGAGATCATAAAATGTTAGTTCTCTTCTTTGTTGGTATTCTATTTAGTCTTAATTTAGTTTAAACAAAGTTTGTGATAATTAATTACTTCATTGTCAATCTATACTTTTAATTATTATTTTTATTTGTCCTCCTCGTAGAGGTTTTTTATACAAGAAGTGGAGAATCCTCCTCCACTACCCATCAATTATTTTGATTGATTAAAGATTTAATTTTTCAAAATTAGAAGACTAAAATAAGACTCACAATAAGAAGACTTTGACATGCTCTAGCATTTTATGAAGTATTCCTTTCCTCCGATTATGTCTTAGTTTGCGTGTTGAAAGTCTCATATTATATATCTTAATTTTATTTATTTTTTTTTAATTCAAAGATTTGAATGATTAGTACATTTAAACACAAAGATGACTCAGTGAGTGTATAACATACATATTTGGCAAAAAATTTAATTTTTAATTTTTTGTTTTAAATTTTTATATTTTTGGAAGCAAAATATCAATTTTTTTAATTTTTGTGTGAGAGTAATTTTTAAAAATTATAAAAAAGTATTTCCTAAAAATGAGCTACTTTTAGGGAAAAAAAAAATCAAAATCAATTTTCCTAGCAAATTTTAAGTACCAATTTTATTTTGAGGGAAAAAATAAAGACGAAAACTATATCAAATGCTTTAGTCTTTTTGAGAAATATTATATAAACAGAAAATATGTAGAAATAAAAAAACCATATTTGAATATAAAGTGAGAATCATTTATTTTATAAATTCTGCGGTGGAGGTATGCTTATTCAATAATATGGAATTATATACTTACATGGATCAAAATACTAACATATAAATAAATGAAAAACACAAAAAAATATTATTGATTGAGTATACCGTCATACAATGGTGTTGTTTGGTATAGTTTATTTAAGATGGTCATAGATTTTTTTATTTTGGAATTTTGTGCTAGGCTATTTAATGTAATTTCTGTTTATATCTTATTAGACAGAAATAATTAAAATAAATTGAAAAAAATTAATATGTAAACACTCAGTACGATGTACTTTTGACTTCTACTTTTAGATTGTTGGCTTTAATTTATGGACGAATTATACTAACAGTCTCTATAGTTTAGGATTTGTGTTACTTTGATCCTTGACCTTTCAATTGTAATACATTTGACTCTAAATTTTGAATCTCGATCCAAATAAAGACAATTGAAGACAATATTGCTCCATTTGAAGTGCAAAATCGTCATACAACTTATTTTATGTTGGTTAACATATATTGTTTATGGCTTCTTTTTTTTTTTATGAATAATGTTGTACCGTTTTTGGTTATAAAGTTTCGTTTAGTTTGGTTTTCAGAATATATTTTTAGAAAAAATTTCTAAGAAATTAAAAATTAAATTGGTGAAAAAAAAAACTAAAAATACATTATTTTTATATGGTTTTATGTTTTGGGAGGATAGAAATAAATCTTTTTGATATTTATTTTCGTTAAATTAGTTTTTATTTTTTTAAAAGTCAAATATGGTGACAATTTTGATATCATTATTAAACCAGTCCATTGAATCAAAAAATTCAAAATTAAAAACATTTCATATATTAAACATATTGATTATACATTAAAACCCTAATAACAATCCATTACATAATAACCATCAAAAAAAATCTATTAACAACAAATACAATTATCTATTACATGATAATTATTAAAAAATATTAACAAAAACAACCACACATTAAATGATCATTATCTAAACACATACTAAAAATTAATTTGGTAAAAAAAAAAAAGATGTAAAAGATTTATCATTTTTATATAATTTTATCTTTGGTGAGTAGAAATAATTTTAAAAATATTTTTTTGACATTTATTTTTATCAACCTAGTTTATATTTTATTAAATTGACAACTTTGCCCTTGAAATAAATCAACAATATCTTCAATTGTCATTCTTTAGAGCAAGATTCAAAATTTAATGTTAAATGTATCACAATTCAAAAATTAGGGACCAAAGTGACATAAATTCCCAACTACAGAGACTGTTAATGTAATTCGTCCTTAATTTATTATAAATTGCATCAACCAACACCAATATCCCACGAAGGAAATATACTTATATAGTTTAAAAAAATATATAAGAAAAATACAGGGAGTTGTTTAGTAATTAACTTTTTAATTTTTTTATAAAAAAAAACTTATAAAAATTAAAAAATAATTAAATAATTCATAGTTACTTTTAAATTGTGTAAAACTCAAAATTTCAAAACAAGGCGTAACTGGACATCTTATATAGTTTTGGAAGACTACTCGATAACAAAAGTTCCCTAAATGTACTTATGCTATTTGGGGTGGTGATTTTTTTGGTTAAAATAGTTTTAAAAAAATATTTATTCATATTATATTTTTTTTTACATATTTTTTTATAAAAAATTAATTAAAATAATTATTTTTCAAATGAGCTCTTATTTATATTTTATAAATTTTACTAATTAATTTTCTTTATTTAAAATTATAAATACACTTTCTTAAGTTTTCTTAAAGGTTTTGTTTGGCAGAAAAGGTTTGTGTTAAAATAGTCGCAAAAAAATAAAATAGGTTAAAAAATAATAAGATAAAATGTCATATTTAAATTATAATCATTTCAATTTTTCTCTCGCAGAAGTCAAAACAAGTCAAATAATCTATTTCAAACGAGGCTTTTTAGCCCCAAACAAAAATAACCAAAAAACCAACCCACATCCCAAATGAAAGCAAAATACGATTTACCCTCTATAATTTTAGAAATTACATTTCATCCATTGAAATTTTTAATTTCATAACAAATGCTCATTTTATTAATAAATCAATAAAATGAATTAATAGTTTTTAATGATGTTAAAAATTTATTTCAATTAATAATTCAGGTTATTTTGTTATTGTATAGGAGAACAATTAAAATTTTAATTTTTTTAATTAATTATGTTAATAAAAAAAAGTCTTACAAAATGATATTTATAATTTCTTAAACTCCAAAAAATAATTTATATTTTAAATAGGATTAGGATCCCAGCTAGTCTAAATTTTGGAATGGACGACGCTATTTTGGGGCCATGTGAGCCTCATTTTGATGATTCGAATTTGTTCATTTTGTCGGGTACTTGTCTATTTCATAAAAAAAAAAAAATTAGGTCGATCTGATGACTGTAACTTATTCAATTTATTACGTTTGTTACTAAAAAAATGTATTATTTATTTTTAAAAACACAATTGTTATTTATTTTTTTAATGAAAAATTGAACAAATTATAGTTAGGGCAAATTACATATACCCTCCTCGAGGTTTGGCTATATTACAAATACCCCCTTGATGTTTGAAAAATTACAAATTCCCCCCTGAATGCTATATTTGCATAACAAATTAGGGAGTAATTTGTTATGAAATTTAAACCTCAAGGGACAAATTGTTATGAAAATACAAACCTTAGGAGGCGGGATGTAATTTCTAAAACCTCAGGGGGTATCTGTAATTTAGCCAAACCTCAAGGGAGGTATATGTAATTTGCCCTTATAGTATTGAATTGACTTAATTTTTTTTATGAATAAAATATACGAAATGCCCAATAAAATAAACGATTCAGATCAATCAAAACGGAACTCGTAATGGGTCTCATGGATCCAAACAACGCCATTTAATCCAAAATCTATACCAAAGGAAATCCTCTTCCTTTTAAATAAATTTAAAAAAATATATTTATAATTTATCATATAAATTTTGGAATAAATTACAAATACATCTCCTGAGATTTGCTTACAGTAAAGATTGTCTCTATAGTTTAAAAAATTACAAATACTCCCTTGTTAAAAAAATTTATTTAACAGAATTAATTAAAAAAGAAATTCATAATTGCTCTTTATATAATAATAAAATTACTTAAGTTATTAATTGAAACATATTTATAACACTATTAAAAAGTGTTAATTAACTTGATAATTTATTAATAAAATAGACGATTTGTTATAAAATTAAAAATTTTAAGAGTAAAATATAATTTTTAAAATTATAAAAAAAATTTATACTTTAATCAAATTTTAAGAGATGAATTTATAATTTATCCCAAATTTTGATATTTTCACTAGATTTGTATTTGGAGTGCTGGAAACTCTCCCTGTGAGAGGCGCGTACTAACAGTACCCTGAAAATTTACGGAAAAGGTTCAGGTGGCCCCCAACACAGGGGGCAACTTCTGTAATTATGTCTATTTTCAAGGGCATGAAAGCAACCCCACGACAAAAAAAAAAATTTAATTCGCGGGAAAACATAACGGATAGCTTTGCCGGGTTTACCCGGAGCCAAGTGCCAACATAGGCTTGCTGCCTGCCACAATGCAGACAGACAAAGGTAACGGCAGATGGCGCCGTTGTAACGCCGTTAACTTTAACAGTTGCCGTTGAGCTAGCTACTCTCAATCTTTCGCAGCTCACCCAAATCCAAAAAAAACACTACTCAAAAATTTATTTGTCGAATTTGTGTGAAAAAATATTAGGTGGAGTAATTCATAAAAAATAACGAGCAGTATTATATATAATTCAAATAAATAAAAATAAAATAAAATATTTAAGAGTCTCTTCATTTAAGTCCAAAGTATGAATCTTACTCGGCAAATTCATCTAATTTTTTTATTTGGTATTTACTTTATAATAGTATAGATAAATAGATAAATACGTTAAAATATTTTTTTCTTTACATTAATTTTTCATATTGTATTACAGTTAAAATAGTAACACCAATTTCATTATTATATTCCTTATATATATTCACGCGTGAGTTTTGACTATAATTTAAAAAATAAAAAATAAAATAAAATAATAATAAATGAAACTCATGTGTTGCTATTAGTAATGGCAATGGGGCGGGGCGGGGCCGGGGATCGCCCTCCCCGTCTCCGATCTCCGAAACTACAAAATTCCCCGTCTCCGTTCCCGATTCCCGGCGGGGAACCATTCACCTCCCCCGCCCCCGCCCCCTACCCCTAATGGGGATCGGATTTCCCCGACCCGAAAAATCCCCGCAACTCTCTCTCTCTCTCTCTCTTTGTATTTAGCTTTCTCTCTCAATAATAAATCATCAACAACACACATCATCAACGACAACATCATCAAAAAAACATAGATAGAGACACATACATGTAACACACAGACATACATGTATACATACACACAGTAACATAGAGACATACATGTAACACACAGATCTAAGATGTGAGATGTAAGAACAAGGAAGCCAACGGTAGCGAGATCTGCTCAGATCTACCTATATCTTTTGTGGCAGAAACCGAAGCCGGAGTATGAAAGCTCGGTGGTGGCGCGGAGGAGGAGGAGGTGACGGAGAAGGAGGAGGAGGAGGAGGTGAGGGTGTGCGTACTGCCGCGGAGGAGGAAACGACGCTGCCGCCACTGCAGAGAGAAGAGTGAGTGAGAGAGAGTCGTCGCCACTGTGGAGAGAAGAGAGTGAGAGAGAGCTGTCGCCGACTGCAGAGAGCAGAGTGAGTGAGTGAGAGAGAGTTGCCTGCGAAGAGAAGAGAGAGTAGAGGGAAGAAAGAGAGAGACAGACCAGAGGAGAAAACAAACATAGGGGGGTTATATATATATGAATGAATAGAAGGATATTATGGTAATTTCATTTCGGGGAGAATCGGGGACGAGCCGGGTTCGGGGCTGTGAAAGCTATTCCCGTCCCCAGCCCGAAACTAATCGGGGATTCAATTTCAAATACCATCCTCGCCCCGTGGGGAGTATTTTTCGAAGAAAAACCGCTCTTATCGGGGACGAGGGCTGGGTCCCTGTCAGGCCGGTTTTAAATTGCCATCCCTAGTTGCTATCATTAATTTTTTATAATATTTTGGATAATTTTGTAAGGATGACGAAACTAAGAGTTTTTTTTTTTTTTTTTAATATTCTAAAAAAAATAATTTAGAAAACTGACTCACTTTTTAAATTATTTGAGAAATTAACTTATTTTTTAAAATTATATTTTAAAAATGTAATTTTAAATTGAAAATATAATATATCTTAGTGAAATCCATATCATCATAATTTTCAACATGCGATTTTAAATTTAAATTGCATGCTGAAAAAGCGATTTCAATTTAAAATTACATTTTTAAAATGCGATTTCAAAAAATAGGTTAGTTTTTCAAATAGTTTGAAAAGTGAATCAATTCTCTAAATTATTTTTTTTGTAGAATATTTTTTTTAAAAAAAACTCATGAAACTAAAAGTCTAATTTTTTTTAACAATACATTTTTTATTAGTTAAAAACTCTTATGTATAAATGAAAAGTAATAAAATACATACTAACAAATTTTATAGAGGCAAATACTAAATTGTGCTTGCTTAATATTGAAAATGGATTAAAATAAAATCTTGAAAATAAGTAAAAACCAAAATTAATTTCAATAAAAAGTATCTTATTATTATTATTGTCCTAACAAGAGCATTTTATAAATATTTATGGCACTCCAGCAATAAATTCAAATTTGAAAATTCTGAGGTAAATGCCCAAACTCTTTTTCTTAAATTTTTTTTTTTTTTCAAAACGACAATAACAATTTGAAATACCATATTATTCATATAAAGGACTCCACATAATTTTAACATTTATCGTGTTAGTAAGTTTAAAAATAAAGGCCCAAACCAACTAATGTAATTTCACAATCTAAATTAAAGGTCTTTTTAGAATATTTCTAATTTTTTTATTAGTACTTTTTTCATCTAATTTGATTATAAACTTGAGAAAAAAATTTAATTTGGTGTAAACTACTCCAACTCTTTCATTAATATCATCAAAATCTTTCTAAAAATTATTTTCATATCTCAAATTTATCTTTTCATCAAATTTGATGAAAACAAATTATCCTCAATGTTTTACTTTTTAAAATTTTCATGAAATTCAAATTTAATAAATAAAAGAAAATGTTTCTCTTTCAAAAATTATATCAAAAAAATATATGAGAGCATCTCCAACGATAGTAGGCATTTTACCTATCTAAATATTACTATAAAGTATATATTTTATTTTACTTATCAACTGTTTTATATTTTTATTCCAACCATGCTCTTTATTTTAGTTATTTATCTAAATACTATTTTGCTTAGCGTTGAAGGCTAGCTACATGTAGCTAGTGAATATATGTTGAGCTAAAATGCCTAATCATATATCTAGTGCATTAGAATTGAAAAAAGTGAATCACACTAGGCATTTTAACTAACAAGTATTATATGCCTAGTGCATTGGAGATGCTCTAAGCATGGCTCTTATTACATTAACTTTAAATTTATATTATATAAATTTAGGATAAATTTTATATATATATATATATATATTTATTTATTCATACATGAAAGATGGGTCTCAAAAATCTCAGGCCGGCGGCCCCAATTATTGCGTAAGCATACAAAAAATATCATTTTAATATATTTCATTAATCATGTTTTTATAATCAAAATAAATTAATCATTAAATTTATATACAGTTATAAAATGAAAGTAAATTTATCCATAAATCTCATATAATAGAATATTGATCCATTTAGTATTAAGAGTTTTCTTATGAACTCATTAATCATTTTTGTTGTGAAAAGTTATATTTATGTGATTTGGTGTAATTTGAGTTTAAGTAAATGTTTTTGTATGATTTATTTTTCTAATTTTTCAATTCATTTTCGGGATGGGAATAGAAAAGTAAGGTGTGAAAAATTATTTTTAGAGAAATTGATGGCTGATGTGTTGGTAGTTAAGCTTAAAAATCTACATTTCTGTTAGTGTGGTTTCTTGGTATTACATTGGAGTGTTACTGTTGAATGTAAAAACCTATAACTTACTCCACCTACCACTACCACCTACTACCACCTACCTACTCCACTCCATTAGTGCTCCACAAGAAGCAAGTGCTCCATTTACCCTAATGCTCCATTAAGTTGTTTAGTGCTCAATTTTAGGTTAATTTAATTCCTCCATTTGTAACTCATTCTCCCTATAAAAGAGAGATCATTCTCTCCATTGAAAATACACAACACATACAAAAATGTATATTGATATCAATCAATAGTGAAAACACATTGTATATCTATGAATCAATTATCAATCAATGAAATCATTACATTGATTTCCTACATGGTATCAGAGCTATAGGTTAAGCTCCTAGTGTTCTTCGCCTTCTGGCGGGCGGCAACCTTTCCTTGGCCGTCCGCCGGACCTCAACCTACTCCGCTGCCACATTTCTTGCTGTCATGAACAAAGCCTTCAAGCTTGGTGAGACTCTGATAATCCAGTTCTAGGGCCATCACTTGCCATCTCTAGTTGTTGTTGTTGCTGCTGCTGCTGTTGTTGTTGTGGCATCTGGGCATTCCTCGGATCAAAACTCTGATGATCTGAAGATGCCTTTCTACTCATAGGAGATTCTGGTTCCAGATGTGCCTCAACCTTACTTGGAAGCGTGTTCACTGCTGATCCTGAGTCAGTACTAGTCTCTCCTCCTGCTTTTGAACTTCCTATTGGGGTTTGATGATGGAATCTCAGAGGCCATGCAGGGACCATTTCCCGAGTAGCTGCAGGAGGAGGCCTGCTCGCTGTAAAACAAAGATGATTTAGCTTCATCATTATTATTGATCTTAACTTATTGATTACTGAAACTTAAAGGAGGATTATTAGTAATCCCATGAAGAAGTGAATATGGGACATGGTGGTTTGAAGGTCCTGTGTCTGACATTAAACCAGTCAATCCAACTCTATGACTCGCCATTCAAACCATGATTCTCATGCTTATGCAGTAATTTTTTCTATGGAATTCTTGAGAGACAACAGTCCTCTTGTCTTACCTTATCAACTTAGCCTTTACCAAGGTGCCGGGGACATGGCGGTGGATGCTTGGAGTTGCTGGACTTCCAGCTCTGTTGCAGTTCATATTGATGCTGCAATTCCTTTTGGTGGCTATAAGATGAGTGGTATTGGCAGAGAAAAGGGAATCTACAGCCTTAATAATTATTTGCAGGTTTTAACAAAACCAAACAAACACTCATTTTATTCATAACAGGGTTCAAACCCGATCACCATTTTACAAAAAAAAAAAAAAAACACAAACACAAACACAAAAAACCGGCCTCACTTCTTCGCCTCTTCAGCTGTTCTCTTCTTCTTGCCTTTGTCTTGGGCGTCCCTTACCGGTGCTGCCTCCGTGTTTCCCACACCGCCGAACACGTTCACTTCCCGTTGCTCCTCAACCGTCACATATGGCGGTCCTCCAAATCTGAGCATCACGGTGGCCTTCCGCTTCAGTTCCTTGTTTTCTGCCTTCAGCCCACATATCTCTGCTCGGGCATCCTTATACATGCCCTGGAGCAGAGCCAGTTGGGCGTTTAACTGCTGCACCTCATTAGTTCTACTCTGAAGCCGGTGCGACAGGTTGTTGACCGCCGTCATGGTCTCAACGCATGACCTTAATGTGTAATAATTCGCCTCAATATCCGACTGAGCAGCCATTATCTGCTCCACTGACACCATCGGATAGTTCAACGGCGCAAAACCAGGGGGGCTTGGTCCAGGGGCTCTTGGTTGAGGTTCAAGGGCCATATTCTGAGTTGTGGCTTCGTTGAGGTCAGGAAAGAGGGTAAGACCACGGGACGAAGAGGCTATATTCTGGGGAGCAGAACGGAAGAAGAAGCCATTTTTTGGGCAACAGGGTGACACAGTATCTCTCTCAGCAAAAACGAAGAGGTTTTCAGAGGTTTTCAGCAAGTGTTTTGTTCTGTCTAAGCCTCAGCCTCCGTCTTCGTTAAATAGCCACAACAGCCACGCGTATCGCGCGTCGCTCGGCGCTAGACGACAAATCGGCGCGCCTTTTGATGGCTGTCGGGCACGCCTTTTGATGGCTGTCGGGCACACCTTTTGAGGTTAGCTCTTATATGGGTCCGACAAGACTCTATAAACTGTCCCGACATTGATTCCAGTTAGCTCTTATATGGGTCCGACAAGACTCGGTAAACTGTCCCGACATTGATTCCGGTTAGCTCCTATATGGGTCCGACAAGACTCGGTAAACTGTTCCGACATTGATTTCGGTTCTCAGCTACAACGGTTCGACACAGCCATATAGTGTCTTCTACAACGGTCCAACATGACCCTGTAAACTGTTTTCTACAACGGTCCGACATGACCCAGTAAACTGTTTTCTACATCGGTCCGACATGACCCAGTAAACTGTTTTCTACAACGGTCCGACATGACCCAGTAAACTGTTTTCTACATTGGTCCGATATGACCTCATAAACTATATTCTACAACGGTCCGACATGACCCCATAAACTGTCTTCTACAACGGTCTGACACGACCATACAGTGTCTCCTATCCTCTTTTATTTTATTTGTCATTTTATTTTTCCTGTTTTGTTACTCTCTCCAAACTCAAGTTGGTTAGTTCCTAACCCCCTTGAGTTTGAGGGGGGCTGTTGAATGTAAAAACCTATAACTTACTCCACTTACCACTACCACCTACTACCACCTACCTACTCCACTCCATTAGTGCTCCACAAGAAGCAAGTGCTCCATTTACCCTAATGCTCCATTAAGTTGTTTAGTGCTCCATTTTAGGTTAATTTAATTCCTCCATTTGTAACTCATTCTCCCTATAAAAGAGAGATCATTCTCTCCATTGAAAATACACAACACATACAAAAATGTATATTGATATCAATCAATAGTGAAAACACATTGTATATCTATGAATCAATTATCAATCAATGAAATCATTACATTGATTTCCTACAGTTACATTAAAGTATTACGTTTGTAAAAAATACACCAAGACATTTTTATGTGTTATAGAGTGTTACATTTAAAAAAAATACACTAAGGATTTTTTTTTGGAATGTTACGTTTACGTTTATGTTTAAAAAAGGACATTAAAAAGTTTTTTAGTTTGTTATACCAGAGTGTTACATTTGAAAAAATTACACTAAAGAGTTTTTGCGTGTACATTGATTGAAGTATTGCGTTTGGGAAAAAAAGTATACTAAATAGTTTTTGTATATTACATTAATTGAAGTTTTACATTTGGAAAAAAAAAAATACACTAAGAAATTTTTGTGTATTACATTTATTGGAGTATTACCGTTGAAAAAAATACACTAAATAATTTTTTTGGAATGTTACATTGTTATGTTTAAGAAAAGTGTACTAAGGAGTTTTTTTAGTATGTTATATTGAAGTGTTACGTTTGAAAAAAATACACTAAATAATTTTTGTATGTTATATTGATTGGAATATTATATTTGGGAATACACTAATGAGTTTTTTTAGTGTATAACATTAGAGTGTTACATTTTTGGAATGTTATGTTTGGAAAAATACACTAAGTAAATTTTTTTTTTTTTTGAAATGTTACGTTGAGTAATTTCAATATTATACGAAAACTTACATTTGTTCCTCAACACATAATACACGTACGTTTATAATTGACCTTTTATATAATTCACACTATAATGAAACCTTTGGGTTTATAAAAAAAAAAAAAAACAAAATAATTCATAAGATCACTGTTTAAAATTTATTAGTGTTTCATCTTAAAATAAATTTTTACCAATTTTTATTTATTAATATTAGTATAAAACTTATCATATAATCAAAATAAATATCATTTCAAATTTTTTATCTATTTATAGAATTGATAAAAATAAATAATAATAAAAAAAAACGTTCTAGCGGTGCAGTTTTGAACACAAACAAATGGGACACGGGGTCACTGCCGTGCCCCTCCCTGCCGTGCCCCTGCTGTGCCGTGAAACGGCACAGTTTCACCCCTTCTTCTTTTTTTTTTTTTTTTTCACATAGTTTCATCTTCTTTTCTTTTTATTTTTTTATTTTTTTATAGAGTTTAGAGTTTAGGATTTAGGGTTTAATTTCACCCTTTTTTTATGTTCTCACTATAAATTAAATTTAAATCCTAAACCCTAAATCCTAAAATAAAAAAAAAAAGAAATTAAGAATTAAACCATAAATCCTAAACCCTAAAATTAAAAAAATTAAAAATTAAATCCTAAATTCTAAATCCTAAACCGTAAAATAAATAAAAAAAATTTAAGAATTAAACCCTAAACCCTAAAATAAAAAATAAAAAATAAATTAAGAATTAAACCCTAAACCCTAAATCTTAAAATAAAATAAAATTAAAAATTAAACTCTAAATCCTAAACCCTAAACCGTAAAATAAAAATTAAGAATTAAACCCTAAACCCTAAAATAAAATAAAAAATAAATTTTAAGAAAACTCTAAACACTAAAATAAAAAATAAATAAATTTTAAGAAAAAAAAAGAAAAGAAAAAAAAAAAAAAGAAGAAGAAGATGAAACTGTGTGAGAACATAAAAAAAAAAAAAAAAAAAAAAAAAAAAAGGTGAAACTGTGAGAACACGAAGAAGAAAAAAAAAAAAAAAAAAAAGAAAGAAAGAGAGAAGGGGTGAAACTGTGCCGTTTCACGGCACAGCAGGGAGGGGCACAGCTGTGACCCCGTCTCCAAAAAGGTGATCTTGATCAATGTTTTTACGTCATTTTCTACTACTATTTTTTCTGTTTGGATGGCATTATATTCTCTCATAAATGCCAGCCGCCGTTATCAGACGACTGTCGTTTACTCTCGTACGGACAACCCTTACTTCCCCCCTAAACCTAACCACAGTTAAACTCTACTTTAGAGAGAGAAGAGAAAACGCCTATATAGAGAGAGAAATTCGAGAGAGAGAGTGTGACAGGCCTATATAGAGAGAAAAGAAAGAGAGAGGAGAGAGGAGGCTTGGAAAGCGGTTTTGGGATTTGGTAACGTCGATTCAGGTGATGGAGATGTTGAAGGAAAAGCAGTGTTTGGGCTAAAAAAAAGGCGGTTTTGTTGCTGAGAAGACAAAGTTGGAGCGGTTTTGTAACTGATAAGAGAGAGAGAGAGAGAGAGAGAGAGAGAGAGAAAGACAATCGTCAATAATCGATTGAAATCGGTTACATAGAGAGACTGTTACCAAGTGTGTATTATATACAACAATCAAAAGGGTTTTCTGGGATTATTATTGTTTAGATAACGGCTTCGAAGATGATGATGATGATGATAAATGGGGTAGGTTGAAGTTCGTGAACAAGGTTTCTGAAGCTACATTAGTCGTTTTTTGCTTTCTCTCTCTCTACTCCCTCTCTCTCTCTCTAGATTGTGAGCTTTGGTTCAGCTATTTTAATGGCGCATGTGGATAATTTCAGAGGGGAACGTCATGATACAGGTGAGGAGATGCTGGATTTGTGTTTTTTTCCCGGAATTGTAGTGTTTTTCTGGCAAAATACTGTGCTAAAATCTGCTGTTTGGTTGCTGAGAAAGTTGAAGTGGAAAGGGGGGGGGGGGGGAAATTGTAATTTTCCGTGCTCTGCTGTTCAGCCTCGCAACTGAAGTTTTCAACTCTTGTTGTGTTCTGTTTTCCTTCACTTTCTCGGCAAAACAGACAGATTTGAAGCTGATCCTTATATTTTCTTTTTTGTTTTCGATATTTTTTTTCATGGATAGGTTTGAGAAGTCATGATCTGTATACGGAGCTATGGAAGGCATGTGCAGGCCCTCTGGTTGATGTTCCTCGACCTGGAGAGAGGGTCTTCTACTTCCCACAAGGTCACATGGAACAAGTATGCAACTCTCTCTCTCTGTCTCTTCATTTTCTATCTCTAGTTTTCTTGTGATTTGGGTAATAAACTATTGGGTTTGCAGTTAGAGGCATCAACAAATGAAGAACTTAATCAACAAATCCCACAGTTTAATCTTCCATCTAAGATCCTTTGTCGCGTTGTGAACATACATTTAATGGTACTACTCCATTTCTGAATTCGTTGATCTTTGTTTTTAAGAAAGTTTTGTTTCTCTGCTTTGTTTGAATTTATGAATGGAATTGCTTTCCTTTTTACTACCTGTATTTGTCCTGATTCAAACTAATAGGCAGAGCCAGAAACAGATGAAGTCTATGCACAGATCACTTTACACCCAGAAGCAGATGTGAGCTTATTATTGTTAAATCATTTATTTTTATGCCTTGCAATATTGGGGAAATTGGGTTTTTAAAGTAATTTTGTGTGTGTGAATGTTTTATGGTGATGATAATAGCAATCTGAACCTACAAGTCCTGATCCGAGCCCGCCTGAGCAACCGAGACAGACTGTTCATTCTTTCTGTAAAATTTTAACGGCATCTGATACTAGCACCCATGGAGGGTTTTCTGTTCTTCGGAAGCATGCCAACGAATGCCTGCCACAATTGGTAATTTCTCTCATTTTCATTTCCCTCTGTTCTGTTAGTTATCTGAGGAAAAGAAAAAACAAAATTGAAATTAAGTTGATGTTATAGTTTCAAGAAATTGGAAAGTAGGCCTAATATATGGGAAATTGGTTGTAATTAGTACTGTTATAGTGGGGTTTTGATTACTCACAATTGTTTGGATTAGGTGATTTGGTGAGAAAAGAAAAGTTACCTTTTTATAATCTCTTGGTGATTGTTAGTTTTGTCTCTAAATTCTCATGACAAGTGGTTTTGATTTCTCCTTAATCACGTAATAAACCTTTTTTTGTTCTTTTTTCTTTTTCTCTCTCTATTTTTCAAACGATTGGGGATGATAACGGTCTCTTCTCTCTTCTTTACCCAGCTAAATTATTCAAACATTTGAGTTGCCTTTTCATATCCTTCAGGACATGACCCAGTCAACCCCAACCCAGGATTTGGTTGCCAAAGATCTTCATGGGTATGAGTGGCGATTTAAGCATATATTCAGAGGCAAGTCCCACCCTTCTTGCCATTTGCTTCATGCCTTTTTGCCACGTTGTTGTTTAATTCAGGTATAGTCTATAGATAACATACCGAGAGGTGAAATCTATATTTCTTTTCCTTTGCATAAATTGATGATATCAGGTCAACCTCGAAGACATTTGCTTACGACAGGCTGGAGTACTTTTGTGACTTCCAAAAGATTAGTTGCAGGGGATGCTTTTGTTTTCCTGAGGTATTTGATACTTGATTTTTATTTTATTTTATTTTATTTATTTGTAATTTTTAAAAATTCTTTTCTTGTACTGTTGGGATTGAGCTTCTTTGTTTTTAATCAATGATCGCCTATTATGCAGAGGTGATAGTGGGGAACTTCGAGTTGGGGTTCGCCGACTTGCTCGGCAGCAGACCCCTATGCCACCGTCAGTGATATCCAGCCAGAGCATGCATCTAGGAGTGCTTGCCACTGCATCTCATGCCATTACTACACAAACCCTATTTGTTGTCTACTACAAACCAAGGTTCAATCCCCTCCCTCTCAAGATGATATCTATTGGTGTGTTCTTGATGATATATTTTAGCATTATTTTTCTTATGCTCCATGCTAAATGACCAGGACAAGCCAGTTTATCATTGGGTTGAACAAATATCTAGAGGCTGGAAAAAATGGGTTCTCAGTTGGCATGCGATTCAAGATGAGATTTGAAGGAGAAGATTCTCCTGAGAGAAGGTATTTGTAATTTTCTTGTTATGTATGTGGAGAGATTTCTGGTAAGAGTTGGCTTCTTGATCTATAATTCCTGTTTGTTTTGTTTTGTTTTTTTCCAGGTTCACAGGCACTATAGTTGGGGTTGGGGAGATATCACACCAGTGGCCAGAGTCCAAATGGCGGTCATTGAAGGTGGAAATTACTTGTGAATTGTGATTGACTTATTTGAATAGTGACTTGTTTATTGCCTTGTTTTTTATACTTGTTTCCCCAACAATATCCTTTTTTAGATCCAGTGGGATGAACCAGCAACCATACATAGGCCAGAAAAGGTTTCACCGTGGGAGATAGAACCTTTCGTAGCTTCTGCTTCGATAAACCTTTCTCCACCAGCAATGAAAAGCAAGAGGCCCCGACCTATTGATCTTCCAGTTACTGGTATGATATCTGACTTATTGCAAATGGGTTTTTTAAGTGAACCAATGTTGAGTTTGAGGATTTATTGATTTGCATTTGTAATTTTAGAAAATACTACCAATTCAGTGGCTTCTGCTTTCTGGTATCCTGGATCAGCCACGTCCCTTGAATTCAGCCACTTAGGTAGTACAACTGATGTCCAAAGCAATGAAAGCATATGGCCTCCGAAGCAAATAAACCTTAATAGCAATCTCAATAATAGTGGTAGCTGTTGTAGCTCAAGGGCTTGGGCAGATGGCATTTGGTCTCCTCCACTTGGAAATGGTTCTCAAAATCTGTTACGAGACTCAATAGGAGACTACAAAAATGCAGCAGCTCGATCTATTCTTTCTGATTATACCTCTCATGGCTCGTCAAGGCCAAACAGTAGTGCAACACTCGATCTGGTGGAGAGGGGGAAAAAATCTGAGACTTCTACTGGTTGTCGATTATTTGGGATTGATTTGACAAACAACTCTATGCGGCCTGCTCACCCAGAGAAGGAATTGGCATGCCCAAATGCTGTTCCCACCCCGGTTGTGTTGTCTGAAGCTGATATGATTCAAAATGTAGACGTTTTGAACTGCTCAAAGGAGCAAGTTCAATCAGAGGGATTGCCGAAAGAAATGCAGAGCAAGCAGGCTTGCACCAATTCCACAAGAACTCGTACTAAGGTGAAGTACAACACAATCTGCTTGCTCTCTTTAGATACATGAATTTATTTCGGTCTTTAGTTTTTAACTAAGAAGCACAGATAAGGACACGTAGACACAAATTTTTAAAAAAGGTAGGGCACGGCATGTGGGGGACATGTGCAAAATTTATAATTATATATATATATCATATGTTACATATAAGGATAAATAATTTATTATGTCATATATTTGAAGCGGGAGCTTCGTGCACTGGGTACGCTATTTATATTTGAATATTTGAGTCAAATTAAATATAATAATTTTTAAAATCTGAAGGAAGAAAATAGTTATAAATTTACATTGTTTTGTATTATCATTTGATTCTAAGTTTTTTTTTTTTTTATATTCAAACTCCTATGTGTTTCATGTTTAAGTATTGGAAAGTGTCCAAGTCATCTTGTGTCGGTGTTGGATACAATGTGAGACATGTTACCTTTTTGGAAGTGTCTATGCTTCTTAGGATTCTTATTAATGAAAATATGTTGGATGCTTGAGAAGGTGCAAATGCAAGGGGTTGCTGTTGGTCGTGCTGTTGACTTGACTTCTCTGGAAGGGTACGGTCCACTCATTGACGAGCTGGAGAAGATGTTTGAGATTAAAGGGGAGCTTCACATCCGAAATAAATGGGAAGTTGTTTACACAGACGATGAAGGGGATATGATGCTTGTGGGTGATGATCCGTGGCTGTGAGTATCTTCAAAATTCCCACAATTTTTTTAACTGCCGCACAAAGTTTCTGATTTTAATTCAGCTATTGTTTTCAAATTCTTGTTTCAGGGAATTCTGTAATATGGTTAAGAAGATAATCATATATTCGAGTGAGGAAGTGAAGAAGTTGAATCCTAGATGCAAGCTTTCTCCGTCATCCTTAGAAGGTGAAGGGGCAATTATAACCTTGGATTCAGAGCTCAAATCTGAATTGTGAAGTTTGATTTGATTTTTGTTGGTCTTTTCCTTCTTTTTTTAATTAAAATCTTTTGGGGTTGGGGGGTCTCTCATTGCTGAAAAGGGTGTACAAGAAAGGGGTTGTTGCTCAGTTTTTAGTTGGGAGTTTGATCAAGAGATAACAGAAGTAAATTAGAAGGGTTGGATTTTGATTCAAGTGGTAGTAGACTATTTGTGTTATACAACTACTAAACAAACATGGTGAAGTTTAGAATTGGAAATTGTGAATACCTTGCTTGTGGGATTGTGTAGTGTGTTTTGTTATTTTTGAATGATCAGTCTGTAAAAATGTAGACTTATCTGTTTATGTTATTATGATGACAAGCAAACTAGTGCTTGGATTTTTATGAGTCGATAATATTGCTTGGAATATTAGTCTTTCACTATGACAACCAGTCTTCTTGCCTAGGTTAAAGAAAACCTGTTATGTGGCCCTTAAACATTTTCATAGCTCTTTCTCTGCTTCTTTCTTTTGTTTTTGTAGACCATTTTTGACACAGTTGGTCCCCACTCACCTGGACTAGTCTCAGGCAAAGGGGGCTGTGGCCACAAGATTTCTGGACCAAAAGATAGGCCAGCTTTTTTCTTGGGAAATTTTTACTCAAAATTGGTTGTTGCAGGTGGTGGGACATGGTTGTTCTGAGGCAGGCATGGGTATTGAAATGTTGTGCATGTGAGCTCCATTGAGGATACTAATTTTTAAATAATGCAATATTATTTTTTGATCTACATTTTTCATATTTTGTTATGTACATTTTATTTGTGAATGTAATATTACAAAACCAGTGTACCGAGTTTCACCATTGTATATTTTCAATGCAATGCTGACATACTGCTAGATTGACACCTCATATGGTAATAAATATAAGATGACAAAAATTGATAATCATCGTAACATTTTTCTTTGGCGCTCTTGAAATATTACCCAATAATCATGAAGTCAACCATGGAGACCTTTTGTGGTTCTACGTGTTTGTGTGATATCCAAAAAGCTTTGGGATAATGTTCTTTGAGGAACCAAATATGTAGTTTGGTAATGTAGAGACTTGTGTGATTGTTGACATGTTTATTAAGAAAAGTTACAAAGCCGAAACAAGTGTCGAGTAAGAAAAATGTGGTGTAGTAGATATATGATTTGAGCTATATGTGAAATAATGTTATTTTTAGGGACTTTATTTTGGGTGTGGTATTATCATCTAAAAAAAGAAGGTAGAGCTTTTGCCTATTTATTTATTTATTTTTTACATTAAAGTGCAGTGATTCTAGGCAAACGGACTAGCCACATTGGTTGAAGATTGTTTTGAGAATTAGTTATTTAAGTTGGTCTTTTAATTTTTTATGAAAAAATTGTGTAAAAAGTAAAAAGAATTGTTGGCTTTTTTGTTGTGATTTTTTAACTTTTTGACTAAAAAAATTAGTTCCCAAATTAATTTAAGTAATGCTATGCATTTAATATTATATGAGGTGTAGATCTACATTAATAAATTAATGTGAAATTTATTTGTTTATATTTAATGTGGACACAGCATTTTATTTTGTAGTATTAACATGAGAGGTGGAGTTGTTTTTATGAAAGATTACTTGCTTTAATAGGAAGTTGTTCCAATGGATGAAAAATGACTTTTAAGGAGGAGCAAATATCTTTCTGATAAGGACTTGCGAAGATATGGAAGAACAATATTGTCTCTTATTTAAGAGAGAGAGAGAGAGAGAGAGAGAGAGAGATGGCTATGGTTTCCACCTTTCAATACCTACATTGAGTAAGCAATGAACATTATTTCACATAAAGTGAAAATTGTAAAAATGTAAATGAAAACGAGTTCAGAAGAAAAAAAAAGAAAGATTTTGGCAGTACATGACAAAAGAGCATGAGTCAGAACAAGCTGCAACATAATTATGCACCAAACACATTTATATCATGTTTTGGACCCAATCAAAATTACTCCATAACAGGGCTGGTTAAGAAGGGGGAAAAAAAGGACAGATAATAAGAAAATGAGTAAAAAATTGATTAAATACTTTATTTGATATGAAGTATTTTAATTTAGAATTAAGCATAAATTTGAAAGCCACAAAATAACATCAAAAATTTGAGTCTCTCTTGGTTTAACTAAAAGAAAAAAAAAAAAAAAAACACACTTTGATATGAGTTCAAGTAAAAGAGAGACAATTTTGGGAGTTTTTACTAAAATTTAAATTTGATATGGGTTAAAGATAGGGGGTACTTACCAATTAGTCCTATTAACTAGACTTATTTACCTACAGGTCCTAACTAATAAATTTAACACTATAAAAATAAGAGAGTGATAAATTTATCACTAAAAATTTATTCATAAAAACAAAGAGACTGATAAATTTATCACTATAAATTTATTCATAAAAATAAAAGGCTAATAAATTTATCTTTATCACTTAATAAATTTATCAATAGGACTTAATGGGTAATAAGTCTCCAAAGCAGGACCTATTGGGTAATAAGTCTCCAAAGTAGGACCTATTGGTAGTTTACCCTTAAAGATAGGAACTAAAGATATTCTTAGAGAATCTTCTACTCTTATATTTTGGTAACCCATTAAAATAGTCAAAAAAATTAAAAACCCACTATAAAAAAAAAAAAAATCAATTCTTTTCTTTATGTTTCTGTGTCTTTTTATAAAAAATTAAAAATCAGCTAAAATAATAAATTTCCAACATAACCCTTATACTCAAATTAAGTAGAAGTTGGACTAAAAAGTTTCATTTGATATGAAACATATTAACGGGTAAACTCAATTTGAGTAAAGTTGTTTAGTGTCAAGTTTAAGTAGAAGTGATGGGTCAAACTGTAAATTAGTGAAAAGTTTGGGTGAAAGTGTCAAAGTGTTGAGTTTGGATTATCTTACAAATTATAATTTGGATATAGTTCAAGTGATTATATCTCTAAGTTTCTAACAGGAGGTTTGGCTTTCGAGTTTATGAAGAAGTATAGAACACTCGGGTCTGCCAAATTAACTACCTGTTAACATCCCATAGGAGTACACAGTTAAAAATAAAATAAAATAAACAAATAAAAAAACTATTTAAGTGCTAAGTAGTGTTTGGATAGGCATGACTTAAAATGGCCAATCAGGCCCAAGAAAGATGCTACACATCTCTGTAATGGGATTAAGAAAGAGTGGTGCGCTGTTCCTGTTCTACATTAATGGGAGGAGTAATATTAGAGATCTTAAAAGGTTTATCTAAATTTTTATTAAGGGGTATTTAGGAATAAGGTTTTTTTTGGTTAAAATACTACTACAAGATCAAATGGGTTAAAATAGTGAATAAAATAACATATCATATCAAATCCTTAATTATTTCATTTTTTCTCTCATAAATATCATATCAAACTACAAAAAAATCTAACTATCTTCCTAAACACAAAAATTTTAGCTTTTTAAAATAGCCAAAAACTAAAATAACTTACTAAAATAGTAACTTCCCAAACACCCACTAAATATTTTATATGAATGTGAGTCTCACACCCTTATGAGATATTTGATAGAAATTTTAGAATCTCTAACATTTTGGTAATGGGAGAGTTTATAGTAGGGGGCCATTACACAAGAAATTCAAAAAATATATATAAAACAAACAACAATGATAGAGACCACTAATTTTGGAGCTCTAAAAAGATCACTAATGACATGGTACTCAATAAAAAAAGAAAAAAAATACAACATCAAGGCTAAAATATCAAATCATTCATGGTAGGGCCTACTGCCACATCATTAGTGATAGCACTAATTAGTGCTCTCACTCATTTTCCTAAAACAAAATAAAAAAATTTGTTAGATTGTCTCATATCTTTGGGTCGAAGACTTCTTTCTTGAAAAACCTAAATTAATCCCCATAAATCACTAGAGAAAATTGGTGATAAATTCAAATTAAGGATGGTGTAATCAAATCAAACAAATTTCTTGTTTGGTTTGTTTTCAGAAAAATTTTTGGGAAAAATTCTCTACAAACAAATTTTCAAGAGTAATCAAATCAAACAAATTTTTTCAAAAAAAATCTCAAGATTTTGTTTGGTTATTTACTTTCCAAAATCATTCTCTCTCTCATACACATCAAATCAATCACTTTTTTTAAAACTCTCTTCCCAAAACAATTTTTCAAAAACCATTTCTGAAAAAATGCACTTTTCGTACTTTTTATCTCAAAAACTACTCTATAAACACAAACCAAACATACCATCTTGTGAATATTTTTTATTGGTGAGAAGCCTACATTTTGTGAAATAGTTTGGTGAGAAGTCCTAGAAGGCATTTTATTTCTAATTTTACACCTTGACTTTTTTTTTATTTGTTTGACTTTTTGTTGACTATCTGTTCAAATTTATATCTATTTGTTTAAATTTTTTGTCTATTTGTTCAAATTTATATTTATCTGCTCAAATTTTTTTGACTATCTGTTTAATTTTTTCTCCTCCCTATTCAATTTTTCTCCTAAATTCTATCTACCTATTCAATTTTTTTCCCCTATATGTTGAAAATCTATGTCAACTTTTTTGTTTATTTATTGCAATCATCATCATTAACATCAAATTTTCTTCTAGATTTGTCTTATACACACACACTCACTCACAGCTGTACATACATACACTCACAGATATATATATATATATACACACTAAAGATATAAATACACACACTCATCAACAAACCCTATCTTGCCTATAGCAATTTGTTTCATCATCAGCAGCAACAAAAACAAAAACAAATTTTATATATTTTTATCTGTTGCAATATCAAACCAAAGCAAACCCTATTTTATCTATAGCAATCTGTTTCTTCTTGATCATCATCATCATCATCATCATCATCAACAACAACAAAAACAACAAAAATAAAAACTGAAGACTGGGTACCAAGTGATATAGCACTTTCCAAATCAAAATGAACAAAATCAATTCCAATTTCAGATCAAAATGAACAAAATCAATTCAACTGATTTCCAATCTTCAATCTAGAATCTCCCTACGCTCTTAACTTGAGGAATACTGTGAGAATCACGAAGAATAACTCCAATCTACAATGGAGTCATACTAGATAAAAAAAAAAAATCAATAATAATCTCTTATAACGCTCTGCAGACGTTCTCTTCAATCTGTATAAAAAATAATACAAAATCATCAGATGAGTACAAAACCATGTATGTATAGCTATATATATATATAGAGAGTGTGTGTGTATGAAAATATCTATATTTACAATTATTTGATAACGAAATTAAGTACGTAAAAATATCTATATTCAATTATTTTGTAACTAATAGTAACTAATTGTGAAGAATTACATACCACTTAATTTTTTAAATTAATTTATATTCAATCAAACAAAACATGTCTAAATATTTTTAATTTTAATTTATAATCAAAAATAATTTTTATTTTCTTAGGGTCTGTTTGGTAACGTTTACGTTTTCATTTTATATTTGCAAAAATTTTATAAACTGATTTTTGTTTATTTTTAGAAAAGCATAAACTACAAACGCGTTTGATAATTGACAAAATGTTTAAAAAATTTTAAAAATATAAAAAAGAGTGAGAAATGGCAAGTAGTGGAAAGTGGTGACGGTGGGTAACGGGTGGTGGCGGTGGTGGTGGTGGTGGTGGGTGGTGACGATGGCGGGTGGTGGCGGTAGCGAGTGGGGTGGTGGGTGGTGGTGCAGGTGGGGTGGCGGATGCAGGTGGTGGTGGGTGTGGCGGTTGGTGGTGGTGGTGGTAGTGGGTGGGTGACGGTGGCGGGTGGTGAGTGGTAGCAAGTGGTGGTGGTGGTGGTGGTGGTGGTGGCGGGTGGTAGGTGGCGGATGGTAGTGAGTGGGTGGTGGTGCGGTAGTGATGTGGTGGTGGTGGGTGACGGTGGCGGTGGTAGTGAGTGGGTGGGTGGCGTGGTGGTGGTAGGTGGGTGGCG
Organism: Camellia japonica; assembly: GCA_030407325.1. NCBI lineage: Eukaryota > Viridiplantae > Streptophyta > Magnoliopsida > Ericales > Theaceae > Camellia > Camellia japonica. The sequence goes on along the minus strand of JAPPVO010000019.1, from coordinate 90,656,978 downwards.
GATAAGGTGGTGGTGGTGGTGCAGGTAGGTGGTGGTGGCGGGTGGTGATGGTAGGTGGGTGGGTAACGGTGGCGGTGGTGGGTGGTAGCGAGTGGGTGGTTGTGTTGTGGTGCGAGTGGTGTGGCAGGTAGGTGCGGATGGGGGTGATAGCGAGTAGATGACGGTGGTGGTGGTGTGGTGACGGTGGCGGGTGGTGGGTGGTAGCAAGTGGGTGGTGTGGTGATGGGTGCGAGTGGTGTGGCAGGTGTGGCGTAGGTGGTGGGTAATGGTGTGGTGGTGTGGTGGTTATGCTATGGTGGGTGGTGGGTGGTGGTGTTGGTGGGTGTGGTGGCGGACGTAGATGGTAGTGGCGGGTGGATGGCAAGTGGGTGTGGCGCGGCGGCGACGAGTGGGTGGCAGGTGGGTAGGTGTGAGTGATAGTGAGTGGGTGGTTGGTGGTGGGTGGTGATGGTGGATGGGTGGGTGACGGTGGGGGGTGATGGGTGTAGCGAGGGGTGGTTGTGGTTGTAGTGGCGGGTGATGGTGGCGGATGGTGGATGATGGCGAGTAGATGGCGGGTGGTGGTGTGTGGTGGGGTGACGGTGGCGGGTGGTGGGTGGTAGCAAGTGGGTGATGGTGGTGGGGTGGCGGGTGGTGTGGCAGGTGGGTGGCGGTGGGTAGTGGGTGTGGTGGTGGTGGTTATGCTATGGTGGGTGGTGGCGGTGGTGGATGGTGTGGCAAGTGGGTGGTGAGTGATGGTGGCGGGCGGTGGATGGTAGTGGCGGGTGGATGGCAGGTGGTGGTGGCGGCGGCGGCGGCGAAGGGTGGGTGGGTGGTAGATGGCAGGTGGATGTGGGTGGTGGGTGGCAGGTGGGTGGTGGTGGCAGGTGGGTGGTAAGTGGCGGTGGTGGGGGGTGGGTGGTGGGCGGTGGCGACGGAAGACGGTGGTGGAAAATGGTGGTGAGTGGTGGCTAGTGTTGGGTGGTAAAAAAAAAAAAAAAATTGAAAACTCAAAACGGAAACACATTTTTTGAGTTTATATTTTTTGGCCAAATTTATAAACTGAGACCACTAATTTATAAATCAAAAATTTACCAAACAAGTTTTTATTTGAGTTTTTAAAATTTTTGTAAATATAAACAGAAAACTGAAAACGTAAGTGTTACCAAACGGCACCTTATATTTCAAATAACTTAAATTAACATGCATAATAATTCTTTTGAGTAATTTATTATGCCATAAATGAAGTAGATTAAATAAGATAAAATGAATTAATTAAAGTAAAAAACTTAGAGCATGTCCACGTGATATGTCAAATCCAATGTGACAGTCTAACATCTCTGTTTTGGCATACCAAATAAGCTTTACATGGTGTGCCAAAAGCTAACATGACTTTTGGTATCACCCATTCATGAAGACCACTTTATGCCTTTTTAAATTATTATTATTTTTTTAAATGAAAGAGTTCAAATTTTAAAAATAATAGAATAGTATATTTGACATATTAGGTGGAGAGCTTCTATGTCAAATTGACATATGCCAATTTGTCACTTAAGCCTTCAGAAAAAATTAACATATTAAATTTGTTGGCTGTATAATTTGTGTAAGCCAATCACGATTCAACACATGGCATGAAAAGGGCAATTTGGGGAGGTAATACAAATTGCCAATCACAGTCAGACACGTGTCAACCCATACTAGTAATAATGGGTCTACATAGCACTGGAATAATCAAGGGACATAAGGTGATGCGGCCTAACGGTTACTCACAAGGTTCAAATTCAAAATCAAAAGGGAAGCCTAACTGTAAACATGGCGTAGTGGGACTGATTGTGAGGAGCATGTTCAGCGATCATGAAGGGATATTTCGACGGTTAGGAGCCTACTTCGACAATTATCATTGAGAAGTATAAATAACAGAGAAGGCCCCCAGAAAGGAGGATCCAAACTCAGATAAAAAAACCAGTTTTATCTACTTTATTTTCCTTTCCAGTTTTTACAGTTCTTTACATTTCTGTACTTCAAATTCCTGTATTGCACTTCATTCATAGGAGTAGCTTCAAATAGCTTGTTGCTATAAACCTCTACGAGGCTAGGTCAAATCATTGTAAGTTTTTCATTTTTACTTAATGAAATTCTCTGATTTTCTTCACTTAATTGTTGTTTACTAAATTCTCCTAAACAAGCCACTAATAAAAGTCCTCTTTATTGAGACTGAAAGAACTAAAACACAATCGTCTGATAATTGGTTGGCAATTAATCTTCTACAAGGACTGATTAATCCTTCCTGGCACGCTTAAAATTACAATACTAACCTTCGAAAGCCAAAAAGCCAACATATATTTTTGGTACACCCAGTGGGACTAATTGAAATGGCTAAACGTAGGAGACAGAGAGAAAATGAATGCCTAGAAAAAGGTGTGGAATGAGAGGTAGAGGTACCTGATTCAGAGGATAATGTGATAACACATCCTATGGAAGCACCTATCTCATCGGAACCTATGGTCGAACAGACCAATAATGCAGAACATGCACCACGTGTCCAGAATAGTGGACGAGACCATGGAATTGGACCATCCACTGTTCCATCTGCCTAGCCAATGAATCCATGGGGAGGCCTAGTAGATGCCATGGGACAGCAGTTAATGAACACAATGGAAAGATGGGCAATATCCTTTATGGATCGGATGAATACCCATCAACCAACTAACACAAGGCATATGGAGAAAATTTCAAATGTCCCTCAGCAAAGATTGGCTAGAGATAAACAGCCTATACAAAGTAATGGACATACTAATGGTCAAACTAGTAATCAAAATTATGAAAGACCATCACCTCAGTCTTGGTATGAGCCTCTTTCGAGGCCTATGGTAAATCAAAATACTTTATTACTTAACAGTGAAGCCATGTAGATTGGTGGATTTGGGCCAACACAAGAAAATGGCATTAGAATGTTTCCAAATCCCATGTTCGAAGCCATACTTGGCACAAGGGGGTACATTAATCCTTTGTTCGAATTCATACCCGGGGGGTTGGAAGGGTTTCCTGTGGCTGGAAGAGAAACAACACATGTTCCTCCTATTACAACATCTTTCACAGGTCCTTTCGCAGGACAATCTCAGAGGGGTCAACCATACCCTCAACAACAGCCAGTACCACAGGGATAGCTAGTCCCAAATATACCTCCTTATAGACCAAGAGGACCTCAGGCACAAGATTTTCCATCAAATCCTGTGTTTGTTCCTCCAGTGGTAGTCTAATAAGCATAAAATATGGTTCCTAGGGACCAAATTGCTGATATTGTCAGAGAAATGTGTGGACCTATAGCTCGGGGGGTTCAAACTCCTATGTATATGAAACCGTACCCAGAATGGGTGGATAGGGTACATGAATACCTAAAAGAGTTTAGAATACCAGACTTTGCTCTTTTTTATGGGAATGGAAACCAGTCAATAGTAGAACACATTACTAGGTTCGCTGCCCAATGTGGTGAATTTACCAATAATGATTACATGAAGTTAAGACTTTTTCCAAATTCTCTAACTGGGGCAGCTTTTGTATGGTATATTAACCTTACACCTGGCTCTATTCAAACTTGGCAACAAATAAAGGAGGTATTTCATGCCCAATTCTTCCAAACGGAGCCAGAAGTTTCTATGGCAGACTTGGCAAGGTTGAGTTAAAGGTCTGATGAGAAGGCTGTTCAATTTATTACCAGATTCAAAAGAGCACAAAACAAGTGTAGGGTCATTCAACCAGAGCCTGAATTTGTGAGATTGGCTCAAAATAGTTTAGAGTTTAGGCTTCGAAAGAAGTTTGACTCAACTGAGTTTCGAGACTTAGTGGAATTAACCTATAAGGTGTCTAGATATGAATCATTACTTGAGGAAAAAGAAGACCGAAGTAATGTATCATACAAGACTTATTATGGAGATCCTAATTATGAGATTGATGCAGCAGAGATCGTAGGGAAATAGCCTGTGATCTGTGAGGCGTTAATTCATAAAGACATTATAATAGATCAGTAGTTTAAAAAGAAAGACCTCCATAGGAAATATTCTTTCGATTTAACAAAGACAGATGACATTTTTGATCATTTGCTTGCAGCGAATTTCCTAAAGTTACCAAAATGAGTTAAAATTCCTTCTCCAGAAGAACTTAAAGGAAAACTGTATTGTAAATGACACAATTCTTAGTTTCACTCAACTAAAAACTGTATTGTTTTTCGGGACAGAATCCAAGAATAGATTCGAAAGGGGAGTTTAAAGTTCCCAGCTAAAACAGAGAAAGCTATGGGGATTGACACTAATCTATTTCCAGAAATTGGAAAAGTTACAGTCAATGTTATTGTGCTAGACTTCTAGAACTTATCCCTGAAGGAATTGGAAGAGGTTAATGTGCAGATGCATGTTGCCAGCTAGACTACTATTAAGAAAGATATCAGAAGTTCACCAGCAAATGCGCAAGGCTTTGCAGACCAAAAGGAGGATTCTAATGAGGAGGCACTGGATGATGACTCTTTAGAGGCAACTGTCATGCAGATGATGTATCCCAAATGCAGGTTAAGTTATAAATGATTGAAAGGGCTTCAAATTGATGGGAAGTAGTATTACAAGGATGTGCAGAGGTGCCCTAAACCAACCAGTGCCTATAACAAAAGGCCATACCTAACTGGTCCCAGACAACAGCCATTCTTGGTTGAACCAACAGCCACTAGAGTGCATTCCAAGGGCTAGAGACCTCTACATAAGTTCAGACCACCCAACTACTACAGGATGAAGGGCAATCATCCTGAGAGAAGGCTAAAAGTGGGCTCAACTTATAGGATCAGAGCCAGAGATTGGCCTCCTAAACCAGCCTCACACAAGATGGAAAACAGCCACCTTGATGGAAGGCCTAAATTAGGCTTAAGACAGGGGATCAAGGCCAATCAGTGGCCTCCACAAGCAGCTTCGAAGCTGGCTTCAAAGGTAGAAAGAGATAGTTCAACAACTGAGCTAGTGAGTTCATGGGTACCCGGGGTTCCAGATTGGTTTGTTATGCAGAACAAGCCTAAGGAAATGCCTACCCAGAGAGGTGTTGTTGGAGACCACGGCAGGATGGTTAAACCTCCCTTGGTGGCTCCAAATAATTGGGTATTACTGAAGCATCCAAAAACAAAGAAACCAAATATGGTTCCAGTAATTTCTAGGTCCCAAAGGAGGAAGATCCAGCGAAGGTACTGTCACGACCCAAACCCGCCCCTATGGGTTTAGCACCGTAACCGGCCAGTAATCCGAGATTACCGAAGGCCTACTTAACAGTAAAACAGTAATACAGAGTACAGGGGCTGGCGGAAGCCAAAATAGTAATTAAAAGATGTCCAATGAGCTGTGACAGTCTGTATGCAAAAAGACTTTTTATAACATATTCACATAAACAAAACTGTATGTAAATACGTCATATACAGATATTCAGGTTAGGGATTACATCCCTAACATAACAGTACAGTATAGGTACAGTCTATACAGTATTACAAAAATAGATGCAAAAAGGAGAAAATCTAAAACACCCCCAACAGCTCTAGCTTGAAGGACTTGGAACCTCTCAGTGAGGCACAGTGGTTGGCTTTAACAAAACGGGAGCTTAGCCTGACGCTTCTAGCAACGGTCCGGTGCCTGAACACCTATATTTATATATGAGCAGTGAGCTAAAGCCCAGTGAATATCATATGCGTAAAGAGGTTAAGAATGAATGTCCTTTCAGTATTGAAAACAGTCATTTATCAGTATAACAGTTATTCGATCATAACAGTCATAAGTGGTACATCCAATAACAAACATTACAGTAGGTCTTAACAGACCGAACAGTCAGTTGATGGCCATCATATCAGCAAATAGTAGTGGTTCTAGACATGGGAACCGACAGAGATCTCTGTAACAGTAGCAGTAACAGTTCAGTAACAGTAAATTGCTATGGATGTCACGAATACAGTTCATAAATAGGACAAACATTCATTTAGTAAACAGTGTCATTTCATAAAGCAGTACAGTCATTTGTTCAGAAAATAATCTCAATTGAACATATCTTTACAACATTGTTACTCATAAAGTTCTGGGCTACAAATAGGCTAGTGAGCGTCCTCGGATGCCAACCCTACAGTTTCAGAATAAACACACACACTAAGTCACATACTTGGGAATCGAAGCCTTAGTCCCTACTTAGACTCGGTGTGGTTCTACCTCAATATCCTCATTAAGATGCCTTAAACTAGGCCTAGGAATGCTTAGGATGAAATGAGGATGCAAAGATGCACTTTTAAATACTTTTCAAAATCTTGCTGAAACAGGGGTCACGCTCGAGCGTCTTCTACGCTTGAGCGGAAATACAGACAAAGGATCCCCGCTCGAGCATCACTTACTTAGCTCGAGCGGACTGTAAAACATGGCAAAAGTACTGGATGCACGAAATTCACGCTCGATGGGCGCTCGATACCCGCTCGAGCGTGAGACACAAGTCCTCGCTCGAGCGTACATTCCCCCGCTCGAGCAGACTGTAAACACATGCAAAGTACTGGATACACGCATTTCCCGCTCGAGCGTCACTTTACCCGCTCGAGCGGACTGCATGAACTCAGTGTGTACGCTCGAGCGTGGAGTTCCCTGCTCGAGCGTGAGTCCAAAATCTAGAATTTCCAGATTTGAACCTCAAGCTCAAAACCAACTTTTAAGGCATCAAATTCGATCCATTTGGGCCAATTTTCTGGAAAACACTTGTAAATTCATAGTACAACATGATTCAAAGCTCAATTTGTAAAATCAAGGCCCAAAGGTGAGTCAATTAAACACAATTTCAAACAAAACTTCAAGAACATGATTTAAATGTAACATGCAAGTGTTTAATTGAAGTCAAAGCTTCAACTACAAGCTCAAATGCAAGTTTAAGCTCAAAATCATGGTGAATTCATGGACTATAACCACAATGTGGACTTGCATGCAAGAATCTCATGAAAACAACCTTAAACTTCATGATATGCACATGCATGCATGATTTCCTACTCAATTCAACATATTAAACTAATTCATGCCTTTAAACTCTAAATTACCAAGAACCAACTTGAATTCACAATTAAGAAAAGGTTTCTCCTACCTTAGGTCCTCAATTACAAGTATGGAAGCTCAATTATGCACTTATTCTCCAAATCTTCCAATTCTCTAAGCAATTCTCTAGATGAAGCCAAGTTTCTCTACCTCTCTCTCTCTCTCATTCGGTTTTGCTCTCAAAATGGCTGAAGAAGAGTGCTTGAAATAAACTCAATGTGTTTTATGAAATGGGCCACTAAGTGGTATAATGGTGAATAAGGCCAACTATAGTAATTTAGTTTTATTTAATCTAATTTAATCGTTCCAAATCAAATTTCAGTTAAATATACCAGAAAATCACATAAATTCTGACTAGCATAAATTATTAATCAATTTCAGATTCGGCCGCCGATAAGGCCTTCAATTTGCAATTTAAACATAATACATGAACAGATAATTTAACAGTCGAACAGATAGACATGCATTTAAACTAATACACTCAATCAATCAGTTCAGGATTTCAGTCGATCAGTCATTTAACATGCTTAATCATAGATTAGCACTAATCAGTGGTGAGGGTTGTCACAGTTTCCCCTCCTTATAAAGAGTTTGGTCCTTCAAACTCGAGTTACCTTCATTCTGGAAGAATACCAGATTCGGTGGAAACAGTTCAGGATATCTCTTCATCATATCGTCTTCCCTTTCCCAAGTGGCATAAATGCCACTATGGTTTTGCCAATCAACTTTCACTAACGGAATTTCTTTGTTCCTTAACTTCTTGATCCGTCGGTTTACAATCTGGATAGGCCGCTCTTTATAAGTGTAGTCATCACTTAGCACTACACGGGTAGGTTCAATCACATGGAAGGGATCCCGAAGGTAATTCCTCAACATTGAAATGTGGAACACGTTATGCATATGCTCCATTTCAAGAGGAAGCGTTACTTGATACGCCACCGGATTGATTTTCTCAATAATCTTATACGGTCCGACATATCTCGACGCTAACTTGCCTTTAACCCCAAAACGGGTGCCCTTTTATCGGTGTCACTTTAACAAAAACATGATCACCCACCTCATACTCTCTGTCTCGCCTCCGGACATCCGCATAACTTTTCTGTCGGCTCTGTGCGGTTTTCAGTTTCTGTTAAATCAGTTTCACTTTTTCAGTGGTTTCTTGTACAATTTCGGGCCCAAGCAAAGGCCCATCTCCTACTTCTGCCCAGCAGATAGGAGATCGACATTTCCTGCCATACAAAGCCTCGAAAGGCGCCATACCAATGCTCGAGTGAAAACAGTTGTTGTAGGCGAATTCAGCCAACGGTAAATGGATCCCAATTCCCTTGGAAATCAAGAACACACATTCTCAGTAAATCCTCCAAAGTCTGGATGGTTCTTTCTGACTGGCCATCTTTCTGAGGATGGTAGGCACTACTCAATCTCAGTTCAGTACCCAATGCAATTTGCAGACTTTGCCAAAATCTCGATGTAAACTTCGAGTCCCTATTAGAAACAATGGACACAGGCACTCCATGCAATCTCACAATCTCATCAATATAGAGTATAGTCAATTTGTCCGCATTATAAATTGTTTTGACAGGTAAGAAGTGAGCAGATTTAGTAAGTCTATCAACAATAACCCAAATTGAATCCATACCTTCACTGGAGCGAGGTAAACCAACAATGAAATCCATAGTGATGTGTTCCCATTTCCACTCCGGTATCGGTAAGGGTTGTAGTAAACTTGCGGGTCGTTGATGTCCGCCTTTAACTTGTTGGCAATGAAGACATTTTGACACAAAATCAGCAATCTCTTTCTTCATTCCCGGCCACCAGAAATTTAGTTTCAAGTCTTGGTACATTTTTGTATTTCCTGGATGGATAGACAATTTTGAATTGTGGCCTTCTTGTAGAATTCTTCTTTTCAGTTCGGAATCACTCGGTACACATAATCTTCCCTAGAATTTCAACACATTATTCTCAAATTTGAAATCCGGCCTCGGTTTGGATTCCCGTTCTTTGATGATCTTCTTCAAGAAGTCATCCTGTTGTTGTTTCTCCTTAATCTCTTCAATCAGCGCCGGTTGAGCAGATATAGCGGCTAGTGTTCCATCTTGTTCACGCAAAACAATCTCAATTTCAAGTCTTTCAAGATCACATAGCAATTCTTTCTGCCCGGTGAGTAAACAGGCTAAATTTTCAATCGATTTCCGACTCAGTGCATCAGCAACGGTGTTAGCTTTTCCTGGATGGTACAAAATTTGCAGGTCATAGTCTTTTATCAGTTCTAACCATCTCCGCTGCCTTATGTTCAGTTCTTTCTGTGTGAAGAAGTATTTCAAACTCTTGGGTTTGTATACACCTCACATGTGCCCCATAAAGGTAGTGACGCCAAATTTTCAGTGCAAAGACTACTGCAGCAAGTTCTAAATCATGGGTCGGGTAGTTCTTTTCATGCGGTCTCAGTTGTGGAAGCATATGCAATAACTTTACCATTCTACATTAAAACACATCCCAAACCCTTATAAGAAGCATCACTATACGTATAACCATCCATACCTGAGGTAAGGTGAGAACGGTGCAGTCACTAGTCGAGTTTTCAACTCTTGAAAAGCTGATTCCCTCTGATCGGTCCAGTCAAATGATATCCCCTTTTGAGTCAGTGTCAGTGGTAGGGCAATTTTGGAGAAATCTTTGACAAACCTTCTGTAATACCCGGCTAAGCCTAGAAAACTTCGGACTTCGATAACATCGGTCGGTCTAGGCCAGTTCACTACTACTTCAATTTTCTGTGGGTCAACTGTAATACCATCCTTACTGATCACATGTCCCAAAAACATCACACTGTCTAGCCAAAATTCACATTTAGTTAGTTTTGCATAAAGTTTCTGTTCTCTTAGGGTCTGCAAAGCAATTCTCAAATGATGTTCATGTTCTTCCGTGCTTTTGGAATAAATCAAAATGTCATCTATGAAAAAACTATAAATTCATCAAGGTATGGTTTGAAAACTCTGTTCATAAGGTCCATAAATGCAGCAGGTGCATTGGTAACTCCGAAAGGCATAACTAAATTCATAATGTCTGTACGTCGTTCGAAAGGCAGTCTTTTCAATGTCTCATGTCTTGACTTTCAACTGGTGGTATCCAGATCTAAGGTCAATTTTGGAGAACACTTGGGCACCCTGTAACTGGTCAAATAAATCATCAATGCGAGGCAATGGATATTTATTTTTCACTGTTACCTTGTTCAGTTCACGATAGTCAATGCAGAGTCTTAGTGAGCTGTCTTTCTTTTTCACAAACAAAACTGGTGCACCCCACGGTGAAGTACTGGGCCTGATGAACTTCTTATCTAACAGTTCTTGCAGCTGAACTTTTAACTCTGTCAATTCAGTCAGTGCCATTCTATAAGGAGCTTTAGATACTGGCTGTGTGCCCGGAATCACATCAATGGTGAACTCAATGTTCCTGTCAATCAAATCCCCTGGCAAATCATCTGGGAAAACATCTGGGAATTCTCTGACTATAGGAATACTGTTCACATTAGTTTGTTAGCATCAGTGGGTACGATCAATACGGAACATAGATACCCCTTACACCCCTTTCTAATCAGTTTAAAAGCTTTCATGGATGAAATCAGATATGGGGAGGTACTACTCCAACTCCATTAAACATGAATTCAGGCAATCCAGGTGGACGGAAAACAATTTGTTACACAATCTATGGTAGTATGATATTTTGTTAACCAGTCCATTCCCAATATTACATCAAAATGGTCAATGTTCAATGGCAGTAAATCAATATACAAATGCGCATCTCCAACAATAATCTCACATGCAGGGTACATATAAGCACAAGTCATGGATCCCCCAACAGGTGAAGATGCAGCTAACAGATAGTTCATAGGTTCCAGTGGTCTATTTAATTTTCGCGAAAAAGCATGCGATATATATGAATGTGTAAACCCCGAATCAATCAGAACATAAGCATTTTGAGCACAAATTGAGAGTATACCTGACACGACGGTCTCGGTATTCTGTACATCTCCCGGTACGAGTGCGAACACTCGGCCTTGCCTTATAGGCTCTTTTCCAGTGGCTTTGGGGTTGGGTTTCGGTGGAGCAGTTGATGCTGCTATGCTGGCTGCAGCTTTACTACTGCCTTGAGGAGCAGAAGGGCAATCTTTGACCATGTGGCCCACCTTGCCACACCTGTAACAAGCACCTGAAATTTTATAACAAACCCCTTTATGCAATTCTAGAACAGATGGGGGTATGGAACCACTTCCCTGACTAGAACTGGTTGTCGACCCCGTATTTTGCTTTTTATTCAATGAACTGTTCCGGCCTTTCTTAAATTTAAAACCCTGTTGTAGACACCCCATTTTTGACCGTCCTCAAGACTTGGACGTCACCGTTTGAATACTCGGTGATTATCCATGTTTGTGTTCGTTTGGAGTTCCCGGAGTTCTCGGCTACGCGCCCTGCCTCAGGATCTCCGAACTCGACCGTTTTGTGTCTGGTTTTGCACCAAACACTTGTGTTTTGCCTTGGAGGGGCAGGGAATGCCTTTTGAGGCATCCCCACACACCACGGCAGTGGCTAGAGGCCACCGGCTGTTTTTGTTGCCACCGGCAATATATATTGCCGGTCGGCACTCTTTGTTGCCGGTCGGCACTCATTTTGTCAAAATGACAATTTTGAGTGGCCGACCACTGTTCATCTACTTTTTGTAGATATTTTGTGCCAGCTGTGATAGCTGGCACCCACCCCATTCCCCTCCATACACGTGTATGGAGGGATTCCCTCTTGGATGGCTTGTTTTGTAAGCCTTACAAGAGGGAATTGCCTATATAGGAGAGGGTCTTCTCTTGGCATTAGGGTTAGACACTTGTTAGACATTTTAGACAGCTTTGGAAAAGCTTGAGTTCTAGGGTTAGAGTTAGATATATTTTCTATCTCCATAAGTGTGTGTTTTGTGCCATTTTTGCTCACACAACACACACTAAACACCTATCTCTTGGACTTGAGACCCTGGAGGCTTGTTTGAGTGTTTTGGAGGTGGATTCAAGCCAAGAAGGGCTATTGGAGCATCATTTGTGAAGGTGGTCTTCAAGGGTAAGAAACTTCCCTTTTATTCCCCATTTTTGCATCCTATTTCTACCTATCTTAGAGCTGTTTTTGTGCTTAGTGTTTAATACAAAAAAGTTCTGTTTTTAGGCCCTCTTGATAGTTTATTAAGAGTGTTTTGTGCTTTGGGGAAGTTTGACCCCTCTTAGGCCTTGTAAGGCCCCATTTTGTGCCATTTTGTGCAAGTTTCGAGACTTTGGTGTTTGGGCCTCTTCACCACTGAAATCTTGAGGGATTTCAGTGGTGGAGATGGTGCCTTGAAGTCTCCAAAAGGGGAGGGCCACCCCCTCTCCTTGTTGTCCTTGAAAGGGACCAATTTTGGCCTCTTGAGGTAGTGCTGTGATGGTTCAGATGTTTGACATGCCGTTGTATTTTATGCATAGCCTATAACTTTGTATTAAGTTGGTTTTGGTACACCATGCATGCCTTGCATACCTACCATGTAATGCCTTGTAATTGCCTTAAAATGCCTTAGGTTGTTAGCCTTTGTTCGAGCATGTTTTAGGCTTAGACTTGTGAATGTTTTGTGCTTATTTTTCCATGATTTAGGTCTATCCATAGTTGTTTGGGTCGATTTTGGCATGCTTAGTATAGCTCCTTTGCTTTGTGGGTCGGGCTTGTATGCCTCAAGTATGTGAATGTGTAGCATGTGTTGATTGCATCATTTTGGTGGTTTGGAACCATCCAACATGTAATTTCAGTCCCTTTGGCATGCTCATATGCTTGCCTTAGTTGCCTCTTTGTTGCTTTGAGAGCATGTGTTGTATGCCCTATGTTTTGACCATTGTACATGCTCTTGAATTTGAGCCATTTAGATGCCATCTAAGTGGTCCTTTGGGCTTGATTTTGTGTGCTAAAACTCTGATTTTAGTTGCTTAAGTCTTGCCATGTTAGGTCTTGTCAAGTGTAGTTCAATGCTTCATGACTTGCCTCAAGTACTTGGACCATGCTTGCATGCTAATGTTTGTTTCATTTGAGTTGGTTTGGCACCACATTCTAGCATGATTTTAAAGCTTTTCATTGCATGCTAATTGTCCATGATATCCCCTTTCAAGTGTGTTTGAAAGTTGCTTGTTTAATGCTTAAAGTTTGGACCATATCATATGTGCACGTGTGTATGTGTGTTAACCTCCATTTTTGAGCACTTTGGCCGCTGATTTTGGGCCTATTTGGAGTGTGCCTATAGTTTTAAATCCACCCCTTTGCTTGTTGTTTGCATGCTTGCCTTGTAAGTGTGTTTGCATACTAGCATTCTTGTTTGCATCCCATGTTGCATACTAGTTGACATGCTTAGGATTGCGCACATAGACATGCATGCCTTGTTCCTTGATCTAGTGATAGGAATTGGGCCCCTTATTTGTTTGGTTTGCATGCATTTGAAATTGAAAGTGCACACTCGATTCTTTAGGCCATCATGCATGGAAATGCGTGATTGGTGGCCCGAGAATCGAGGCACATCCTCCCTTGAGTCATTAACATGATAGGGAATGTGATTGGTGCATACATAGCTTGAATAGCATTGCCATGCAAGATTTTGACCTCTGCTGCTGTGAGTTGCAGGTTCTGCAGGTATTGTTTGCCGACCGGCAACATTTTGTGCCGGCCGGCAGTAAATAATCGGCCGGTGGATTCATTTTGTGCCGATGGCCACATCCTAGTGCCGGTGGTCATTCTACTTGGCCGGTGGTGATTCCCAGTATCCAGAGAGGCATCCTTGAGACTTTGGCAGTTTTCAGAGGAGCAAAGCAGGGAAAACAGAGGCAAACTATGCATGGCAGTGCAATTCCGAGCGGAATCTGAGCGCGTATGCATTGAGCCCTCGCCCCGAGGCGGTTTACTGTTTTTCTTAGCGTGGTTAATTTGTTAATTTAATTAATTTGTAATATTTAATTAGCTTGTGTAGTTAATTAATCTGTATATTCTTTCGGTCCCTCCGGGCGAGGGCAAATCTGTAATAAGCGTGTGTGAGTGGTGTGCATGTCTTCCAACCCCCACTTCTTTCCTCCCTTTTATTTACCTACTTATGATGGTAGATTAGGGCACGTCTATTTTAGCATACCTTATGCAATGCATGCGTGTATCCATACATTTGTATTACATGCATCGGGCTCAGTACATCATACAAACCGCATTGTATTTTCAAATCTAACTTGAATATGTGCACCGAATGATTGCATTTCACATGCCATTTCAGGGTTAGCCGAGCCTATCCTAAACTGCATCTCTATATGTGTTGCATTAGCCACTTAACATGAAGTAGGGCATGCATGTTTGCTAACTAGTTTATTGTTTTGGCATGGAGTACGATGTAAGTATTTACGCTTTAGCATCTCGCATGCGTGTGAATGTTAACATGACGGTATGCTTGCCATGCGGCTAAATGCTTACGTGATATTACTGTTTGAATGCCTGTGGGTGGAGGTTGGATTGCTTGAGTTGGAATGACTCGTTGAAATCCGTGTTTTAAGCCTACTTGTGAGTAGCAAATTTCAAAACGTTTCCAAACAAACGGATATACAATGCTTGTTTCCAAATTATGGCAATCTAGTCTATACATGTTTGCTGCGCGCATAACATAGTAATTCTAGGCTAATAATTGGTATAAGAACACATAACGTTTTCAAAAACGGATATCATGGTTAGTAGAGGCCGGTCTTCGGACCGGGCGAAAGGGGGTGCTCATAGCTGACCTTCCCCAATCGTACCCAAGCTCCCGAGCCAAGACAACTTTGGTGATGACGGACACGTGGCCTTCGGCACCGAGTCAGGGTTTCCTAAATTTCCCATTTAAAAAATATTTAGGTGGCGACTCTGTATCTGGCAAAGCAGTCCATGTTTGGCACTTCTTTTCAAAATCTATTTTTTTTTCTCAAAACGATTTGCCAGAGTTGGACTCTTTGGTTCATGATTTAGAACCGACGCTAATCGAGTCCGAACTGTAACCCCGTTGAGGTCCCCTCGCGGGCATGTTACACCTGTCTTTACCACGCCATTTAGACGCTAGTGTTTCAGCCTGTTTCAATGCTTCGATGTTCGACTCAGCCATTATTACTCGATCAAGAACATCCACGTACTTCAGCAATTTCAAAACGTTGATTCTGTCAAGAATTTCTACATTAAGGCCGCCTTCAAACTTCCTGGCCTTTTTGTAATCAGTGTCAACCATGTGCGGTGCATATCTAGCGAGTTTAGTAAACTTTGACTCATACTCAGCCACGGACATGGTACCTTGTCTCAACTGTTCAAACTCGGTTACCTTACGGTCTCTGACACACTATGGAAAGTATTTCTCAAAGAAGGCTCCCTTAAACTGAGCCCAATTCATAGCAGTATTGGTGTCGCGGACCAGCATCCACCACCTTCTGGCCTCTTTTTGCAAGGTGAAGGTAGCCAGTAGTACTTTGTGTGCTTCAGAACACGGAAACACTTCAAATAATTTTTCAGTTTCTAGCACCCATGCTTCGGCCTTCAATGGTTCAAGGCCTCCCTGAAATGTTGGCGGTTTTATTTTACTGAACTTCTATGTTAGAGCAATGATGTCATCATTCACATTCTGTTCCGGCTGTACCGGAGGAGGTGGGGGCTGTTGGTTCTGTTGTTGCCTTAAGGCCTCAGTCAGCAGTTCAACTGTTCTTTCCAATCTTACCATTCTGGCTTCGGATGATTCAGTTTCATCAGTAGTTCTTGCATTATCCATTTCACTATATGCAACACAGTAATAATAAACATAGGAAGTTGCATACTTTAAACATGTTAACACATTAGCACATATATCCATGTTATAGACACACACACTTTCAATGCTCATGTAATGCCCTAATCTCTTTTCTAGGACACCCTATAGCTCATTTGGACATGTGTGTGCGGTATAACTCGTGGTTTAACAACGCTCTGATACCACTCTGTCACGACCCAAACCCGCCCCTATGGGTTTAGCACCGTAACCGGCCAGTAATCCGAGATTACCGAAGGCCTGCTTAACAGTAAAACAGTAATACAGAGTACAGGGGCTGGCGGAAGCCAAAATAGTAATTAAAAGATGTCCAATGAGCTGTGACAGTCTGTATGCAAAAAGACTTTTTATAACATATTCACATAAACAAAACTGTATGTAAATACGTCATATACAGATATTCAGGTTAGGGATTACATCCCTAACATAACAGTACAGTATAGGTACAGTCTATACAGTATTACAAAAATAGATGCAAAAAGGAGAAAATCTAAAACACCCCCAACAGCTCTAGCTTGAAGGACTTGGAACCTCTCAGTGAGGCACAGTGGTTGGCTTTAACAAAACGGGAGCTTAGCCTGACGCTTCTAGCAACGGTCCGGTGCCTGAACACCTATATTTATATATGAGCAGTGAGCTAAAACCTAGTGAATATCATATGCGTAAAGAGGTTAAGAATGAATGTCCTTTCAGTATTGAAAACAGTCATTTATCAGTATAACAGTTATTCGATCATAGCAGACATAAGTGGTACATCCAATAACAAACAGTACAGTAGGTCTTAACAGACCGAACAGTCAATTAATGGCCATCATATCAGTAAACAGTAGTGGTTCCAGACATGGGAACCGACAGAGATCTCTGTAATAGTAGCAGTAACAGTTCAGTAACATTAAATTGCTATGGATGCCACGAATACAGTTCACAAATAGGACAAACATTCATTTAGTAAACAGTGTCATTTCATAAAGCAGTACAGTCATTTGTTCAGAAAATAATCTCAATTGAACATATCTTTACAACATTGTTACTCACAGAGTTCTGGGCTACAGATAGGCTAGTGAGCGTCCTCGGATGCCAACCCTACAGTTTCAGAATAAACACACATACTAAGTCACATACTTGGGAATCGAAGCCTTAGTCCCTACTTAGACTCGGTGTGGTTCTACCTCAATATCCTCATTAAGATGCCTTAAACTAGGCCTAGGAATGCCTAGGATGAAATGAGGATGCAAAGATGCACTTTTAAATACTTTTCAAAATTTTGCTGAAATAGGGGTCACGCTCGAACGTGGCTTTCTACGCTCGAGCGGAAATGCAGACAAAGGATCCCCGCTCGAGCGTCACTTACTTAGCTTGAGCGGACTGTAAAACATGGCAAAAGTACTGGATGCACGAAATTCACGCTCGATGGGCGCTCGATACCTGCTTGAGCGTGAGACACAAGTCCTCGCTCGAGCGTGCATTCCCCCGCTCGAGCGGACTGTAAACACATGCAAAGTACTGGATACACGCATTTCCCGCTTGAGCGTCACTTTACCCGCTCGAGCGGACTGCATGAACTCAATGTGTACGATCGAGCGTGGAGTTCCCCGCTCGAGCGTGAGTCCAAAATCTGGAATTTCCAGATTTGAACCTCAAGCTCAAAACCAACTTTTAAGGCATCAAATTCGATCCATTTGGGCCAATTTTCTGGAAAACACTTGTAAATTCATAGTATAACATGATTCAAAGCTCAATTTGTAAAATCAAGGCCCAAAGGTGAGTCAATTAAACACAATTTCAAACAAAACTTCAAGAACATGATTTAAATGTAACATGCAAGTGTTTAATTGAAGTCAAAGCTTCAACTACAAGCTCAAATGTAAGTTTAAGCTCAAAATCATGGTGAATTCATGGACTATAACTACAATGTGGACTTGCATGCAAGAATCTCATGGAAAACAACCTTAAACTTCATGATATGCACATGCATGCATGATTTCCTACTCAATTCAACATATTAAACTAATTCATGCCTTTAAACTCTAAATTACCAAGAACCAACTTGAATTCACAATTAAGAAGAGGTTTCTCCTACCTTAGGTCCTCAATTACAAGTATGGAAGCTCAATTATGCACTTATCCTTCAAATCTTCCAATTCTCTAATCAATTCTCTAGATGAAGCCAAGTTTCTCTACCTCTCTCTCTCATTCGGTTTTGCTCTCAAAATGGCTGAAGAAGAGTGCTTGAAATAAACTCAATGTGTTTTATGAAATGGGCCACTAAGTGGTATAATGGTGAATAAGGCCAACTATAGTAATTTAGTTTTATTTAATCTAATTTAATCGTTCCAAATCAAATTTCAGTTAAATATACCAGAAAATCACATAAATTCTGACTAGCATAAATCATTAATCAATTTCAGATTCGGCCGCCAATAAGGCCTTCAATTTGCAATTTAAACATAATACATGAACAGATAATTTAACAGTCGAACAGATAGACATGCATTTAAACTAATACACTCAATCAATCAGTTCAGGATTTCAGTCGATCAGTCATTTAACATGCTTAATCATAGATTAGCACTAATCAGTGGTGAGGGTTGTCACAGGTACACTCAGTACCAAAAGGATCTGAAGGAAAGTGGGGAGAGTTCTTTATTGGCTCAGCCAAAAGACCAGACAAAGGAAAGAGAAAGTCCAAAATTGGATCATAGTCCAAAATCGACTCCTCATAACAGAAGGAGTTTCAATAAAGAGCAGTAGGCTAAAGTTCACTCTAAATTGAAAGCCAAGAAAAGATCCAGCTTAGCAGATCTTGAAAAGGCTTTGATGGAAAGCGACAGTGAGACAGAAGGAGAAGTTGACTTAGGCCCAAAGAAAAAAATGGTTGAGGAGGAGATGTTTGAAGCCTTCATGGCTGAACAAACATTTTTGGTCGAAAAACCAGCAGGAACAGACCATTCGAAGGAAGTCAATAGTGCTAAAGTGCCAGAATGTAGAGTATGGAAGATGTTTCTGATATAACCGAACAAGTTAGCTTGGAAAAGAAGCAAGTGCAGCCAGCAGTTCAATTTGGCTCATTTCCTCCAGTATCAGTGAATATGATGCATATACTACCACAAGAGTTCCAAGCTGAAGATGGAAACCAGGAAGGTCAAGAGATTGACCTTATTCCAGTTTCTAGTGAAGATTCACAGGTTAGTATGGTTCAAGATAAATCTGAAGTGGCCACACCGATGGAAACTGAAGACGAGAGTAAAGAAGAAGTGAGTATTAATCTCTCATATCCTTTTGAGTATCCTACAACATCCATGACACAGTATGTCAAGTCCTTGTATATCAAGGCTTTTTTCGATGGGAGACAGATGAATAGGGTACTGGTGGATAATAAAGCAGCGGTGAACCTGTTTCCAAAATCTTTTTCGAAGAAACTAGGGAAAAGGAACCCCAGATTAATTTCAACCAGCACAACTATTGCTGGTTTTGCTGGAGATAAACAGATGGCTCAGGGTATTTTGCCCATCAATCTGAGTGTAGGAATCAGAGATTGCATGACGACATTTTTTTGTTATTAACAACAATGCTAAGTATAATGTTTTACTTGGCAAGGATTGGATTCACACCAAAAAATGTGTGCCTTCTTCTCTACATCAGAAGATAATGATGGCCTTGTGTAATGGAGAGACAGAGGAGATCAATGCAGACCCTCAACCCTTTGTCGCTTGTGCTGACTTTGCAGAGGCCAAGTTGTATCACTACAACAAAAGTAACTTATGATGACAAAAAATAGTGAATAAAATAAATTTCGTCACTAAATAAGAATAATCCGTGACGAATTATAAAATTTTGTCATATATAATAAAAAAATAAAAACAATAACTGACGAAATTTATTTTTGTAAATAAATACTTATTTTTAGGTGAGAAAAAATTAAGTTTCGTCACCAAAAGTTTTCCGCTAATTTTTTTTTGTGGCGCCAAAATTTTTGGTCTTTTGGTGAGAAAACAATTTGTCACAAATTATAAAATTATTAATAGGGAATATATTTTCGTCACTAATTATTTTATATATATATTTTTTTAGAAATTTGATTTTAAATACTTTAAAACCATTTAATGAGAAATATATTTTTATCACTAATAATTTTTAATATTTTAAAATTTTTTAGTGAAGAAATTATTTTGTCACTAATTTTAAAAGAAAAATTTTGACATTGGGCGGCAATGAAAAAAAAAGACTACTAACTTCACCCCATTTTCATCGATTAGTAAGGTACAAAAGCATCTGAACCGTTGATTATATTCCCCCACTACAATCTCTTCGATATTTTTTTAATAAATAAAAAAATACAAAATCTCAGTGGAGATAAATCAGTGACAAAGAGGAGAGAGAGAGAGTAGTGAGAGAGAGATAGAGAGAGAGAGAGTCATCGTTGTTGTTTGCAGCGAAGAACAAGAATTAGAGTGAGCGAGGCTTCAACTGTGAAAAAATGTTAGGCGTGACGAACTAGGAAGAAGACAACAAACCCACCAATCAATCTGCTCACATCAATCTCAAAGTCAAGGGCCAGGTTTCCTCCCCCTCCTCTCTCTCTCTCTCTATTATATGATAATTGTTTGTTCTTTGATTACTCTCAGTTTTGTTTTGTTGTTGTATGTATCTGTGTTTATGATATATTTCTTATTGACTCATTTTGTAATTGGGCAAATACCATGTGAGACCTTTGATCATTTATTTGGTAGAAAATTAGGGCTATAGCATTTTCCTTGTGATATAGTGCTAAATGCGAATATTTTAAATGATTTGGATTGATTGTTTGTATCTGTTATTGAACATAAATGCTTTTGATATTTGTGATATAATGGTTTATGATTAATGAAATAGTATTTTGTATGTTGAATGATGTTTAAACAATAATTTAAGTGATTTTTCATATTGAATTATTGTTACTGAATGAGTGGAACGAAGGGAAGGGTCAACCCCTGCTTTATCCTCTGTAAAGTAATAAACTACTTTGTTGTTAGATAAAGAAACACTGTTAATAATTTCTTAGAACTTATCTAACCATATTTGTAACAGGATAGAACAACTCAGATAATCAACAGGATTAACCTATTTTGACCACAAACTAACAAGTTCCCATATCTGCGTCTTTCTTCATCTTGCCAAACCTCAATCAATACAAAGACAGAGAAACCTAGTAAATCCAAAGAAGGCATGATACAAATTTCTAGATAGGGCAAATCAATACAAAAGCTTACCATAAAAATTTCACAAAATGACATCAAAAAACACAGAGAAGGGAAAAACAAAACGAAAAAGGCATTTAACCAATAGCTAGTTGACTGATCACTAATTATCTATGTTGTCAAAATAGTTTGATTCTTGTTGATTTAAAAAAAGAAGTTTGATTCTTGCCACTCTTCATGTTGTAGACACAAAGGTTTAAGGCAATAAGACGAGACTAAACAAAAAAAGCAAGGATTTTAATATTTTTTTGATTTTTGGTGAGAAAATTATTTTATCACCAATTTTGGAGATATTGGTAGTAATGAAAAAAAAAAAAAATAGTCGCCTAATTCCCCTCCTCCCCATTTCCTTCTTCTTCTTCTTCTTCTTCTTTTTTTTTTTTTTTGTGCTTATCAGTTTTCCTCTCATCCCTCTCTCCCAAAATAATGACCAAAGCTTGTTTTGGAAAAATCTTGTTGCTAATTTCCCTTGCTTATTGAACATCTGTACTCATCAATTTTCATCAGAATTACAAACTTTGAACAACTTAAAAAAGAAGTAAAGGCACACTTCATTATGGGTAATATTGAAACAACAATGGAAGAACTTCATTGCAACCCTACCCTTTGCAAAGTTGATGCATGCTAAGAACATTGAAAAGAACTCAGAAAGTGAAGGAAACAAAGGAAACTCCAATACTCTCTAAAATACCACAAACACTATATTCATTGATCAATTATTGAAAGGGCCTATGGCCACATAACTAATCAAAATGTTCTTAATGATTGCAGCATAATTCTCTTAATGAAAAGATAATAAACTTCATATTATAACTTTGCGCAATGGCAACGAATTATACCTACTGGCCCATTAAACAAATTTTTTTTACCTAGCAATGCCAATTAAAATTTGTAAAGAACACACACCCTTAGGCACTCCATTAAAAAACTTGTGCATGGCGTTAAAAAAGAAAAAAAAAGAAAAAAAAAAAGTGTTTGATGGTGCTTACACTACCAGTAAGAGCTTTCTTAGTATCACACAAATTATAAATCATTGTCTAATTGACCCTTGTATGGAAATTTGAAAACAAGAGCATGAAACATCTTTATATGAATGAAGTCAAATAAGTACCATATGCACTATTTGTCGTTACAGCAACAGCTGAAAGTAAGACTAGTTAAAGGCCCTTTTATGCTGGACATATACTTCATTTCTCTCTAGTCCCCTCTTGTTCTGCTGTCCAGTAATGGGTCAAGTAACCATCTCAATGTCCTTCCATTTTTGGGAAGATAGGCTAGTTATTTCAAATAGTAGTCAGAGCTCCATTAACATGATTACATGAACAGAGAACATATCATAAGTTAAGCTGAAATCAGAACTATCATACTGCTCCTGCCTCCTGTATATTGGACTCTTTAAGACTATAATTCACTATGACAAAATCCAATCTAACAAAGCACATATTGATCGAACTATTCAATTTAATCAATTTCTTCCATATTGACTGCAATCAAATCTAAAATTATGCATTTGAGAAGAAAATCTTGAAACAAAAAATTTAAAATAAATTACATGATCTTGTATTGTACGTTAAACAAAATACAAAACTAGAATAACAATACCTTTTTGATTTCATGCTTTTTTTTTTCTTTTCTTCCAATTTATGGATAATAAATTCATATTGTTGTTTTGGTACTCTACTGTATTCCTTTAACCCTCTCAATTTTTCTACTCACTACTAAAATTTATTTATTGTGTATAAGTGGTTAAGGCCAAGTTGTTTCTCTATGCTATCCAACTAGAATTTTGTGTATTTAATTTTGTTCTTCTTGTTAAATCATTATTTTGATTGGAAGAAGTAATGACTACTGAGACCTTTCTGATCTTCCTGCCAAAATTTCAGTGTCGCCTGTGTTTAGTAATCTATCTTCTTCTTTGCAATGCATATAATATCTATATGCATACATTAATGTAATTTACATCAAATTACTACAGCTTTTGGTTGGCAACCAACATTTTGTTCTTGTGTATTGATTTATGAGAAACTGTCTTTTCTATTTTCTGGATTAATAGTAGTGTTTATTGTTGTTACCAGTTACACATTGCAGATATGGATTTCAAGATCCTTGCTTTGGACAAATTGATAATAATTTTGAAACTACTACTATTAATTGAAGCAGTGAATATTGGTTCTTTTATAGCTTAGAACATCTTGTTATCTATGCTCATTAGTTACTGACTCGCATAATCATGAAGAATAGTCAACTATATAACTATTTTTTGAAATTTGTCCTATTAGCAATGAAATGCATGATATTTGTAGTGGTCATGATGGCTCAAACACACTTTTTTGGGTCTTCAGTCCAAGTTTTATTAAATTCAGATAGATTATGCTCGTCAAATTCTTAGTTTCCAAATAGGAATAGCTTAGGAGCTCTTAATAGTCCATGTATAGTTGGACGCAATCCTACGTGAATCTATGTGTGCTACCCAATTTATACTTCTACTTCTCTACTGCACTGAATTAGCATTTAAAGCCCCAAAACCATATCTACCTCATCATTTCTTCTAACCCAAAATCATATTTTACCAACCTTAAACCTTTCCTTTTAAATCCTTCAACTCTAACCACTATACATCATTGAAATCAACTGCTTATTAATATTCACAGTCGTATTATCACAACTCCAAACCCTTGCATCTCTTTGTAAAATCATAGCCCTAAACTCTTCCCCTTCCTTTGTATCCAAACAAACCCTTAAACTCTATTGTTTTGCCCACTAGTTGCAACAAAATCTTAGCATAATTAGTCTCTAAAAAACATTTCTCATCACTTCCCAACATCAATTTTTTTGGTATTAGAATAGTCGAAATCTGCCTCTGCCCTGCTCATACTTCATACATCAAATGGTTAGTAAGTGCATCATGTCAATGTGCAGCTTATGATGTGATAAGGATGGATAGTTGATCCTAATGTAGGTGTTGCCTTGTTAACATTAATAAACATTAATCTAAATATAGTAATACATAATTATAGTACTTTTCAACAAAATTTAGTACCTTAAAGCAGATAGAACGTAAACACCAGAAATTCTTAACAATTTGATGTTACGAAAAATAAGAGACCAAATAATTGAAGAGCTTCATTTATCAAACTTGGCTCAAACCAAAAACCAATTACAGAGGAACATGAAGGATTTGTTTCTTAAACAATTGGAATTTGTTTTTAGATAATAACAGATGCTTGTATGACTAACAGCTAGAGAAGTGCTCAATATTAACAGAGGGCATAAGCTTAAAAGCATAGAGCATGAATTTTTACATCAAATAAATATACGCACAACAGCTACATCTATAATTTATCAACCAAAGCACATCAAATGTAAACCTGGTTTCAGATGCTAAACTAATTTTCCTATAGCAGACACAGAAGTATTAAATTAAAAAGATGATAAGTGGCATAACAGAAAAATACTCATATCCTGATCCATTTGTATGTTGGCATCATCAAGCGTTTTGTCCAAATCATTCATCAAGGCATGTTTTCGGCGGCCATAATAGTCCCAAATCCATACTTGCGCCAGAGGAAAATTTTGAATACTGTATTTGCTTCTATTCATAGTTTATTATTTTGATTGATCATTGTATTCTCTATCGTTTTCCTTCATTATAACCTCTTGACCACAATATTTGAGAGACTTCCAAAAATTAAAATTGAATGAGGCGTTTTGAAGTTTTCTAACCTGTGAGTTATATTATTTGTTTGTCCATATATCACAAAATGGTTTATAATGGACTTGGAAGATTCTCTTTCTCATAGTATGTTGTGGACTTCAATACAATTTGTTGGACATTACATGTATTTTATCTATGTAGACATTTGAATGGAATATATTACTTATTCAAGAAAATAAATTAGTGATTGGGGTTTTTTTGAGCAAATAATATACTAGTAATCATAGACAAGAGTCATGACTCAAATAAACAACACATATTGCTAACACCTTGAAATATTTTTCAAATGAAACAATGCGAGAGGGTAAAGATGACGAAGAAGATAAAGAACTTGACATACTTGATGATGATATGGATCATGATATGGATCCTAATATAGATTATGATATGTAGTTTTGGTTTTGTGTTTTCTATATGGACATATGTTTTTTATGCATTACATGCTTATGTAATATTTTGCTTTGTCTCTTCAAGTAAATATTTTGTTTTATGTTTTATATCAATTTATGCTTTTTAGTTACCAAAATGGTCAAAGGGGAGAAACAATGGCTCAAACCAGGTTTTCTAGCAAAACAGAAGCTAACAATGTACGAAAAGGAAAAAAATAAGACAATAAAGAAGAATAATAAGAAAATCAATGATGTATAAGTGAAACGTATAGTAGCTTCTTTGATGGGCTCTACCCAACCCAATCATGTCAATAAGAAGGGAAAGAATATTAGGGTTGAAATAGATTACGATGACTACATACTGTCAGATCATAGGGATGATACTGATGATGAGTCCTTTAAAAGTGTTGAGGATGAGGTACTATATGTATGATATCTAATTTTTGTTATTATGTCTCATAACTATATATTCATTAATGATGCTTTGTTAATTCTATCTTTATATATCTATGTACATATCTTTACATATCCATTGTTATGTATTTGTTATGCTTTTGTATTATGTTTTTCATGGCTTACCAATGCCACCAAAACGGTTGGCACAGTCATCTCTTATAGCATAGAAACGTGAAATTCAAGCACAAAAAGAGAAAATTCAAGCACAAAACAATGTGATAGCGAAGATGAATGAGACGAGTGAGAAGCATTTGAAGATGACATCAAGCATCATGAAGTTTCTTAAAAAACAAGGTTTTAATAAACAATTTAGAGGATGAGGCATCCCATGAACTCACAGATCACCTTTTTGGTAAGTCTATCTTATTTTATCTTTTCATTTTTCTCATATTGTTTAGTATATACTAGTTAAAGCATAGCAGTTTAAGAAAGTTACAAACCTCTCATATCCACTTATAGTTGTAGTCATGTCAAATGCTAAAGATCCAATTGGAATCAACAGTAACAAGCTAATGTGTGAGCCTATAACATCATCTAATTCAAGATTTTTAGCATCAAAATTGCAGTATTGCCACATTGAACATTGTTTTTTGTGTATGTTGAAGATGGATCATATTAATAGAAATCACTTAGCATACCTACTGTGGTCTGGTCCCATTTCATATTAGTAGAATCCACTTAGCATACCTACAATGGACGAACCATCCAATGGGGTCCAAGAAATTTTGATTATTTAAGTTGATGACAATATCTCCAAATGGTGGGAGTTTGGCTGGTAATTATTGGTTTTGCACTTGGGTAAGGTATCCAGGAGGCATCATAAAAATATAGACATTGATCATTGCTTGCAATTTTCAATTGGTAGCATTTTTTTCCCCATTCTTTGTTTTTTCACAGCATACATTTGTATACCTAGAAGGTTATTGTATTAAATAATATATATACTCATGTTATTTCTAGATCTCCTGTAATATTTTACATACTCTATACAATTCCAAACATCATTACGAATTCGTTTCTTATTCTATAGAATACAAATTACATTGCAAATTCTAACACACGTACATATTAGTTTTGAAGCTAAATTCTCAAGTAATTCAAATTTCCTTTACAAGAGAAATACAAATAGCATGAGCTCATCCTAAAAACTAAATACAAACAAGATCTCCTAAATACCAACAAGTTACCAAAAGACATCACATATTTGTCTTGCATAATTTAGAGACTTGCAAGCTTTCAATTGTAATAAGCCTTCTACTTCTGGATATCTAGTAAGACCTACTCCTAGCGATCCTTCTTGTACATCCTCGATAATATTTTCCTTGTTTATTTTCTTTACAAATTGGTTTTCGAACGTTTGGAAGCATACTTGTAAATCAAGATCAAAGTTGAATTTTTTTTTTTTATTTTTTTAATTGATACATAGTTCTAGTTGTAAATCAAGATCGAGTGTTGATTTTTTTTGTGGACACCATGTTTGTTCATTTTGGGATTTGCTATAATGGTTTTCATGTGTATATTTTGATTTATAATATAAATTGTTTAGCGAATTTTTTGTGTGGCGTGGTGTATATTAGCTAGTGAATTTATTAGTACATTTACAAGACGATTGGGATATGAGCAGGCATATTTGTAAAACAATAATTTAAAATGAAATATAAAATAGGGAACAAGTTTAGTGTCGAATTTTTTTGTCATCTATACTTGTTATTATGACAAAGTGATTATTCATCGCTAATAAATATTTTTTGTGACAAAATTTATCGTAGTTTATATATGAAAGTTTTCATTGATTTTGTTATTTGGTGACTAAAAATTTCATCACGTATACATATTTTTGTTACGAAATATATTTCGTCACCCATGTCTAACTTTTGGAGACGAAAAATTTCGTCAACTTTACATTTTACTGTGACGAAATTATTTCCTCATTAATGATCAACATGTGTGACAAATTTATTCGTTAACTAAAGTTATAAATATGGTACTGAATAACTATTTGGTAACGAAAATGAGGATTTTTTGCCACAAAATGTTGTCTTATTGGTGACAAAATTTTTCGTCACTAAATTAATTTTATTGGTGACGAAATTATTTTTCTTCACAGTGATTTTTAGTGACAAACATTAAATGACGAAACTGGTGAAGAAAATATTTCCTCACAAATATCTATAGTGACGAAATTAGCTCTTTAAAGATAAAAAAAATTTGTCATTCAAGACCCAACTTGTTGTAGTGTATACTAAAGGAGTAATACCACTCAGTATATTGAGAAAACTTGATGGTTCAGCCGAAGTGACGGCTGATAAGGAAGTAGCACACCTGAAGCACTTGGTATAGGAGAGTGTTGATGAAGAATTCGTCATCAAAGATGATAATGATGCCTGGTTGTAGGCAAGAAGATGAAACCCAAGAAGCCAGACCTTCGGCTTTAGTCAAGTTCACAGCATTGGACTTAAAAGCAATAGTCCAAAAGGTTCAGGAACAAGAGAAGGAAGCCATGGTAGTTGGCTGTAAACATAAACAATAACAGGTCAGACCTTTGACCTTTGACCTATGATAAATACTGTGCATTGGACATCGAAATAAAAGTCCAGGAAATACATGAGGAAGAAGCCTTATGGACAGACTTTGTCTATGAAGAGGAGGGCAAATATGTTGAATAAGAGAAAATGGGAGCATGATAAAGCAAAGAAATTGCTTCGAAGACAAAAGAAATAAAAAAAGAAGCATTAGTGAGTTCTCAAATACAAGACCCCTTGGAAGAAGTCAATTTAGGGGAATGGTCTACACAGCAACCCACATACATCAGTGCTTGGTTAAGTGCTCTTGACAAGGATCAGTTGTTGATGGTCTTAAAGAGATATAAAGATTGTTTTGCATGGTCTTATAATGAACTGCTAGGATTGGATAGGTCATTAGTAGAACATAGGCTTCCTATGAAGCCTAATTTCAAGCCATACAAGCAGAAACTAAGAAGGATGAGTCCTAAAGTGATTCAGAAGGTCAAGGAGGAAATTCTTAGGCTCCTTAAAGTAGGCTTTATTAGAACAGCTAGATATGTTGAATGGCTATCCAATATTGTGCCTGTGGTTAAAAAGAATGATAAAATGAGGGTATGCATCGATTTTAGAAACCTGAATTTAACAACTCCAAAAGATGAGTACCCCATGCCCATAGTAGATTTATTGGTGGATAGTTCAGCAGGGCACAAGATTTTATCAATGATGGATGAGCATTCTGGTTATAACCAAATCTGCATTGCAGAAGAGGATGTCCATAAGACAACATTTAGATGTCTTGGGAACATTTGCACATTCGAATGGGTTAAAATGCCATTTGGCCTAAAGAATGCTGGGGCTACATATCAAAGGGCTATGAACACTATCTTTCATGATCTCATTGGAGGATATTTAGAGTGTTACATTAATGACATTGTAGTGAAGCCTAATCCATGGAGGAACATTTGTTTCACTTAGAAGCAGCTTTCAAAAGAATGAGAAAGTTCAAGTTGAAGCTTAATCCTCTCAAATGTGCTTTTGGTGATTAATTGGAAACTTCTTGGGCTATGTAGTACACAAGAAAGGAATACAGATTGAACAAAATAAAACCAAAGCCATCATTGAAGCCAAGCCTCCATCAAGTAAGAAAGAAGTACAAAAATTCCTTGGATAGGTTAATTTTCTTCGAAGATTTATTTCTAACACTGTAGGGAAAACTAAAGTATTTTCTTCCTTATTAAGGTTAAAAGATGAAGAGGAGTTTGTCTGGACGCCAGAGCATCAAACTGCTTTCGAAGGAATTAAAGTCTACTTAGCCAAGCCTCCAGTGCTGATGCCACCAAAGAGTGATAAGCCTTTGAAGTTATACATTGCTGCAGTAGAAGATTCATTGGGAGTTTTCTTGGCCCAAGACAATGAAGAAAGTAAAGAGCAAGCAGTTTATTACCTTAGTAGGTTTTTAAATTCTTGTGAATGTAAATATTCAGCTGTAGAAAAGTTATGCCTTGCATTGTATTTTGCTGCAATAAAACTAAGATATTATCTTTTGTCTACAACTGTCTTGGTAATTGCAACCACAGATTTGGTTAAATATATGTTTTCTAGACCTATGTTGAGAAGAAGAATTGGCAAATGGATACTAGCTTTATCAGAATTTCATTTAGAATGTGTTCCCCAAAAAGTAGTAAAAGGACAAGTTTTAGCTAATTTCTTGGCAGATCATCTATGTCAGACAAAAAGCCAAGAGATAATGGATCTTGGTATAGTTAATATTGAGCCATGGCAAATGTGGTTTGATGGATCAAAAGCCAACGGTCTAACTGGAATTGGTGTGGTGATTAAGTCACCACAGGGGTAGAAACCACACATGGTTTTAGAGTTGATGAAATTAATTGTTCCAATAATCAAGCTGAATATGAAGCTTTAATAATGGGACTAGAAATACTTATTGGATTATAAGCACATTCAGTTGATATATTTGGAGATTCTCAATTGGTTGTTAACCAAGTGAAAGGAATTTTCAAATGTCAAAGTGTAAGCATGTTGCCATCCTATGTTATTGGCTTACATTTGCTCTCT
Organism: Camellia japonica; assembly: GCA_030407325.1. Taxonomy (NCBI): domain Eukaryota; kingdom Viridiplantae; phylum Streptophyta; class Magnoliopsida; order Ericales; family Theaceae; genus Camellia; species Camellia japonica. The sequence goes on along the minus strand of JAPPVO010000019.1, from coordinate 90,626,699 downwards.
CAATTTCAGATAGCAAATGTGACTTATATCCCAAGATTTATGAATAACAAAGCCAGTGATGTGGCTCAAAAAGTTTTGAATTTCAGGAGAAGGGATGACATTCAAATGAATATAAGTCAAGCAACATATCAAAAAGTAATACCACCCTTAACTAAAAGGAATGTGGTGCTAGAAGTCAATCATAATGACTTACAAGACCAAGATTGGAGATATCCAATGATGCAGTACCTAACTGGCCCATCTTCGAAAGCCAATAGAAAGGTCAAATTACAATCTATACAATACATAGTGTATGGTAATACTCTTTAAAAGGGGAGCAGACGGGTTGTTATTGGAATGTTTAGTGCCAAAGGAGGCATTGACAACCATGGCTGAAGTTCATGAAGGCATCTATGGTGCTCATTAGCCTGGAGTAAAGATGAGATGGCTGCTTCGAAGAAATTTCTACTATTGGCCAATCATCCTTAAAGATTGTATAGAGTATGTTAGAGGTTGCCATGCATGCCAAAAGCATGGCACGGTAAGACATGTAACAATAACTGATTTGCATGTAGTTGTGAAGTCTTGGCTGTTTAGAGATGGGCTATAGATATGATAGGAAAAATACATTCACCCTCTTCGAAGCATCATTGTTTCATCTTAATAGCCACAGACTACTTCACTAAGTGGGTCGAAGCTAAACCATATAAGGCTGTAGACCAAACTGAAGTTATTGGATTCATTAAAGATCTGATCCACAGGTTTAGCATCCCACAGACCATAACTGTGGATAATGAGATTGTATTTGATAGGAAGATGGTAAAGTCTTTTGTGGTAGAGTTTGAAATTAGCCTCGTTAATTCTATTCCCTATTATGTACAGGCAAATGGTCAGGCAGAATCATCCAATAAGTCTTTGAAAAAAGGAATACAGAGACTTGTGGAAGACAATCCCAAGGATTGACATAACTTACTATTGGATGTATTATAGGCTTATAGGGCTTCTCTAAAATCAAGTACAGGAGTTACTCCTTATGCCTTAGTATATGGGCATGATGCAGTGTTACCTATAGAAATTAATATCAAGTCCTTGAGGGTGAGATGCCAGGATCAGTTAGTTCCTGAGCAGTACCATCAGAGTATGTTCTTGGAATTAGAGAATGTGGATGAAGCTAGAATTTTGGCATTAAATAGCATTCTTTTCTAAAAGAAGAAAGCAGCCAAAAACTATAATAAGAAAGTTAAGCACAATAGCTTTGATGAAGGTGATTTGGTATGGAAGACAATACTCCTAATAGGAATTAAAAGCCATAAGTTTGGCAAATGGTCACCTAATTGGGAATGACCATATCAAGTTCATAGAGTCTTGCCTTGTGGAGCATATCATTTGAGAAATTTGAATGGATATACACCCTAAAAAAATTAATGACAGGTATTTGAAGCCTTATTACCCAACTGTGTGGGAAACACAAGGAGTATAGTAAGTGTTAAATAAGAGAATCATGAAAACACTCAAATAATAAATAAAGAATTCATTTCATAAGGAGTTAAATACATGCAGCCATAGATTGGCCCAAAAGTCAGTACAATACGTTAATTGTTCCTTTACAATTGATTCTCTACTCTTAAGAGATGGGAACAACTGGATGGCTGTAGTCATCTCCTGCTTTCGATCAGCCAGTTCTTGGTTGGTGATTTGCAGCTTGGTGGTAGTTCGATCCAAAGCCAAGTCAACTACTGATAACTCTTTTTCTAGTTGAGCTTTCTTCTCCAGAAGTTGGGCTCAAAACTGGGAGACAGAAGAATGTGGTTCTTTCAATTCAGACACCTCAGCATGTATCTGGGAAACAAATTTCTGGTCTCCCAACAATTTCTCCTTTGCAGCTTTGGCAACATGGAAAATGTTGATATAAAAGTCAATAATAGCTGCTGCCTGAGATAAATGACTTGAAATAGCCATGCTAGATTGCTCAATAACCTTGCAGCACTGAAGGAAACCATTCTTGATAATAGGTCTTTGCAAGGCTTCGAAGGGGATCCTCGAGAACAATGTCAGCAACTCCAAACAGCTACCCAAATCCAGTGAAGGTGAGGAAGCCCTACTGATGGTGGAAGAGCTCTCAAAAATTTCCAAGAGAGAATCAGCCAGAACCAATGGCTCAGTTTCATTACTGGCTGTTGGAATGGTAGACGGCATGTCAAAAAGGCTAGCTAGTCTAGCTTCGAAAATGTCCACCTCTTCCATTGACACGGTTAGTGCAGAAAGGGCTCTAGTAGAAGGGAGAGATGGCTGCATAGGGATAAGAGAGGAGGATAAAGTGTCCCTAGCAATTTCCATAGTCCTGGCTACCAGTAGGTCAAGAGAAGAGGGACTGGAGTTGGATAGGGATAGTGGACAAAGAACTGGTGAGCTACCAGTATCTTCTCTGAGAGAATCAGCTGTCACTAGAGATGAAGTAATAACTGGGATCTCCTCAGGAGGGGAAGGAGCAGCAAGGATTGTAGGGAGAATAAATTGGGCTGATTGAGAGGTTAGAAGAGGAAAGTATGGAGTTAAGCCGAATGATGGGGATATAGGAATGCTTTGCCTCACAAAAGATGTGAAAAGTGTAGAACCAGGGAGTGAGAATATTGCCTGAATAGGCTCTACACTTCGAGGCACTTTAGTGCCAGTCTTCTTTTTCTTTTTGGGCCGATCTAGACTTGCTAATCGTGATTTTAATTAATTAATTATGTGTTAATTTTAATTGAACTAAGTTCCTAGTAATTTAATTTGTGCATATATGTCCAAATTGGAAAATTACCTGTTAAGGAAACTGAAATCAACAATCTTATTGGGTGCACAAATTGAAATTGAGTACATGGATGGGCTCATGGGAATTTTTAGAGCCATTTGGGAATTTAATTGAAAATTGATTCAGTTTACTAAAATTTTCTGTGATTGAATTGAGCCTTAATTGGAACTATTAATTATGTTCCTATATGTTCATTATGTGACTAAGTGTTATTGATTGTTATGAGATTTATTGACTTGTATTGTTTGAACAGATAGGTTAGAATGAAAATTAAACCTTTTTGATTCGCTAATTTTAACAAGTTAGAATTAAATAATTGGATAGGAATTAGAGCCTAATTCACATTAGTATAATTTAATATAGTGTAATTGAGCTTATGAGATTATGAGATATAATTTAATTAGAAATAATTGCATGTAAATTAATTTAGGAAATAATATAAAAAGAAAAAAAATAATTAATTATAATTAAGTAATGTATGAGTTCTACTCATCAACTAAGTGAATAAAAAAAGGAGGATAGTGGTCTTTTTCATCCCTTGAAACACACACCCGTAGAGAGGGAGAATCAAGAGAGAGAGAGAGAAAGAGCTCATCAAGAACACCAAGAAGAAAGAGAAGAAAATTAAAGAAGAAGCTTAAGAAACTATTGAAAATCAACCTAATTCTCCTCAATTCACTCCCTCTAGGTAAGATTCTTCTCCTACTCCCATGAATTTGAAGTGTTGTACTCATAACTTTGGAAATCAAGATCATAGAGGAAGAACATGAGCTTACTTGTACATATTGTTGATAAAATTGGAAACAAATTATACATGCATGGCATAATTTTAGTCAAACACTTATTAAGTTGCATGATCCTTACATGCATGTAATGTTTTTAAGAATCCATGAACAAAACAATTATTTTCTTGCATGATGTATGAACTTTAAGAAGGAAATCTCAAAAGTTATAGAAAAGAACATAATTTGTATATATAATGATGATTTTACACTTGAAAATGTTTGAGTCCACGAAATATGATCATCTCATGGACAAATTTGTTTTATATACATGAATTCTTGTTTGGTCTCTCATAATTTCTAAGAAAATCTCATTTAAAAGCTTGAGTTGTAGCTTTTAAATTTGCTCTAAGAATACACATTTTAAGATTTTACAATTTGCTTTAAAGATTTTTGGTTATAAATTGAACAATTAAGTATTGTTATAAATTTATGGTTTGAAATTGATGGTTGCAAATTAACGTTCATAACTATTTTCAAGTAGTTGGGGATAGAATTATACAAATTATGAAGTTCGATTTTGAAAGGAAGGATTCCAAAAACAAAGCAGATTTTCGGGCAGTATTTTTAGCAGTTCTGCACTTGTGGAATGAAGCTGCCGCACGTGTGATTTTAGGAAAAATTTTGGTTTCATTTTTTCTTCTTTTCTCCGTCCTCCAAGCCTCCTTTGCATGGTTTTAAAGTGCTTAAACATGCATTTGCATTACATAAGTGTATTGAATCGAACGAATGAGCGATTAGAGTCGAACGAGTGAAACTGAATTGAATAGAATTATATGAGTGTGATTGTAATTGTGTTATGCTTGACTTTATTTGTTTAGGTCGGACGCCGCATGAATAGTACGTGTTTTCAGGAGCCCATTGTGAGTAACACTGTCGTAAAGATATGTTCAATCATATTTATTTTCTGATTGATAAATTATATTGTTTTCTGAAATAATATTTTTTATCAGTTGAATGATGATCCTATTTTCTGAATTGTATTCGTGGCATCCTTAGCATATTGCTATTATTATTGATATTGTTATCGCTATTGTTACAGAGATCTTTGTCAGTTCCAATTCTTGGAACTATTGTCTATTGTTTGATGGCCATCAATTGATTGTTCGATCTTTAAGACCAATTGTATTGTTGCTATTAGATGTACCACATATGACTTATATGAATCTGAATGATTGTTAAATTGAACGATTGAATGATTGATTGACACAAGATATTAATTGAGAAAATGTTCTATTGATAATCGATTGTTTCAAATATTGTGAGGACATCATTCATAACCCCTTTACGCAAATGTTATTCACTGAGCTCTAGCTCATTATTTATTATATATGTAGGTGATCGGGCACCGGATCAGAGTTAGTGGCGTCGACCCGAACCCTATTTTTGTCAAGCCATTTACTATGCCTCACTGTAAGATTCCGAACCATTGCATGTCAGGGCTTAATGGGTGATTCAAATCCACCCTTTTGACATTGTGTTTATGAGATAAGAATGTTTATTGAGTTTTGTTAACTGTTTTTGGCAATGGGATTTAATTTCCTAGCTTATGTTTTGTTATGTACACATGTGTGTTATAGACTTAAGTGTTTGCGTATACACCCACGTATATGAAAGTTTATTTCCATTCAGGTCCTCATAGCTCATTGGACGATATATGTTATTATTGATTGGTTTCTGCCAGCCCTTTATATTGTATTATTGTTAAACAGGCCTTCGGTAATCATGGATTACTAGCCGGTTACAACACTAAACCTATAGAGGCGGGTTTGGGTCGCGACACCTTTCTGAGGGTGCTTCTAACAGTCTTTCAACTTCAGATGAAACTGAGGAAATCCTTATTGAAGGAGAAGGTAGAATAGTTACTGTTGCAAAAGAAGAAATACAAAGCAATATTAAGTTTTAGTATCAAAACTTGAGAAAAGAAATTAGAGACACAAAAGGAAATCAGAGAGAGAGATCGTCATTTTCTTCTTTCTTTTTAATATATATATATATATTTTCTGCTTCCTCTTCTTCCATGTGAGCCTCAGGTACCTTTTCTTCAGGATCAAGCAAGAGCTTTCTTTTCTTTATTGCTTCTGCTTGCTCTTGAGGAGATTTAAATCTTAAGCTCTGTGAGGTGAGTCTAACCGTGAGGCACCTACACCACCTACACCAAAGAAGGAACTATAAGTAAAAGAAAAAGTATCATAAAGAAGGAGAAAAGAAAAGAAGCAGCAGTGCATACTTTTCTCCGAAGCAGCTCGAGTAACTCTAGGAAGAGGTGAGGCAGTTGGAGAAGACTTTATAGTAGTAGGGGTAAGAACTAGGGTAGCATGAGCAGTGGAAAACGTAACAACTCTAGTCCCTTTAGACTTGGCTTGAGGCACATCTAGTACCATTAATAGATCTTGAGGAGAAATGGCCAAGTGCACCTCCATATTGGCCATCCACCAATTCTGATACCTTTTCAGTGTATTGCTTTGAGGAATGAAGGGAATGTACTCAAAATCAATTAGGTCTTGGATAAACTTGGAGGTTGCTTCTTCTAATCTGGATCTTGGAACCTTCAAATCTCTGCTGGCAAGGTTTGAATTGGACTGACTACAGAGAGGGATGGGGATCCCCTGTGAGAATCCAAATTGCCTAGCAAATTGGGCAGGGCAATAGGGCTCAGAGATGCACTTATAAGCTCTGGGGTTCATAGTACCAATGAATAGTTCCCTTGGGATCAAAATAGAAGCCCACATATTTTTGTGTTGAGGCCTAAAACAGGACCTATCACTCAAAAAGGTCCTCATCCAGGCTGGGCCAATATTGGTAGCTTCGAAGGGGCAGAAGGTGTGAGAAGAAGGGGAAGCTAGGAGTTGGTGAAAGAAAGAAAAGTAAAAGGTGAAGTTGGAAGGATAAAGTGAAACATTGGCTAATTTCATACCATAAGTGGTAGGATTTGGCATAAAAAACTTTAAACATTTAGACTGCAAATCAATAAAGTATGCAAAGAGCCAGAGTTGGAGTATCCAAAATGGGCCTCCTTGATTGGCGTCCATGGGTTTTTCACACAAGAGGGAACAAGCTCTATAGACATGACCCAAAACATATGGAGCTAAGGCCACATTTTTATGCAAAACAAAGGTTTTGGCAAGAGGGGCAAACTCAGGCATGATCCTCTGAGAAGAAGTACAGAAGAGGAATTCACAAAACCAATACAATAAAAAAGAAAAGAATTCCCTATCAGTCACAGGGCCTTCTCTTTTTTTCTCAACTTTGACAAAGTCATTATAGGATAAGGGGTTTTAAGGTCAGGATAGTCTAGACCAATGGGAGTACTAATAAGGGATAATCCTAATAGATAGCAGATGTCAAGGACAGTAGGAGCCATCATCCCATATCTAAATTGGAAAAAATAGAAAGCAGAATTCCAAAAACAAAGAGCAGTAGGTATTAAAAATGGGTCCTTTGAAATTGTGAACCTGGACAATTGAAGGACGTCAAAGAGGCAAAGCTCCTAAAGATCCAGTGTCCTAGTAGGGACGACCCGATCATACCATTCCTCCTATTCTGGCTTTATTGTGGGCTAGTAGCGATGGGATTGGTTCATTCTCCAGCTTCCCTAATCAAGACCGCCTTCATAAATGAGGCAATGATTCTCTAGACGCGGATACAGAGCTGGGAGCTCAGTGGGGACCTCTTTAAAAATAGGCCCAAGCACATATTCTTGTTGTTTATAGCGATGGGGAATGAAGATGTGCCTATCAATAGCACTTTTCTCGCCATCTTTGTATTTCTCACACTCTTCAGCAATGATCTTTTTTAAGGCTACAGATAGACTCACACGCTCCACGACTGGTATCTTCGAAGGGAGAAAAGCCATTGGCAGAAGTTTTCAGAAGACGAAATTGAGAAAGAGGGTAAAAGAGAGGAGAAGTCAATGGAGATGAAGGGTTTGTGTGTTGGGCGAGCAAGTAAATTAAAAGCACGAAAGGAAAAGGTTTTTAAACCTTTCTGTCCAAAAAATACCCAATCGTTTTAAAATGGGTAGAATTCATAAAAAAGTACTAAAGGTACGGATGCGAAAAGTTTCTCTCAATATTGATAATTTGGGAGGGAAACGTATCTCAAACACTTATATTGGCTTCAAAATCAAATATTTGGCTTCGAAGCTATGCTTTGGCTCCAAAGTTAGGTGACAAGCATCCAGCTAGGGCTTCGAAAGCAAGAAGTCGACTTCGAACCAGAGTTCATACCTAAGAGTACAAGAATGCTCAGGTGTTTGTTTACTTCAAGAGAATTAAAGACCTGCTTTTAGGTTTCTTGTTGAAAGTAAAATCCTTTGAAGTAAAATTTGAAATACTCTACAGTTAGAATTTATTTGTTCTAGACTTCGAAGTGACATAAAATCAATATTTGGTTAAGCAGTGAAGGACACAAAGGGACTCACTATTTTAGAGTAAAACAGTGCAATCCTTAAGGGAAGTTTCCATATTTTGAAAAATGTAGACTGTTTATTCAAAGCAAAAATAGTTGATTCAAAACTGTTGATTGTGTTAACCATATGATTGGAATGAGAAGACCTAAGGCAAAGATTGTCAATTACACTCCATATGTTGGGGAAATTCAAATTAGGTTTCCAGTATTCCATTGGAAATGTTCAAATCAGGTTTCGAAGGACAAAATTGGTAAATTCGAAGCTCTAATTTTGTTTGCTTTGGGTGAATAGAATAAAGTTAGACCATGCCGAATAAAGAAATGAAAACTTAGCTTTATTAAGATGAAAGTAATTACATCAAAAAGCCTTCTTGGCTACAAATTCAATTTCATAAAAATAAGGAATAGAATAAATAACAAGGTCATGGAATTTGTTCCAACAATGGTTAATGAATTTTTGTTCCTTTTTTATTCTGTCTTTTATCCTTTTCAAGCTAGGTTGCTGAAGCTGATATGCTCTTATTTGATAAAAAAGTTGTTCATCTTTTATTTCGAACTCTGTTTCCTTCAATCCTTGTTCCATCTCATCCATATCTAAATCATCCCAGTATGCAGAGTCTTTATTCTTGAAGTCATTATATTCGTCAATAAGGTTCTCTACTTCATACTGGGCATGAATTCGACGGGCTGAGATTTTGTCCAAAGATTGAGTGGTAACCAAAGAAGTTTGGTACCAATGAAGAATCAGTAGGAGTTGATCCAAAAACATCTGAAGTTCTGCTTGAGCAATGGGGTTGAGGACATGACCCCGAGTCATAATGTCACAAGCCCATCAAAAGTTCTTAAGAGGAACATCACCCCCAAGAACATTAAAGGGCAAGTGAGAAAAGGCTACAAGCAGGAGTTGAGCTTGATATCGCTCAAATATAGTAGGGGGAGCTGGAGGTTTGCAGGAAGGAAGAAACTGATTCTCAAAGAGAGTAAGTCCCAGTTCTTCCATCCAGTGGGGGTTTTGAGGAAGAGGAGGCGCAGAAGGATCCATCTCAAAGGAAGAAGGGAACTGGGGGTTATTTACACATTCAAGCTCGTCAAAAGAGCAAAATTTTGCCCTCTGGACTAAGAATGATGGGCTGTACCCTTGTGTTTCCCCTGGGCGGCGAGTGGCTTGCACTATCTTCGTAGGCATAGAAAATGTGTACTATGCTATAAGTAAGTTGTCTTCCAAACTGCGTCGGCGATCGACGGATACATAAGGGTAAACCACCGAGCTCTGAGCAAAAGGAGGGAAAGACAGAGGATCAGCGAATTCGACGAATCGATGGTCAATTCGCTCTCTTAGCTTGAATTCCTCAAGTTTTGGCCAGCTTCCCTAGCCAGAAGCTTTAGAAGAAGAGGAGGAAGCCACAGCCTCATCCCACACAGAGGGTTTTGGGGTAGAAGAAGAGCTTCCAATATCCATTTTTGCAAAGTCTTGGGCTAAAGAATTATGAACAATATGTTTGTGATCCAAAAGTCAATAATTTGCAAAAGCTTCAATGACTTGAATAAATGGAGATGGATAGGTGTGGCTAATAAATGCATGAAAATTCTTTCGAGGGCGAACATCATTATCTAACAACTCCTCGTATGCTTGATCTATGTCAAAGAAGGTTTGTTTGGCCATGCGAGTTATAGCAGTCTTTTCGAATGCTCAGATAATGGGAAATGTTCAAGGTACATAAAAGAATTTAATGCAGTCGGTTGCAATTCTAAGAAAATGCAAAACCCATGCACATCCTAGGACGTGGGTAAAGCGCTTCGATCCACTAATATCACCAAGTATTGGGTATATTAGTGCGAGGGGTAATGTTGGCTGTATAATTTGTATAAGCCAATCACGATTCAAAACGTCGCATGAAAAGGGCAATTTGGGAAGGTAATACGAATTGCCAACCATAGTCAGACACGTATCAACCCATACTGGTAATAATGGGTCTGCGTAGCACTAGAATGATCAAGGGATATACGGTGATGTGGCCTAACGGTTACTCACAAGGTTCAAATTCAAAATCAGGAGGGAAGCCTAATTGCAAACATGACGTAGTGGACTAACTGTGAGGAGCATGTTCAGCGATCATGGAGGGACATTTCGATGGTTAGAAGCTCACTTCGACGGTTATCATTGAGAAGTATAAATAGCAGAGAAAGCCCCAGAAAGGAGGATCCAGACTCAGATCAAAAAACCAGTTTTATCTACTTTATTTTCCTTTTCAGTTTTTACAGTTCTTTACATTGCTGTACTTCAAATTCCTATATTGCACTTCATTCATAGGAGTAGTTTCAAATAGCTTGTTGCTGTAAACCTCTACGAGACTGGGTCAGATCATTGTAAATTTTTCATTTTTACTTAATAAAATTCTGCGATTTTCTTCACTTAATTGTTGTTTACTAAATTCTCTTAAACAAGTCACCAGTAAAAGTCCTCTTCATTGAGGCTGAAAGAACTAAAACACAATCGTCTGATAATTGGTTGGCAATTAATCTTCTGTAAGGACTGATTGATCCTTGCTGGCATGCTTAAAATTACAATACTAACCTTCGAAAGCCAAAAAGCCAACAAAATTTTAAAAGTTTGAGTAGAAATGCTCTTATGTCCTAATTTATTTTATTTTTATTTTAATATTTCATTTTACAAAATTCCGTGGATAGCACGGATATTATGCCAGTAGTCTATAAAACCAAAAAGTCTTTTAGTTATTGAAAAAAAAAAAAAAACTAAAAATCTCATTTCTTAAAGAATAATGCTCTATGTACCAATTGGTATATCAATTAGTATACTATAGATGATTTGGCATAATTTTAGAGGTTTGGATATTTGTAATTTATATAATGGGTAAGGTCAGTAATAATATTATAAGGCATGTTATTGTTGGCAATCTTCACTGTATTTAAAAGATTTTAATTCTATTGTGTACAAAATAACAATTAGAATTTAAAGAAATAAAGAAAAGGAGAGAAATTGTTTGATTACAAAAATCAAACTCGAAATAAATAATAAATATAAACAGATTTTATTTTGTTACTAAAACAAAATTAAAATCTGATTAAATAAACAAATTAAAAACAGAATAAAAATTAAACAACTTACTTGGTTAATTTCTTTGAATTACTTTTCTGATCAAGTCCAGTGTTTAACACTGTGTCCTTAAGACAGATTCGTCTCTCCACGGTGCTTTCAGAATCTGGACGTCTATCTCCCAGGATGAAATGATCTTACCACAAACAATAGCAGCACTACAAATTGTTTGCCTTACGAACACACTAAGTGTTTACACTCTTTCTTTCAGAATAAAAATGCAGCAAAATGCAGAGAGAATTATAGAGAGGATGGAGTACGAAAATTGGAGTGAAAATCCAAATGGGAGGCTAGTCTATTTAAAATGTAAAGGTGGCTCTTGGTTTTGAATTGAACAGGTATGAAACCTGTTGGGTTTAATTCAACAGATTTGAATCTGTTGGGTTAACCATTCAAACAGATAAAAAACGGGAAGGGCTCTGTTTGGATGAACATTAAATCCAAACCAATTTAATTCTGGGAAGGGCCCTGTTTGGATGAACAGGAAAAACCGGACCAGTTTAATTCTCTTTGAAAACGGGAAGGGCCCTGTTTGGATGAACAAAAAATCCAAACCAGTTTATTTGAATTAAATTCAAATGTTTTTGGCCCAAAAGCCCCAGCCCAGCCCGCCCGACCGAGCCCGACCGAGGCGACGGACGGACGGACGGCGGCGGCGCGCGCGGCGCGCGTGCTGTGTGGTGGTTTTTGAGTCCAATGGGTCTAGCCCATTTTGCCCATAACCTCTCCCTCTAAAACACTTGGGTACCCCTTGGGGCACACCCCAAGTACCAAACCCATGCCTTATAAACCCTTTCAAAACCTCCCACCAAATCAATGTGGGACAAGCTTTATTTAACCTTTAAGGAATTTCCACCAAAACTCCATTTCCATGGAGCATACTTTGGCTTCAATTTCCCATTCACTCGGTAATGGTTTTGAGCAACCAAATATACCACGTGAATCACAACGCGGCATAGAACGCGTTACCACTTTGACCCGTGTAAATCAATGCACGGAGCCCACCTAAAAATTAGACCAAACTTAGGAAAAAATTCTGGTTTTACCCAGAATTTTATAACCATTTCCAACAATCCCCCACATGAATGGAATTTGATGACAACGGAAATGCAACAATATGCAGACTTAACGAAAGAGTATAAGTCGAAAATATCTTGCATCAGGATAGGTAGTTTTCGGCCTTGAACCTTCCCTAGTGATAACCTATCGGACTTACTGGCTAACCAATGGACGCGATGCCTTGAATTGTTCAGCCGTTTGTGTAAGCCAAGACAATAGATTTCACACAAAATATCTTCTAACACATCGTGGTTCTCACTGTTGTGTTCATTTTGGCCTTGAACGCTCCTGGTTTTCATGAGTGTTTCTAGAGAATGTAGCCTCTTTCATTCTCATAGAACCGGCCCCAGTTCAACACTCATATAGGTGATTCTTATTGTGAGTATCTCCTCATACTCGTCTTGATTTTATGCCTTAATCAAGATATAAGTAATCATTAAAAGCAAAGCTTATCCTTATACCCCTGCAGACAACATATGTTGCAGATATCACTCTCACCATAGGAATGAGTAGGGAATTTTAATCCCTTGGTGATTTCTGGCGAGCCATACATAACTTAGTTGTCCCTTTGAACTTAGTTCTTGGGATCTCCAGTCATATAAGTAGGGTTACCATTATGACGACTCTTATGTAATAGGCTTTAATCCCATTCCCTTCGATGAACTATACACTAGCTCTTTTGTCAAACTTTTGTAAACGGATCCGCAATATTCTCTTTAGATTTTATATAATCTATTGAGATTATTCCGTTTGACAACAATTGCCTTACGGTATTATGTCGACGACGAATATGTCGTGACTTACCGTTATACATATGATTCTGTGCCCTGCCTATTGCAGATTGACTATCACAATGAATGCAAATAGCTGGCACAGTTTTGGCCACATTGGAATGTCTTCTAAGAAGTGACGAAGCCATTCTGCTTCTTCTCCTGCTTTGTCTAAAGCAATGAACTCGGATTCCATTGTGGATCGTGCGATGCAAGTTTGTTTCGTGGATTTCCAAGAAACAGCAGCACCTCCTAGAGTAAAGACATATCCACTATGTGGATTTTGAATCTTTAGTATCCGATATCCAATTTGCATCACAATAACCTTCAAGTACTGCTGGATATCGAGTAAAGTTCAAACCATGATCACGGGTGAATCTTAGATATCTAAGAACCCGAATGATCGCTTTCCAATGGTCTTCTCCGGGTTACTAGTGTACCTACTCAATTTACTGATAGCATAAGCTATATCAGGACGAGTACAATTCATTAGGTACATTAGGCTTCCAATGATTTGGGAGTATTTTAACTGAGACACTGCATCACCTTTATTTTTCGATAAATAAAGACTGATGTCTACAGGTGTTCTTGCTAATTCAAATCATCCTTGATAAATTTATCAAGAATTTTCTCAATATAATGAGATTGAGATAATGCATATCCGTCAGATGTTTTAGTAATTTTCATTCCTAATATAACATCTGCGACCCCCATATCTTTCATATCAAATCTTTTGTTAAGCATTTGCTTAGTTGATTTGATCATGTTTTGACTGCTTCCAATGATAAGCATGTCATCCACATAAAGACAAACTATGACATATCCTTGGTCAGTGTTTTTAACATAGACGCATTTGTCACATTCGTTTATCTTAAACCATTAGTAAGCATTGCATGATCAAATTTTTCATGCCATTGCTTAGGTGCTTGTTTTAATCCATAAAGGGATTTTACAAGTCGACAAACTTTCTTTTCTTGCCCTGATACAACAAACCCTTCAGGTTGCTCCATATAGATCTCTTCATTTAGATCACCGTTTAAGAAAGCTGTTTTAACATCCATTTGATGTATTTCTAAATTAAACAACGCTGCTATTGCAATAAGCATGCGAATGGATGTTATTCTTGTCACAGGGGAATATGTGTCAAAATAGTCCAGACCTTCCTTTTGTCTGTAACCTTTAACTACAAGTCTTGCTTTATACTTGTCTATTGAACCATCTGCTTTCATTTTTCTCTTGAATATCCATTTATATCCAAGAGGTTTAGAACCTGGTGGAAGATCCACCAATTCCCAAGTATGATTTTGCATAATGGATTCAATTTCATTATTAACAGCCCTCTTTCCACAAAGGTGCTTCAGGACCTGTCATTGCTGCCTTAAAGCTTTGAGGTTCATTTTCTAACAGTATGTCAGAAAATCTGGACCAAAGGATTTTGATGTTCTCGCTCTCTTACTTCTTCTTGGTTCATCATCAGTTAAATCCTGTTGTTGAGACCATTACTAGTCTCTTGTGTTTGATTGTCAGTAGTCTCTTGACTTTGTGTACAATCATAAGTTCTTTTCTGTGAACTTAATTCCTGTCCTTTCTTGTGAGGAAAGACATGCTCAAAAAACACAGCATTCCTTGACTCTATAATAGTGTTCACATTTATATCAGGTATTTCTGATTTATAAGTCAGAAACCGATATGCACTACTATTCTGAGCATAACCAATAAATAAACACACATCTACTGTTTTTGGTCCAATCTTAGTCTTTTTAGGAACAGGAACTTCCACTTTTGCCAAACACCCCCACACTTTTAAGTATTTGTAGGAAGGTGGTCGACCTTTCCATAATTCATAAGGAATGCTTTTGGTTTTCTTGTGGGGTATTCTATTAAGAACATAATTTGCAGACAATATTGCTTCCCCCCCAAGTTCTGTGGTAAGCCTGAACTTAGTAACATGGCATTCATCATTTCTTTAGTGTTCTATTCTTCCTTTCAGCAATTCCATTTTGCTGTGGAGAATAAGGGCTGTAGTTTGGTGAATAATGCCATGTTGTGCACAAAATTCATTTAATGGTGCATCATATTCACCACCCCTATCACTTCTAACCATTTTGATGTTTTACCAAGTTGATTTTCAACTTCTGTTTTGTAGAGTTTAAACATTTCTAAGGCTTCATCTTTACTTCTAAGTAAATAACATAACAATATCTTGTGCAATCATCGATAAATGTTATGAAATACTTTTTGCCTCCTCTAGTTTGAATAAATTTTAGATCACATACATCAGTATGAATTAATTCTAGAGGTTCGGTTTTTCTTTCAACCGATTTAAATGGAGCCTTAGTTAGTTTTGCTTCTACACAAATTTCACATTTATGATTAGGATTAATTTCAAACTTTGGTATATAATCTAAACCAATTAATCTACGCAAAGCATCAAAATTTACATGTCCTAATCTACCATGCCATAAATTTGACTCAAGAAATAAACAAAAGATGTGTTATTCTCATTCATAGCAATTTTTGGTACAACTGTCATTACATTTAGTTTAAAGAGACCATCACTCATGTATCCCTTACCAACATACATACCACTCTTTGTTAATACAAAACTTATCAGACTCAAAAACAAGCCTAAAACCATTTTTACTTAACAAAGAACCAGAAACTAAATTCTAAATTCTTCCGGATGTCAGGTACATGCAGTACGTTGTTGAGGGTCAGTTCTTTCCCTGATGTCATCTTCAAGATCACTTTCCCTTGTCCAGCCACAGTAGAAGTAGAAGAATTTCCCATGAAAAGTTGTTCACCATTTGCAGCCTCTTTGTAGGTAGTGAACATCTTCTTGTCCGCACATATGTGACGAGTTGCTCCAGTGTCAACCCACCACTCTTTGGGATTTCCAACCAAGTTAGCCTCAGACACCACAGCAGAGAGGTTGATGTCATTCACCCGTCACGAGATGTAATCCAATTCTGTCACATTGGCTTGATTGGTGGTCTTCTTACTTGTACTTCCATGATCCTTCTTAGGGCGGCGGCAGTCAGAAGCTCGATGTGTCCAGTCTTGCCACAGTTATAGCATTTTCCTTTGAACTTCTTGTTGCCATTGTTGTTGCCTTGTTTAGGACCATCTCCAGTAAACTTCCTCTTTTTGTTATGTGGTTTTTGAACTTGTTCAACCACATTAGCCTTGGACTCAATGGGATTTTTCCATTCCTCTTTTCAGCCTTTCGGTTATCTTCCTCAATTCTTAATCTTACAATTAACTCATCCATGGTCATCTCTTTGCGTTTATGTTTTAAATAATTTTTGAAATCTTTCCAGGCCGGTGGTAACTTTTCCACCAAAGCAGCGACTTGGAAAGATTCGCTAAGAGTCATACCTTCTGAATGAATATCATGCAAAATTATCTGAAAACTTTGAACTTGAGATATTACCGTTTGGGAGTCGACCATTACAAAATCCAGAAATTTACCGACAACAAATTTCTTTGTGCCGGCATCCTCTGTCTTGTATTTCTTCTCCAAAGAATCCCACAATTCTTTTGCTGACTTCAGAGACTGTATACATTATACAGCATATTGTCAGGCCATTGAGGATGTAGTATCTGCACAGGAAATCTGAATGTTTCCAAGCATCTACAGCGCGCAACAACTTGCCGATCACTTTCACCCTCTTTAAGTGCTGGAGCCTCTTCATGGAGAAACCGGGCCAAATTAAGAGTTGTAAGATAGAACAGCATCTTCTGCTGCCATCTTTTAAACTCGGTACCGTTAAATTTTTCCGGTTTTTCTCCATGATTGATTGGTACATGAACATGGTTCTGGATAGGGACCGATGTTGGTGTAACAATAGGAGTACCACTGCCAGATGCAGTTTCAGTTGTAGTAGCCATAATCTCTGATTACAAAAATCAGAAAAAATTAAAACACAAATTAATTTTCTAGTTACTAAAACCAGAAAATAAATTAAAACACAAAATAATTTTATTTTCCTTGTTACTAAAACAGGAAAAATAAAATACCAAAATAATTTTCTGTAATACCAAATAATATTCTGAAATTGTTAATGACACCAGTATCGTACTACTAGTTGTCAAAGAAAAGAGACAGTATATTACTACTATCTGTCAAATAGCATAAATCACTATTTGTTTTTCCAACCAGAATATTACTTTGAAAAACAGAAAATTAAATACAATGAAGATACCACAAAGGGTTCTGTCTTAAGATTGTTGGCAATCTTCACTGTATTTAAAAGATTTTAATTCTATTGTGTACAAAACAACAATTAGAATTTAAAGAAATAAAGAAAAGAGAGAATTTGTTTGATTACAAAAATCAAACTCGAAATAAATAATAAATAAATATAACAGATTTTATTTTGTTACAAAAACAAAATTAAAATCTGATTAAATAAACAAATTTAAAAACAGAATAAATTAAACAACTTACTTGGTTAATTTCTTTGAATTACTTTTCTGATCAAGTCCAGTGTTTAACACTGTGTCCTTAAGACAGATTCGTCCTCTCCACGGTGCTTTCAGAATCTGGACGTCTATCTCCCAGGATGAAATGATCTTACCAAACAATAGCAGCACTACAAATTGTTTGCCTTACGAACACACTAAGTGTTTACACTTTCTTTCAGAATAAAAATGCAGCAAAATGCAGAGAGAATTATAGAGAGGATGGAGTACGAAAATTGGAGTGAAAATCCAAATGGGAGGCTAGTCTATTTATAGATGTAAAGGTGGCTCTTGGTTTTGAATTGAACAGGTATGAAACCTGTTGGGTTTAAATTCAAACAGATTTGAATCTGTTGGGTTAACCATTCAAACAGATAAAAAACGGGAAGGGCTCTGTTTGGATGAACATTAAATCCAAACCAATTAATTCTGGGAAGGGCCCTGTTTGGATGAACAGGAAAACCCGGACCAGTTTAATTTCTTTGAAAACGGGAAGGGCCCTGTTTGGATGAACAAAAAATCCAAACCAGTTTATTTGAATTAAATTCAAATGTTTTTGGCCCAAAAAGATTAGTATTGGGCCGAACAAGCCCAACCCAACCTCACACCACGCACCCAGGCCCAGCCCGCCCGACCGGACGGACGGACGGCGCGCGTGTGGTGGTTTTTGAGTCCAATGGGTCTAGCCCATTTTGCCCATAACCTCTCCCTCTAAAACACTTGGGTACCCCTTGGGGCACACCCCAAGTACCAAACCCATGCCTTATAAACCCTTTCAAAACCTCCCACCAAATCAATGTGGGACAAGCTTTATTTAACCTTTAAGGAATTTCCACCAAAACTCCATTTCCATGGAGCATACTTTGGCTTCAATTTCCCATTCACTCGGTAATGGTTTTGAGCAACCAAATATACCACGTGAATCACAACGCGGCATAGAACGCGTTACCACTTTGACCCGTGTAAATCAATGCACGGAGCCCACCTAAAAATTAGACCAAACTTAGGAAAAAATTCTGGTTTTACCCAGAATTTTATAACCATTTCCAACAGTTAATACACTAGTTAGTATATCAATTGGTATATGTAGCACCACCGTTTCTTAAATTAAAGTTTAATTAAAAATTGTCAATGTAAAGGGTAGGAGATACACAGTTACTGCAGGCTGCAACAAATAAATCACATTATTTGAACGGGATTTGAAAACCCTAGTCCAATCCAAAATTTTTAGGCAGGGCTAAAATTGCCAACCCAAATTAAATCTGGAGATTGCGTGAGTGGGAATTTTCACCAACTAAATAATCCGAAACTATTCATATATATGAAAAACACGTGGTAATATTATGATACACATCCCTTAAAAGTAATATATCATATATACTTTTGTTATTCATTTTTGTGGTGTGATATGTATTTTTATGATAAATATTACCTAATTTTTGGTAGCCTTACAATAATTTGTGATTCATAAATAAAATTACGCATTTTGTGGTAATATTACACATTTTTTTGTTAGAAAATATTTGAATAAAAAAATGAATAACATTACCACAAAATGCGAAACATCAATTTTAATAACAAATTATCATAACTTTACTAAAAAATTATATAACATTTATCACAAAATGCATAATATACACCCCAAAAATATATAACATAGTGCGCATGATGTACACCTTTCAAGGGGTGTGTACCGTAATATTTTCCAATATTATAACTTTCCGATTATTTTATCACAGTTTGGATTAAGTCATCTTGCAATGTCATATCTTCTATTGCTTAGTTTACACACACTCAAATTAATTTTCTTATTATAGTTCGATGTTACATAATTATTTTAAAAATAAGTAAAAATGGATGGTTGCAATAGTAGTTGTTGATGGTTATAGATAGTAATCAAAGGTGATTGTCAGTTGCGGGAGATAGTGGCCAAAAGTGGTTGTCACCAGTGAAAGGTGATTGGCAGTGACCAAATAAAGGTGGCTGATAGTCACGAGAAGTGGTGGCTAGAAGTGATTGCCAATGATCGAAGAAGGTGGCCAAATGGTAGTTGAATGTGTTTTCAACAAAAGGTGGTGGTTGAAGATGGTTACCATCGGTGGGAGGTGGTTAGTGGTAATGGCAAGTGGTTGGCAATTAAGGGCAGTGATTGGTGATGGCGACAGCGACATGTGATTGGTAGTTGAAGGAGAAAGGTGGTGGCGATGGTAGGTGATAGATGAGGAGATCATTGACAATGATAGCTAGTAGTGATGAACAATGGATGGTGGTTAAAAAGGATGGGAGAAAAAAGAAATTAAAAATTAAAAAGAAAATTAAACAAAAAAGTGAAACTAACTTTTTTGTGTTTATAAAATTTGAAAAACTGTTTACAACTTTTTAAAATGAAAACAGAAATCAAACGAGTTTTTATTCAAAAATTTCAAAAAAAAATCTCTATATATAAGCACAAAACTGTTGCCAAACAAGATTCAAATGTTTGATTTGGGCAACCCCAAGCCAAGTCCAAAGTTAAACATGGGCTTGGACTTGGGACAAATTACTCTACAATTCGGGCTGATCTTGGATGGACTCCCAACTTGCCCGAAACCACCCAAGTTTGAGCCCTATTAGTCGGTACCATCTACTTTTGTTGGTCTGTCTATCATTTGCACGTGTTCAATGTTTTTTGCAATGAAGTCATGTAGTTTTGCACCATATCATTTTTCCCCGCTTTGGTAATAATAATAATAATATACAAATAAAAAATTCATAAACAAATTCATATTGAATTTATAGTGATTCGAAGGAACCTTTTGTTTTAAAGTAGAAGATCCATCAAAATAACCGTTATTTACAAAAGTAAAATTGTTACATTATTCTTATGATATTTTATATGTAATATAAAGAGTATTATTATTAACACTTCATAAATTATTTTAGATCCTTCAATTTTTAGCTTTTTTTTTAATTATAATAATAACCTCAAATAAAATTACTACAAAGAACATCATTAATTTTAAGACACTCTATATCACAATTAAACATACACACCCACTACATCATGAATTAGGATTTATGAGAGCATCCACCTCCATCACCACCCATCTATCTTCTCCAAATCCACCTTCAAAACCTATCCACTCTCAAAATCTTGAAAACCCTTTAGCGGCAATATTCCGGCGGTAACGGTGGTAACCATTTTATTACTTACACTTCTCAACAATGATAATGAGTGGAAGTTTTTCGGTCAATCGCAACTCCATAAAACAAGAGTACAACACTAAAAGTTTAGAGGAGATTCATAGCTTTAATGTTGTTCTTAGCTTAGACGAGATTGGCCTTGTAATGATAAATTTCTTGAAAAAATGAAAAAAAATAATAAAATTTATTCGTTATTTTTTCAGGATTGAAGTCCCAAACATATAACCAAAATTTGGGAACACAAGCCCGAACATTGTTTACTTGTTCGTGAATCGGTAACTAAACATTTATTATTTGTTCGGAAACAGATAACCGAACATTATTCATAGGTTCAGACCTGTTTTACTGAGAAAAGTAAACCAATTATTATAATTTTTTTTACAAGAGAATAAATTATTATGAGAAAACTAAGAAATTATGTGTATATATATATATATATAGAGAGAGAGAGAGAGAGAGAGAGAGAGAGAGAGAGAGAGAGAGAGAGAGAGAGAGAGCATACCAACTGTGATAATGGTGGATGAGACAGCAGAGACAGTGATCACATTGCCTCTTCTTCTTCTTCGTGGGCTTTGTTAGGTTTTTTTAGAAATGGAGTTTTTTTTTAGTGTGGGGGGTTTGCATTCAACAAGTGAAATGTTTTCACAGGGATAATTTTGATATTATTTAAGGAGGAAAAATAAATTTTAAGGAATTCAAAATTTATAAGTAGGGAAGTCCAAAGAAATGGGGGTTCAAAATCTTTCATTGGGTGCTAATAGCACCACTCAATATAAAGCAACCATTTCATTTTGGTTATGCTTTAAGGGTTGAGTTGGTGACCATATGAGATGCTTGATTGTTTGGGTGTGATGCCTGAGTTTCGAGTATCATTTTTGTGTGATGAAATTCTTTTTTTTTTCAATCAATTTTTTGAAGTTATATTTAGATCTTAATTTTATGAAGGAATTTGCAGAAGGGAAGAAAACACCCAAAAATATTTATGAAAAAAATGTACCTTCTATGTTATTCACAAATTTAAAATCCATGCATAACCTAAATAAATTTATCTTCAAATGCTCTATTTGTAGAACAAAGTTGAAGTCATCCAATTTGATGGGTATGGGTTGTGCATGCAGCACTGAGCTCTTCCTGATCATAATGTTTTGTGTGCCTTCACTAGGCCCTGCTAAGCAAAGATTTGGAAGCACTTTTTGTTTTGTGTGTTTTGTTTTTTTTTTTAGGTCTAAACCACCGGTATCTGGAAGTCCATTCAGGACCCCGACTAATCCGGTTCGAGCCGGGTAGGACCACAAGGGCGGCAAAGCTCTCCCAACCAAGTTTTAACACAGCTGCATTCTCAAGTCTCGAACCCGAGATCTTGGTTAAGCTAGCATAGCCCCTTACCAGCTAAGCTACGTGCTTGTTGGTTTTGTGTGTTTTGTTTGTATGTTTGTATGTTGGCCTTTGCATTTTTTTTTTCAAAGGTCAGTCAATTTATTTGTACCTATATTAATCTTCTTTTTGATTCAGTTATGGGCAGATTATCCACATTGAAATTAGAGAATTCAAGAAAAATAACTTTCTTGCCGTACCATCCTAATAATCAAACCCTAAGCAAGTGTACAAGAAAAATAACTTTCTTACCATATGATCCTAATAATCAAACCCTAAGCAAGTGTACAAGGAGTACACCCACCAATCACTCCGGAAAACTCTCAAAATTCCTTTGCATATTTCATTACTCTTACGTTATATTTTGTTGGAAGATTTGCAGAGGGATTTAGAAAGGGAAAGAAAAATGTATGTAAAATTATGTAAAATATAGGTATATTTTATTCACATTGCACCTACATTTTTTATTTTTCTTTTTAAATTCCTTCTCAAATCTCTTAACCAAACACATCATTAATAATCATTTTCGCTCCATTCGTTGAAAGCTGGCAACCTTTTACTCAAAGTAATCAAAGAAAAATAGCAGTAGAAATATGTGGAAGAACCCAAAATAAATAACAGTACAATTATGTGATAAAGGTGTTTTTTCACGTAGTTTTTAATTTAAAATTGAATAAATAATATACGAATAAATTTTATTTTCAAAAACAACCATAAAACAAGATTGGTAATTACCTCTTTATAAAAGCATAGTACCTTTTCACGTTTTATTTTTTTGTCAAGTGTAAAAATTTTGTTAGTCATAATGTATAAAACAAAATGTAATTACTAACTATATTTTGTTGTAATTTGAGAATAAAGTTATCTGTATTTTGAGTTTTGAAAAGCCTTCTTATTAATGGCAATGCGACTTGTTTGGGACGACATTTTATAGATTAGGTAAGGTCCGAAAAAGTCTAATTTTCCCGTCTTGTAAGTAAGAATCTAATGCATCACCAAGAAGTATGCAACCAAAACCTAAAAATTTTCAAAGTAAAAATATATTTTTTAGGGGAAATCATATATTCTAACCTTACATTTTACTCTAAACTCTAATTTTCCTTTAAACTGTTTAATTGTGATAGAATCTTAAAATATTGGTAGAATAGAACTGAAGGCATTTCTGCTCTTAAAATATTTTATAAATGACTATGACTATCTTGTTTCCTTGCCTGTTTTCATGAATCGATGTCTTGAGTTTATGGTCAAGTGTTGGATTCAATCAATTGTTGACAGGTCATTCTCGAATTGGGCCTTAAAAGTCATGGAATCCAATTGTTGACAGGTCATTCTCGAATTGGGCCTTAAAAGTCATGGTCTTGCAATCTTGGCTTGAATTTTGCTTTTGATTGGCCTGTTGAGTTTGCCAAAGCCAATCTTGTCAGGACATTTTTCTTAAGCTATCATGTTTTTATTTTTGGCCATTTTTATTGATGTGATTTGATTGTTTTTTTTTGGTACATTTTTTTCATTAATTAATTTTTATTTTATCGATCAAAGAATGATAATAATATATATATATATATATATATATTTGAAAAACAAAAACTTAATCGAAGATATTAGATGATTATGTAATGGTTTTGAATAAAGTAGCTTGTGGTATGCAGTGGCGGAGCCACATGGTGACTGGGGGTTACGTGCCCCTTGGAATTTTCTTTTACTTTTGTCTTTTTTTTTATTTTACATATGCCTATATATAAAATTTTAAACAAAAATAATATTTAGAATAAAATGTCAAAGGTGTTTTCAAATTTATGAAAACAATAGTGATTGTTTTATTGAAAATGAAGTGATTATAATAAATTATATTTTTATGTTTGAAAATTTTATAAAAAAATCTCAACATAAAAGTAATATTCATTATTACTAATATGCCAAATTTAATTAATCTCACTACATATATGTAAAAATTACTAGAATGTTAGCTATATTTACATGTGGAGTTCACCCTTTATATGTTGTTTTACTATTGGTTGGTGATATTATATGTCAATAATGACGTGATATTACTATTATATGAATTTTTTACTCAAATTTTGTAAAAATTTGATTTATCTTATCATTATATAATTTATTTTAAGACGTAAATATATAACTTTTTTACATTATCTATGATACACTAATTATACGTAATACTTTTTTTCAATTTTACTCAAAATTAATTGTAAAATTTTATGTTAAATACTTTTGTAATAATTTATTTAAGTTTTTGTATTTATTATTAATTTAAAAATTATTATTATTTTCTTACTATTAATTATAAAAAAAATTATAATTATAATTAATAAATATCCCTTTTGATTTAATATTCTGACTCCTATTAGTATGAGTGGCTTATTTTTGTGATATGCCGTGTTATATACATCGAGATCTTATGGCGTGTGTTTTTCCCTAAAAGAGGAAAAAAAAAACTTTTGAATGATCCATGAGTATGACTTTTGCTTCTTATATAGACTTTATATATATGAAAATATTATTCATTGGCTCAATCACATTGGCGACATGAGACATCATACTTTGATTCACACATCTAATCATATTGACTTTGGACATAGGATCCCGTTTTTAGGACAA
Organism: Camellia japonica; assembly: GCA_030407325.1. Lineage (NCBI taxonomy): Eukaryota > Viridiplantae > Streptophyta > Magnoliopsida > Ericales > Theaceae > Camellia > Camellia japonica. The sequence goes on along the minus strand of JAPPVO010000019.1, from coordinate 90,602,153 downwards.
AGTTTTGGTTGTGATTTCGCTTTCACATTTCAAGACTAAGGAATTGTTTGGATGTCTTAAACAATAATATTTTTTGACTTTTTAGACTAAAAAATTAAAGAAAAAAATATAATTATTTGAGACAATTTTTTGACTTTTACAAAAAAATATGTATTAAAAAATTATATAATTTAATATATAGGAGAAGAGAGAGAGAAATAGGCCATACGATGGGGGCAAAGCCGTGGCAGACTAGCATATAGGATATGCTTGCCTCTTTTTTGGGCATTGAATTGCACGGTGATGTTCGGCCTGTGGGGGCCACCACGGGTCTCGTTTTAGTAATCGAAATTGTTCAATGTGTAGAATTCATCGAATACTATATGTTTGTTAAAAATCACGTTGATCAGATATCGATAGCTATTTGATCAGATTAGTTTTTTGTCAACCATTAATTATAATACCATCCATTTTTTTATACAAAACCGATTTGATCATGTAGTTAGCAATATCCGATTAACGTGATTTTTTACAACCATATAGTACTCGACGAGTTCTACACATTAACGGTTTAGATTATCAAAATGGGACTTGTGATGGGCCCCCACGGGCCAAACAGCACCGTCCTTAAGCTTATCTCCGCCTGTGTAATTTGTTCTAACCAAAGTCAACAAAAGGCAACTCACGTCAACGTGATTTGTACCTTTTTTGTATAAAAATAATTTTTTTATAATTTTTTTGGTGAATAGTAATAACTTTTTAACTTTTTTAGTAATTTTTTATCTTTTTATCTTTTTTCAAAGATCCCAAACCAGGCCTAAAATATATAGAGGTAAAAATCAAATGGATTGTTCAAGTTAACTACCATTTAGAATTATGGAGATGTCAAAGATCCAACTTTGGTTAGTCAAGGATGCTCAAGCTATGGGTTCACTTATAGATTTTTAAGGGCATAGATTAACGCGTTTTTTTCTTTAGGTCCATAAGGACAATCTCATATCGTGTTTATCTATTGAAATGTGTGTGTGTGTGTGTTTGTGTGTGTGTGTGTGTGTGTGTGTGTGTGTGTGTGTGTGTGTGTGTGTGAGAGAGAGAGAGAGAGAGAGAGAGAGAGAGAGAGAGAGAGAGAGAACTTGGTCTTTAGAATCATCATCTTCAACTGCATTAGGACCTTCAAGACCTTAAGCGGCAGACTACAAGGTTACATCTTCCGTTCTTTCAATTTGGGCCTCCATTAACAGCTGGTTCAACCCCACCGTCCTCTTCATCCTCCTCAATGTCATGATTGGAACCATTTACTTCACTTTAAAAGAAAACTAAAAACACAACCAAAATTAAACCCAAGACGACGGTCAACAAACCCAACAACACCAACAAGTCAGACTCGAAAGATCACCCTTTATTCTTCAACACCTCAGGTCCATCCACCTCTACAACTATCAAGCACAGGTGTGGGTATAAATACTGGTACGAGTACGATATGAGTATGTCAATACGACAAGACTAGGAGTATAAAAATAGCCCGCAGCCTGTGGACGGCTCGAAGCCGCCTGTGGCTCGGGGTGGGCTCGGCTCGTTTAGGCCAGTTTGGGCCCGAACCTAGCCCGAGACCCTGGGCTTGGGCCATCAGTTTGAAGCCCGACCCGGCCCATCGGTCCACTTAAGGCTCACTCAAGGCCCAGCCCGCCCCGCCCGAGGCCCAATGTTTTTTTTAGTGGAAAGTAATAAAATTTGGGTAGAAAAAATAAAAAAACAAAAAAATTTGTTCAAGCCCAAGCCCACTGGCCCCGCTCGGCCTACTTAAGGTCCAAATACCCCATGGGCCTAATTTTCTGGCCCGTGGACTGGCTTGAATTTTAGCGAGAGCCCGCGAGGCCCAATATGGGCTGGCTCGAGCCCGAGTGGGCCGAACCAAGCCAAATTTATACCCCTACACAAGACATAAAAGAAATAGGATATGGATACGGTTAGGGTACATCAATAAATTTTTTATTTTTTTTATAATTTATAGTTTGAAATTCAATTTACAAATCAAAGTTCAATACCAAAACTAAAAAGAGAAATTACAAAACCAATAAAGAAATCATAGTTTAACAATACCAATACCAAGCAAAGTTTATAAGCTATTTTAATGCCATTAAATAGGAGAAATTACAAAATAAAGTTTCATTCCAAAAGCAAACTAAGCAAAATTTAAAAACTTGAAACTTTAGTTTTCACTTCTATCAATTTCATCATTGAATAATGCATATTTCATCTCTGGTACATCAAGTAAAAAAGAACTTTTTAATAATTAAACGTATTCCCATCAATATCTCATAACTTGGTGTACTCTCGATGTACCTATGAAGTACCGATAGAGTACCCAACTGCTAAATAATGTATAAAATGTACCCAGTATGTATTTTGAGTACTCAATACACATGCAACACTATTGGTAGGAGTACCAATACCAGGTAACTACCCAATGCGAGTACAATAATATTTTCGGAGTACTTATGCTTCATAACTCTACAATTACAGATCCCAAAAACCCTAACCATCACCACCTATTTCAATCCAATCCTAGATTCAAATACCCATTACGATCCCTAACAAACCCATCAATCTATAACCTTAGAAATAGAGACCCATAACGATTTTCAACAAACCCATTTCGAAGAAGTGGTATAGACTCTAGATGAGGTGTACAACTAGCTGAAGGGCCGTCACGTTAACAAGATGAACTCTGACACCAAACCCATCGCCAAAAAGATGCTGAAGAGGCCTATTTTTCTTCATTGATTGAGTGGTTAAGAAAGGCCTATAAGTTCTCTCTCTTTCTTTAGAAAAATTTGTGGTGTTATTGTTATTGTTGGAGTTAAATTTGAGATAGGGTGAGGTGGTTATCTGTGTGTCTTCTTCCTTTTGACTTTCTTTTTTCACTTTGAGTCTCACTTATCTGTCCAAATTATTTAAATTGGACAGATAAGCAAAATATACTAAGACAGATAACCAAAGAAACCTAGGATAGATAGATTCCTTTTGGACAAATAAGCAAAAATAATAGCACATATAGATTCAATTTGGACAAGTAAGAAAAAACTAGGATATATACATTAAAAGAATTTCAACAGATGGCTTAAAAAATTAAAATAATTTGCATAGATAGATTAAAAATATTAAAACAATTTTGATAGATAGATTAATTCGGACAGATAGGTGTAAAAATAATTTGGATAGATATGTTAAAAAATTGAACAAATATGTTAAAAAAATTGAAGTGATAGATAAAATTTGTACAAATAGATGTTATTTATGAAACTAAATAACTCTTAGCATATGGACTTTTTACCAACAAATGTCCTTATGTCCCCAATAGAATCACTCTTGTCCTTGATGACTTTATACGGGGTGGGGATATGGATTTGTCAAGGAGTTTCCCTTTTTTTAATTTATATTTGTATAATTTATTGTCTATTGCAATTGTCTCATAACAATTCTCCTTCTTTACCTCCTTAGGAATAGGCTAAATATATAAATTGTATTTGAATTTTCAAAAAAAACAAAGAAACAAAAAAGAAGAAGAAAAGAGGGTTTGGTTTTGAAATTACGAGGTGTATCAATAGTTAAATATTTCATTCTTCTCTCTCTTGAGACTAACTCTATAACTTAAGCACGCTTAGAGGGAAAAAAACTCCAATACAACGGTGATACCATGTCATTGGTATCACCATTCAATAAGCTCTTGTCTTTTACCCTATGTATATGTAGAAAGGCAATTGTTGGGTTGACCCTTAGCATCACGTGACTTTATTGTGTGTTGGTGATACTACGTCACTAGTATCACTACTACACTAAAGCTATTGTTTGTATTTATTTGTTACAATAACTCAACAAATTTTTTTGAGGCATTATTCATGAGCTGCTCAATAGTTTTTCATTTTTTGATATATTTGACTATACTATTTTTGACCTTCTTGAGTGTTGATCATTGAGAGAATGGATAATAAAATACTTAATTTAATAAAATAAAGTTAGAATACAGTGTCTAATGGATGGTTTATTTGAAAAGGTAGCTGCATAAAATAGAAAAGTGATTTTTGAATTGTAATTTAGTTTAGGGTCAAATCTATGAAAAATTGATAAACGGAATAAATAATGAATAATGACTCAACAAATTTGTTGAGTTACTATAACAAATATAAATAATTAGTTATAGAATTAGTTTGTTGAGACGGATGAAATACTATTGTTATGGTTTACTAACTATATTTAGCTAGAAAATTAATTTGTTGAGACTAATGTGGTTTGGAATTTCTTTTTTAACAATTTTTTACTTTTTTATTTGTTTTAAATATTTTTATTGAGATTTTTTTAAATATTTTTTTTCAGTTTTAGATGTTTGTAAACTAGAAAATTCTAAAAATTTTAAAAAGTCCACAAAAGATGAAAAACAACTAAAAAATTTGATTTATTTTCTCCTTTTTGTTTTTAGTAAATTTTTATTTGGAATTTTTAATTTAATTTTTTAAATCGCTCTAGATTCGAAGAATTTGAAAAATAAAAATTTTTGAAACAATTTTTTTGTTCCAAAGAAATCACTAAAAAACAAAATAAAAAACTTTTTTTGTAATTTTTAATTGTCGGTAAACAAGGCCTTCGTAATATATGAGATGGGGACTATGCAAGGGTGTAGTTAGGGGCAAAATCTTTGACAATCTCACGAGCATATATATATAGGAGAAATTATTTAACAGTGACAATAATAGTAAATTATTATAGAATTATAAAAAAAAAAAATTAATTTTAATTATTAACCTATATAGATAACATTACCATTTATCCGTAATTATTTTTAAAAACGTACACTGCATTGAAATTTTTTCATATATATGGGTTAATTTCACTCTTATTTCTTAAATTATTACTAGTTTTTAATTTTTATCATTACTAAATTATTGATTTTTTTTATTTAATTATTGCCCATTGTACTTTTGATCAAGTATTAATATCCTTTTTGGTTATTCCACCGTATAACTCTTTAACAGAAGTAAGTAATGTGACAAACATATGACCATGAAAATGACGGCAAAAGAGAAAAATCACATTCATTTCTCGCTTATACACATTTCTTTCCAAAATTTATATCAAATTATGATTGTATTAGGCTGAAATAAAACACAGATTGTCAATGGTTAAGGAGATGAATTAGGGTTTTGCATAAATTGAAATCACAAAACTTTATTTTCTACAGTAATACAATTTTCTGTCTATCTCTCTTATTTTCTCTTCAATTTTTTTGCTGTCTTTTTTATTTTAAAAGTTCTAACTTCTTATCTACTCGTTCCAATTTTTAGCATATATATATAGTATTATATAACTTTCGCGTGCTTATCACGTAAGACAAAGTATGTATTGATGGGAAATATAAATGATTTTATTGTTAAAGATTTAAATAATAGAGTAATAGAAGAGAGATATTGATACTTGTGTAGGAGTCAAAGTGAGATTTGACTAGAAGTAAAGGGGTTAACTATCATGATTTCAAATGTAGGGACCAAAATAGGATTTATTATAAAGTGTAAGGATGCAAAGTATAATTTATATTTATATTTGGAAAATACTATAAATCCCAACAAATTTACTAAAAGAATTATGATTGGTAACTCAAATTTCATTTTATCCCAAATGGCTTGAATTTTGTCTTGCCGGTCATCCGGCTAGTCGTCCGGCAAGAAGGCTGATAGTCACGGTTGACAAGATGACAACCGCAATAGATAAGTGTTACACCAGTTGTTCAAGCAGTCGATCGGCAAGCACAATTCTAGCTACCAATCTTTATTGTTTAGTGAAAAAACTACAAAACACGCACAAGGGTAACAAATTTACTAAATAAAAGAACAATGCTACGTAGCTCGAATTTCATCTTACCCGAATGGCTCGAATTTTGGCTTATCGGTCCACTGGCCGGTTATCCGGCAAGAAGGCTGACAGCCACGTTTGATAATGTGACAACCGCGGTAGACAAATGTTGCATCGGTCATCCAGGTGGTCATCCGGGTGATCGAGCGGCAAACACAAATTTAAGTCATTCGGACAAGCTCAATTTGAGCTACCAATCTTTATTTAAAAAAAAAAAAAACTACCAAACAACACACACGAGTGTGCCACACCCATATGTGTATTTTGTAGTCTTTGAATAAAGATTGGTAGCTCGAATTAAGCTTGCTCAAATAGCTCAAATTTGTACTTGTCGGTTTATTGCCTAAACAATCAGTGCAACACTTGTCTATCGTAATTGTCATCTTATCAGCCATGATCGATAAGTTGACAATCGCGGAAGACAAATGTTGCACCGGTCGTCCAGGTGGTCATCTGGGTGATTCACCGACAAACACAAATTTAAGTCATTCGAACAAGCTCAATTCAAGCTACCAATCTTTTTTTTTATAAAAAAAAACTACCAAATAACACACACAAGTGTGCCACACCCATATGTGTATTTCATAGTTTTTTAATAAAGATTGGTAACTCGAATTGAGCTTGCTTAAATAGCTCAAATTTGTACTTGTTGGTCCATCGCCTAGACGATCGGTGCAATACTTGTCTATCGTAGTTATTATTTTATTGACCGCGCCTGTCAACCTTCTTACTGAACAACCGATTGAATAACGAGCAAGCCAAATGTTGACCATCCGGGATAAGATGAAATTCGAGTTACTATTCATGATTCGTAATTTTTTTGATAAATTTGTTGGTAACTTTAGAATTACTCTTTCTATTTTCTATTTTCTATTTTTCAATTATATCATATAAAGAAAATAATAATAAAATTAATATTATAATGTATACTTAACCTGAGTGATATAAATCCTACTATTTTAAACCTATGATCATGGGGTTGAAATTTTATCCACTCTTTGTATAATTTTTAAAAAAATAAATAAATACTATTTCCCGAATGGTTCGAATGTCTCAAAATAATATCGTTTTGAGGATAAAACGATATCGTTTTAATATATTGTGTTTTGAAAAGTTGATAAAAAAATTATTTTTTTAATTTTTTTGATAACTTTTTTAAAAAACTTGATAAAAAGTCAAAAAATTAGGTTCTGTTTGGTTGTAAATTCAAATCATGATTCCACACGTTAATTCAAGTATGGTATTTGGTTAGTATTCTCAAACGATGATTCCAAAACTCTGCACAGAACACCTGTGGTTTTCTATTTTGACAGACGCGTTTTTCTCTTTTTTTAAAAAAATTTTGCCTCACGGGACGTCCGCCCGGTTGACCGGAATAATGAATTTTTTTTTTTTTTGTAATTGATTTATATAATCGAAAAAAACATTTTTTGAAATTTTTAAAATTTTTTATGTACTTTAAAATAATTTTGAGTTGTATGTTTAGTTATGAGTTGTAAATTTTTATATCACATATCAAATGTCACATCAACAATTTCCTACTCAAATTAAAATTATTTTCAAAACTATTTTCAAAACTCTTTACCAAATAAATTTTCTACACTCAAATCATAATTTTACAACACACAAACTCAAAATATAACTCATACTCTCAAATCACATTTATAAAACTCTATCAAACGCTACCTTAATTTTTTTACTAAATTTCCAAATTGCTCTTAAATCATTTAAACTACACAAATTCGACCGATTTTTATTCCGCATATTAATGTGGAGTTACTTTATGATCACGTGGAGCGACATTGACAAGACGTGGCAGACAACTAACGTGACAAATTCTCTTTTTCTTGTCTGTTTATTTTGGATAATTTACGCACACCTCTTCGATTTTAAAAATAATACATTAATGGTGTGTTTGTTTGAACGGATTAAATAAAAGAAAATTATAATCTATCAAATTATTAGTTCTGGAATACATTATCTCCAGACTATTTGATTGGACTAGATTCGTATCTTATGTTTGTTTAGTTATGGGATTAGATGTATGGATTAGACAATTTTTAGTGAATCTAATGTTTATTTAGGATATTATGAAAAATGATAAATGTTCAAATGACTATTTTAACATTTTCAATTATTTACTAAGTAATAACAATATTAAACGTACCTTTAATATTTTAATTATTTTTAGCTAGATTAAATAAAAATTTATTTTATTTTATTTTTTGCACAATTAAATAAATTTATTTTTAAAAATTAAATAAATTGAATAAAAATAAAAATATATGTTATTTTTTAATTAAAATTTTAAATAAATTTATTTTAAATAATAATAATAATTAAATAATGAAATAAAATAAAACATCTATTAAAATTTAAATAATGAAATTAAATAAAATAAAACAAAAATAAAAATTAAATAAAATTATTTTATTTTTAAATTGAGACATTTAAATTTTTTTGAATTTTACTAAATATAATACATAATTAAATATTAGAGGGCAAAAATGTAATTTCATTGTCTAATCTCATGGGATGAATTATCCTATGGTTTCTATCCCACCCCCCCATAGGATATGATAGTCCCACAAATATGGGATTAATAGTCCGGGGGGACTATTAGTCCAGAGCAAAACTTTTGAAACAAACAATGGACTATTAGTCCGGTGGGACTAATAGTCCAATCTCACACCCTAATCGTTCAAAACAAACACACCCTAAAGTTTCACAAATCTTATATAATCATATTATATATTTTTTTTAGGGAAAATTATTTATAAGTCCTATTAGGGAGATTTATGCTACATATGGTCCTACTAAAAAACCTATGTTCCCATAAGTCTTGTGGGAAGTTTGTTGACACATTTACCCTCAATATTAGTTGTTAATATCATAAATAATAGTAAAACCATATATAGGAAATTGAATGATATCATAAATCATATCTATATAAACGTAACGTAACGTGACACTTACATAAACGTAACGTGACACTTATACGTAACGTGACACCTACATAAATGTAACGTGACACCTATGATCTATGGTAACATGCAATTTCCTATATAGGAAAATAGGAAATTGCATGTTACCATAGATCATATCCACATAAACGTAACGTAACGTGACACCTATAGGAAATTGAATGTTGTCATAGATCATATCTACATAAACGTAACGTAACGTGACACCTACATAAACGTAACGTGACACCTATGACCTATGGCAACATTCAATTTCGTATATAGGAAATTGAATGTTGCCATAGATCATATTTATATGAAACGTAACGTGACACCAACATAAATAGCAATATTTTTACATTCAATTTAAAAAATAAAAACTCATTAAATTTGCGAAACGTAACGTGACACATTACGTTACGTTTATGTAGGTGTCACGTTACGTTTATGTAGGATCTTGTGGAATACATTCCTATCTAAATAGGACTTGAGACTCTATAAGAAATTACACAGGACTTAGCCTAACATAAGTGTCTGAAAAATGATTTATAAATAAGTCTCCTTTTTTTTATAAATTTAATTCACACAATAGTCAATTCTCATTTTATCAGTAATTTATTATTTAAGTGATATTATCATAATTTAAAATTAATTCTTTAATTATTACTAAATATTAATGTATCTTTTTATATAGCAACTCGTACATTTTAACTTATTAATTATAAAAGTTATATAAATATCTTATTTAACAAGAATAAAATTTTTATATTTTTATATTTGAAAGTTATATAAATATCTTGTTTAATAAGAATAAAATTTTTAGATTTTTATATTTGAAAGAATGAAAATGTATGAATTTGTTAATTATGAGAGTAAATTAAAATTTACTTATAATTGAAATTGAAAGGATGTTAGAAAAGTTAAACAGATCCTTTTATGATGTAATAGTTTATTTTGTTTTTTTAAGGATAATATTATATGCTTAAAAAATTATCAAAAAAAAATAATAGTCTACAAGTATTTTAGGTGTGATTAATATTATAGGTGTGATTAATATTATACTAATTTTAAATTTACACCATATATTCACTTTTACAATAAAATTTAAAGTAATTTTTCATGACTTATGAGCCAAATGAATTATGACATATTCTACACAATAATCATATATGAAACCCACACAACATGATACTTACGAATAATTATTCGATAGTCCCGGAGCAATGGTCCGCTTCTATTAAAATATTTCATCAAATACAATAACATGATACTTACGAATAATTATTCGATAGTCCCGGAGCAATGGTCCGCTTCTATTAAAATATTTCATCAAATACGAACATGGTTGTGAATGTATGTACGTCTTATAACATTATTCATACTAATTTTAAATTTATGCCATATATTCACTTTTACAATAAAATTCAAAGTAATTTTTCATGACTCATGGGCCGAATAAATTATAACATATTCTACGCAATACTTATATATAAAATCTACACAACATGATACCTATGAATAATTATTTAATAGCCTCGAAGCAATGCTTCTCTTCTATTAAAATATTTCATCAAATACGAACATGGCAGTGAAATGTATGTACGAACTCATAAAATTATTCAATATTCTAAGAGTATGTTTAAGTGGTACTCTAAATAAATAGTTATTGATTTTAATCGTGTGACTTATCACTTTTATATTAAAATTTTATAAAACAAAAATGTTATAGGTCACTTTGGTAATAAAAAAAAAGCATTACTACAGTAACATTGAATAACTACTCGTACACAACATATAAATATTTGATACAATATTTATTTCATTTGAGATCTCTTCATCATAAATATGAAAGCGTGAAACGCCATTCATAGAGTGTGTGTTGTTTTCTAACCATACTACCAAACAAGTACTCAGTTGGAGAACACCGGCAGAATAGATTGCGCCCAAATGACCTGTCACAAAAAGATAAGACTCCGGTGGTGGTTCGTCTACCCGCAGGCACTCCGACGATCAAATCAATACTCAGTTATCTCTCAAAGATAATAATTAGTGCTTAACTCACTAGTCAGAATACAAAAAGCATATCTTAGACCCACGAGGGTGCTTTACTGTTATAGCCAACACTGACCTGATCCCTGTAGAAGCCTAGCTTCAATGGACTCTGGCTCAATGCTTATCCTGGACTCTCAAATAGGCAGAGATAAACTCCCTAAGAGCTTTATCTTTATGACTGAGGTCCTCCCCCATTCTAGGACTCTTATAACTTATCCGTTTATCTCAGACTTTGACATCTTCACAGATAATCTCGATCTAGCCGAGATCATCTTAGCATTATGTCCAGGACACATGGCACCTCGGTTGGCACTTCGGTGCCACCTTGGCCACGTGTTGCTACTCACAAAATATGTCCCCACAATTGCCCCTTAGGTTCTATTACCTCGGCATCCTGAGGGGATGGAACCTACATCATTTGAATCTATAGCATGTCGGCTAAGCTTGCTTTATCCTTCATTACCGAGGTCATCATTTGTCGGCTCCATATGACCAAGACTCTTGCAGTCTGTTTAGAACCAAGGACCAAGTTTTCCAAGTTTCTTTAACCAAGATCGTTCCCTTAGCCGAGGTCTTTGCTTCATTAAATCAAGAATTCCAAGAGTTTTAATACGCGTATGAGCTGTCACGCACAGTAATTCAACTGTTTTCGCCATGCGTCCTTTCCCTATTGAACTGTACCTGACATGCGCCATCAAGTCGTGTCGCATTTGCGTGCGCCGCCTGACAGACACATCGTCCTAGGCACACTAATTGCGTTTTTGCCGCCTTTTCGTGTTTTGATAAAAAATACTTCCCTCTCTCTTCGCCGTTTCACTTTTGTATCTTCGTCTTCTCCAAACTTTCTCTCTCTAACACTCATCTCCCAAATCCTCAATTTCATTCTCTCGAAGCTTTCTGCAACTGCTTTCATTCTCTCCCTAAGGCGAGGCATTCACTGTCTTGTTACTTGTTCCACCGTCATTCAACTTCGGCATCCATTTCACCGGCGTCACTCTTACTAATAAGCCACTGCTTCCTTCCGTTTCAATTTTTTGTTTTACTTCAAACTTTGCTATGCATGTATACTGCCATTGCAAATCTGTTCATGCTCTTAAATAGTCATTTGTGTGTTGAATTCCACCATTCGTCATCTGTTTCATGATTTTGCTTTTGTACAATATATTGTTAGTACAAACACACACACATACATGCTGTTCATACATTTGACGTTCTTGATAACTTGTCACTGTTCTTGATTTTGCTTTATGGGTTCTAAACCAAATACATTTGTTATTCTGCCACTGTCCTTGGCTTTGTATATCTGTACATGTTTTGTAAAATGTTCTTGAATTCTTGTTTGTCTTCTTGTGTCTGAATCATGTTCTTGTTTCTGTTTTCTTGTTGTATTTTGCCATATTCTGGCCTCCAATTTCCTGTTTCCACATAGATTTTAGGCTTAGGTTTTGATAGAAGCCACTATCCTTAGGAAAATTGGAACAAATTTCCCTAGATCTTAAAAAGCCCTTGCCCTTGCTTCTGTTATGAGTTTAAGCCGGGGTCCCTTAAACCTTAACAAACCACTTCTTTCTGAAATCCACCACCTTCCCCATTTAGCCGACGTTATGGGTATGTTCAGGTGAAGGGTAGACACCCCAACTAAGCTAGAATACTTTAGGCAGGAGTTTGCCATCCCTGCCAACGTTCATCTCAGGTTGGCTGGGGAGGAGGACTCCATCATGCCCAAGACGACTCCATGCTATTTCCAGTAGTAGCCTTCATAGTGTGTGGACTTAGATTCCCTCTTGACATCCTCTTTCGAGAAGTTCTTCACTACTATAAACTTAACCCGATGTAACTAGCCATTAACTCTTATCGAGTCATAAACGGTATAATTGCCTTAGCTAGCCGAGAAAAAGCTAGGGTAACTCTAGCCGACATCCAATACTGCTACACCATGTGTGGCCTTAAGTCAGAAAAATGCTACATTTATTACCTTAAGCCGAGATCCACATAATACCAACTCATCACCGACCTCCCAGACTCCAACAAGGGTGCTGGAGATGATTATTTCATCGTCTCGGGCATCTGGGAGTTCCCTTCAAAGGATAACCTTCACCTTTACCCTTTAAGTCGTACAATGTTCAGAGAGGGAGATGGTAAGAGCCAAGTGTCACTTTCCTTACTTTCAAGTCTTTATTACTGTTATTCCTCTTATATGTTCTAATGGTTTGTTGTTTACTTAGCAGTCCTTCCTCAGCCACCCAAGGACTTCCGTAAATTCTTCCACCTAAGCAAAGACTTCAGAAGGCTACTGGACTTACCTGTTAATCAGTGCAGGGCTCCTCTGCTCTTGAATTACATCCCAATTTACAAATTTGTCCTCCCTAACGTCCCAAAGAAAAGCAAGTCCCCTCCTTCTGCTACAACTCCTTAAGCTGAGTCATCAATAAGGCCTGACCAAGGATCAACCTCTGACCCAACAGAACAGCCATCAACCTCTGCTTCACAACTGATTCCACATTCTCAACGCCAACGCCGACGCCGACGTTGAGCTCCATTACTCGCACCAGGAGACAGGACTCGTAGCTGAAGACGCCGAAGTGTCGAAGCGTCCTCTTAAGATCTAGTCAACCCACCAACCGTACTTCCAGCGATCCGTCTTGGCACTAAAGTTACTGTTGCCATCTTCGCCGACGAAATGGGGCGACAAAAGGCCGTTGCTGAAGACCTTCTTGCCGACATCCCCAATGTCGTCACAGTTCAATCTTTCCCTTTCCAGTCTCAACCCAAACCGAAGCCAAAGATGCTGAAGAAAGCCCAAGCCAAGGCAAAGGTGACTTAGATTGACTCTGAGGACACCTTGCCAATCTCAAAAATGGCTGAGGCAGAAAAAAGTGCCTCTACCGCCGAAAAGAGGCCCGCAGAGACTGCTCCTTCCGAATCCACCCGGTCAAAGAAGCCGAGGTCAGAGTCTGTTACAACCTCGGGTCCCTGAAATCTGATGCCCCCTAGGTCCCTCTAATCACCATTGAGGGCAAGCCAGTCAGAGTCGGTGACAGCGCGACTGACATTGAAGTCGGCGTTGCCCTCTCTACTGCCTTGTTCCTTCCCAAAGACCTCGAACGCAACGCTGAGGTTAGCGAATACGGAAATTTTGCTCTGACGTTGCAGCACTTCGTACAAGTAAGCCCCTAATACTTGGTACTCTCTGTTTTTTCCATACTTAAAGAGTTTTATTAACTTTTGTTTTTTGCATTTTTTCTAGGCGATTCAGCACGCCCACTCCTTCGCGATGCAGGCCTTCGACATTAAGAAGGAGTTGACCCGCAAGACCAAGGAGGCCGCTGGCTTGCTTAAGACCATCAATAAGGCCAAGGCCAAGATGAAGACATTGATAGATCAGGCCAAGGCAGCTAAACAGACCCAAGACGAGGCCGATGAAAGGGCAGGGGCTGCTGAGGCTGTCGCTGAGGTCCTCAAGGCCGAGAAGAAAGATGCCGAGGCCAAAATGATCAAAGCCCAAGCCGAACTCCGAGATGCCTTGGCCACCAAAGCCGCCGAGATCAAAGCGGCGGACGAGAAGGCCTACGCCGAGGGGGCATCCGACGTCCGCGAGGACTACAAAAAACAAGTCAGAGAGGCATGCAACAAGGGTTTTACCCTTGGTTGGATGGCCACTCTGAAGGAGTTGGCTGTCCGCGAGGACTCTCCTCTGAGGGACGTAGGCGGACTCGTGCTGCCATTCTCATCCACTTCAAGCCAGTCTGAGGCTAAGGCTGGGGAGGAAGAAGGAGATGAAGCCGAAGACGAAGAGGCCAAGGTGGCTGTTACTGAAGATCTTGCTGGGGCCAAGTCCCCAACTCTGAATGAGCAAGTCTTAGACTTGACTCAGGATGAGGAGGGCGAGGTCTCAAAAGGTGCCTCCCCCAAAAGACAACATCTGAGGTGCCAATCGCCAAGAAGAGCATTGATCAAACTCTACGAGAGATCGACACCAAACTTGAGGCTGAAAAGGCAGCCGAGAAGATTACCCAGTTGTCTTCTGGGGCCGAGACACAACCCGCCACCGATGCCGAGTAGTCTTACTATAATCTTTTTCTTTGTACTTAGTAATTTTCTAAACAATGTTTTCAGTTTTCATATTTGGCCGATGTGCCACTTTTGTAATCTGAACAAGTAGTCTCTTTGTAGGCCGAAGTGCCCTTTTGTTTCTTTTAATGCAAGTACAATTTCTTTTTTTAAGTGTCTGTATGTTTGTCTTCTTTTTACTGTCTTGTATGATTCCATACTTAGAATAATTTGCATGTCTTCAAGGTACACCTTAACTGTGCAATTTCATCGGGGTAAAATACTTCGGGTATAACTGTTGACTGTTTATCTCGGCCATGGCTTAACACTTGAAAACATTTGTAAAAATATTTTCACAAGTGCTTATTTAAAAACCTGCCACTTCACTTTCACTTATCAAGACTTCTGTCTTCCATTATCTTCCAAGTTTTGGCAACATCGTAATCTCGGCAAGTACGTAGATACTTCTGTCAACATAACATTAGCTTAACTTCAACTTGTAATTTTCCCTTAAAACATTTCAACAAGTGTTAAACCAACCTTTTTTCAACATAACCTTGGCTTAACTTCAACTTGTAAATTTTTAAAATTTCAACAAGTGTTAAACCAACTTTAGCTTGTAAATTCCAACTCCCAAGCATTATTCTCCAGCTCTCTGCCCCCTAATGTGCACTTAAGTTCCATTTGGGTTCTCATTAAGCATGTGGCTTATGACCTCGTCGCCGAAGTTTAAACAGAGACTAGCCGAGGTTCTCAACCTTGGTTCCTCTGTTAATCTTACCCAAATGCACTTGGTTTCAATCTGTGTTTGACTCTGCCGATATGGCAAGTCCAGGTTAATTCATCTTAGTTCAACTCCATTATATGCAAGTATAATTCAACTCTGCCTTATGATGAGTCTAAGTTATTCATCATGTTTCAATCAGAAACATCGCCAACTTAGTTCAACTCTATTATATGCAAGTATAATTTAATTCTGCTATATAATAAGTCTAAGTTCACCATGTTTCAATCAGAAACATCGCCAACTTAGTTCAACTTTACTATATGCAAGTATAATTCAACTCTGCCATATAATAAGTCAAAGTTACTTGTCATGTTTCACTTGGAAACATCGCCAACTTAGTTCAACTCTATTATATGCAAGTATAATTCAACTCTGCCATATAATAAGTTTAAGTTACTCGTCATGTTTCAATCAAAAACATCGCTGAGGGATTGGTCAATCGTTTTACACAAGTTGGGGAAAAAAAAAAAAATTCGAGCTAAAATTTTATTATTTACTTCAGCTAATAACAAAAAACTTAAAAAAAACAAAAGGAAATCTAATGATAGAAAAACTTCAAGTTGTAAGTATTCCAAGGTCTTGGCAACTCTTTGCCTTCACTGTCTTCAAGCTGATATGCCCCATTGCTTAGGATCGAGATGATTCTATAAGGTCCCTCCCAATTTGGGCCAAGCTTGCCCTCTCTGGGATCCTTCTTATTACTGACGACCTTTCTCAGGACGAGGTTCCCAAGTTGAAACTCTCGTGGGTTGACCTTTTTATTGTAAGCCTTGGCAAGCTGCTGTTGGTATGCCCCCAGTTGGATTGCTGTTTTTTCCCTTATTTCTTCTAACAGATCCAGATCTCGGGCCAAGAATGCCTCATTGGTACCATTTTCTACTCCCTAGGTTCTGATTCCTGGGATGCCGACCTCCAGTGGAATAACTGCTTTTGTGCCATAAGCCATGGCAAATGGGGACTCCCCAGTTGATCTTTTCGGCGTGGTCCAATATGCCTAGAGTACATTGGGCAACTCATCCACCCACTTTCCTTTGCTGCTTCCAGCCTCTTCTTTATCCCATCCAAGATAACCTTATTGGATGCTTCTGCTTGACCATTACTCTGAAGGAAGCTTGAAGTGGAATAGTAGTTCTTGATTTTGTACTTTGTACAGAAGCTTTTGATCAGCTTGCTGTCAAACTGCATTCTATTGTCTGCTATTATTGCCCTTGGGATCCTAAACATGGTGATGATGTTCTTTCATATGAAGCTCTTCGCATCAACATCTCGAATCTTTGCAAGGGGTCCAGTTTCCACCCACTTGGTGAAGTAATCTGTTGCTACTAGTAGGAACTTTCTTTGTCCAGTCGCTTGAGGCAGCTGTCCAACAAGATCCATGCCCCATTGGGCAAATGGCCAAGGGCTGGACATTGGGTTCAAATCTGCTGCTGGTTAGTGTATCAAAGGTGCAAACCTCTGACACTTCTCACACTTTCTGACATAAGCTTCAACATCTTTCTGCATGTGGGGCCACCAGTACCCTTGAGTAATGGCCCTATGAGCGAGTGACCTGCCCCCAGTGCGGCTTCCACATACTCCTTCATGTATTTCATACAGGAAGTCTTCAACTTGTGAATGATGCATACACCTCAGAAGGGGACCAGTAAAAGATCTTCTGTAGAGATGCCCTTCTACTGTCAGACTGAATCTTGTCGACTTCAGTCTGATCTTCTGTGCCTCTTTATGATCATCTGGCAGTTTTCCATCTCTAAGGAATACTATTATCGCATCCATCCAGCTTGGTCCCATCTCCACATTCATTGCATCATGCTTTGTGTTCAGTGGTTCTACACTTGGACCTGATAAGTAGTCAACCATTATTGTCATTGCCTCTCCTGGTTTTATTGCACTAGTCAGGTTGGCCAAGGCATCAGCATGGTTGTTGTCATCTCGGCTAACTTGCTATAGTCGGCAATTTTGAAACAATGCTATTAGTCTGCCCACCTCCTTTACATAGGCCACCATCATTTCATCTCGGGCTGCGTATTCGCCTGTTACCTAGGGTTGAGCATGGTCCGGATTGGTCCAGATTAGGATAAAACCAGGACCAATCTGTTATCTACGGTTCCTGAAAAATTGGAACCAATCCAATCCATTTAAATCGTGGAACCAATCCAAACCAATCCGTATAAACACGGATTTGATCGATTTAGGACCACAGATTCATATAATTAAATAACAATAAAAATATATAATATTTTAATTTCTAAAAAACATAACCACCATAGCAAAGTTCTCCTAAAATTGGATACACATTACATAAAGGAAAAAAAAAAAAAACATGAATGCAACACATCATGGATACACATTATTGATTACTGGTATTCTGGATACACATTAACAAACTCCATAAACAGGGGAAAAAAATGATGATCTGAGATGAAATCAAACAGATCATATATGAGTAGAGTTATCAAATATGGCTTAAAAAACAGAGCAACCCAACAGATCATACACAAATATAATATTAATCTGGGAGTAAAATGCAAAAACAGAGTTATAAAGAAAACAAACATAAATCTGAGACTACAATGCAAAAAGAAACAGAACACAAATGAAACTCACAAAAAAAAAAAATATAAGAGTTATCAAATGTAACAAATCTGGGGTTGAAAAAAATCAGAAAACAGGTTTTAGAAGAAACCCACAAAAAGAAAATATAATATATACATATATATAGAGAGAGAGAGTTCAACGATAGAGAGAGAGAGAGAGAGAGAGAGCTACAGCTACCGATCTGAGATGGATGATCTGATCTGAGATGGAGAATCTAAGAGAGAGAGATGAGAGTATGAGAGGCAGTGAGTGAGTGAGCGGCATCTGAGATGTATGATCGGAGATAAAGGATTTGAGAGTGTCTGAGAAAGAAAAGAGAGAAAGAGAGTACCGAGATAGAGAGATGAGAGTGTGAGAGGCAGTGACTGAGTGAGCGGCGTCTGAGATGCATGACTGGAGATGGATGATGATTGGAGATGGATGAGAAAGAGAAGAGAGAGAGAGAGATGAGAGTGTGAGAGGCACTAAGGCAGTGAGTGAGCTGCTGAGCGGCTAGGGTTAGTGCTAAGCTTTTATATAAAACAAGAAATTATATTATGCGTGAGGGTACATGGTATAAATATAGACTAAATGTATACGGTCTGGATCGGTTCCAATTCGGAACCGTGAGGTTCAATCCGAAACCGATCCGTGACCTACGGATTTTCAAATTCCTAATCCGAAACCGAACCACAGATTCAAAAAACCAATCCAATCCTACCAGATTGGACTGGACCGGATCGGATTACGGATTATACGGATTCCTTGCTCAGCCTTACTATTATCTAATTGACGATAAGTTGGGAGTCACAAAAGACCATTACCTCGTCGGCTTCCATTGTTGCTGTCAACTTTAATCCGGCGATCAGTGCTTCATACTCTACTTCGTTGTTTAAGGCCTTAAACCCCAAATGAATGGATTGTTCCAACATCTGTCCATCTGGTGATACTAGCACTACTCCTGCTCCCGCTCCTTGTCGGTTTGAACTTCCATCAACAAACAGGGGGAATGAGTCACCGACGTAAATACTGTAGGGCCTGAGTTTCTCTTTTTTCCTTTGTTCTACTATCCCCAATTGGGTTTCTCTTTGTTCACCTGGACTTCGTATACCCTGGCTCAACGGAGCCCGATGTATGATGGCACCTGGTGTGAACTCAGCCACGAAGTCGGCCAAAACTTGGCCTTTTATTACTGTTCTAGGTCTGAAATCCAGGTCACATTGGCCTAACACCACTGCCCATCTGGCTATCCTACCTATCAGATCTCCTTGTTGCAACAGGGACTTCAAATGATGCTTAGTTAACACCACAATCTTGTGGGCTTGAAAGTAATGATTCAGCTTCTTGGAGGCCATTGCTAAAGCCAGTGCCAGCTTCTCCAAGGGTAGGTATCTGTTCTCTGCATCTGTTAGGGTTTTACTCATGTAGTAAACTGCCCTTTGTTCCTCCATTTTCTTCCCTGATTACCACTGCACTTACTGCATGCTCTGAAACCACCAAGTATAAGAATAACTCCTCTCCAGGTATTGGATTTGAGAGAACTGGAGCGGTGGTCAAGTATTTCTTCAAGTCGGCCAAGGCGACTTCGCACTCCTCTGTCCATAAGAAGTCTGTGGCTTTCTTCACTAAACTGAAGAAATGTTTGCATTTATCAGAACTTCTGCTTATGAATCTGCTTAGGGCTGCAGCCCTTCCAGTCAACATCTGCACTTGTTTTGCCGACGTTGGGCTCTTTAACTCCAAGATGGCTTTGATTTGATCCGGGCTTGCCTCAATGCCCTTTCTGGCGACCAAGTATCCTAGGAACTTCCCTAACCCAACTCTAAATGCGCACTTCGATGCATTGACCCGGAGCCAAAATGTCCTTAAAATATCAAAGACTGTCTTCAGGTCGGCCAGATGATCCTCAGGTTCCTTGGTTTTCACGACCATGTCATCAATGTATACCTCCACTGTTTTGCCTATTAGATGTTTGAACATCTTAGTCACTAATCTCTGGTAAGTTACTCCTGTATTTTTCAACTCAAAAGGCATCACTCTATAATAATACAGCCCTTTTGGGGTGATAAATGCAGTCTTCTCCTCATCTGGGGGGTACATGGCTATCTGATGGTACCCCTTGTAAGTGTCCAGGAAGCTCATCCTTCCATGCCCTGAAGTGGCATCCACCAATTGGTCAATCTTGGGTAGTGGAAAACTGTTTTTGGGACAAGCCTTGTTCAGGCTAGTGAAGTCCACGCAGACCCTCCACTTCCCATTATTTTTCTTTACAACAACCGTGTTTGATAACCACGTTGGGTAGTTTACCTCTCGAATGTCTCTGGCCTCCAGAAGTTTATCCACTTCCTCTTCTACTGCCTTAACATGCATCAACGTAGGCCTCCTTACTCGCTGGATGATAGGTTTGGCCGACCTGTCCACATTTAGTCTATGGCAAGTGACCTCGAGGTAAATGCCAAGCATCTCGTATGGTGTCCAGGCAAACACTTCAAGGTTTGCTCTCAAGAATGCCTCTAATTCCTTTTCTTTTCCTCGGCCAATCTTGAGCTGAGAAGGAAGAAGCGCTCTTGTCACGACCCAAACCCGCCCCTATGGGTTTAGCACCGTAACCGGCCAGTAATCCTAGATTACCGAAGGCCTGCTTAACAGTAATACAGTAAAACAGAGTACAGGGGCTTGGCGGAAGCTAATACAGTAAATAAACAATGTCCAATGAGCTGTGCCAGTCTGTATGCCAAAAAGATTTTTCATATATTTATACAGAACAGTACGAAACAGTATGCATATATATACAACCAGTCAGTTCAGGGACTTAATCCCTGGCAAACAGTACAGTACAAAACGTTCAGTCTATACAGGGTTACAAAAACGGCACTGAGGCGGACGGGGAAATAAAAACACCCTAGCCATAGCATGGCGAACTCGGAACCTCGCAGTGAGGCACATAGGTTGGCTTGACAAAACTGGAATCACCCCGACGCTCCTAGCTGCGGTCTGGTGCCTGAACACCTACATATATATATGAGCAGTGAGCTAAAGCCCAGTGAATAGCATAAAGCGTAAAGAGGTTTAGAATGAATGTCCTTACAGTAATGAAAACAGTTCATTTCAATCAATAAAATAGTTGTTCAGTACAGTAAACAGTCATATGTGGTACATCCATTAGCATAACAGTAACAGTAGGTCATAAAAGACCGAACAGTAATGATGGCTATCAGTCAGTAAACAGTAGTGGTTCCACGAGGGAACCGACAGAGATCTCTGTAACAGTAACGGTAAACAGTAGGTGCTAAGGATGCCACAGTACAGTTCAGAAATAAAGGACATACATTCATTCAGTAATCAATATCAGTTCAGTAAGCAGTTCAGTTCAGTATTCAAAAGATAATCATTGAACATATCTTTCCACAATTGTTACTCACAGAGTTCTGGGCTACAGTGAACTAGAGCGTCTCCTCGGGAAGCCAACCCTACACAGTTTACAGATTGAACACACACTAAGCTACACAGTTGGGAAAGATAATAACTTAATCCCTAATTTGCCTCAGTGTGGTTCTACATCTATATCCTCTTTAAGATGCCTTAAATATGCCCTAGGAATGCCTAGGATGGAAAGAGGATGCAAAGATGCACTTTTGAATACTTAACAAAATTTGCTGAAAATAGGGGTCTCGCTCGAGCGTGGCTTTCTACGCTCGAGCGGACATGCAAACAAAGGAGCTTCGCTCGAGCGTCAATTCCGTCGCTCGAGCGGACTGCGTGCTACAGTAAAAATGCTGGATGCTCCAATTTTACGCTCGATGGACGCTCGACCCTTGCTCGAGCGTAAGACACAAGTCCTCGCTCGAGCGTCAGTTTCCTCGCTCGAGCGAATTGTGAACACATGCAAAGTACTGGATGTTCGCAATTCATGCTCGAGCGTAACTTTTCTCGCTCGAGCGGAAGGCAGAATCACAGAGTGTACGCTCGAGCGTGGACTTCCTTGCTCGAGCGTAGGCTCAAAATCTGAAAATTCCAGATTTGAGTCCTATGCTCAAAATCAAGTTTAAAAGCCAAATTTTTGATCCTCTTGGGCTAAAAACTTGGAAAACACTTGTAAACACCTAATATTACATGTTTCAAAGATCAATTTAACAAATCAAAGCCCAATGGTGTTTCAATTAAGTCCATTTTCAAACCCAATTTTTCATGAACATGCTATATCATGACATGCATGAATTTAAATCATTTCAAAACTTCAAAACATGCTCTAATGAGCTCAAACCTTCCAAGGACAAGATGAAAGCATGGATTCTAACAATAATGAACATGCATGTACCAAACTCCATGTGATCAACCTCAAAATGCAACAATGTAGACATGCATGCAACAATTAAGCTCTAATTCAACAATTTAACTCCAATTCATGGCTTGAGGCTTTAATCTAACATGAACCATGCACAAATTAACTTGAATACAACAATGAGAGGTTCAATTACCTTACCTAGGTCTTGAATTAGTGGTGTAGGAGCTCAATTTACAATCTACACTTCAATTTCCCTAATTCACCAAGCAAGCCAACAAGTTGAGTTCAATTCTCTCTTAATTCTCTCCCTCTCCCTCTCTATGGTCGGCTAATGCAAGAAGAACGGCTGAGCAAAGTGTCTTGTAGTAATGTGTACCAAGCTCAATAAGTGTTAGGTAGTGGCCCACTAAAGGCTAGTTTGGTAAATAAGGCCAACTATGCAATTGATCAATATTTAATCTAATTTAATCATACCTAATCAGTTTTCAGATAAATATACCATAAAATTACATAATTTCTAATTAGCACAGAATATTAGTCAATTTTAGATGCGGCTGCCGATAAGGCCTTCAATTATCAGTTCAATCATAAAGACATAAACAGATAATGAATCAAGCAACAGATAGACATGCAATTCAAATAGATACACTCAACCAACCAGTTTCGGATTTCAGTCAATCAGTTCAGTATTTCAGTCAGTTCAATTACTTTCCCATTTGATCTCAGTTTAGCAGTAATCGGTAGCCAATCAGTCATTAATCGGTAAACAGTATGAGGGTTATTACAGCTCTTCATCCCTTTGCTGGACTAAGATCTTCTTCAGGGCTTCCTCACTTTTCTTAACTGGTTCTTTGTCGACGTCGTCAAGGACCTCCATGTCCTCATCCTCAATCTCTGTTGCTTCTGCTTCTCGTCTGTTACAAGTGGATTTCATTGCTGCCATGGAGCAATTCTTTGTCTGCACCTGATCTCCTCTGACCTCCTCAATTCCATGTTCTGTTGAGAACCGCAACAGCTAGTGCAAAGTTGAGAGAACAGCCCCCATTGCATGTAGCCATGGCTTTCCCAGGATAGCATTGTAAGGGGAGGGGGTATCAATTATGGTGAACTCAGTTTTTACCTTCTTGGTGCCATCCTGTACCTCCAAACTTACTGCTCCTAGGGGCTACATCGGCATTCCATTGAACCCAACCATTGGACCATTGGATTATTTTAGATCGTCTTGATGAAGGCCAAGCTCCTTGTAACACCTGATATACATGATGTCACAAGAGCTGCCCTGGTCGATTAGAATTCACTTTACTCGGCACTCTCCAATCTAACGGGATATTACCAAGGCATCGTTGTGTGGATGCTGCACCATCTCTACGTCGTCTTCAGTAAAGGACACCACTGGTCCCTAGCATTCGTCTGCCCTAGGTCTCTTCTGCCGGACCTGATACACATGTTGCAAGTGTTTTACCTTCTGAGTTTCCCCACGTATCTCGTTCTTATTGACCTTCGAGTGAATCATATTGATCACTCGAGGTCCGCCTGCTTGCGGTTGTGGTGCTGGTGGAGGCGGTGCTGCTGGTGCTTGAGGCAGTCTCGCTTGCTTTTTCCTTGTCCTAGTCTCATCTACCAGGTCCCTTAGATAACCTTGTCTTAACAGGTCTTCCAGATGTGCCTTTAGGGCTTTGCACCATTGAGTTAGATGCCCATCGTCATTGTGATAGGCACAACGTTTCCCCAGACTTCTTCTCATAAATTCACCAGGAATCCTCTCTAGTGCTTTATAATAGGGCTGATTCCGGATTCTTTCCAAGACTTTGTAGATCGAAATTCGGAATACGGTTATGACTGCCTGTGTAGCTCTTAATCCTGTCTCTTGTTTATTGTATCCACCATTACCTCGGCCTCGTTTCGGCGAGCTGTTTCTCTTCTCTTGTTTTGACGCCTTTGTCCCCGACGTGTCCTTCTCGGCCCTGGCATACTTTTCTATCCTAGCCATAAGTTCCTCCATACTTTTTGGTAGTGTCTTTGCCAGTGATTTTCGAAGCAGACAATCATCTTTCAGGCTGTTCTTAAAAGACACGACCGCTACCTCTTGGTTGCACCCTGGTATTCGGTTGAACACCTCGTAATACCTTTTGGCATAGGCCCTAAGGCTTTCATCCTCGCCAATTCTTAGAGCCATCAAGGAGTCCACTCTCAACGACTGTAGTTTGTTTGTCACAAACCTGGCCATGAACATCTTGGCCAGGCCTTTCCAGCTTTTCATAGTTCCTTTCTGCAACTTGTGAAACCAGTCTGATGCGATTTTCCCAAATGATGAGAGAAACACTTTGCAGAGCAACGACTCGTTCTCGGTGTGCAGTGCCATTGAATTCAGGTACAAGCCGACGTGAAAGTTAGGGTCAGACTTACCGTCGTATATCTGGAATCTCGGCATATGAAACCTCTTTGGGACTTCAAATTTGTCAAATTCTACTGAGAACGGCGTTCTCGGCTTGACTGGAGAGGTTACTTCAGCATCTTGTCGTTTCCTCTGGAGGTAATCTCTCAGATCCTCTTTGGTCCGTTCAGGAGCTCGGCTATCAACGAATTTCAGCCTTTTTGGTGTGCTACTCCCGATGTCGTTATGAGTCCTCTTGGACCTCTCTCCATTAGCTGTGTCGAAACAAAGTTCTTTCCCTTGAACATGCCGATGTTCTTTAGGGTCAGCTGTAACAACCCTCGTACTGATTACCGAATAACCACTGAATTATATACTGATTACTGCTAAGCTGAACTGATAATGACTGATAATTGAATTAATTGGGGTACTGAATGGACTGATGGAAATCGAAACTGAAATTGAATAAGTTTATCTATTGAATTGCATATTGCATCTGTTTGATTGATTGATTATCTGTTTGTGGTTATGTGTTTAAACTGCTAATTGAAGGCCTTATCGGCGGCCGAATTATGAACCGTTTAGAGTTTTGAGATCAGTAGAATATTTGTGATTTTATGGAATATTTATCTGAAAATTTATTAGGAATGACTAAACTAGATTAATTTAAGCCAATTGAAGAGTTTAACTTAATTACCAAATTGCCATGTGAGTGGCCTCTTTGTTTATTATCATTGGAGGGCCTTATTACACTTAACAAACAATTGCTCAGCCCCTATTCTTGCATTCCAACCGACCAAACTTAGAGAGAATGAAGGAGAAGAGAGAATTTAGCTCATTTGTGGAACTTGCTTGGAGATTGCTTAGAAATTGAAGTATAATTGGCATAATCTAGCTTCCTTACCTTGAAACTGAGACTTAGGTAAGTGACTTCATCTCCATCTTGCTGTCTTTGAGCCTCATTTTGCATGGTTCATGCCCAATTAGAGAGCTAGACCATGATTTAGTGCTAAGAGGTTGGTTTATGCTTGAATTCATGCATGCATGGCCATTTTGGTGATTTTTGAAGTTGAATTCATGATAGATTGTACATGCATGCTTATGTTTCTATCAAAGTCCATGTTTTCATTTTGTTCTCCAACTTTTGAGCTCTCTAGAGCAAGAATTGAAGCTTGATTTTGGTTTAAAGTTCATGCATTGCATGTTTTGAGATTGTTCTTGAAATGGGTTTGAAAAATGGCTTTAATTGACTCACCTTTGGCCCTTGCATGTGCAAATTGAGCTTTAAAACTTGTTGTACAATGAGTTTGAAATGTTTTCCCAGAATTTGGGCCCAAGAGGTTGAGTTTTGGGTTGTTGAATGCTTGGTTCGAACTTGGGAGACAAATCTGGAAATTCCAGATTTGGCTTCCTCGCTCGAGCGAAGGATTCCTCGCTCGAGCGAGCACCTGTATTCAGGGCTCCGCTCGAGCGAGCATCGAGCGTGGTATCGCGCGTAAAAATCCAGCAACCAGTACTTTTACTGTTCATCAGACCGCTCGAGCGAAGGATTGTTCGCTCGAGCGAAGCCTTTGTTTTTGGAAGCTCGCTCGAGCGAAGGAAGGCTCGCTCGAGCGAAGCGCCTATTTTCAGCAACTTTTGAAAAATGCCTTCCAACTGTATTTTTGCATCCTCATCTCATCCTAGGCATTCTTAGGCCTAGTTTAAGACATCTTAGTGAGGATTTAGACATAGAACCACACCGAGGAAATTTAGGGATTTAATTATCATCCTTCCCGACTGTGAAACTTAGTGTGTGTTCTATTTGTTAACTGTTTAGGGTTGGCTCTCGGGGACGCGCTCTAGCTGCGATTAGCCCAATCTCTGTGAGTAACAATTGTGTAAAGATATGTTCAAAATGATGACCTTTTGAATACTGAACTGAAATGTTTATTGAACTGATATTGCTTACTGAATGAATGTATGTCCTTTATTTCTGAACTATACTGTGGCATCCTTAGCACCTACTGTTATTGTTACTGTTACAGAGATCTCTGTCGGTTCCCTTGTGGAACCATACTGTTTACTGAATGACTGGCCATCATTACTGTTGGGTCTGTTAAGACCCGGTCCTTTGGACCTACTGTTTATAGGCTAATGGATGTACCACATATGACTGATTGAATGAAATACTGAAATACTGTTTAATGAACTGCTTTCATTACTGTAAGGACATTCATTCATAACCTCTTTACGCTTTATGTTATTCACTGGGCTTTAGCTCACTGTTTATATATATGTAGGTTCTCAGCAGCCAGACCAGAGCTAGGAGCGTGGGTTGGTCCCCAGTTTTGTCAAGCCAGCCTATGTGCCTCACTGCGAGGTTCCGAGTTGCCATGCTATGGCTTGGGGTGTTTTTGTGTCCCCCATCGGTCTCCTTACTGTTTTGTACTACTTTATAGACCGTCTACTGTTTTACTGTACTGTTATCGAGGGATTAAGTCCCCGTACTGAATGTTTGTGTATGATTGTATAGCCTGTACTGTTCTGAACCGTATGAATGCATAAAAAATGTTTTTGGCATACAGATTTACACAGCTCAATGGACACTAGTTACTTATTGTATTGGCTTCCGCCAGGCCCTGTACTCTGTTTAACTGTATTACTGTTCAGCAGGCCTTCGGTAATCTCGGATTACTGGCCAGTTACGGTGCTAAACCCATAGGGCCGGGTTTGGGTCGTGACATCAGCTTCTCTGGTACGATGCGTCCTCTGAGAATCTCTCTTCATTGACTCTCCTCGCCCGACCTCCCTTGATGGCCGGTGAGAGTGTTCCTTGGTCTTGGTGTGCTAGGAGGACTGTAGGGACTATTTTCTGCCCTCCTTTCTGGGCATTGTTCTTGGCCGCTAGAATCGACATGTCTTGTAACGGAAATGGTGGCTGTATGACGTTGTTCTGCATTATAAAATTGACAACTGATTGCAGGTCCGCCAATTTATTCGCCATTTCCTTCATCTCTTGGTCCCTCCGCAGGCATCTATATTTCCATACCTAGAGGTCCTTCTCGTTATAATACCCGCATCGGTCTGCCTTCTTTGGTACGTTTCTCTCCTGGCCGACGTCCTTCTCTCCGGGGTTCTGATCCCGAGTTTCTTCGTTGCAGTTATCCTCCTCTACGTTAGGATCAAAGTGTTTACCACTTCCAGTAAGGATGTCGTCTCCAATCTTCTCTTTTTGTCCGTCGTCGACCATCTATTCTCCTTTCTTTTCCATAGATGGCGCCAAATTGTGTGTGCTGTTTTCTGACCACACTGCCAAACAGGTACTTAGCTGGAGAATACCGGCAGAATAGATTGCGTCCGAACGACCTGTCACAGAAAGATAAGACTCCGACGGTGGTTCGTCCACCCGAGGGCACTTCGACGATTAAGTCAATACTCAGTTATCTCTCAAAGATAATAATTAGTGCTTAACTCACTAGCCAGAATATAAAAAACGTACCTTAGACCCACGAGGGTGCTTTACTTTTATAGCCAACACTGACCCGATCCCTATAGAAGCCTAGCTTCAATGGACTTTGACTCAATGCTTATCCTGGACTCTCAAATAGATAGAGATAAATTCCCTAATAGTTTTATCTTTATCCAGACTGAGGTCCTCTTCCATTCTAGGACTCTTATAACTTATCCGTTTATCCCGAACTCCGGTATCTTCGTAGATAACCTCGGCCTAGCCGAGATCATCTCGGCATCATGTCCAGGACACGTGGCACCTCGGCTAGCACTGCGATGCCACCTTGGCCACGTGTTGCTACTCACAAAATATGTCCCCACACATATTCTACACAATACTCATATATGAAACTCACACAACATGATACTTACGAATAATTATTCAATGGTCCCGGAGCAATGGTCCTTTTCTATTAAAATATTTCATCAAATACGAACATGGTCGGGAATGTATGTACGTCTTATAACATTATTCATACTAATTTTAAATTTATGCCATATATTCACCTTTACAATAAAATTCAAAGTAATTTTTCATGACTTATGAGCCGAATGAATTATAACATATTGCACGCAATACTCATATATGAAATCCACACAACATGATACCTATGAATAATTATTCAACAGCCCTCGAAGTAATGCTTCTCTTCTATTAAAATATTTTATCAAATACGGATATGACAGTGAAATGTATGTACAAACTCATAAAATTATTCAATATTTTAAGAATATGTTTAAGTGGTATTCTAAATAAATAATTATTGATTTTAATCGTGTGACTTGTCACTTTTATATTAAAAATTTATAAAACAGAAATGTTGTAGGTCACTTTGGTAATAAAAAAAAGCATTACTACAATAATATTGAATAGGAAAATGCCTCGTAGCTCGACTGCTACGAGGCTCGAAATGGCTCGAGGGAGAGAAGAGAGGAAACAGAGGAGAAAGAGAAGGGAGGGAGAGAGAGGAGAGGGCTCGTCGTGGGAGGGAGAGAAGAGAAGGGAGCTCGCCGCCGATCGTCCGTCGCAGCAGACCGTCGCCGATCGTCGCAGGGAGGGAGGAGCTTCAGACCGTCGATCGTCGTGGCCTCGCCTCCGGCCGTCCTCGCCCAGCTCCAGATCGTCACCGCCGTCCTCCCTCCGCCAGATCGTCACCGCCGCCTCCGCCTCCTCCTCCCCTGTTATTAGGGCCCCCTCCCCCCCCCTCCCTCTCCCCCTCCCCTGTTTTTTTGCAACACAAACGAAAAAAAAAAAAAAAAAAAAAATTCGAGACTCAAAACGACGTCGTTTTGAATCTCGAGCCAGATTTCGAACCTCGAATTTGAGCTACCAATCACTGCCGTATTGAATAACTACTCGTACACAACATAAATATTTGATAAAATATTTATTTCATTTGAGATCTCTTGATTCACCATCATAAATATGAAAGCGTGAAACGTCATTCATCATCCCCATTTCTTTAGGAGCATGATATGGAACTCGAAAAAGGGGCACTAATGCCCCGAAATTCCCTTTAAGGTAAAAAAAAAAAAAACAAAAACAAAAATTTACCAAAATAAGAAATTAATGCTATTAGTGTCAGTCAGTTTAGTACCACAAAACATTTTCCATTTCTTTATTCGTGGTCTTACTTTTTCATTTTCCCACTCTCAAATAAATACAATAATCTCGTTCCTAAAAGGCTATCTCTATAGTGTGGAACTATAGAGAGAGAGAGAGAGAGAGAGAGAGAGAGAGAGAAAATGGGATCTGTGGCAGCAGAAGCAGAGGCAAGTTCCATACCAAAGCTTCCACTATTAACTCTGCCACCAATGCAGTCACCGGACCACCGTTCAGGGATGCTAACACCACCCCTCAACCCCTCCGCCGCCGTCCCATTCCGGTGGGAAGAACACCCAGGGAAGCCCCACCCCTGCACCGCCCTCATCAACACTAGTACTAATAGCAGCTTAGAGCTACCTCCAAGGCTTCAGTCCAAAATGACCAAAACGCCCTCCCCCACCGCCGTCCTTGACGGTCCTTATATCCCTGTGTTTCAGTCATCCTCATTCAGGTTCACCGAGAGGGCAGTTTTGTCATTTGGCAGGAGTGGTGGTGGTGGGAGTCCTGAGAGAGGGCAGCTTGGTTCTATGGTCCATAGGAAGAGAGGGTTGTTTGGTTCTTGGGGACGAAAGGGTAATACTACTAACCTGGTTAAGGGTGGTAAAAGGGGTCGGGGTAGGGGTAGTTTTGTCTATTCATCTTCCATGGACATAGCAAACTCTGGAGATGATGAGAATGATGGTAGCAGATTTAGAAGGAATGGAAGCCTTTCTCAAGCCAGGCCTCACTTCTGGGTAAGTTCTTCAAATGTCTTTCAAAAGAACTACACACTGCTGATTAATCCCCTTTGCTTTAACTCTACATCTAAGTGTGTGATTCCAATGCATAATTTATTAGCTTTTTTTTTTTTTTATTTATTTATGCAATTTTGTTGCAAGTTAAAAATGATAATTAGAAAGCTAAAATTAAAAACAATTGTGATAGAGGTTCCCACGTATACATGACCTCTACAATTTTCACTCTCATTTCAACTACACATAATGAATGACCCCTACACACATCAAAGGCTAAGATCAAATTGAAAGTTATGAAATTCTGAAAAGAATGTACCAAACATTTCTCAATTAAAAATACTCATTCTCAATCAATTTCTTTTAATTTATGTAATTATAAATAGTAAATTATATGTGAAAAAATGTTTTTTAAAATTAATGAATATACAAAAAATTATTGAATTTTCATTTTTTTTTTTGTATTTTTGGTATTTAGAGTATTTTTTTTAAAGATTTTTCATAAATATTACACTTTCTAAGTGTATTTATGTTAGATTTATTTAAAAATTAATTTTTTTTAAATATTAAAAAAATTCAGTTAAAACAAAAATTGGAATACAAAAAAGT
The DNA here is from genome assembly GCA_030407325.1 of Camellia japonica. Classification (NCBI taxonomy): domain Eukaryota; kingdom Viridiplantae; phylum Streptophyta; class Magnoliopsida; order Ericales; family Theaceae; genus Camellia; species Camellia japonica. The sequence continues at coordinate 90,570,747 of JAPPVO010000019.1, read as the reverse complement.
AAAATTTTTTAAAAAATAAATTCTAAAATTAGAAACCAACAGGGTGATTATTATTTTGAGAGGAAGAATTATTATTATTTGGAAAATGATATGAGTTCTAATGAATTATCAAATTTTTATCAAATCTCTCATATGTAAATTTTTTTGAAAAATAAATTCTAAAAATTAGAAACCAACAGGGTGATTATTATTTTGAGAGGAAAGAAGTATTATTACTTGAAAAATGCTATGAATTACAAATGAATTATCAAATTTTTTATCAAAGTGTAAGGCCTACCCACATAATATTTGTATGGATGTTACAAATCGATAATTTATTTGGACCCTAACATAACTCTTATTATTTAGAAGTGAATTGATATAGGATATCAAAAGTACAACAGGCGCTGACCCTGAGACCTTTTTTAAATTGAATTTTTTTTTATTTTTTCGTGTTTTATTTTTTTTATTGAATATTTTTTAAATTTTAAGTAAATTTTTAATTTTTAGATGTATTTAAATAGTAAATTATATATGAAAAAATATTTTTAAAAATTAAATAATACACAAAATATGAAAAATATATTAAATTTTTATCTTTTTTTTTTGTTTGTATTTTTGGCATTTAGTGTATTTTTTAATAATTTTTATGTAAATATTATATTTTTTAAGTGTATTTATATTAGGTGTATTTAAAAATTAAAAAAATATTTAAAAAATTCAGTTAAATAAAAAAAATATGAAATACGAAAAAATAAAATCTTTTATAAAGTAAATTCTAAAAATTAGAAACCAACACAGTGATTTGAGAGGAAAGAAGTACTAGGGTTGGTTTGGGATGTTCTAAAAAAGTGTACTTTTTGACTTATTGGCTTGTATGGATTGGGTTGGGTTGGATTTGATATGATGTGTTAGAGAGGTGATGTGATTTAAAATAAGATGATGTGACTTAAATGGATAATATTTTTTAACTTTTTGTTTTATTAATAGATGCCAAACTTGACTTATTAGAGAATTGATTGAGACCCCTCATACACCACCCATCACCTCTCACACAAGTGGGATTGGTGATTGGAAGAGGAAAAAGAAAAAAAAAAAAAAAAAAAAAATCTGGCCAATCAAAAAGGCCAAAGGGGTCGTGGGGTCACTCTGGAGGAGGTCCGCATCATTTTGGGTATTATTTGGAAGTGAATTGAAATAGGCTATCAAGAAGTACAACGGTCGCTCCCCGACAGCTTTTTTAATTGAATTTTTTATTTTTTTGTGTTTTTATTTATTTATTTTTGTTTTTATTGAATATTTTAAAAATTTTTAGATATACTTTACTTAGGGATTGTTTGGGATGACTTAAATAAATATATATTTTTTTTATTTTTTACGAAAAGATGTGCAGAAAAATAGAGAGGTGATGTAATGGAAAAAAGATAAAAAGATGGATTATTTTTGAGTTGCCAAACTTGGCCTTAGATGTATCTAAATAGTAAATTATTTGTGAAAAAATATTTTTAAAAATTAATCAATACACAATACAAAAAATGTATTGAATTTTTATTTTATTTTTTGTATTTTTGGTATTTAGTGTATTTTTTAATAATTTTTTTTGTAAATATTATACTTTCTAAATATATTTATGTTAGGTGTATTTAAAAATTTTAAAAATTATTTAAAATATTAGAAAATTCAGTTAAAATAAAAAAATATTAAATACGAAAAAGTAAAATTTTTTGAAAAGTAAATTTTAAAAACAACATGATTTATCCCACTAATTTGGGAGCACTAATAGACCACTAATGAAGTGGAAATTCAAAAAAAAAAGAAAAAAACACAAGAGCAAAACATTCTATCATGTAAGACTCATACCACTTTAAAACTATTAGTTGTCTTCTTTTTTAAGTCTACTCATTTTTCTTCTAAAAATTAGAAACCGAAGTGAATTGAAATAGGCTGTCAAAAAGTACAACTGTCGGTGACCCTGACACCTTTGTGCACTGAGACACGTTAGGAAGGAAAATTATTGGGGAAATTTCACGTCTTTAAAATAATAATAAATTTTATCAATATTAATAATTATAATTATAATTTTTTTCAAATTATCACTAAAGTTGTAATTTTTTCAAAATTATTTAGGTCTTGTTTGGGATAATTTATAAAAGTTAAAAGGCTCCGTTTGGCAAGAATTTTTTTGGCTATTTTAGTTACAAAAGATAAAATAAGCTATTTTAGCCACAATAAACAAAACATCACATCCAACCCATAATCATTACACTCTTATTTTACAAAAAGCCAAAAAAGTTAAAAAGTCAAAAAGTCTTTCTCAAACCAAGCCTTTTTAATCTAGGTTAAAACAGTCAAAAAAATCAAAAAGTTAAAAAGCCAAACTCACTTCCCAAACAGGGGCAAAAGGTCATAAAGTTACCCTTTTTAACTATACAAAAGTCAAAAAGTCTAAAGTTAAAAAGTTAATAACGATAGAATGGTCATTTTGATTTTACTATAATATTTTATTATATATTTTTTAGTAAAAAATAAAAAGTTATTTAGAATATACATTTTTTTTCTACGTTTTTAGGCAAAAAAATTAAAAAATACACTTAAATAACACATCTCAAACAATCCTTCAAGAGTTTTATTGGTTCAAATGAGAAAAATCATTACTTTTATGTAATTTAAAAAAAAAGAAATAAAAAAAATTAATGAAACATTTTTTTTTAACTTTGGCCTATTTTGAAAAGTTAGTTAAAAGCCAATTTTTTGATTTTTGATTTTTTTGAGTCACATCACTTCTTTATTTTTTTTAATATTATTTCAAAAAAAAAAAATAGAAAGTATTTCTCAAAATAGGCTTTTGGAAAATAAGGGGTTGTTTGGTTTTTGAGTTGGACTAAAAATAAAAAAAAAAAAAAAAAGAACAAAAAAAAGTCAAAAAATCACAGAAGTTAAAAATCACAAAAGGACAAAAAAAAAAAAAATTTATCATTCCAAAGCTAAAAAGCCAATTAAGAATACCAAAGGAACGAAAAAATCTCAAGTTAAAAAAGTCAAAAGAATTAAAAAGTCAACTAAAAAAATCATTGCCAAACGAAGGCTAAGTAGGAGATGTTTAATATATTTTTATTTATTTATTAGGCCACATAATAATATTATTACAAAAATTTTTATTTATCACAGAAAAATTTGTGACGAGCTAAATTTCTCAAAGAATTTAAACTAAAAATGTTAAAAATTTAATATCAAAGGTCTTAAACTAAAAATTTCGTAGAAAAACAACAATTACAAGATAAATGTAGTAAAATATTATTTTAAAACTATCAAGTAACCCCCACGAGGAAAACCTCTCTCATGATTCTGCTACATAAGTAAATTCATAGCAACTTTGTGTGATTTAGGCATTGGGATTGTTTGCTGCAATTTAAAGTGGATTGATTATTAATTATTTTAATTTAAAAATTAAAAAAATACATTTAACTTATTTTTTGTAATTATTAATTTTTAACTTAAAAATACGCCATTGCATAATTGAATGGGCTGTTGTGGTGCGGCACTACTCCACAGCTGGTGAAACATATCAAAATAAAAAATAATTGGAGATAAAACAATGTCAAAAAAGTTCACCAAGGGTAGGTGGGCTTGTTTCCATAGCTAGCCTAGCTGTCCAAGAAAAATAGTTGAGTGTGTGTGGGTATCGAACGTGCCATAGTCATTCATATTTACAATTAACACAAAATATTACTGCATAAAAAGAAGAGACATCCCTCTCTCACTAAAATTCTTAAATTACTTAGATTTCGTCACATTTTGTTTTATTGAATTAAAAAAATTTATTTTATTTTTTTTAACTATTTTAACTAAAAAATCTAAAAACCTTTCATGTTAAACGAAGGCTTAAGTTGTTGACGACTGCTATTTATTCCTATTTGTATCTATAAATGTGAATATCATTTTTATTTGTGTGGGTGTTTAAGAAGTTGCTATTTTAGTTTTTGGCTATTTTAGTAAGTTAAAATTTGTGTTTGAAAAGATAGATAAATTTTTTTATAGTTGGATGTTATGTTTATGAGAGAAAAAGTAAAATGATTATGAATTTGATATGATATTTTGTCTTATTAACTATTTTAGTCTATTTTATCTTTTTATTTTTTTATTTGTGTAAATTTTAGTATAAAAAAAAAAAAACCAAAATCTAACTTGCCAAACAAATCCTATATTTGCAGATATAAAATAAATGTGAGGTTCAATGGCTTACTCTTTTTTTTATTTATTTATTTGAAAGACGTTCAATGGCTTACTTGATCGTGTGTTTGTCTAATTGTAAGAAATAAATTGATCATCTTGCATAAAAAAAACAAAGGGCAAATTACATATACCCCTCGAGATTTAGTAAAATTACAGATATTCTCTTGAATTTGAGAAATTACAAATATTCTCCTGAAGGTTATATTTGCATAACAAATTAAGGGACAAATTATTATGAAAATATAAATCTCAAGAGACAATTTGTTATGAAAATATAAATCTCAAAGGTATTTGTAATTTTTAAAATTTTAAGAAGTATCTATAATTTAATTAATTTTGAGAGAGGTATATGTAATTTGCCCAAAAAGAAAATAGTAACGTGTTCCCCCGCCACGAGAATGACTAAACATATGTCTTATAATAATTTATCCCTGTCCCACTCAAATGGTTTCGAGTCTTCGTTATCATTTGATGTAAGTTACGTGGCGTTCTATACTACTCATGAACAAACATATTAATGAATAGGGCAAATTACAAACACCCCTTGAGGTTTGGTGAAAATATAATTTTTTTTTTAAGGTTTGAAAAATTACATCTTACTCTTTGAGGTTTATATTTTCATAACAAATTATCTTCTGAGGTTTTTATTTTTATAAAGATTTCTCCCTAATTTTCCCTACTTTGTTATGAAAATTTGACTCTCAGAAGTAATTTGTAATTTCTCAAACCTCATGGAAAAATCTGTATTTTCACCAAATCTCGATGGGGTGTTTGTAATTTACCCTAATGAATAAGGAAAATGAGTGAGAATACTATTAGTGTTATCATTAATGATGTGGCAATAGGTTTCATCCACTGTCACAGTGTTGTTGTGTTTATTTTATTTTATTTTTTTTAAAAGGTGGATGTCACATCATTAGTAGTTGTTTTAAAGCACCACTTTTAGTGGTCTCTATCATTGCTCTTTCTTTTTGACTAAAATAGTTATAGAAAGATAAATGATTATTTTAATTAAAAAATGTGTAAAAAATTGTAAGAGATGAATGTAACTTAAAATAGGTTAAAAGTTAAAAGATGACTTTTTAACCATCTTTCTAAAATAGTCCAAAATAGATTAAAAAGTTAATAAGACAAAGGCCTTGTTTGGGTACCTTAAAAAGCTAAAAAGTCAAAAAGTTATTATTTTATTTAAGTCACATTACCTTTCTACCACATCACTTCAAACCCAACTCATATTTCATAAAAAGTCAAAAAATGTACTTATTTAGATCATCTCAAACCACTCCAAAATGTCACATCCAAATCATAATCATTTCATTTTTCTTTCACAAAAGTCAAAAAATCTAACTTAAACAAGACTTTTTAACCTAAAATTAAAATAATCAAAAAATCTAAAAGTTAAAAATCAATCCACCTTCCAAACAAAGCCTTAGTTGGTCTTATTAGAAGGGGTCACTATGAGCCTATGTTTGGGAAGTTAGGTTTGAGGATATTTTGACTAATAGTCCCACCAAAAAAAAAAAAAAGATTTTTAAGTCTAATAAGACGAAACATCACATTCAACCCATAATCATTACATTCTTTCTCTTACAAAAAAGTCAAAAAATTCAAAAAAGTCAAAAGTCTTTTCCAAACTAGGCTTTTTAACTTTAAGCTAAAATAGCTAAAAAAATCAAAAAGTCAAAAAGTCAACTCCCTTCCCAAGTGAAGGCTAAGTTATATGGCAAGTGATGAGTGGTGTACAGTACCGTGTGATCTATAGTTTCTTTTATCCCATTAAGATTTTTTTTTTAATAGATGAAAGTTAGAGCATCCACATCAATGTCTTTAAATTTTTAGTTAAATTATAACTAAAAAAGTTATTTTTTTATTTTAGCTAATCACCCCACTGCATCAAACTTTTTCTTCTAAATCAGTCCTATTAAAATATTTGTTATTCTTTTTTTAATTAAATTGATGAGCTGCTAGCCAAACAATTTTTATGTTCCTTTGTAAAGGTAAAATTGGAAGAAATGTAAAAAAATAAAAAAAAATATCGTTGACCGGTTGACCGGCCGGACATCCGGTCGGACTTCCGGTAACACACAAGTAGCGATGAACAATGTCTCGCTTATTGTAACGAGTTATTGAGCTACACGCGAGTTTGATAGACTTAATTTTTTGAAGTTTATTAGCTAAAAAACGATTAAAGCTAATTTGATGAGGATGCTCTTAGTGTCTAGTTATTAAATGAATACCTTAGAGGAGTTTAACTCACACGATATCTTTGCAATTATTAAGGTTGTGTTTGGTGAAACTCTCAAATCATAATTCCAACCCTTCATTTGCACCTCCGTGTGGATAGAGTTTTGAAAATGTGATTTCACCACAAATTTCAAAATATATTTATCTCTCACATTTGACATACGTTTGACATATCTCTCTCTTTCGTCTTCTCCATTTTGCAAAAGCAGGAGAGTTTTTAAATTTTGTGTCTACCCGGTCATCCCCCCGAACATTCGGCCGGTCAACCGGAATAGTGTAATTTTTTTTTTTGGCAATTGCCAATCCTGTTGTTTAAAAAAAAAAATTATATTTGTTTTTGATATTTTTTAAATATATAATTTATTTTTTTACACCAAAATGACAACTTATTTTTTTGAATTGAATGTTAAAAAGAGTTTGGTTATGAGTTTTAAATAAATTTGCAATAGAGTTTTGAGTTGTGCATTTAGTTATGAGTTATAACTTTTTGAATTAAGTTCTAATTTTTTTTTTCAAAACTCATAACCTAACAAATTTTCTCAATTTATATGTCACATAAAAAATTCAAAATTCAATTAAAAAATCTTTTCAAAACTCATAACCAAATAAATTTTTTCTTTTTAAATCATAATTTCAAAACTCACAAACTCAAAACATAACTTTATTCTCAAATCATAATTCTAAAATTTTACCAAATGCAACCTAAATTTTTGCATCTCATTTCGCTCCTAAATAGATCTCAAAACTACTTAAAGAGACTTTTGTGTTTTTAAGCATCCCTTGGTATAGATTATACATACTATTAATGAACAAGCACATTAACTAATGCGTTTTTCTATTGGTAAAACATCATGTGATCTATATTATCTAGTGCGAAAATGTTTGAGATCCACAAAATACTCTCATAATTTGACCCACATTGACATAACATATTAGATGCCAAATTTTAATTAGTTACACGCCTTACCTTCCACATCATTATAGGTAAATTTGTGAAATCTAGATTGGGGATTCCTACTTTGTTTCCTAAGAGAACGGCTAAGATGGTGCCACGTCGCCCACTATGGACGGCTGAGATTTGTTGAATATAAATAATAATAATAATAATTTTCAAATGTCATGGCTGTCAGCTTGTCATCCTCTCTATGCATTGCATACATACACACATATACATAGAAAAATGATTCGGACCCCCACAGGGGTCACCCCTACGACCCCCACTAGCCTATGTTTGGCCAATTTTTTTTTTTTTTTTTCCCTTCTCCTCCAATCACCAACCTCCACTTGTGTGTAGGGGGGTAGTGGGGGTGGGGGGAGAGGGGTCTCAATCACTTCTGCATATACATAATACATTCACATACACATCTCATTTTTAATATGAAAAGAATTATTTTCCTTTACTTGGTTATCATATTTGAATAATATATATATATATATATATATATATATTTTTTAATATATTAATTTGATTTTTATAAAATTAATATATTTTTAAAAGACATTGATAATTTTTTTTAAAATGAGACTAATATTTAACGTATTTAATAAAATTTTAAATTAGTAATTCAAAATTAATAAAAATTTACATAATTAAAATGACTTGTATGATTTATGTTAATATAAATAATATATTTTTCTCTAAGTACTTTTTAATAAAAATATTATTTTTATTTTCTTGGAGAAAACATAGATAAATCTATAAATAAATAAAAAGAGAGAGAAAATGTAGAGTCTAGTAAAAAAGTTATCAAAAAATCTGTCAAATACTTACGTGGATGCGAGACCCACATTATGTTAGTATTTAGTAATTTTTTTGATAAAATATTTAGTATCTCTAATATTTTTGTTAAATTATATAATAAAAAATAAGATTTTCACCGAGCGGCTGAGATGAGCTGAATTTACAATATATATATATATATATATATCCAAAACTTGTTTTCCCTCCTAGACCCATCTGTTCGGCGTCTAATGTAAATGGAAGATACAAAAATTACAAAGAGTAATGTTAGGGACCCTAACAAAACTACTAAATTTTTTATCAAACACTCACATATATAGCAATGCTAGGGAGCCAAAGCAGGCATTTATCACTCAAATCTACAGTACTAGCTCATGGAAAGTTGCTTCAGAAACCATGATGTGGGAGGGTTGTGATTCCTCAAGTTTAGTCTGTATGGAGTGCAAGTTGAATTTGTGTGGGGGTGTTAGTCTATGTGGGGTGCAAATCCAATCTATGAATTAATATTTATATAGTTTGAATATATTTTTTTATTTATATGATTTGAATTAATATTTGTATGGATGAAATATTATTTATTATTATTATTTTTATTATATGGGGTTTGATTTAATATTTATATATTTGAATATTATTTTTTTAAATTTTTATTGCATAATTTAACAAAAATACTAGAGATACTACATATTTTATCAAAAAAATTACTAAATATTATCAATATGTATGTATGCTATGCTATGCATAAAGAGCGAGAGGACAATTTTGTAACTTGTGCAGTGGTGACAGGGTGACAGCTCTGATGTGTGAGAATTTTTTTTAAAAAAAATTCAACAAATCTCAACCATCCATCTCTAATTAGGTGACATGCCACAACTCAACCGTTCCTCGTAGGAAACACAGTAGGACGCCTCAAGGAGAGGATCTGAATTTGAATTTGTCGGTATAAAATGTGGGTCTGGAACATTACTCTATGTGTGGCAAGTAACTTATTGGTGTGGTATTTAGGGATTCAAATTTCATTATTTCACACTTCTGCCATCGGGGGGTAGAAATTAGGAACCTGGGAGGGTGTTGTGCCTTAGAGGCTCAACACACTGTTGTGAGGCAGTGGGGGCATTATAGAGGGAACTTAACCTCTATTATGTAGCCTATTATATTATTGGCCAAAGAAAAAAAAAGGACAAATTACGTTAGTTATATTATTTTGGTACTAGTAACATCAATTGATTGATTTTGATTTTTAATTTTTGATTTATTTTAGTTATATTTTGGTACTAGTTATATTATTTTAGTTATATTAATTGGTCTAATTGATTATGTCGGTGAGGGTTTTTGACAAAAAATGGTCACGGAATACGTTGAAATTATCTCATTGAGTTGAGTAAATTTATAATTTTTTGTTTCTAAAAGCATCAGACGTGCTTCTCATGTTCTCATTTTTTCATTAAAAATGTTATAAAGTTGTAATCAATTGAATCAAATTGAAACAAAATCATAAATTGAAGCCTAAAATCAAACTAATTAAAATTATGAGGATTAAAATGACACAAAAACCAAGGTATAAGAACTATCAATATAATTTGCTTAAAAAAATAATACGTCTCGTACATAATCTCTTTTTTGGGTAAGCCGCATTCAACATCATATAATTTAGTGGACATTTTACTTAGATTGTTGTAATTTTTGGTTCAGTAGTGGACTACAACACAATGCAAGAGGACTATAGGAAGACTTGATTGTCTTGTATAGAAAATAAGAGACAAAATAATAATGTATTCTGTTATATTATTGGAGTGTCACACCATATGTCTCATAAACTGAGCTTATTAGGTAATTTCTCCTACCCTACCGAGATAGTTCATAGTATTCTTTATGCATCATGTGGTATTGGTTACGTGGTGCTTCATACTACTTGTGAACAAACACATTAATAACTTGTCAACAGAACTTGTTTGTGGTTCTAATCTCCTGATGGATTATGTGTTAAATGATGAGTGTTGTGGAGGTATCACGGAACTTATGCCGCATAATGCATACAGAGCATTGAATAATTTTTAGTAAAATGTGGTGATGAATGACAGAGGATCATGAAAATAAAAGGGCATATACATAGAGAATAGGGACCAGTAGCTTATTGATGTGGTATTTAGAGATTCAAAATTTCATGTCCAACTTCTATCTTTGTCGTCAGAGGGTAGGCGTCATGGGTAGATGTTACATAACCTCTATTATGTAGCCTACAATTGTTGGACCAAAAAGATTAGGCTATGCATAGCCACAAAATTATCTTACTTTCTTTTTTTTTTTTAATCAAAAAACCACCTTCCACCATCAAATAAATTAGAGCAAGTTTTACTTAGATCCTTGTAATTTATTTTTAGTCACTATATAATGGGGGTTAAGCCTCCCCTACCTATAACACCTCCTAACCCGAGTTAAGGTGAGAATTGTTCTTCACTCGACATCAAGAGATTTTGTTAGTTTCAATTATAATTCAATTGTCAACTCCTTGATGGGGATTTGGATAGAACAAACACACCTGACCTCCATAACATGGGATTCACGAAAGCCATGTTGTGTTGGAGTGTTTTTTTTCCGTTCAACTCCAAATCCCTAATGGGAAATAACCATTGGACTTAATTGAAACCAATTAGCATGCAATTTATTTGCAAGGGCCTAATCTACAAAAGTCCTAATTAAAACACACAGGACGAAATAAATTATATGACTCATGGCCGTGAGCGACCATATGAGAAAATGCTACACATTAACATTTCTAACTCACTAATCGCTATGCACAAAGAAGTATCACATGTGTTTATTAATGTAAGCTCAATATTTTGTATAATACAGATATCAAGTGAATCCGTGTAGGCATTATTTACTATGATCTTGTTTCACCACCCCAATTCTTCCTTGTCCTATGTCCCAAATTATTTGTCTACCACATGATAAGTCTTTTTGACTTTGATTACGTCTTCTGGATTGAACCATCCTAAAAAAAAAAAAATTATCCTTAGGAATTTCAAGAATCCACTCTTAAAGAGGCATATTAAACATTTTTGTCTTCTTTTTTTTCTGTCTCCTCAATATGGCAGGCAAGTATATACGACACCTTTAAGCAAGTGCTCCCATGGAGTAAAAAAACGAAGAAAGACGGGCCCGTTATTTGAACTATTTCTGGATTTTCACTTTGAATCAACAGCAAGTCCTCCCACTTTTATCCTTTAACTTTGATATTTTCATGTGATTGAAATTGTATTAAAATGTAATATATAACTAATTGTAATTGCCTATACAATATAATGTCTACGTTTTACATTTTGCATGTACAAAGGGAACTCTAGTTCTTTTGTTGTCGGGTGTAAATTACACTGTCCATCCTCGAGGTTTGGAGAAAACCCAACAAGAATCACAATTTGAACTAATACAAATATTGTGAAGACACAATGATATATAAGGTGAAATATACATTTTAATGTAAAAAATATGACGATATTTTTGGATTAATTACATCGACTTCCCTTTTAGTAAGGCTAAAAGATTGGAACTAACACAAATATTGTAAAGACACAATGATATATAAGCTGAAATATACATTTTAATGTAAAAGATACGACGATATCCCCTCATCTATATGACTAATGGATTTCTTGTGAAAATGGGGCTCAATGTAATTATATGAAACTTTTGGAGCTTATTGTATTTTTGTGAAATTTAATTAAGGGAGGTTAGTGTAATTACTCTAATTTTGGGTATGATATATGGAAATGTTTTGCTAGTTGGAAATGGGACAATATATACTTAGTTTGTTTTGCCTATTCAGAGCATCTCCAATGGTTCACTATTTTTTTCGTCAAATCTGAGTGAAAAAAAAGAAGAAAAAGACGGCTTCCTCAATTTGATATCACACACTCCAACGGTGCTTTCATCAAAGCAAGAGCATTTCAGGGCTGTTCTTGAGCTTATTGATATTAGCAAGTTGAGCTTCCCTACTCTGCAGCATTTCTTCAAGCAAGTTGTCTTCAATTGAAGTATCATACACTTTCCCTTCACCAAACCCAGAAGGCTTGTTCTCAATCCACTTCTTCATATTCATCAAAGGCACAAACATCTCTTCATCTTCATCATCATCTTCAAAGTCATCATCTAAATCTTCCATTTCCAAGAGCCTATTATTGTCTCCTCTTCCTCCACTTTGACTCTTTAAAGCATAAACACAATTTAGTAGGAATTTGATGAAGAACAGGATAGAAATTGAGATGGGTCAATCCATCTGAGAGAAAAGGGAGATGGGTTTGGTGGGTTTTGGATGGAAAAGGAAGAAATTGAGAGATGGTGTGGTGATGGGTGGTGTTGTAGGGTGGTGGAAACCCTCCTAGGCTGAGCATTGTTGGGGGCTATGTCTCTCTCAAAACTTTCCTTTCCTCTTCAATTTTGTGCAGTTAACCAGATGACCGGGTGGACAACCGGCTGGACGTCCGGCCGGTCGTTCGATGGGTCCCAGCCCAACGTCTACGCACAGTAAATTGATGAACACTTCCCAGTTTCTCAATTTGGTGAAACATCTGATGTTTTTTCAATTTGATACCATTTTGGTGAAACCATTGAAGCACCAAAGGTATCTCTTTTTCGCCAAATTTGAATGTGGTGATACATCTGCTGAACTATTGAAGATGGTCTTAGATGATGATGGGATACTCACTTACTTAAATTGATTGCATCTGTGTTTTCATCCGGATTTATTAACCTTAAAATAGTTAAAACATTATTTGGACAAACCTTTTTACTTGAAACACAAAGACAGCACTCTCCTCCCCTCGGCCCCCAAATCCAACCAAAAAAAAAATAAAAGGAAAATGTGATCTGTAATAGGCACCTAACTCAGACTGGATATATCTATCAAGCTATTGTTTTCTTGTTTTCACAAAATGAGCCACTTTAAATAGATTCTTTGCTCTAGCAATACGATTAATTCCTTCCTAATTAGACACCTCTAATCAGCTATCTTTGGATTTTGGATTTATCAATTCTTGCACTTCCTGATCTTTTGATGCTTTCCCTTTTCTGTTCCTTTCCCTGAAAAGTTCACCTTGATAAATGATAATGGCATAAGAATTTCCATCAATACTTTTTTTGTTTTTTTATTTTTTGGTGTGGATCAGCATGCAAAATATATATTAACTCGAAATAAAGAAATGCATTGAGGTAATAGTGATTAAGGAAAAAAGTTTCATCCCCAAATGGCACATTCTCAATCTTATTCCAAAACCCAAAAAGAAACACATTCAAGTTTTGGCAAGATACCAACATCAATTTTCGTCACATTTATGCCCCAAAACACTGAAAACACAAATGCGAAAGTATATAAATGCACTAGGCTGCCAAACAAACTGATGAAAACATAGATGGGAAGTTCTAAAATTGCTCTGAAATTTCTCTCTTCGGATCATCTCCACAATGCCATCAGCTAACAATGATACCAAACATAGATAAAATTAATTATAGCATACAAAACATTCCATGATTCTAATGAAAAACAATTAAAGCCTTATCACACCGAGTTATTTCTTTACTATCACCATCATCATCTTGGTTGATCATCATTGTCCTTCCAACAAACCAACATGTGGACACATCGCCAAATAATATACAGCCTCACTCGCTTCTCCGCCAAAGCCTTACCTACTGGAACCCAAATTCTTCCTAGTCGCTTCAGAGAAAGATTTGGAAATTTCAAGGCCATGAAAGTGTTTCTTTGAGTAGAAAACTAACAAGTGAAAAATCAAATGGTCTTATTGATGAAAAGGCTTCTTTAGCAACAAAACCTATTCTGTCTTGTCCTGATGGAGATAGTCTGGCCTCTTTCTTATATGAGGAATCTCACAAGCGGAATGAGTGTGTTATGTGGAATTTACAAGTGTTTGTTTCGGATATTTGTCTTGTTGTGAATTAAGTTGTGTTTGCTAAGGTGTAAGGTAAGTTTGGAGTTTTGAATTATTTGATTCTTTTTTTGCTTCTAATTATAGCATTTAATTTGCTGAATTGGCTTTCTATGGAGGTGCTCTCTGTTAGTTGTCTCCTGAGTTAACCAAGAAAGTCGTTCTGTTTGGTTTTGCATTCAACATTTGTATTTTTAAAAATAGTAAAAAAATTAGTTTGGTTAGAATAAACAACATACATATGTTTTTTAATTTTTAAAAACTTTTTTTTCTTCACAAAAAAGAAGAAAATAATATGACGATGATGATTGTTCTTAAATTTTTCATTATTTTTCATCCAATTAGTTTTTAATAAGTAATATTTGAAAGCAAAACGAAGCATAGCAAGTATTGTTCCAAAATACCGCTAGACAAAAGTATTGTTTATTGTAGCTTAAATGAACTTATTGCTTTTATATATATATATATATATATTAGGACAATTTTTTTAATATTTTATTCGTTATTTATTTTGCATATGATGATATATTTTATTTGAATGTTGCAAAATTTGTGCCCCGAACAGATGGATTTTTGAAGACAATGTTATAGTTTATGTTAACATCATGTTAATTTTGCTAGAAGAGGAATAGGAAACAGCTAGCTAGCAAAGATAATTAAAGAAAAATTAGTTGTAAGGTTTTTTCTGTTACATTGCCACAAATTTTTATGACATTGGTAATTCGAGTTGGATGTTTAACTCATAATGTCAAAAAATCTAAGTACAATCAATCATATATTTTGTCGTTATATTAACAAATTTTCATGACACGGGTAATTTGTGTTGGATGTTTGACACATAATGTCAAAAAATCTAAGGACAATCATTTGTACATTTTGTCATTTTAGTTCAATGAGATTTCAAGACATCTATAATTCTTCTTATCTTTAACTTATAATGTGACCTTACCGGTACTTTTGTCGTATGTTTAACTCATAATATGAGAGATATAAGAATAAGTTAGTTGCTCTCTTTCTGTTACATTTTAGCCAATTTTTGTGACATTGATATTTTGTCGGATTATGTTTTGAATAAGGTATTGATGAATTTGTATGGTTTTTTTTTTTTCAGATTTTTTTTTGAACTTCAAAATGTAAATATATGACAATTTAGTTGTAAGTTTCACGGTTGCATTTTTAGCAAATTTTTCGAACACAGAGATGTTTAAGTAGGATAGATGTGCAATTATAAATGCAAATTAGTTGTACTCTTTTCTATTACATTTTAACAAAATTTTGCGATTGACATTCAGGCCTCGTTTGGTATTTTTGCCCATTATCCACATTATGGATTGGGCAGTGCTGTGAGCCCATCACGCCCTTATTTGGATGTTTTAACTCATTTATTTTGTTGGCTCGTGTGTGGATAATTTATGAAATAAAAATTAAATTGATCTGATAGTTATAACCATATGATTTATTAAGTTTCTCTGTTAAAAAGTGGATGACTTATTTCAAAATTGAAACAATCTTCATTATTTTGAATATAAATACAATTTAATCAATTGATTATAATGATCAGTTTAATTTAATTTTTTTTATGTGATATGCACATATAGATTTACAAAATAAAATGATTGAATCATTTAAGCGAACCTATGATGAGCCTTACGAACTTAAATAACATTTATCTAGTCAAGATTCGGACTAGAGACAATCTTTCTTTGCAAAAATATTATGTATTTAAAAAAAAGGATTATACTTCTCTTTAGTCCATAGATTGGAAAGTACTATTTGACCTTGTGGGCCACAAGTACGTTTCAAATATCTGCATCATTCATTTGGTACCACCCTGCACTTGCATCATCCATAAAGAAATTTAAGTTGATTGGATAATACTAACCTCTTTATTATATCATGTTTGTTTTCAAAACACTATATCATTAGTGTGTTATTTAAAATAGATCATCAAATTTTGAGAAGTCAAATATGATAAAATAAAAATATCATAATTATTAAATTAATTTAATTTTTATCATTGATGATATACATAAAGGGTCATATTGAATAAACAATTTGAATTATTAAAATAAGATTTATGGATGATCTCACGAGTCTAAACAATACTTTTCAATCCAGATTTTAAATCGAAAAGTAGATTAGTTATTAGAAAAATATTTATAAAATAATGTTGATTTTTTTATTATTTTTTATTGTTGTTGTTTTGTGTGGGTGTGGGGGCGAGTGCGAGTGTGGGTGTGGGATCACAATCTAAAATTTGATTTTATAGTGTGGATTTAAATTTATTTATTTTCTAAATATCATTTGAAATAATTTTTCTAAATATCATATGCTAGTAATATTAATGGGCTCAGCAAACAAGGAGGACCAGTCCGGACACAAAAGAGACACTACGATGGCATAATGAAAGTAACAAGAAATAGTTACTAAATAGGCCAATTAAATGCCATCAACAACAATTAAATGCTTACATATTTGTCTTACATCTACAGTATACCTTATTTGAATAATACTATATGTATTAATTATTGTATTAATTATTATATTAATTGATGATGTAACATAATTTAAGAGATTTTTAATATTCATAATTTGTATAATGAGTAGAGTCAATAATAATATCATAACTAGTATTGATACATTAGTTAATATACTAATTAATGAATATAGCACTACGGATTTTATTTTGTTTTTTCTTCTAACTTAAGGGTAGTACAATGAATTGGGCGAATTCTAATACACTGCAAAAATACATTCCATCAATGTTATAAATTTCATACCGTGAGTGAAATCGAAAAGGCATCCAATTGTTTTTTATGTTTTCAAACTTGTTTGATGAATTCATCAAACTATTTTTAAGAAAATTGTCTGAAAATAACTTTTTAGGAAATACCATAAAGTTATTTCAAATATTTATAAAAAAATTTTGCACAAAAAAAGAAAAAGATAAGTTTTTTTTTTTTTGAACTTTTCATCATACACTATTAGAAGGATAAATTACAAATACACTCTTAAAATTTGCTTAAAATACGAATTGTATTCTATGATTTTGAAAAAGTCTATGGAAATTTCTAATTTCATAACAAATTATCTTTTTTTTATTAATAAGGCCGAGGCTTGTCTCCAGTCCAAAATCGGACTAGAGCTGAGTCCACATTGATGATCTGAACCATTCAATATTTAAAACTCGTCGAGTATTTCATCCTTATAAAAATCATGTTAATTAGATATCGATAGCCACTTGACTAAATCAAATTTGTGTCAACGGTAACTATGATTTTAAAAATACATTATTAGCACAAATGTAATATAATCAAGTGACTATTGATATCCGATCAACTTTATTTTTTTTACAGAGATGGCGTACTCGACGAGCCTTA
This sequence comes from Camellia japonica, assembly GCA_030407325.1. Lineage (NCBI taxonomy): Eukaryota > Viridiplantae > Streptophyta > Magnoliopsida > Ericales > Theaceae > Camellia > Camellia japonica. The sequence continues at coordinate 90,553,228 of JAPPVO010000019.1, read as the reverse complement.
AATATGAATGGATCATATCATTGATGTGGGCTTCGTGGTGGACCCATGAAGGCCCAACAGGACACTCCAATTGGAAACCCCAACTTGAGACAAGTTGCTCCCTATTAATAAATCATGAAATTAATTAATAATTTCTAATGATATTAGAAATTTATTTCAATTAATAATTTAAATAATTTTATTATTGTATTGGAGAGATTAAAAATTTTATTTTTATATATTATATAAATTTTTTTAATAAGAAAATATTTGTAATTTTTTAAACTATAAGAAACAATTCATATTTTAAACAAATCTCAAACGATGTATTTATAATTTATGCTAAAAAGAAATATGAAAAGAAAGAAAACAAAAACAGAACTAAACAGGCTAGTTTTCCTAAACATTAGCCTTCCTCTCCAACCTTCCCTCCTTGTGATGGTCTAGATTGCACCACGTCACTGCAATAAAAATCTGCAGCTTAAATTAGCTATTAAAAAAAAAAAAATTCAATTAATTCACTGACACGCGCGTGCGCACACACACTCTCTCTCTCATTTTTAATAAAAAATTTAAAAATTATTTTAATATTTTTCATTTTATTTTCATAAGATATATAAAAAAATTTAATTTTATAAAATTAATATCATTAAAAATATACCTTTAAAATGAGACTAATATTCAATATATTTAATAAAAATTTAAAATAAATAAAAAGTAATTACTATGTTTAGTTATGTTTTCAAATTATTATTTTTTAAATATAAATATTAATTTGATGAAATAAACACATAAAAATCATATATTTTTGAAATTCTCAAAAACAATCTTCATTCAAAAAAAAAATCATATGAAAATAATAATTTTTAATTAATTTTATTAACCAAACGAGTTTATAATTTTTTTTAAAGAGAACAAAAAAAACCTATTAAATTTGGTTTGCACCAATGCACAAATTAGATTTGTGTTTTAAAGAAAATAAAAACATATTTGATTTGCACTTATGCACTGATTGAATGTGTTTAAAAAAAAAAATAAAAACATATTTGATTTGCACTTATACACAAATTGAATTTGTGTGTTTTTTATTTCCTTTAAAAAAAATTATAAACTCATTTAGTTAATAAAATTAAATTAAAAGTCATTATTTTCATATGATTTTTTTTTTTTTTTGCAATGGAGATTGTTTTTGAGAATTTCAAAAATATATAATTTATGTGTGTTTATTTTCATCAAAATAATTTTTATATTTAAAAAATAATAATTTGAAAACATAACTAAATATAGTAATTATTTTGTATTTATTTTAAATTTTTATTAATATATTTAATATTAGTCTCATTTTAAAGGTATATTTTCAATGATATTAATTTTATAAAATTAAAATTTTATATTAAAAATTATATATATATATATATATATTATGAAAATAAAATGAAAAAGATTAAAATAATTTTTTTATTTTTTTATTAAAAATGAGAGAGTGAGAGAGAGGGAGAGAGTGTGAGTGGTGGGACGTGTGTGTCAATGAATTAATTGAATTTTTTTTTAATTAATCTCAGTCGCAGATTTTTATTGGAGTGACGTGCCCCAATCTACACCATCACCCAGACAAAAATACCTAAATTTCACGTAATGAAAAGAATACAACACTACGGTACAATTTCGGATCTTGGTAAAAAGTCAATTTTTTAACTTTTTACCAAGTTCTCTAAAAAAAATCACAAAAAAATAATTTTTTATCAAAAAAATCATCAAAAAAATCAAAAAATTAAAAAGTCAACTTTTTACCGCATTCCTAAAACACTCCTATATGTAGCTAACAGCCCAACAGTCCTCTAACACATGTTACTTACCCAAAGAAAGGTCCTTAACACAAGGTTGGTACAACCGACTCTCGTGGTAGTAACATATAATATAGGGTAAATTACATTGACACCCCTTGAGGTTTGGTCCAATTACTATTCATTCTCTGACGTTTTGAAAATTACATTCCTACCCCTGTGGTTACTAGTCTCATTTCATAAACTTCCCTACTTATATAAAAAGTAATAATTCCTAATAGAAAAATAGAAGAAATTACATTAAAAAAAAAAAAAAAATGAATGAGGAAAAAAAGAGAGAGTAAAGCAAAGTAAAAAAAAAGAGAGTGCATGTGTTTAATATCTTCATTCCGTCTAAATAATTACAATGACAGGAGGGTTAGTGTAATTTTTCAAATGTCAGGGGGTGATATGTATTAAACCCAAACCTCAGGGGATGTAAGTGTAATTTACCCTATAATATAATAGTCTTCCGTAGATACGATACACAAATCCATATAAGGAATTTCAAATATTTTGTCAACTATTTTACCAAATATTTCAAGTGTGGAATTTACGTGGGATTCACATGGTGTGAATTATACATCCATATGAGACATTTGATAAAATATTTAAAATCCCTAATATTTTTCATATATACAATTCACTCTTTTCTTACTTTACCCTAACCTAAATGGAAAAAAAAGCTTCAATCCCTCCCTTGCTAAGGCCTCTTGCTCAAATGTAAGGATGAGCATGATCCAGATTGGGGTAAAATCAAGACCAATCTATTATCTACGGCTACTGAAAAATTAGAACCAATCCAATTCGTCTAAATCGTGGAACCAATCTGAACCAATCTATTTAAACACGGATTGGATCGGTTTAGGATCACAGATTTATATATTTAAATAATAAAAAAATATAGAACATTTTAATTTCTAAAAAACATAACCATAGCAAAGTTCTTCTAAAACTAGATATAAATTACACAAAGCAAAGTGTTGGATTGCATTAAATGTGACAAAATAGAATAGAACATGATAGAACAGAACATTCAACAAATGTAACAAAATAATAATATGGCTTAAAAACAAAATAGAACAGAACATTTATCAAATGTGACAAATCTTGGGCTGGAAAGATCAGCAAACAGAACATGATTCCCACAAAAAAAAAAAAAATACAAGAGTTATCAAATAATAATATGGCTTAAAAAACAAAGCAATCAAACAAATCAAAAATGTTATTCATCATCAAAAACATAAAAGCACAAGATGGAAAAATCACCAAACAGATTATCAAAGACATCAAACAGATTTATTCATCAAATGTGACAAATCTGGGACTGGAAAAATCAGCAAACAAAACATGATTCTCACAAAAACAAAATATAATATATATATATACAGAGAGAGAGAGAGAGAGGGAGAGAGAGAGAGAGAGGGGGGGAGAGAGAGAAAGCTACAACTATCGATCTGAGATGGATGATTTGAGATGGATGATGATCGGAGATGGAGGATCCGAGAGTGTTTGAGAAAGAGGGAGAGTGAGTGAGTATCAAGAGAGAGATGAGAGTATGAGAGGTAGTGAGTAAGTGAGCGGCGTGTGAGGTTGATGATCGGAGATGGATGATCGGAAAGTGTCTAAGAAAAAGAAAAGAGAAAGAGGATCGAGAGAGAGAGAGAGAGATGAGAGTATAAGAGGCAGCAGTGAGTAAGTGAGCTGAGTGGCGTGTGAGGTGAATCAAGGTTGGTGTTTAGCTTTTATATGCAACAAGAAATGATATTATGTGGGAAGGTATATGTTATAAATATAGACTAAATGTATACAGTCCGGATAGGTTCCAATCCGGAACCATGAGGTTCAATCTGGAACTGATCCGTGACCTACGGATTTTTAAATTTCTAATCCAAAACCGAATCACGGATTCAAAAAACAAATCTAATTCTACCGGATTAGACTGAACCGGATCGGATTACAGATTATACAGATTTCTTGCTCAGCCCTACTCAAATGAGTATTCCACAATTTTAGGTGGGAACTATACAAGTTTCCTCACTTCAAATGTATATATATGTATATGTGTATATACAAGTTTGTTTTTTGGAGTTCTCCAATTGGCTTTCCTCTAACTTTCTAGTTTCATTTGGACATTTGTTCAAATACTCATATGGGCAAGATGCTTTGCATGGGAGGCTCACATACATTTACTATGCATTACCTCAAAGGTCTTACAGAGGTAATTACTACTTTTAGTACAATAATAACATTCTAAACAATCATATATTTTGACCTCCAAATATTTCGCTGTGTTTTTGTTTTTCATGTTTTCAGAAATAAAAACAATGAAAAACTCAAAAATGCCAATAGATTTCTTAATAATTTCATTTTTTTTTTGGCATCAAAAACAACATTTTTTTCTTCTTCTTATGTTTTCTTAAAAGGCGTTGCTTTCAAAAAATTTTGTCCAAACAATTCGCTAAACAAGATTTATTTGTTTTCCAAAAAATGAAAATAAAAAACGAAAACAAAACCAAATATATGATTAGAGTAAAGTAATGACTTGTAGCAAAGTCAAGCATGCACAAATACATTCCTCTTCTATTCAAGAAAAATGGTTTTTTTTCTTAATTGTGGAAAACATTATAGATTTCATGACAATCAAATCATCTAAATTTAGTGAATACAATGCCATGTAATTGCAATCTTAGAATCTTAATATTATAAGAAAGATATTACGGGTTAATTCTTTCTGAGGTCCAAAACTTCTCACCATTGATGTTCTGTCTGGATGAAAAGGTTAGCCTCTCATTAATCTTCAAATTCAAGTAATCCACCTAGACATAAAGACAAAATCCATAAAATTTGAGGTTGAAACAAATTTAGCAGCTTAAAGAGAGGAGGAAAAAAAAAAAAAAAAAAAAAATAGCAGGAAACAAATACAAGAGCAGAGAAGACCTCGGACCTGGTCAGGATCTAGTACGAGCAAACAAAACGCATCAGCTGGGCCAGCAGAAGGATCTACAGAGGACTCTGAGGACGATTGTTCACCAAGAGAGGGAAGCCCGGGATTGGGCCCCAAGTACTGCAGTCTTGATTTTACAGAACTAGCAAACCAAGCTTTCTCTCTTTGCTGCATTATATGTTTTTAGAATCAAAATCATATGTTGTCTTAATGAAAGATTAGTGAAAGCTACTAACAATAGCAAAATCATTATTGTAGCATGTAGATAGTGTCATTATGGAATAGCAAAGATACATTTATAAGCACCAAAATTTCTCTTGTCCAAGTATGAGTGATGGTAACCTCACAAGACAATCTGGCTTAGATACTACTTCAGCAGCTGGAGGTACAAGCATATTAACCCCCCAAAAAAAGAATTATACTGTATTACATCTACACCGACAGCTGAAAAGGATGGTTACCCAAGTTTCTTATACATAAACTATGCTTCGCCTTGAGGTTCTATGATAAGAAATTTATAGTCTCTACTAAATTATTTTCTAGTCTTTGAGCTATGATTGTATAACAGAAAATGAAAATATTCGTAAGATAAGAAGCACAAATACAACATAAGAACAAGGACATGGATATTTACATGTCAACAAAAGAATTTTCAAAATCAAGACACAACATATAAATAATAACAAATTCCACATTTTTGTGTTACAATATATTTGTATTTTATTACATCATCATATTAAGAAATCATTTTTGAGCCTTGTGTTGATTTTCAATATTGCTGAAGTACCTTTGCTATTTCTCTCTTATCCTAAGGGGAGCTAAGGAAGAAAAGAAAGGTTCCATTGTCCCAATGCCACCTACATAAACAAAAAAAGTTCCTTTGCTATGTAGTTATTGAGATTTCGCAAGGCTGATCAAATGACAACACCTGCATATTCTCATACATTTTACACGTTTGTACACAATTTTTACATATTTCTATACACTTTTTATGTCTACATCGAGAGACTAATATTAGAATTTTCAATTATGATGAATGTGATAATCCAAGTTAACAATTAGTTCGGCAATCAAAAATATATAACAAACAAATAAGAAATGGCATTTGCAGTGTGCTTGGAAACTGGAAAAAAAGGCACCTGAAGCTTGAGAGGGTCAAGACATAACCCATCAACCACATCAATTCTTCCGGTAATCCGGAATTGCTCCCATGAATCAATAAAATACCAACATATCTAAACCACAAAGAATCAAACTTCAAATAAATTTGCAAGTCACAGCAATTCTACTTAACGCAATTCACCAGTGAGAAGATAAATAAATACATAAACACAAAGATTACATGGAAGAGCTATAATACCTCAATAAAGATAAATTACCTCAGCAAATGGGCAATGCTTGAGATCATCAATCTGCATTTTTAAAGTAGAAAAATCAACTCTAACCAATGATGTTTAACCAAATATAAAAACCCATCTCACAATTTGAACACACATACTCTATACTAACTATTAATACAAAATCTAGCTTAAACATCTATATACAAAATCTGTTATTAATCAATCAATAAAAATTAAAACCCAAAAACAAATAATCAAAAAGAGAAACAACCTTGCGAGTTCGGCAATCAGTGTTGATTCGTATCTTGTCACTGTTCTCTTCAAACCCTCTGCACACAATAAAAACATCGTTTGACAAATTTCCATAAAAAATTCAAGACTTTACACAGAGAGACACAGACCTGAAAACGACAGTGCGATTGGAGGGTCTTCCATTAGATCCGATTGTTGCCTGAAAACCCACAACAGAGGATTGATTAGAAACGATTTGGGAAAAACAAAAGCAAACGAATCGATTAAAATAAAACGTTGGGTATGTATATATATATATATATATAGATATATATATATATATATATATCTGTGAATGTATAGAAATGTACAAGCTGGAAGAAAGAAGAGTGCTTGAGGGTGGAATTGGAATCCAAGGCGTTGAGGAGCAACTGCTTCCATGGCGCTGTTACGGTTCCCATTTTTGCTTTATCTGTCTGAAAAACTATTCTCTGGATTCTGTGAATTATCCTAAAATGCTGGATCAGGATGGCAATAGGGATTAATCGGGTTGAATATTCATTATTCATTCCCATTTCTTTATAATTATTTTTTTTCATTTCCCATTGCCTATGTACTACCCTCTTTATCGGTTTGGATTTTTCCTAATTCAATTTGGCCTTTTTTTTTTTTTTTAAATTCACAATCAAAGTTGAAGATACATTTAATCTTATTTTATTTTATTTGACTCAACAATAATATCAAATGCATATTAGTTAATATTGTCACATTATTCTTGTCAAATTTTATATATATTTTGAATTTTTAAAATTTATTTAGAAAAATTCTATTCCTACAAAAAAATTCTATATTCTTTTTAAATTTTTTTTAATTTTATGTATCTCATTTTCCTCTCTATAAATTGATCATCGATAATCTGAAGGTGAGTTGTTGCTCTCATTTCCATCTTCTTCTTTTTTCTTTTCTTTTTTTTTTAATTTTTATTTGCATTTATAGAATGAATTTTCTTATTTCAATATCTCCTGCAATGATTTTATTGGATTTCTTTCTGATTTGATGATAACCTTAGATTGAATTTCCCAATTTTCATCTTAACTAGTGATCACTTTAATTGAAATTTTGTACATTTGTGTCTTCAATTTTTATGTTTTGGTTATGATTAATCGTGCGTTTTTTTATCAATAGTCACAGTTTTGTCACAGCTAGATTGTCGCCATCGCAAATCGTCGTTGCTATAATGAGAGGGTGAGAATTAGAACTCTAGTTTTAAACAGAGTAATGTGATAACATATGGAGAAATTAATTTCTGATGTATCTAAAAAAAAAAAAACATATGGGGAAATTAGTGGGTACCCATCCCCGGTGGAGATTTAAAGAATATCACTTACTCGACCTAACAGACAATAAAAAAGGAGGAAGACCCATGTATATGGGTTGAGTCTCCATGGATACCCATAGGGTAGGTTATCAATTGTCATCCCTATGCTAGACTTCTCTCATGTTGGATCTGAAGATGACAGAGGCCCTGTTTGGTGAGCTTGTTTTAAGTTAATTTTGCCTAATAAATTATAAATAGAAGTTGTACTAAACAATTTGGTACATACTTTCAAATCAAAATAAGATATAATCATCCCCAAAAACTATAACAAATAGTCCCAAAATGTACGGGGTCTGTGAAGATTAACACAGATCTTGTTTCGATGATTTGAATTATTTATTCTGTAAAGTTCATAAGGTATATTATCTAAAAAAACAATTAATTCTATCCAACAATTATAACTAACTTTTTCATTTTATTAAATTTGTCTTCAAAACAAATAGACGACACATATATATTTAAAATAGATCATCTATTTTTTTAGAGTCAAATGCGATAAAATAAAAAGTTACGATTATCAAATCATTTAAAAAAATATCATGAATAATATAAATTGCGAGCCTTACAAAATGAACGGGTCTGATTATCAAAACGAGATCTGTGTTAGATCTTACAAACCCTTAAATTATGTCTATTGAGATCCCAATATGAGAAAAACCCAACTCTATCCTAAAAGTCCAGAGTGGTTGGTGATATTATAAGAAATTTTGGGGGTAGTTTTCAACATTTTATTTTTGGGTAATTCTATTTCTACCATAATTTAATCTTCTTATACCCATTTTCTCATTACGATGAATCAGAGAGCTACTATTTCCACACACTTATTTCTCTTTATACACATCCTTACTTAATACACACTAAATAATTTTTAAATTTTAATTTTCACTTAGTGCACATCCCATTCTTCCCAAAATACCCTCATCTTTCATTCCAAATCCTAAATCCCAAACCACCATAGCTGCTTGTCTATCAGTGTCCTCTCTCAACCTCAACCACTCAAACTGTAACGGCCCTAAAATGCGTGTCACAATTATCTTTATTTAATTATGCGACAATATGAATTAATTTGAGAATATCTGTTTGAATTGGGAAAATATATGTTGAGGTTACAACTTCGGGACTAAAATTGACAACCATAATGTGTTCAGAAACCGAAATTGGGTACATTGATATGCTAATGGGAATTTTTAGAGCCATTTGGAAAGTTTAATTGAAAATTGATTTCGTCTGATTCGCAAGCCATATTTGGCTCATTATTTAAACAAATATATAGAGATATGGATATGTGCCTTAGTTGTTGACTCAACACAAAAAGAAGAAAAAAATCTGAGAGAGAGAGTTCTAAAGACTTAGAAGAGAAGAAGAAAAACAAAGAAGAAATCAAACAAGCTTTAAAGATCAACACTCAAGGGTAAAAATTTCCTATTAATTTCTTGATATGGAGCTAAGACATATGTAAACTCATGAACATGAAGTGGAGATAGAAGGAATTCATGTTTAATTGAGGGTGTTATGTTATATTTTGACCTAGAAAGCATATATGAGCACATATGGCAACAATTGAAGGAAATTGGCTCATAACTTTACATACATGGCATCAAATCATATAATTCATGTTTATAAACTTGTTTTCTTGCATAGCTTCTAAGATTTGAAAGCAATTCCTCCATAAAAGCTTGAATTGGATATTGATTCTATAATCCTCTCTGAGGATGGCCATACATCATGGCGATTCACGGGGTTCTATGGGAATCCGATGGCTTCTTTACAGGGTGATTCTTGGGAACTATTGAGACGACTTCAGGATCAGATGCATTTGCCTTGGGTCTGTGTTGGAGATTTTAACGAAATTCTGTATGCTCACGAAAAAACTAGGATGGCAGTGCGTAGTCAAAGGCAGATGGATGGCTTTCGGCAGGTCCTTTCTACTTGTGACTTAGCTGATTTGGGATTTGAAGGGCCGGCTTTTACATGGTGCAATGGTCGGACGGGAGGGACTATGATTCGCGAACGGCTGGATAGATGTGTGGCTAATGGGAGCTGGCTTACGTCGTTTCCAATGGCTAGGGTCTACCATTTGGGAGGTACATCGTCGGACCATCTCCCTATATTGTTAGATCTGGAAGGGGGTAATGCTCAGGTGGGTCAGAGGCCAAAACACCAGAAGCTGTATCGCTTTGAAGCAATGTGGTTACGAGAGGATGATTGTGAAGGAATTATCACCGGGGAATGGACTCAGGATCGTAATCTCTCTAGTGTTGAGTTGTTGTCCAGTAAAATGAAGGCGGTGGCTGCTCACTTGCAAGATTGGAATTGGCGGGTTCTGGGTAATGTGCAACGTAAGGTGCATCTAAAATTGGCTGATATTCGACGGATCCAAGCCCTGCCTACTCTTTGTGATGCTGATATGACGGAGCTGCGTAAAGTCCAAATGGAGGTCGATGAGCTTCTTGAAAAAGAATCGGTGATGTGGCTCAACGGGCTCGTACAAATTGGCTGAAGGATGGGGATAGAAACATTGCCTTTTTCCATGTGAAAGCTTCCCAACGACAGAGAAAAAAGGCCATAACTGGTCTGAAAAATAGGAGAGGTGAATGGTGCTCGCAGCCCGCGGCATTGGAGGAGATTGTGATAAGCTATTTTACAGACTTGTTTACCACCCATAATCCTAGTCATATTGATGCGGTAGTTGACTGCATTACTCCCTCTATAACAGCAGACATGGCTCAGCGGTTGAATAGGACTTTTTTGGCTGACGAGGTTCACCTAGCCTTGTTCCAAATGCACCCAACCAAGGCCCCGGGGCCTGATGGTACCCCAGCCCTCTTCTAGGACTTAGTGAACGGCGATGTGTGTCGGGCTGTTTTGGGAATTTTAAATGATGGGCGAGATGTTTCTTTGATTAATGATACATATATTGTTCTCATCCCAAAAGTGAAGAACCCACAATTGCCGAGTCAATTTCGTCCAATTAGCCTATGCAATGTTGTGTATAAGCTAGTTTCGAAGGTCTTAGCTAATCGTCTTAAGGAGGTGTTGGCAACGGTAGTGTCCGTAAATCAGAGTGCCTTTGTCCCAGGCCGGGCTATTACCGACAATGTGTTGACAGCTTTTGAAGTGTTCCACTACCTTAAGAATAAAAAACTGGGCAGAACTGGATACTTTACGTTAAAACTTGATATGAGCAAGGCTTACGATCGGGTGGAGTGGGGTTTTTTGGAGGCGGTGATGGTTAAGATGGGCTTCCCGTTAAAATTTGTTGGCCTGGTGTTGAATTGTGTTTCGAGTGTCTCTTATTCAGTGCTTCTGAATGGCAAGCCAACACGTTGTTTTCGGCCTTCGCGGGGCATACAACAGGGTGATCCTATATCCCTATATCTATTCTTGCTGTGTGCTGAAGCTTTATCAGTTCTGATTCGGCGGGCTGAAGAAGAGGGTCGATTTTCCGGTATATCAATTAGTCGAGGGGGTCCTCAAATCTCCCATCTTTTTTTCGCCGATGATAGTTTGTTGTTTGCTAAGACGACTGACCAATCATTACATACCGTTCAAACCTTGCTGCGAACATATGAATTGGCCTCTGGGCAAAAAGTCAACTTCAACAAATCCGGTATTAGCTTCAGTCCGAATGTGCGGAGAGAGGAACAGGTTCGTCTTTCAGCTGTAGTGGGTGTGGGCCAATTGGTGACTCCTGGGAAATATTTAGGGATGCCGTCTGTTGTGGGTCGAACCAAAAAGGCTGTGTTTGGTTATATTAAGGATCGAGTGTGGCAGCGTCTCAATGGCTGGAAGGAAAAGTCCTTGTCAGCAGCAGGCAGAGAAGTTCTAATTAAGGCAGTCGCTCAAGCTATTCCCACCTACATCATGTCATGTTTTGAATTGCTGGATGGGCTGTGTCGGGAGATTAATGGTATGATCTCCCGTTTCTGGTGGGGTCAACGTGAGGAACGTCGCAAGATTCATTGGTGCAGTTGGCAAACTCTTTGTAGGGTGAAGTCTGAAGGCGAGATGGGTTTTTCGATCTCTTGTGGCTTTCAATAAAGCTTTGCTGGCTAAGTAATCTTGGCGACTCCTTCAATTTCCGAATAGCTTACTGGCTTAAGGTTATGAAAGCTAAATATTATCCACAGTGCTCGATTCTTGAAGCACCTCTGGGGGCTAGTCCGTCCTTTTCGTGGCGGAGTATTTGGAATGCGCGGGCTCTCTTGCTGGAAGGATTACGATGGAGAGTGGACAATGGGGATCAAATCGGCATTCGGACTGACAAATGGGTTCCGCGACTGTTTTCTTTCAAAATCTGCTCTCCTCCTTCTTACTTGGGTGTCGAAGCTAAGGTGAGTGCCCTGATTGATCATGATTCGGGTAACTGGGATGAGGTAATGCTTGCTGCTTGCTTTCCACCTTCTGAGATTAAGGTTATTAAATTAATATCTGTTTGTCCGTCTTTGCCGGAGGACACCTTGGTGTGGCATTATACTAAACAGGGGCAGTTTACGGTTAGATCGGCTTACCATCTTGAAATGGGTCTTCGCAGCAGAGCTGAGCATGCTTCATCATCGACGGGTGGCTCTGACCGAGTTGGTTTTTGGAAGACTTTCTGGAATATGCGGATTCCTACTAAGATTAAAGTGTTCGGCTGGAAACTGTGCCTGGAAATCTTGCTAGTGCGTGCTAAGTTTCAAGCACGGAAAATCCTAACTAATGCTGATTGTAGTCTCTGTCTTCATGCTCCTGAATCCATTCATCATTGCTTTTTTTATTGTCCTTTTGCAAAAAAAGTGTGGGCATGTAGTTGCATTACCCAGGTTGCTCATCGGCAAAGGGGTGGCCCCTTATTTGATTGGATTTTAGAGCTTCTTTCCTCTGTTGACTGCGCAATTAAGGAGTTGTTCTGGGTTCTGTGCTGGTGTATTTGCACAAATCGCAACCAAGTGGTGTTCCAGAACACGGCCCAATCTGAGAGGGAAATTGCTCGATTTGCATCTGATTATTATCAGGAAGTTTGCGCTGTCCAGACTCGTGTTCGGGTATCACCGCATGCTAACATGCCAACTCGTTGGTTTCCTTTGGCGGAAGGGTTGTTCAAAGCTAATTTTGATGGGGCATGCTCTGCAGCCGACGGATTTATTGGTGTTGGCGTTGTGGTTCGAGACCATCAGGGTGCGGTTATTGCTGCCATGTCTGCTAAGCGGGCGTCTACGATGGATGTGGATTGCATGGAAGCCTTTGCAGTGCTTGCAGCTATTCAGTTTGCATTGGATTTGGGGTTACACCATATCATTTTCGAAGGTGACTCGCTCATGATCGTTAGGGCCTTTCACTCTGTCTCGAAGTCCTTGGCTACATTTGGGCACTTTGTGGAACAAGCTAAATCTTTGCTGCCCAGATTCCATTCTTGGGCTGTCCAGCATGTGAAGCGGGAAGGGAATTCGGTGGCTCATTGTCTAGCTCGGATGGCGTTTGCTATGGAGGACTTTTCCATTTGGATGGAGGATGTTCCGCTGTCTTTACGCTCCCTTGTTAGGAGGGAGGCGTCTCTTTGATGTCACGCTTTCTTGTTTTCTTTCTCTTAATTTTTGACCATCTAAAAAAAAAAAAAACTACATATTTGGGTTTGGGCATGTAATTCATGATTTTTGGGTTGCTTAATTGGGAATTGGATTGTGTTTTAAAGTTATGATTTTGTGTAAACTAGATATGTTGCATTCAACATGTTTTTTTAAGTTTTTGGCCTTAAAATACATGGAAATGAAGTTTGTTTTTGGAAAGAATGAGGTTCCATTCAAGAGCAGAATTTTGGATTGAAAATGTATCCAAACCGCTTGAGCGGCCAATCTTGGTTTGGCCAAAATTTGATTCTAAAGTTCTACCACTTGTGCGGCCAAGGCCACCACACGAGCGGCCAAATCACCTCATGTGCAGCTAAACAGGGCAGATTTTCCAATTTTGTTTTGTTTTTTTTGTTTTTTGTTTTATTTTGTTTTGTTTTTTTTTTTTTTTCGTTTTCTGACTTTCAGGCCTTCTTCATTTGCATGATTTTCATATGTCATTTACATCCATTAACATCTCATAAGCATGAAAGAAATTAAAAGAAAAATAGAAATAACTAAACGAACAAGTAACGGATAACTGAATAAGGTTAAGAAACAGCTGCATGACTCGGATGTGTATTGAGAAATTGTGCTATGAATGTTTGTATTTGTAGGTCAAGACTTGAAGACCGAACAACCGGATTTAGAAGCCCACTGTGAGTAACATTTCTGTAAAGGTACATTGATATAAATTATGTTTTAACTATTATCGATAAGCTATGGTTTCTTAAAATGTTATCTTGATTATGTAAACGAATGTCCTATTTGAGAATCTATTATGGCATCCACAGATAATCTCAAGTCATGGGGGACGGCATGTAAATGCGAGTCCATGACATATATGTGATGCGAGATCTCGTTAGCCACTTCATTGTGGTGATATGTGTTTAATCGGTATCGAGAACCGATTACTCTAGTCGAAAGACGATATGTGCTACATCTGTGGAATGCACCAGTATGTTATATTCTGATATGAGACTGATATGATTGATTATGGTATGATTTGTTTTACGGATATGATTTGGGATTCGTTCACTAACCCCTTTACGTTAATGTTATTCACTGAGCTTTAGTTCACTGTTTTTATATATCTATGTATAGGTAAGCGTTTCGGAAGGCAAGCCTAGAAGGGCCTTTAGCCGAGCCACTGCTCTAAAGCCTACCGAGTCGTTTTGAGTGCTTTTGAGTTAGGGCTAGGATTGGAAGGCTGTTGTCAAGCTTTTAATTATGACGTACACTTTTGACCCATGCATATGTTTTGTATAAGATATTATGTTATCGTTATGTATTGTAAGCGGGTAAATTAACGTTTTTGCATGTACATATTTATTCATATAGATGCATAGCTGGTGTTTTTGTCTATTGCTTCCGCAAGCCCCGATTATTTTTGTTTGTGCAGGAAGGCCTTTGGTAATCCAAGGATTATTGGCCGGTTACGATGCCAAACTTTTAGGGGCGGGTTTGGGTCGTGACACAAACCCTTTCTCCTCCAACCTTTCACTCCATCAACACCGCTACTACAAAACTCCTACCACCGCAAAGCTACTACCATTGTAACCTACGACTAGCACCATGAAACTCTCCCATTCCCACCCACGGTGGCTACTACGCGAAATCCATCACCCACCATTGTTTCTGTTCGAAATACCAAATCCGAACAGACAGGCTTTGTTGAGGGAAACAAGTATGAATATTTTTTTTTGTTTTATCAAACATGCCTTCTTTTTTTTGTTTATCAAAGTTGTTTACAGGTAAAAAAACTATTGACATATATAAATATGAAGAAATAAAGAAAAAAATGAAAGAAAAGAAATATATATATATATATATATATAACTATATCTAGTATAATATTGGGGTAACGTAGCTTCATTTTTGTTTATTATTAGATATATGTTTTATGTTGCTTTGCTTCCAAATCAAAGACTAAAGTTCAAACTTGTGGCATTGAATTGTTAATAGCAATTATGCAAAATCAAACTTCACGATGGGGTAGGATTCGCAACAGTTGGAGGGTTTGCGACAGTGTAGGGTTCACCACAATAGAGGGTTCACAGTGGTGGGGTTTATGGCGACAGTAGTGATAGCTATGGCTGGTGGTGGTGGTTGGCCAGTCGGTGTGTGTTTATTGAGTGCTCCATCAACAAGTGCATGTTTGATCTAAAATAGTAATTTGATTAAAGGATAGATTTATAATTAAAAATAAATCATTAAGTGTGTTAAAAAAGAGAAATAGATGTGTAGAAATAGAAATTCCCGATGAATCAATTTTTTACTCTCTTATTTTACTTTTCAATATACCAATTTCTCCACTCTTTAACCCCACCTCTCCTCACACCTATTTTCATTTCCTTTATTTCTCATTCACTTTCATCTTATTCTTTTCGCCATTGTCGTCACTCGCTGCCATTGTCACTACCGTCAGTCTCCACCAATGCCCTCTCTGCTGATGCCAACAAACCATCTCATCATTCTCTTCTTCGCCATCTCATCCTTATATTCTTTTTTTCTTTTTTCTTTTTTTTTTCCCATCTCCTGAAACCCTAACCCCACTCTTCAATCAGTATATTCAAACCTTAAGACCACCATCCACCATTGCAATTCCTTTCTCCACCCCTCATTAGCCACCAATGCTTGTTCCTCTTACTCATGTCCAATCTTTACAAACCCATCATCAGAGTCACCGATGCCCAATCTCACTGGATCGCCACAGAGAGAGAGAGAGAGAGAACTAACCAAATCATAGCCCAGATCAGGATCACTTCCCTCGCCTTTCTTTTCCTT
Organism: Camellia japonica; assembly: GCA_030407325.1. Lineage (NCBI taxonomy): Eukaryota > Viridiplantae > Streptophyta > Magnoliopsida > Ericales > Theaceae > Camellia > Camellia japonica. The sequence continues at coordinate 90,537,155 of JAPPVO010000019.1, read as the reverse complement.
TTGCAAAACAAAGATCTGCATATGGCAACAAGAAGAAAAAGAGGAGGATGAGGAAAAAAAAAAAAGGGCAACGAAATAGAGGTGGTGGGAGAGGAGTGGCTGGCGACAGTTAAAAATGGTGGGACATGGGTAGTCGGAGATGACAGAGACGGAGGGTGGCGGGGTGAGGCAGTGAGAGATTGGATGGCGATGGTTGAAGTGAAGAGACGGAGGCAATAGTAGGCTAGTAGAGGTGGTGGTGATGGATTGTATTGAAAAATTAAGGCTGTGTTTGGTGGAGATTTCAAAACTCAATTCCACCCCTTGGTTTGAGTGTGGTGTTTAGTTGGAGTTTTCAAAAATTGATTCCAAACCCACTTTTGAAAACACGTCTACTCGGTCATCCTCCCGGACGTTTGGCTAGTTAATCGGAACAGTGTTTGTGTTTTTTTTTTTTTTTGGCACATGTTATTTTTATATTTTAAATAGAAAATATTTTTGGAATTTTTTAAAATTTTTTATGAGCTTTTAATAGAATTTTTGGTTGTGTGTTTGGTTATGAGTTGTAAGTTTTTGAATCAAATATCATATGTCACATCAAAAATTTCAAACTCAATTCAAAACTCTTTTCAAAACTCATAACCAAATAAATTTTTCACACTCAAATCATAATTTCAAAACTCACAAACTCAAAATATAACTCTATTCTCAAATCATAATTTTAAAACTCTATCAGATGCTAACTAAGATTTTCAAATTTTGAACTGGAAGGATATTTAGTAATTTTATAAAATGACTGAAATATAATAAAAGAAAATTAAAATTAAAGGATGTAATGAGTTGAATCAGTGGTGTAAATAGAATTTCCCTTCTTGGTTAAATTACAAATACATCCTGAAGTTTTTTTAAAATATAGATTTTTATTCGTAGTTCTACAAATAACATTTTGCCTCTTCAAGTTTATAAATACATAACAAATAATTTATTATATTAATAAATTATCAAGTCAATTAATAATTTTAATCATGTCATAAATATATTTCAATTAACAATTTAAATAATTTATTATTGTATAGAAAGGTAGTTAGAAATTTTAATTTTTTTATTAATTCTATTAAATAAAAAATTATAACATAAGATATTTGTAATTTTCAAAACCACATAAGACAATTCACATTTTGGAAAAACCTCAAGGGTGTATTTGTATTTTAGCCTTAGTTTTTTACCCCTAAATTTTTTTGAGAAAATAGCAAAACAATAGTATTTTTTAAAATAATTACAAATTAATGATAAATTTTATAAATATTAATAATTAAAATTTTAATTTTTTTGTTTTGTAAATCTGTAATTATTTTTTTTAAATTTCAGATGGATCGTAATTTCCCAAATATTTTCTATTTAAATTATTACAAAAGTGTTTTTGTCTAATTTTTTCAAACTTTTCTATTTATGACATTATATCTATATATCTATATAAGGAAAATAGTCTTTTTAAGAAGAATGATTGTGGAAGCTCCAAACTCTCAAACTAATTTTATTAATTTGTTAATTTTTAAAGAAATAAAAAAAATCTATTAGTTAGTTCCTTAATCCAAAAACAAAAAAAGCTCTAATTATCTACAATTTTGAATTTTAAAATTCCAAACAATATGATATAAGTCACCCCCACTCTTTTCAAAAATAATATTGATCAAAACAATTCAAATAAAAAAAAATAAAGATACTAATTATCTATGATTTTGAATTTCAAAATTCAAAATAATATGATAAGTCACCTTCATCCACTCTCACTTTTTTCGAAAATAATATAAATCTAAAATTTAAAAAACCCAATCAAATTAAAAATTTAATACAATTCTGTCTTTAAAATACTCAGGCCTTGTTTGGTTTGTGTTTGTAGAGTAGTTTTTTAGATAAAAAGTACGAAAACTTGTTTGGTTTGCCTTTTTTCAGAACAATTCCGTTACAGGGCCCGAAAGACCCAACGGCTCGAATGGCTCGAAATGGTTTCCCTCCGAAATTTTGATGCACATGGAGCTCACGAGTTCTGCACAAAGTGATGAAGAAAAATGAAACAAAAAACAGAAACAAGATAGGAGAGAAGGGAGAGAGAGGGAGGTTGCGACCACGACGATGACGGCGAGAGAGATGACCACGACGACGACCAACCTGGTGTTCACTGACGGGCGTCGCTGACCACCGTCCATCGCTGTTCGGAATCTCCATTTTGTATCTGTGCATGTAGGTAAGTAATTTGAGATGCATTTGTCTCTTACTCATAAACAAAACGAATAGAACCAGATTGAACATCTCGTTATTGATTGAACATTGATTTGTGGTCAACATTTCGTTTCTGAGATGCATTTTTATTTTGCTAACATTGATCTGTGGTCAACATTTCGTAAGACACAGATTGAACATCTCGTTATTGATCTGTGTATGTTAAAAAAAAAATTTTTGGTTGTTCTGGAAGCAAGCCCTCTGTTAAACATTTCCATGGTAGTGATGCATGCCAATTGTTTAATGAAAGTCTGCATAGAGAAATTGCCCTGATTTTTTATGTGTTGGTTGATGAAAGTCCTGATGCTAATCTGTGTCCTATTTCTTGATGCTAATCTGTGTAATTAAAATCCTGAAAGTCCTGATTTTTTATGTGTTGGTTGAGAAATTATGTTTGAAACTAATTTTGTCATTTAGGGTAATTTACCTAATCTCAGTGTTCTTAATTTACCTAATCAACTCATCACTGAGATAATCTTAGTGTAAGAATTAATGTGTTGAATTAATCTCAGTGTTGAATTAATCTCAGTGTGTTGAATTAATCAACTCATTACTCATTGCTGAGATCAATGTGTTGAATTAATCTCAGTGTTGTTGAATTAATCTCACTGTTGAATTCATCTCAGTTGGAAAAATTGAAATGCACATACATGCACTTACACTTTATTTTTTATTTGGTTTGAAGCTACACGAACTACACGCTTCAATGGACATTGATTCAACCAATCCTTCATTGAATGGGAGTGAGGAAGTTGAAGAGGCGGAAAACAATCCGTCATTAAATGAGATTGGTGAAGTTGAAGAACCTAAGAAGGGAATGTGTTTTAGCTCAAAGTAAGAAGTATATTCGTTTTATGCAAAATATGCGAAGCACCTCGGATTTGTTGTAGCTTATAGAACACAAAATATTGGACAAGATAGGGAAGTAAAATACTTTGGAATTGAATGTACTCGGGCACGCAAGAGAACAAAATGATCAGAAGTACACCCTCTCAAACCATCTTTGTCATCATTCATTGTGTGTAAAGCAAAGGTTAGAGCAACTCTACAAAACGATGGAAGATTTAAGTTGACCACAGTTGTGCTTGAACATACGCATGACTTGATTCCTAGTGACTCACGACATTTTGCAATGAATAAGAGAATTCTTAGCCCTGTGAAGAGAAGACTAGAAATAAACGATGAAGCAGGGATAGGGGTGGCTAGGAATTTCCATTCTATAGTTGTTAAAGCAGGGGGGTATGAGACATTAACATTTGATGAACAAGATGCAAGGAATCATATTCAGAATATGAGAAGATTGAGGTTTGGGGTAGGAGATGCTCAATCAGTTGCACTTTATTTTCATAGGATGCAACAACAAAATTCGAACTTCTATTATGCAATTGACCTCGATGAAGATGGTCACATGCGAAACTTGTTTTGGGCGGATGCAAGGAGTAGGGCAACTTATAAAGCATTTGGGGATGTGGTTTCATTTGACACAACTTATCTGACAAACAAATATGATATGCCATTTGCTCCGTTTGTAGGAGTTTATCACTATGGGCAGTCAATTTTGCTTAGTTGTGGGCTATTATCTAATGAGAACACTGAAACATTTGTGTGGCTATTCAGAGAATGGTTAAGTTGCATGTTTGACGTTCCTCCAAAAGCTATAATAACAGACCAGTGCAGAGTTATGCAAAATGCCATTGAAGTTGTCTTTCCAGAAGCTCGACATCGTTGGTGCTTATGGCATATCATGAAGAAAATTCCTGAGAAATTAAGAGGATATGCCCAATATGAATCCATCAAGCTTGTTTTGCAAAATGCAATTTATGATTGTTTTACAAAACATGAATTTGATGAAGAATGGCAAGCGATGATTGCAAAGTTCAAGCTAGATGATAATGACTGGTTGGGGGTATTATACAGTGAGCGACACAGGTGGATTCCTGCGTATGTGAAGGATGTTTTTTGGGCTGGCATGTCGACTACACAACGAAGTGAGAGTATGAACGCATTTTTTGATGGATATGTGAACTCAAAGACAACTTTAAAGCAATTTGTTGAACAGTATGATAATGCCTTGAGAAGTAAGGTTGAGAAAGAGATGAAAGCAGACTTTAAATCTCGAAACAAATTGTATGATTCCTTAACGGTATATGAGTTTGAGAAGCAATTTCGTGCAACCTATACGAATGCAAAATTTAAAGAAGTGCAAGTAGAATTGAAACGACTATTGTATTGTCGTGCGAATCTTGTCAAAAATGAGGGAGCAATTTGTACTTATCATGTGAAGGAGGTCGTTCTTGTGGGTAAGAAAATGAAGACTGTGGAATTTGTTGTGTACTTTAATGCAACTGAATGTGAGTTGCATTGTATGTGTCGGTGGTTTGAGTTTAGGGGCATTATGTGTGCCCATGCAATTACTGTGCTACTTGAGAGGTGTATATATCAGGTGCCACATAAATACATTGTATCAAGATAGAGTAAAGATATCAAAAGATGGTACACATGCATTCCAACCACATACACTAAAGCCGGGGCTGTTCTTAATGCAAAGTTGCATGACAAATACCACAAGATGTTGAATGAAATCATAGAAATTGATGCCAACGATGATGGTGAACACGAAGTGCTTGATCTTGGGTTGGTAGAAATCAAGGATAGAGTGAGAAAAGATCAATCGGGTAGTGCGAGTCATGCACCACCTTCTACTAGTAACGTGCCACCTTCTACTAGTAATGTACCACCTTCTCATAGTTTGTTGAGAAGTCCGTCTGCTTGTAGTACTACAAAAGCAAGCATGTCTCGCAAGATGCTTAGTCTAATGGTTGCTCGCCGAAGAGGACGTCCATGTACCAAACGGAAGGTTAGCAAAGTGAATGCAATAGTGAATCGGTTGAAGGAAAGAGTAAGTTTTTTTGTTGTGTGTGACATGGAAATTGTTGAATGTATTTAAGATAAATTATTCACCTATGTGTCTGTGTCTTACTATAGGGACGCACGGTTCCTCAATGTAAGCCTCGGAAGTTAAATTTTCCTGGTACAAATGATATGCAATACAATACTTATCATGACCCGGTATGTATATTTGAATTTTTATGTTGTTGGTTGTTTTTTATTTAAATGTCTTTTTATGTATAATGAAATTGTGTTACTATGATCATAAGGCGACGCAAACTGCACCTTACTATTTTCCTTGTATGGATGGCACGCAACAGAGTATGTATGTACCGGTATGTGGTCAATGTTTAAACTAAAATGTGCGAATCTTGTTTTAATTGATATATATGTTGAATGGACAATATTTGTAAATGTACTTGTTTATTGAATAGGCACAGTTTAGTCAAACGCAAACGGTGGACAATATTGGAGGCACATCTCAGACTCAATTAGGAATGGTGAACAACATCAGCAGTCAAAGTTTGACAATCGCTTCAAGTGTTCACTTCAATGTAGATGCAGATCCAAATGTCTCATTTTTTTTTTAGTTTCGCATTGTACTTTAATGGTAATATTTTATCACCTATTTCGAGATGATGGCAAATTGTATGTTGAATGGGCCAGATTATGTCTATGAATGTGACTGAATGAGCCAAATTTTGGTTCAGATTATGCTCAATTTGTATGTCTATGAATCTGCGTGAATGCTCCAGGTTATGGTTCAGATTATGTCTATGAATGTGACTAAATGGGCCACATTTTGAATGCTCAAATGTATGTCTTTGAATGCTCCAGGTTATGGTTCTTGAAATCTGTTAAAGATTTATCAATCTGTTAATGGTAATATTTTGAATGCTAATATTTTATGTTGAATAATGGCAAATGGATGTTGAATGATGGCAAATTGTATGTTGAATAGGCCAGATTTTTAATGCTCAATCTGCATGTCTGTGAATCTGCCTGAATGCTCCAGGTTATGCTCCAGGTTATATCCATGAATCTGCCCGAATGGTTGTTCAATCTGCCATGAATATGCCTGAAACTGCCATGAATCTGCCTGAATAGTTATGTCCATGAATCTATGTGACAACCCTCACCTCTGATTAGTGCTAATCTATGATTAAGCATGATAAGTAATTGAACAGACTGAAATTCTGAACTGAACGCATGAGTATGTTACTTGATTGCATTTTCTATCTGTTTGTCATAAATTGATCTGTTCATGTTTTTAGTTTCGAATTGCAAATTGAAGGCCTTATCGGCGGCCGATTCAGAAATTGTTTGGTATTTTATGCTAGGTAGAATTTATGTGATTTTATGGTAGGTTTAATTTAAATTTGATTTGGAATGATTAAATTAGAGTTATTTAAGTTAAAGTACATTAGTTTGACTTAATTACATTTTTGCCATTATAGTGGGCCACTTTGTTAAACATTGTTTAGAGCTTAGTTTCATATCATTTGCTCATCTTTGAAGACCAAACCGTGGGTGAGAGGAGAGTAAGAGGAAAGAAGTTGAGTTCACCTAGATTGACTTGAAACTTAGAGGAATTGAAGGGAATTTGCATATTTGAGCTTCCACACCTTGAATTCAAGACCTAAGGTAGAGATTTCACCTTCTTCATTTTGAATTTGAGTTGTATCTTGCAAGGTTCATGGTAATTTAGAGTTTAAAGTCAAGGATTAATTTAAAGAGTTGAATTATGAGCTAATTCATGCATGCATGTTCATATTCTTGCATTTTGAGGTTGTTTAGCATGAATTTCTTCCATGCATGTGTATATTTTGAATGTAGTCCATGAATTCACCATGTTCTTAAGCTTAATCTTTCATTTGGCCAAGTTTTAGAGCACTTAATTCATAAGAGTTCTTGCATGTTATGTTTTTACATAGTTCATGAGAGTTTCTTTGAAATTGTGTTCAATTGACTTACCTTTGGGCTTGATTTTACAAAATTGATCTTCAAAACATGTTGTAGTATGAGTTTTCAAGTGTTTTCCAGAAAATGGGCCCAAAAGGTTGAGTTTTGATGTGTTGAATGCTTGGTTTGAGCTTGGGAGGCAAATCTGGAAATTCCAGATGTTGGCTTCTACGCTCGAGCGAAGGATTCCACACTCGAGCGACCATCTTTTGTTCAGAGCTCCGCTCGAGCGAAGGGATGCTGGCTCGAGCGTAGATTGCAAGCTCTCAGGTTTTTGGTGCACGCAGACGCACGCTCGAGCGAGAGAACTTAAGCTCGAGCAAGGACTGTGTCTCACGCTCAAGCGAGCGTCGAGCGGGAATTTTCAACATCCAACACTTTTTGCATTTTTACAGACCGCTCGAGCGAGAAAGTCCACACTCGAGCGACCCCACTGTTTTGACAAGCTCGCTCGAGCGAAGAAATCCACGCTCAAGAGCGAGACCCCTGTTTTCTGAAAATTTTGAAAAGTGTTTTAAAGTGCATCTTTGCATCCTCCTTCCATCCTAGGCATTCCTAGGCCATGTTTAAGGCATCTTAATGAGGATATTGATGTAGAACCACACAGAGTCAAGATAGGGACTAAGTTGTTGATTCCCAAGTGTGAAACTGAGTGTCCATTCGTTCTGTAACTGTGTAGGGTTGGCATCCGAGGACGCTCATTAACTGCTTATAGCCCAGTGCTCTGTGAGTAACAATGTTGTAAAGATATGTTCAATTATGAATATTTTCTGAATGATCAACTGTTTTGTTTACTGAAACGTTATTGTTTAATGAATGAATGTTTGTCCTATTTGTAAACCGTATTCGTGGCATCTATAGCAATTTACTGTTACTGTACTGTTACTGCTACTGTCACAGAGATCTCTGTCAATTCCCATGTTTGGAACCACTAATGTTTACTGTTATGATGGCCATCAACTGACTGTTCGATCTGTTAAGACCTACTGTACTGTTTTGCTATGGGATGCATCACATGTGACTGCTATGGTTTCTAAGTGACTGATATGACTGTTTATTTATTGAAATGACATTCATTCTTAACCTCTTTACACAACTGTTATTCACTGGACTTTAGCTCACTGTTTATATATATATGTAGGTGTCTAGGCACCGGACCGGAGCTAGGAGCGTCGGGTTAACTCCCCTTTTGTCAAGCCAACCATCGTGCCTCACTTCGAGGTTCCATGTTAGTTCAAGCCAAGGCTGTTTTGGGGTGTTTTAGATTCCCTCTTTTGCCTCTGTTCTGTAATAAATGTTGAGACTTGTACTGTACTGTGCTAATTAGGGATTTGGTCCCTAACCTGGATGTTTGTACATATGGTGTATATATGTTTTGCTTATCAATGTGAATATGTTCGGAAAAGTCTTTTTGCATACAGACTGTCACAGCTCATTGGACATCTTTTATTTACTATTTTGGCTTCCGCCAGCCCCTTACTCTGTATTACTGTCATTACTGTTAAGCAGGCCTTTGGTAATCACGGATTACTGGCCGGTTACGATGCTTAAACTCATAGGGGCGGGTTTGGGTTGTGACAGAGTGGTATTAGAGTGATATCAAACCACGAGTTATACCTTACACACGTGTCCAAATGAGCTATAGGATGTCCTAGAAAAGGGAATAGGGCATTGCATGAGCATTGAAAAGTGTGTGTGGCCATGACATGAATATATGTGCTAATGTGCTAATGTGTTTAAGTAAGCAATTCCTATGTTTATTATTACTGTATTGTATATAGTGAAATGGACAATGCAAGGAATGCCGATGAAACGGAATCATCTGATGCCAGAATGGCAAGATTGGAAAGAACAGTTGAACTATTGACTGAGCCTTGAGGCAACAGCAACAGAACCAACAGCCCCCACCTCCTCCAGTTCAACCCGAGTAGAATGTTAATGAGGATATAATTGCTCTAACACAGAAGTTCAGTAAAATGAAACCACCATCCTTTCAGGGAGGCCTTGAACCATTAAAGGCCGAAGCATGGGTGCTAGAAACGGAGAAGTTGTTTGAAGTGTTTCCGTGTTCTGAAGCACACAAGGTATTGCTGGCTACCTTTACGCTACAAGAAGAGGCCAGACGGTGGTGGATGCTTGTCCGTGACACCAACAATGTTATGACTTGGGCTCAGTTTAAGGGAGCCTTCTTTAAGAAATATTTTCCTCAGTGTGTTAAGGATCGTAAAGTAACTGAATTTGAACAGTTAAAGCAAGGTACCATGTCAGTAGTAGAGTATGAATCAAAGTTCACTGAACTTACCCGATATGCACCACACATGGTGGATACAGATTACAAAAAGGCCAGGAAGTTTGAAGGCGGCCTTAATGTAGAGATACTTGACAGAATCAATGTGTTGAAATTGCTGAAATATGTAGATGTTCTTGATCGAGCAATAATGGCCGAGTCAAATATCGAAGCATTAAAACAGACCGAAACACCAGCGACTGAATGGCGTGATAAGAGACGGGGTTTTAAGTTTAAGAAAGGTCGAAATAACTCATCGAACAAAAAGCAAAATACAAGGTCAACGACCAGTTCCAGTCAGGGAAGTGGTTCCATACCGTCCTGCTCCGAATGTGGGAAAAGACATAAAGGGGTTTGTTATAAAATTTCTGGTGCTTGTTACAGGTGTGGCAAGGTAGGCCACATGGTTAAAGATTGCCCTTCCACTTCTCAAGGCAATGGTAAAGCTGCAGTAAGCGCAACAGCATCAACTGTCCCACCGAAACCCAACCCCAAAGCTACCGGAAAGGAGCCTCTAAGGCAAGGCCGGGTATTTGCACTCGTACCGGGAGATGTGCAGAATACCGAGACCGTTGTGTCAGGTATACTCTCAATTTGTGCTCAAAATGCTTATGTTCTGATTGATTCGGGGTCTACACATTCATATGTCTCGCATGCTTTTTCACGAAAATTGAATAGACCACTGGAACCCATGAACTATTTGTTAGCTGTATCTTCACCTGTTGGGGGATCCATGACTTGTGCTTATATGTACCCTGCATGTGAAATTATTGTTGGGGATGTGCATCTGTATATTGATTTACTGCCTTTGAATATCGATCATTTCGATGTGATATTAGGAATGGACTGGTTAACAAAATATCATGCTACCATAGACTGTGTAACAAAACAAGTTATTTTCCGTCCACCTGGATTGCCCGAATTTGTATTTAACGGAGCTGGTGTAGTACCTCCCTCATACCTGATTTCATCCATGAAAGCATTTAAACTGATTAAAAAGGGATGTAAAGGGTATCTATGTTGTGTATTGACTGTACCTACTGATGCTAAAGCTAATGTGGACAGTATTCCTATAGTCAGAGAATTCCCAGATGTTTTTCCAGATGATTTGCCAGGGGATTTGATTGACAGGGACATTGAGTTCACCATTGATGTGATTCCGGGTACACAGCCAGTTTCCAAAGCTCCGTACAGAATAGCACCTACCGAACTGAAAGAATTGAAAATTCAGCTGCAAGAACTGTTGGATAAGAAGTTCATCAGACCTAGTACTTCGCCATGGGGCGCACCAGTTTTGTTTGTGAAAAAGAAAGACGGCTCACTAAGACTTTGCATTGACTACCGTGAACTGAACAAGGTAACAGTGAAAAACAAATATCCATTGCCTCGTATTGACGATTTGTTTGACCAGTTACAGGGTGCCCAGGTTTTCTTAAAATTGACCTTAGATTCGGATACCACCAGTTGAAAGTCAAACCAGAGGACATTGAAAAGACTGCCTTTCGAACGAGGTATGGACATTACGAATTCCTTGTTATGCCTTTCGGAGTTACTAATGCACCTGTTGCATTTATGGACCTTATGAATAGAATTTTTAAACCATTCCTCGACGAATTTGTAGTTGTTTTTATAGATGACATTCTGATTTACTCCAAAAGTGAAGAAGAACATGAACATCATTTGAGAATTGCCTTACAGACCTTAAGAGAACAAAAACTGTATGCAAAACTGACAAAGTGTGAATTTTGGCTTGATAATGTTATGTTTTTAGGACATGTGATTAGTAAGGATGGTATTATAGTTGACCCGCAGAAAATTGAAGCAGTGGTGAATTGGCCTAGACTGACTAATGTTACTGAAGTTCGAAGCTTCCTAGGCTTAGCTGGGTACTACAGAAGGTTTGTAAAAGATTTCTCCAAAATTGCTCTACCATTGACTCAGTTGACTCAAAAGGGAAAACCATTTGACTGGACCGATCAGAGGGAGTCAGCTTTCCAAGAACTGAAGACACGATTGGTGACTGCACCGATTCTCACCCTACCCTCAGATACGGATGGATTTACTGTTTTTAGTGATGCTTCTTATAAGGGTTTGGGATGTGTCTTAATGCAGAATGGTAAAGTTATTGCATATGCTTCCCGACAACTGAGACCGCATGAAAAGAACTACCCGACCCATGACTTAGAACTTGCCGCAGTGGTATTTGCATTGAAAAAGATCATTGATGAACGAGAATCCAAACCGAGGCCGGACTTTAAGTTTGAGAACAATGTGTTGAAATTTCAGGGAAGGTTGTGTGTACCAAATGATTCTGAACTGAAAAGACGAGTTTTGCAGGAAGGCCACAATTCGAAACTTTCCATCCATCTGGGGAATACAAAAATGTACCAAGACTTGAAACTGAATTTCTGGTGGTTGGCAATGAAAAAAGAAATTGCCGAGTTTGTATCAAAATGCTTACATTGCCAACAAGTCAAGGCTGAACATCAACGACCCGCAGGCTTACTGCAACCCTTACCAATACCGGAGTGGAAATGGGAACATATCACTATGGATCTCATTGTTGGTTTACCTTGTTGCAGTAAAGGTATGGACTCAATTTGGGTTATTGTTGATAGATTGACTAAATCTGCTCACTTCCTACCTGTCAAAACAATCTATAATGTGGACAAATTGGCTATAATTTATATTGATGAGATTGTTAGATTGCATGGAGTGCCAGTATCTATTGTTTCCGACAGGGACTCGAAGTTTACCTCGAGATTTTGGCAAAGCCTACAGACAGCATTGGGTACCAAATTGAGACTGAGTAGTGCATACCATCTTCAGACAGATGGCCAGTCAGAAAGAACCATCCAGACCCTAGAAGATTTACTACGGATGTGTGTTCTTGATTTCCAGGGAAATTGGGAAAGTCATCTACCTTTAGCTGAATTTGCCTACAACAATAGCTTTCACTCGAGCATTGGTATGGCGCCTTTCGAGGCTTTATATGGCAGGAAATGTCGATCTCCTATCTGCTGGGCAGAAGTAGGAGATGGGCCTTTGCTTGGGCCCGAGATTGTATAGGAGACTACGAAAAAGGTAAAACTGATTCAGCAAAGATTGAAAATCGCACAAAGCTGACAGAAAAGTTATGTGGATGTCCGAAGACGAAACAGGGAATATGAAGTGGGTGATCATGTTTTTGTTAAAATGACACCAATGAAGGGTCAAACTCGTTTTGGAGTTAAGGGTAAGCTAGCGCCGAGGTATGTCGGACCGTATGAAATCATTGAAAAGATCAATCCGGTGGCGTATCAAGTAGTACTTTCTCCTAAAATGGAGCATATGCATAACGTCTTCCATATTTCAATGTTGAGGGACTATCTCCGGGATCCCTTTCATGTTATCGAGCCTACCCGTGTAGTGTTAAGTGATGACTACACTTATGAAGAACGGCCTATTCAGGTTGTAAACCGACGAATCAAGAAGTTGAGAAACAAAGAAATTCCGTTAGTGAAAGTGGATTGGCAAAACCACGGTGGCACTTATGCCACTTGGGAAAGAGAAGAGGATATGTTGAAGAGATATGCTAAACTGTTTCCCCTGAATCCAATATTCTACCAAAACGAAGGTAATTCGAGTTTGGGGACTAAACTCTTTTAAGGGGGGAAGATTGTGACAACCCTCACCTCTGCTTAGTGCTAATTTATGATTAAGCATGATAAGTAATTGAACAGACTGAAATTCTGAACTGAACGTATGAGTATGTTGCTTGATTGCATTTTCTATCTGTTTGTCATAAATTGATCTGTTCATGTTTTTAGTTTCGAATTGCGAATTGAAGGCCTTATCGGCGACCAATTCAGAAATTGTTTGGTATTTTATGCTAGGTAGAATTTATGTGATTTTATGGTAGGTTTAATTTAAATTTGATTTAGAATGATTAAATTAGAGTTATTTAAGTTAAAGTACATTAGTTTGACTTAATTACATTTTTGCCATTATAGTGGGCCACTTTGTTAAACATTGTTTAGAGCTTAGTTTCATATCATTTGCTCATCTTTGAAGACCAAACCGTAGGTGAGAGGAGAGTAAGAGGAAAGAAGTTGAGTTCACCTAGATTGACTTGAAACTTAGAGGAATTGAAGTGAATTTGCATATTTGAGCTTCTACACCTTGAATTCAAGACCTAAGGTAGAGATTTCACCTTCTTCATTGTGAATTTGAGTTGTATCTTGCAAGGTTCATGGTAATTTAGAGTTTAAAGTCAAGGATTAATTTAAAGAGTTGAATTATGAGCTAATTCATGCATGCATGTTCATATTCTTGCATTTTGAGGTTGTTTAGCATGAATTTCTTCCATGCATGTGTATATTTTGAATGTAGTCCATGAATTCACCATGTTCTTAAGCTTAATCTTGCATTTGGCCAAGTTTTAGAGCACTTAATTCATAAGAGTTCTTGCATGTTATGTTTTTACATAGTTCATGAGAGTTTCTTTGAAATTGTGTTCAATTGACTTATCTTTGGGCTTGATTTTACAAAATTGATCTTCAAAACATGTTGTAATATGAGTTTTCAAGTGTTTTCCAGAAAATAGGCCCAAAAGGTTGAGTTTTGATGTGTTGAATGCTTGGTTTGAGCTTGGGAGGCAAATCTGGAAATTCCAGATTTTGGCTTCCACGCTCAAGCGAAGGATTCCACGCTCGAGCGACCATCTTTTGTTCAGAGCTCCGCTCGAGCGAAGGGATGCTGGCTCGAGCGTAGATTGCAAGCTCTCAAGTTTTTGGTGCACGCAGATGCACGCTCGAGCGAGAGAACCTACGCTCGAGCAAGGACTGTGTTTCACGCTCAAGCGAGCATCGAGCGGGAATTTTCAACATCCAGCACTTTTTGCATTTTTACAGACCGCTCAAGCGAGAAAGTCCACACTCGAGTGACCCGACTGTTTTGACAAGCTCGCTCGAGCGAAGAAATCCACGCTCGAGCGAGACCCCTGTTTTCTGAAAATTTTGAAAAGTATTTTAAAGTGCATCTTTGCTTCCTCCTTCCATCCTAGGCATTTCTAGGCCATGTTTAAGGCATCTTAATGAGGATATTGACGTAGAACCACACCGAGTCAAGATAGGGACTAAGTTGTTGATTCCCAAGTGTGAAACTTAGTGTGCGTTCGTTCTGTAACTGTGTAGGGTTGACATCCGAGGATGCTCATTAGCTGCTTATAGCCCAGTGCTCTGTGAGTAAAAATGTTGTAAAGATATGTTCAATTATGAATATTTTTTGAATGATCAACTGTTCTGTTTACTGAAACGTTATTGTTTAATGAATGAATGTTTGTCCTATTTGTAAACCGTATTCGTGGCATCCATAACAATTTACTGTTACTATACTGTTACTGCTACTGTCACAGAGATCTCTGTCGGTTTCCATGTTTGGAACCACTACTGTTTACTGTTATGATGGCCATCAACTGACTGTTCGGTCTATTAAGACCTACTGTACTGTTTTGCTATGGGATGCACCACATGTGACTGTTATGGTTTCTAAGTGACTGATATGACTGTTTATTTATTGAAATGACATTCATTCTTAACCTCTTTACACAACTGTTATTCACTGGGTTTTAGCTCACTGTTTATATATATATATATATATGTAGGTGTCCAGGCACCTGACCGGAGCTAGGAGCGTCGGGTTAACTCCCCTTTTGTCAAGCCAACCATCGTGCCTCACTTCGAGGTTCCATGTCAGTTCAAGCCAAGGCTGTTTTGGGGTGTTTTAGATTCCCCCTTTTGCCTTTGTTCTGTAATAAATGTTGAGACTTGTACTGTACTGTGCTAATTAGGGATTTAGTCCCTAACCTGAATGTTTGTACATATAGTGTATATATGTTTTGCTTATCAATGTGAATATGTTCAGAAAAGTCTTTTTGCATACAGACTGTCACAGCTCATTGGACATCTTTTATTTACTATTTTGGCTTCCGCCAATCCTTTACTCTGTATTACTGTTAAGCAGACTTTTGGTAATCACGGATTACTGGCCGGTTACGATGCTTAAACCCATAGGGGCGGGTTTGGGTCGTGACAATCTACCTGAATCTACCATGAATCTGCCTCAACATGTCAATTTATTAAAGATTTATCAAACAGATCCAGGTTATGGTTATTCAATCTGTTAAAGATTTATCAAACAGATCCATTCAAACACTACATTCACATTACATAATAAAATTACATAATAGATTACACAAAATATGTCCATTACATCCATTCAAACACTACATTCAACATATCCATTACATTCATTTACATTATAAAGTAAAAAAATACACAAAATACAATGACATAAGTCATTGCCTTGAAAATCTTCTCCATCCTTTCAAGCCTTCTATCATGCTTACGCATTGCATTGTCCATCTCACCAAGCCTTCTCCTTAGATCATTAATTTCTTCAGTTCTTATATCTGTGGAGGTAACGTCGTTGTCATCATCATCTGCGAAGCTGAAGTAATTGCAGTTTTCGTTCACACTCTACAATGCACAAGGATCGGTTAATCAAATCAGACAAATAAAATTTGTAAAAAATGAAACATTAATTTATATAACAGATACTTACATATTTGTCTGGGCAAACAAAAAACACACGTCCTTCATTTCCATTCTCATTGGTTCGTACAATATGCATAGAAACTGTTCTTCCACAATAACAGAATCTTGGCTTTAATCTTATTCTCCTATTATTAGTAGAAGATGAAGCCATTTTTTTATCTGCATAAAAAATACCAATAGATTCAACTACCTCATACTGATGGATAAGCGTCTTACTGATGCATAATTATGCATTCATACTGATGTGATCCATAAACAAAAATCAATCTTGATAACAAAGCCACTTTAAATTCTTATGAATTTTGAATACTTATGAATGTTGAATGCATAAATTCAATGTTGATAACAAAGTGAATGCATAAATTCAATGTTGACACTTAGAATGATCTTTCAAAGGTATCCATCTTAAACAGATGATAAGTCTCTTTGAATCTGTTACTTACTAGATGATAGAGTTGGATAAATGGATACTTAGAATGTTGTCTCAGTTTGATAGAATGTATCCTCTGATAGCCACTTTAAACAACAATTTTTAAAGTGGCTCTCTTTGAATAATATACTGAGACAACAATGATTTTTAGAATGGATACTTAGAATGATTTGTTGGTTTATAAAAAATTTAAAGTGGCACTCTTTGAATCTGTTACTTACTAGACAACAATTTTTTTAGAATGGATACTTAAAAATATAAAGTGTCTCAGTTTGATAAATGGATACTTAGAATGGATACTTAGAATGTATCCTCTGTAACCATTCTCATGAATATGTTACTTAGAATGATGTATGTACCAGATGATAAAGTTGGATAAAGAGATGGATATTTAGAATGATCTATCAAACAAATGATAGAGTTGGATAACTATTCAACTACAACCAAATTAAAGCCAAAACTAATTAAAGCAAATCTGAAAGCAGAGGCTAACAGATTCATGAGAATGGACACAGGATAACCAATCAAATATATTTTGAACATAAGTCATCACAAATGTGTATTTCAAGCAATGCTAATCTCAAATGTATACAGAGGATAATATATATATTTCGAACATAGGTCATCACAGATGTGCATTTCAAGCAAAACCAATCAAATGTATACAGATGATAACAGATTCAAATGCAAATCTCAAACCCTAACACATCAGAAATTAAAGCCAAATCCCAAACCTTAACACAAATTTCAAGCAAACTCCAAACCCAAACACTTCCAATCGACTAATTTCTACAAAAAGTTGAAGCCAAACATAAACCCTAACATGGCTCGATTTCGGGCTTACCTCAGTCGTCCTTCGTACTACTTCAACAGACAGGTGAGAGAGACGAGACTGAAAAGATAGCAAGAGGTGAGACTGAAGAGATAGAGAGGATGTGTAGTCGACATGAGAGAGATGAGTCCAGAGAGGCGAGAGGGATGAAGCGAGAGAGATGAGAGGCGTGGGTCAAGAAAAGGAAGAAGAAGAAAAAAATAAAAAAATAAAATGAAACCCAAAACGACGTCGTTTTGGGTTTCAAGCCAATTCGAGCCAACGAGATTTCGAGCCCTCAAACATTTTTCTTTTCCGAAATGGTTTTGGAAAATTGTTTTTGGGAGAGAGTTTTGAAAAAAGTGATTGATTTGATGTATATGAGAGAGAAAGTGATTTTGGAAAGTAGGTAACCAAATAAAATTTTGAGATTTTTTTTGAAAAAATTTGTTTGGTTTGATTACTCTTGAAAATTTGTTTGTAGAGAATTTTTCCCAAAAATTTTTCTGAAAAAAAAACCAAACAATATTTGATCTTTTTCCAATCCGGCCAACTCCTCCCTAAATGTAATGATGCAATAGTTATTTTTTCTCTTTGCCAATAGTCCAAACTTATTTCAAGTTTGTTTGTTTGTGATTTTTTTTTTTTTTTTATAAATTTATATTTTCATGTGAGTATGTTTTTTTTCTCTATATGACTTTTTTTTTTTTCTAATGTATTTTTTTCAGCTAAAATGATAATAAATATATATCTGTTAATTATCTTTATTTTGGGAGTTGATTTGAAGTTTTTTTTTTTGGGTAGATGTTTGTGTATTTTTTATATTGTTGTTATTATTTCTTTTGATATATGTGAATTGATAATATAGTTATGAGTTTTTTTATTTTTTATTTTTAAGAATAAGACGTCTTATATTATTCTTTATGATTTGGTAATTTATTAAATTTCTTAAACAAAATTTTCAAATTTTTTATTTGTAAAAAATTAAAAACATTTAACTGACTTGCCCATCAATAAATAAAATTTTAAATAATAAATACTAATCAATAATTTATGGATTTAAAAAAAAAAAATTTTGACACCCATATATGGAATAAGAAAACCTAAAATCACGCATTTTTTTATTTTTCATTTT
Source organism: Camellia japonica (assembly GCA_030407325.1). Lineage (NCBI taxonomy): Eukaryota > Viridiplantae > Streptophyta > Magnoliopsida > Ericales > Theaceae > Camellia > Camellia japonica. The sequence goes on along the minus strand of JAPPVO010000019.1, from coordinate 90,518,786 downwards.
TAATTCTTTAAAACTGTAACGGTGCTTTTTTATTTCCACAACATTGTCTTTTTATATTTACAAAGATAAAAAACAAGATCGGAGATGCATAATGATTAGTGGAGGTGGTGAGCATGACAATAATAAAGGTGATAATGAGCTCGGCCAGAGCATTGTTTGGGTGGATTTTGAAAAGGTGAATATAAAAGAATAGTAGATAGTTTGGGTGATGAATTGATTTAGAAAACTAATGTGTGATTGAGATTAAGTGTGAATTTACCATATAACACTACAACAAAAACATACTTTAGTGGCACTACACTAGTGGCATATTTTTAGAAAATGCCACAAAAAATGATATTTAGTGGCACGTTTTTGAAAAATGCCACAAAACGACAAACATAAAACGCTCTAGTGACATTTCAATGAACAAGTGTCACAAAACTACAACAAAAACATACTTTTGTGGCACTACACTAGTGGCATATTTTTAGAAAATGCCACAAAAATGATATTTAGTGGCACGTTTTTGAAAAATGCCACAAAACGACAAACATAAAAGGCTCTAGTGACATTTCAATGAACAAGTGTCACAACACTACAACAAAAACATACTTTAGTGGCACTACACTAGTGGCATATTTTTAGAAAATGCCACAAAAATGATATTTAGTGGCACGTTTTTGAAAAATGCCACAAAACGACAAACATAAAAGGCTCTAGTGACATTTCAATGAACAAGTGTCACAACACTACAACAAAAACATATTTTAGTGACATCATACTAGTGACATGTTCTTAAAAAATGTCACAAAAAGAATATTTGGTGGCATTTTTTTAGAAAAATGTCATAGAGCCACAAACATACAAGGCTCTAATTGCATTTCAATTAAAAAAAAGTGTCATTTCACTACAACAAAAATGTCGACAAAACTTAAGTTTTTTAGCAACTAAAAAATAATTAGTAGCCAAAAGTATAGAATTGGCGACTAAAAAATATTTTTAGTCGCCAAAAGTGGTCTTTTTTTATTTTGGTAGTAAATAGTTTATTTTACATAAATTATGTTCAATAAAATAATTATGTTTATACATATTAATATAGATGTATGTACTGTATAAATAATATATGTTGCATATATAATCATGTGGTGCTATAGAGGTGTAGTGGGAAGAGTGTGGTGTATAAGGTTTATGGTGAGGGAGGTTGGCGGTTCGAGTCTCCGCAAGAGCGAATCAAATTGTGTCACTAACTCTTGATGGTGTAATGACACTTATAAGTGTCACTAACTCTTTTTTTAATGGCACTTGATAGTGCCACAAATAATATCTACCATGACATTAAAATGTCATTGAAAGTTTTTAGCCATGATGGTGCAGTGACACTTGCAAGTATCTACCGTGGCACTCGTATCTACCGTGGCACCGATAGAAGTGGCACTTGTTCAAAATGCCACAAGACCAAAAAATGTCATTAGAAGAATAGTTTTGTGGCACTTTCAAATGTCACTAAACTAAGAAAATGTTGTAGTGTAAAAATTGAATATAGATCATATATTGTTTTTTATATAAAATTATTGGGTACTTTTGTATAACTATCAAAAATTATTATGATCACATGTTACTTATCATTAGATATATTGTTATTGTATTATCGTAATGAATTTTATTATTAATGTCTATTATCAATGTAGTGGTGAGACATCACATGATAAATAAAAATATGTTTTGTTATTATTATTATTGATAATATATTTCTTTATTTACCTTTTTACAATGTTCAAAAAATTAATTTATGTTTATTGTTAGTTTTTGTAGATGAGAAGTCAAAAATAAATTTTAACCAAATTCAAGTTATAACTAATTTGAGATTGAAAAGGAAATTTCAAAAGAAATTATAATTATATATAATTTAAAAATATTTTTAAAAAAATACAAGGAAAAATTGAAATTATAAATTAAAATTATCAACAACCTAATTCTATGAAAAAATTTAAATGAAAAATTGATCAAATTTGAATTTATAATTATTAAATATATTTTTAATAAGCCATTAATTTTTTATTCAGGTTCTAACCTGATCTGGTTTTAAATAGTTTTTCAGATATAAATATATCTTAATATTGATACAATCAATATTAGATATATTTTAAGAAGGATAAATTATATCGATAGTCTCCGCATTTTGCCTCTTGTGTCAATTTGGTCTTTGTAATTTCAATTAGTTTGATTTTTACCCCTAATTTTAGATTTTGTATTAATTTGGTCCAATTGATATTGCCGGTTAAGATTTTTGAAAGAAAATAGTTATTGAGTTGGTTGAGATTAACTTATTGAGTTGAACAAGTTTATAATTTTGTCTATAAAAGTATAACAGATGCTACTCATGTGTGTATTTTCAATAAAAAAACACTAAGAATTATAATAATTGGACCAAATTGAGACAAAATTATAAATTTAGGGTTAAAATTGAGCAAATTAAAATTACAAGGACAAAAATAACATAGGAGTTAAAATATAGGGATTACCAATGTAATGTATCCTTTTAAGAATAAGTACATAATTTCTTAATTAATTTTTAAATTGTTAATAAATATACCAAACAAATATGTGCATATTTTCTATTTTTGTTATAAATTTTTTTTTAAAAAAAAATATTTACTAATTAAAAATTAAATAAATAGGTAGGTTTACTAACTCATGGATTGGACACGAACTAGACGATTCTCTAAGGATTAGGCTTAAATCAAGAATTATTGGCAAAAAAAATTGACTTGAACTAAATTTTCTTGGCTATTTTTTAGTGTTTAATCCAATATTAGAAACCCCAAATTAGTTCATATCAGTCACGAACTGATAAACTATGATATAAAAATTTAAATTTATTACGACTAGAATATGACCTACAATTTAGGATGACTTTATCTTAAATAATTTTTTTATACATAAATATATATAACTATTCATTTAATTGTTTTAAACATAAATATATAGTTTTTATTTTTATTTTGAAAAACTATAGTTCAAACTTTTTAATAAGTATGCATAAAATGACTCCATATTTCTTATTTTTATTATAAAAAAAATATTTACAAATATTTATTTACTAATTTAATAAATAGATAGGTCAAATGATTCATATAAGTTAAGAACATAATAAGACAATTTTTAATGATTAGGTGAATGACAAGTTGGTGTAAATTTAATGTTAAGCCCAAATATAATATCACAAGTGAATCCTAATTCATTTTTACGTGAATCTTATAACATAAGGCAAATTATAATTTTCAGACTTCACAAAACATGAAAAAATTATTGTATTGACAAATGTAATTTACTACTATCTTATGATAAATTAAATTTACGAAACTCATAAGACGAAATGTATTTATATTTTATCATAAATATAATTTTTGTGATTTTTTTAAAAATTTTTACCACTTAAATTATGACATATATTTGTTATTAAAAACTCAGAGCACATAAGAATAAAAAAAAAATTTCTCCTATACGTAATTGTGATAAAAATGAATAAAATTAAATTAACTCTAAATCATTTTTGCTAAATATTATAGATAATTTTTTTAGATTATTATTTAATTTTAAAAATTAATTTTTAATTATTTATTTATACTCGTGCATAGCACGGGTAATTATACTAATATTACATAATGCAATCATACTCGTACATAGCACGAGTAATTATAATAGTACTACATAATGCAAACGTCCCCCTCCCCAAAAAAAAAAATACAAAAAACAAAAAAAAAAACAAAAAAAAGCAATTCAAACTAGATTTGAAAATCACAAGCCATACTACTATATATAATATAGTATTGCTAAAATTAAAAAACAATTCAAACTAGATTTGAAAATCACAAACCATACTACTATTTATAATATAGTATTGCTAAAATTATACATGTAATCGTAGTACTTTGCGTTTTATATTATTTTGATGCTTACCGTTTCAATTAATTTAAATTAATTCTTAAATTTTTATTTTGTCTAAACTTAATTCAATTGATAACAAAAATCATTTGATTTAGTTTTTGAATCATAATTTAAGTTTTGAGTTGTGTTTTGAAAATTAATTTTTTGAAATGCGTTTTGAAAAGAAAAAATTTATTTGGTTATGAATTTTGAATTTTTTTTTTGAAAACTTATTTTGTTATGAGTTTTGAAAAGAGTTTTGAGTTTTGAGTTTTGAAAAGAGAAAACTTATTTGGTTATGAGTTTTTAAAAAGATTTTTAAATTTTGAGTTGTATTTTAAAATTGTTTGAGGTTTATTTTAAATATTTAAAAATTTCCTTATTTTAATTTTTTAGGGTGAATATTTTTTATTTATTTAATGTGTGATGTATTTGTTACATTTGTGAGCTGTATTTTTTTTAGTATTTTAAATATTTTTAAATATTTAAAATTTTAAAAAAAAATTATTATTTTTATTTTAAATATCTAATTTTTTTAAAATATATTTTTATTTTTTTATTTTAAATATTTTATTTTATTTTGTAAATATTTTTTTAAATATTTTAAATATTTCGTTAAAATACATAAAAAATATGTTTATTTTTTTTAATTTTAAAAAATTTTGGATTGGCCATATATATCTAAATCATAACAAATTATTTAACCAATACTTAAAAAACATAGAAAATATTTTTCTTCAAAAATAAAATAATTTTTTTTTGAAAAAAACATGTTTTTTTTATAAAAAAAAAAATTTAAAGAACAAAATAAAAAAATATTTTTTTTGAATACCCAATATTTTCTCTCCTAAATACACATTAATATGTACTAATTGGGTGTTATTTTTTTATATATTTTTTTAAATAAAATTTTGAAAAGAGTTTAATTATAAATTTTGAAAAGGATTTTTGAATTAGATTTTAAAAAATTTATTTTGTTATGAGTTATGAATTTTTTATTTATCCGAATCAAAATCCTAAAATATAATCAAACGCTAACTTTATTTGGAAACAGAAAATGATCATTTGCTGGTCACATGACCATTCTTAAAGGGTAAAATGATAATTTACCCACACACTTTCATTCAACCAAATAAAACCATTGGCCTATCAATCCCGCTAAGTAAACCGAATAACAGCACCCGAATGGCCCGAACACCTTGGAATTGCTTGGGTAAACGGTGCGGTTCAGTCGGTATTGAAAGTATATTTAACATCAAAGTCATCCTGTCGATTTTTATGATTAAAAAATTGATACAGATCGTATGTTACGGTTCGATTTTATCGATTTGATGTAAAAGAGAAATTTATATAAAATTTTAAAAGGTTTTATAGTAGATTATAAAATTTTACATTGAAAATAAATGAAAAAAGTACATGAAAATTGCTCGATAAATGTTTTTTTCTCTAATTTTTTTATTACAAAAGTGTATTATATTAATTACTTCTCATATAATATTCAAGAAATCATAATATAAAAATATTTAAATATAATATTCGGTTGGTTTGGTTTGCGTTGATATAAAAAGTTTCAAGTCTAAAACAAGTTGTATGTTATGAAAAATAGACCAAAAATTAAAATTTCGGTCGGTTTCAATCGGTCAGCTTAATTTTTATCAATTTTTCCTACATCCCTACTTCTAGAGTTCGTTGTCTCAACACACGTGAAGGCTATGCGCTAGGTAAATAGAAGATAGAGGAGAGAGAATGGACCACTCCACCATCTCTGCCGAATCTATTACCTTGTTTCACCGACGACGATCAACGTCCACGATTGACGATGGTTGACGATGACCACATCCACCATTGACGACTATCACGTCCATTATTGACTACCACCAGTTTTGGTCTTCAATTTTTGAAGGCCTAAGGCAAAATAAAAAAAAAAGGGCCTATATTCATTATATATTAAAAAAAAAAAGTAAAAAACCTACTCTGTGTGGCACTATTATCACCAATTGATTTTAAAATAGCTATCAAAATGGATTCATTTTATATTATCAAAATAATAATAATAATAAAGTTACCAAAAGGTAGTTCAAATCAACAAAAACAAACTAATTAATTAATAATTTTAATTAATGAAATATTTCAGCCGTGTGAAACGAACATAAATAAATTCACATTGCGTTAAATTGAAGAGTGGGATAATAATTTTGCTTCACCAGTAGCGTGTAGCAAACATAAATGAAAAGGAAACATGACTATATAATTATTTTTTCACACAAATACACAATCCACTCACCATCTGATATTTGATAGCAAAAGAATTATGAAACATAATTTAATAAAACAAAATTAGGGCAAATAAATTAGGAAAACTTTATTCAATTAAAATATGATAAAGACATAGGGTAAAAAAATTAGGGTAAAATTATTTATTCCATTAAAATCTGATAGTTTATGAGAGAAAAAAATTAGGACAAAATTATTTATTTCATTATTTGGGCCAACTATATTGATACATGTTTTAATTCATTTTTTTCAATTGGGTCTAACCACATTTGTGATTAAATGTTTTTTTTAACTATGCTCAATAGAATTTTTTGAAGCATTTTAAACTGACCATAAATGAACAAAACTAGATCAGGCCTATTTAAGTTTTGAATATACTACTAATAAACTTGAAATCCTATTTTGAGCCAAATTTTGAGGTCTAAGGCACAAGTATTAGTGGCCTTTGTCCAAGACTGCCCTGACTACCACCATCCACCACTCTCTCTCTCTCTCTCCTCTCTCTTCGAGTTTTCTTTGAGGATTTCTTCAGTTTTCTTCTTGTTCTTTTGGACCAATTTTTTTTTTTATAATGTTTTTCAATTATTTTTTTGATTTGTTTGTTAGGTTCTTCTGTTTTGATTTGTTATGCAAAAAATTGGGATACAGAGATAAGGGAATCAAAGACTGCATTTGTTACATTCAAAGATCCACAAACCCTTGAAAACTGTTTATTTGGCAAACCCAGTTCATATCTCTCTCCCTTATCTACCCTCTCTATTGAACTTTGCTGTATTTATACATCTTTTCCTTTTTGCTTCAATTGATACTTGTCAGGGTTTGCGGTTCGGTTGCAATCAAAGAACTACTAACCCGTTATCTGTTTGCTTGATGGATAAATTAGAAAAAATCAATCTGTATCCGTCTGCCAAATTGATAGATGTGGATTGAGCGGATTGACGGATGGATGCGAATCGGTTTAGTAATTTAAACTTTTACAAATTTTGAATATAATACAACAATTTTTTTTGGATAATAATCCAATTCAACATAATTAAAAGATTATCAAGTAAATTGTCAAATATCAATAATAAATACATATAAGAAAATCATGCATTATTAAAACTCATTCATTACTTTTTTTCTATTCAAAAACTATTTAATTTGATTTTTTTTTAAAAATGAAAAAATTAAGCATTATATTTTTCACACAAAAATACCAAATGTAAACCTTTGTCATTTAATAAAATGATTTCTAAATTGAAAACGCAACAGAATATGTGAATTCTTTTTCAATTAAAAACATAAATAGAATATCTAAATAAATTGAAAACACAAAATCTTACAAATTATTAGGGGGCTCGCCGGTTGGCGGTTCGGTTGCAGTCAAAGGAACCTCAAATCCACTATCCGTCAAAAATTAAGCGGATTAAAAAAATCAATCAATAACCGTCCGCACGTCATCACACATTCGTCCAAAATACGGCGAATCGGTTCGGTTCGGTTGATTTGAGCGGATCAAAATATCCGCTGCTCAACCCTTGTTAGCTCTTTTTCAGATCTCAATGCATGCTCTCTGTCTTTCTCATTATTAACTAATCAACTAATTTAGGCGTAATTTGGAAAGCTAGCTAAAAGTTAGTTCTTAGCTTTTAACATATTTTGGCTCACATCACTTCTCACATTTTTTATGCATAAAAGGATAAAAAAAGTCCAAAAAAAAAAAAAAAACCTAAAAAGCCAATTTCTCAAATCACCTCTTAGCTCATCTTGTTAAAAAATAATCAATTCTCAAAATACCTATCTTTATCACTGACCCTTCATAGTTCATATGCCTCGTTTATTTAGGGTTATAGAGAGAGGAGATTGGAATTGATAGTGAAATGAGACTTACTATATAGGATGTTTGTTTGAGAGATGGAGAGGGAATTCTTAATCCCTTTGTATTAGGATAGGCATTGGAAACGGGATTAAGATGGAGAATGTAAAGGTGGTATTAGAAAAATAGTTCGCCGGACTATTTATTTATTTATTTTTTATATGTTGGACATTTTTTTTGAACATTAATATTTAATTTTTTTTTGTATTTTTTGTTAACTAAAAATCATTGTTTTATTTGTTTTATTTTTTTTGAAATTTTTTTATTTTTATATTTTTTTTTTATATTTTTTACATATTGAACATTTTTTTTTAACATTAATTTTTAATATTTTGTATTTTTTATTTGTTTTATTATTTTATATTTATTTTATATAAAAATAATTTAACAATTTTTATACCAACAACTATCATAAAAACAAACACAATTTTACTTAATTTCCTCACTAACAATTCATTCACTATTAATCTCTACTATTCTATGTCTAAAAGCAAACGGGCCATAATCCTCTCAATTTGCTAATGGGGTAGAATGCAATGAACCCAGTTTTTCTGGCGTCGGAGAGAAGAAGAGGGCTTCGATGAGCAGCGTATGAGAGGAGTTTCCGGTGTCGGCTCCGTTTTCTTTACCCGACGATTTCACAGAGACGAGAGGGGTGGGAGAAGGTTTTGAAGAGGGATGATAACTGGGTTTGTTTGTGTCTCAGAGAGAGAAGCTATGCGCGTGAGTCTTTTTTTTCGGAGATATACTGTGCCAGCTAATTCGGTAGAACTTTTTTAATTTGTTTTTTTTGGATTAATTTGGCATGTTTAAATTAGTCTTTTGACTTTTTTTTAAAAGAAAAATAAAAATAATTATGATTTAAATATAATATTTTATCTTATTAATTTATGAGTTAATTACCTAAAAATACTATTTGCAAATGTTATGGTCGCTCAGGTCCGATATAAGATTTTTTGAACCAATAAGTTCTATTTAGTAAAACTGAGAATATTATCAATTTTTTTTCTGATTTTTAAAATTAAGAATATTATCAATTTCGCATAGTAATGTTCTAGATAATTGTTTCACTCATTGATGAAAAAAAACATAACATGAGATTAAACTATTTTGCCCTTCTACTTATCGATTTGATTTAACTATCCAATAAAATCGAAAATATTATCAATTTTTTCTAGTTTTAAAACTAAGAACATTATTAATTTTTTCATTTTAATTTTTTTTTCAATTTTGTATATTAATGTTCCATCATCATACTCCTTTATAGACACAAAATTTTCAGTTT